>CM060262.1:24348419-24948419 GCA_030684275.1 Acipenser oxyrinchus oxyrinchus
CTGTCCAGCTTGCTGGGGAACGTGGTTCTAAAGAATAAAAAAGCCCAGTTTGTTATCACAAACAAACTCCTGCTTCTGCAGTATAAATACAAGGTAAATACACTGCAGAGGAAGAAACTGAAAGGGTCAGTAAGGCACAATCTAAACTAGGGACAGGGTGAGTTTCTCTCCCCTGAGCTCTGCACTCCAGCCCTGTCCTGGTTTAAACTCCTCCTGTTTGCTTTTCTTCTCAGACCCCCATGCTGCAGAGCCTGCTGGGATACCTTGCACAGGACCGTGGACGACGCCCTCTTCTCATTCAGGTCAGTGAAAACATTGTTTTCACTTCACACAGAGGTAAAGGCTCATTGATTATGGCCCTCTCCTTAAAATGGCTTTTAACTTGTGGAATGAACATATGTTCTCATTAAAGGCTCTATATAAAATCTTGTGATGCATTGCATTGAAGGATCTGGCAGTGAATAGAAGCTCCTATGTAGGGAATACAAAACTGAGAGTAGTTCACAGAAATATATCTTTGGGAAGTTCACAGAAGAGGGGTGCTGTTTTTATGCAGTATAATATACAAGATCTGTGAAGTCTTGTGTCTTTTTGAAGCATGTCAAAGTAATTAGCTGTGATGTGTCTCTCCATCTCCCATACTACAGATATAGCCAAACGTTTAGCATCACCCTATAGAATTAACTTATTTTGCTTCATAAAGTTGAAATAAACGTGCTGAATAATGTTACATTAACATATTGAATTACATATCGTTATTACATATAAGTGAAAAATTGAAAAAATTAACGTTTTGAAATCTAATGTGAAATACTTTACTACTATTATGGTTTCCGGTAGACTTTTGCAAATTATCATTTTGTAGTTTTCTTTGATTACATGATGTTAAATAAAAGATCTAAATTATGTTCATGTACCGCTAGTTATTTTAATTACAGTGCTACCCCGTTATAAAGCAACCCGTTATAGTGCGGAATCGGTTATAACACGGTAAGGTTGTGGCTCACATTTCCCCCATAATGCAATTTGACACTCAAACGTTGGGTTTTATTGTTTTACATTACTGTGTTTAAACCCATTTAAGTTGAAATTGGGACATATAGTACTTATAAAGCTCCCATGCTTGCACTGTATCTTTTTTTCTAAAAGTAAAAACAAACTCTCCTTTAATGTTACAAAACAAGTACAAACAATTCAAGCATGTAGAAACGTCCTTGGATTCTGTGTTATTTATTTACAGTTTACAACACTTATTATAAAAACGTACAATTTAAATAAGAGTGTTGTAAACTTTAAACTGGTGGAATAGCAGTGTCTGTTATACGGTATATATTGTAACGACCCGGGATTTATACTGTTACAGACTGGTCTACGGACCCTGTGTGTGTGCGTGTGTGTGTGTGTGGGTGTTTGTAAGCAGGAAGCGGTAAGCTTGCCTCAGTCAGGATTGATTGACGTCCGGGTAGGCGGGGACATGAAAGCCCACATCAACACAGAGCTGACAGCTGAGTCAGACAAGCTGCTGTATGAATGCGCAAGACTGTTTGTTGTTTTCGGTGTGGCCCAGGCTGACAGGGGCCAAGAATAATCGACCCAATAAACACTGGATTCAAGTACCTGCAAATTGTGTGTGTCTCCTTCCTTCATTTTCCATGGGACACTGCAATATTAATTTGGCCATTGTAGATCATTTTGGGAACAAAAATGCCAATATTCAATATAAGGCAAAACACAAACAACACAGTCTCCAATTATGGACCCCAACAACCACGTTACAACAGGGTAGCACTGTATATGTCAATCCTAAAATTCTAGGTCATGTAAAACTTTTGGCCATAGCTGTATATACAGCATATTGGTCTGTCTAACCTCAGATTCCCATAGTATCCTCTGCAGTGTCTGTCCCCTGGCAACTGAAACGGTGTGGATCCCCAGTGCCTGTACATTTCCTGTGTGTGACCCCTGTGTCTGGCTTTGTCTGCCCAGGTGTTGAAGGCTCTGTGTGGCACTTGGTCAAGCTGCAGCGCGGTGAAGCACTCCCCCATTGAGCAGCAGCTTTATATCAGCAAGGCTCTGCTGATCTGTCTGGGGCTCCTGAGAGACAGCGAGGTGCTGGAGCACAGGGAGGGTGAGTGGGGGGAGAGACAGCGAGGTGCTGGAGCACAGGGAGGATGAGTGGGGGGAGAGACAGCGAGGTGCTGGAGCACAGGGAGAGTGAGTGGGAGAGGGAAGGAGCTATGCATTTATTCAACTGTTCCAATACTTCATCAAACTGGGGGTAACGCCACTTCCTTCTGCAGTCTAAAATCTGACCTGCAGAATGCTATCATCCTAATAAACACTGAGTTGTGCTGAATTTAGAAATACTAGAAGAGAGTTAATAACTTCAATGACAAACGTTTCAGCTAGAAGTCTGGAACGCGTCTGGTTTCAAATAGTTTTCAGCTGTTGTGGCAAATGGGAACCAGTCTTTAGCTGGGCCAGATTGAGGAGCTGCTGTCATAACTGTGCTGATCTTGCCTGTGTAACTGTGCTGCTCGGGGCGTGTGCTTGTGTGCTGCAGAGCTCCTGCAGTGCATGTTGTCAGGGATGCAGTGCCACCTGGAGAGCAGCATCCCGCGAGTGCACCGCCTGGGCATGGTGGTGGGAGAGAGTCTGAGCGCCAGGCTGGACCCAGGGGGCACCCGGCTTCAATTCCAGGTGAGCATGGCGAGGGCTTTACTCTTACCAACATTTCGGCTGCACTTATCTTTTGATGTCTTTGCTAAATTGCTTTATGGCATGTTTCAGAGCAAATGAAAGCCTTGTATGCTGTGCTGTCATGCTGTGCTGTACTTTCTTAACTAATGTATTATAATGAAACCATTAACCTGTCCTCCTAGGTACATGCATTGATTTAATTGAATTCATTTTTGAGATTAGATGTTACCTGTAGGTTATCCTGGTTCCCCCATGCTGCAGTGCATTGTGGTACCCATTGCCCATGTTGTGTGTCTTTCTTACAGTACGAGTTGGACACTGAGACGAAGGAGCTTCTCTCTCTACTGTCTCCGCCCCCTGCCCATCAGCAGCCCCCTGAAACTCTGCCTCCTGACAGCAGGTAAGAAAGGTACAGCCAGGCCCCTCCCCCTCCCTGAGCTAACCACACTGCCTCCTGAACACTACAGAACAGTGCTTGCCTCCCTCCGTCCCTCAGTTCTAACCACTAGACCACACTGCCCCCCCAGTCCCTCAGCTCTAACCACTAGACCACACTGCCCCCCAGGCCCTCAGTTCTAACCACTAGACCACACTGCCCCCCCAGTCCCTCGGCTCTAACCACTAGACCACACTGCCCCCCAGTCCCTCAGCTCTAACCACTAGACCACACTGCCCCCCAGGCCCTCAGTTCTAACCACTAGACCACACTGCCCCCCCCAGTCGCTCAGCTCTAACCACTAGACCACACTGCCCCCCAGGCCCTCAGTTCTAACCACTACACTACACTGCCCACCCCTCCCCAGGCCCTCAGTTCTAACCACTAGACCACACTGCCCCCCAGGCCCTCAGTTCTAACCACTAGACCACACTGCCCACCCCCTCCCCAGGCCCTCAGTTCTAACCACTAGACCACACTACCCCCCCACAGGCCCTCGGCTCTAAGCACATGGTTTCACGAAGCGTCTGTATGTAGTTACACTGGTTGTGTGTGGTTTGCCTTGACCTGTGGGACTGGGTTTGTATTCCAGGACAGAGCCTCCTCCTAAGAGCCCCAGCTCAGAGAGGGAGGAGGGGAAAGCAGGCGTGCCAGCGGCTCGGCCAATCAAACAGCACAGCTCGGATTCGGAGTTGGACAGGTAGGACCTGCTGCCACAGAGATGATGATAATGAGGATTGCACTGCAGACAAAAAAAAGCTCTAGAAAACCATTACATTTATTATTTTCACTGAATATTCTCATCTGTCAATGGACATAAACTGTTTTCCATACAGTATTTAATTGTATGGTATAGTGTGCAATTACCATGATTTTAAAATAACAATTAAATGGACATGGTGAAATTAGCTGCAGTGAATTGAACTTGCATAAAAAGGGGGTTTAAATCTTGTGACTTGTGTCTTTAATTCATGTCAACCAAACATTTTTCTCTGCGCAGTGATGACGAGCTCACTCCCTACGACATGACGAGAGATGGGGAGCTGGGGGGAGCCCTCGCCCCACGGTACATCAGGGACTGTCTGGAGGGTAAGACCAGGGCCTGCACAAGACTGTATTCAAACAGTTTCACTTCAAACGCATTGCTGTTTTATTTTCACCTGCTGTACTACACAGCCTTGGTCATTTCATCACGGCAGATTATTTGGGCATATTCTCTGCTGCAAAGCTGATAACTGAAGAGCCCGTCTTGGCATGCCAATGCCTTTGCCTTCCACAAGAATTCAAATAGTAGAATAGAAAGGGGGAAACAATAGACTGCACTGAGATTAAACGTCAGTGATGTTGTATTTTGACTGCTCTTGCTTCACCAATGCTCCCAGCTGCCCTTGCAGTCTATTAAAACCCTTGCAGCCTTATGGGATACTTCACCTCAAAAGTGCAGTACATTGAGCAACTCTGATTCTAAGCAGTCTCCTGCTCCCCTCTAACTCCCTGCCTGCTCTCTTGTCTTGTCAGCCCTGACCAGCTCTGAGGATCCTGGAAAGGTGGAGGTCTCTCTTGGAGCTGCAGAGGGGCTGATTAAGAAGAACCCTGCGGCCACCAGAGAGGTAAGAGTTAACCAGCTAAATCACAGGTGCAGTGCACAGGAGCCTGCAGCAGGGGGTGCTGTGGGGATAACCTTACCCCTTCTGTTACATTGACAAGCTATCATATTGCCCGAAACCTAGTGCTTGCATACATAGTATGTCCTAGGAAATACTAAGCTTAAAGAATTCTCATTTACTGTGTATATGTTTGTACGTTAGGAACATTCGTATTTGTAACATTATAGGGAACCGCTGTCAGATCAAAAGAACATGAAAACATTTGCTAGAAATTGAAAAATTGCAGCAGCATCTTTTCCTCCAAAGGTAAACTGTTCGTTTATGCTGAAGTTCTTATTGCACTGGATGTTGGTACAATTATTAATGCAAATTTCTTTCTTTTGTTTGCTTCTGTCGAATTTAGTAATTGAATGAATTGTCCAGCTCTTTCCCAGCTGCAGGGGGCGCTGTCTCATTATAGAAATGGGACTCAGCAAACACCTTCCTGTTTGTCTGAAATGCCTCTGCTGCCCCTGAGGATGGGCCCTGCCTTGTAATAGAACTCCTGTTTATACAAGCCTTTGAATACAGTAGAACCTCGCAGTTACAAACATGGGGATTGGAGGCTGTTCAGAAGTCTGAAAATGTCTGTAGTTTTCAGTGGTTTTAATAGATGAGTACACTTGCTATTGACACCCTTAATCTGGCGAAATATACAAGGATATAGCACTGTAATCCAATGCTCATGGTTTAAAAGGCTTTAAAACAGTACTATACAAATTGAAATAGGAACTGCAGCAGATTTAAACGTCCAGGAAAGCCTGGGTTAGTGTAGTGCATTTATGCAGCTCGCTTAGTCAATCAGTCCAGTTTGGTTTGGAATAGAAAAGTGCTTTGTTTAATACTAAAATGTTCCAAGTAAAATTGCCCATACTTGCTTTGAAATCTGCCTCACCTTTGTCTGGATACATTTGTTGGTTCAGTAACCTTCTTCGAGACCAGCACACCACCTATCTGGTTGCATTCCACGCATGTTTGAGTGACTGCATACTTCCGGTTCGGTGTGGGGTGTTTGGTAGAGCGGTCAGTTCGTATCTCTGAAGTTTTACTGTAGGTGCAGTCCCAGTAGTGCACCATGTGTATTGATGTCTGTTCACACAGGCCCTGGTGTTTGTTGATGTCTGTTTCCTGCTGTCCTGTGCACAGGTAAGCGTGGAGCTGGTGAAAGTGCTGCTTCACCTAGAGGACCGGTTCAACACGCAGGGATTCCTGAGGCTGCGTCAGAGAGCCATGGTGTCTCTCACGGTCACTGACACCCTCGCGGTAAGGATTAGTCTGCTCAATTCTTTCTCCACCTTCTCCCCTCTGTCCATTTTCTGACCTGCGCTGAGTTTAACATGGAACGCATATCCTCTGAGAGCAGAATTAGGGGATCTAGGTACCTGTCTGTCTTTACATTTATACTTCTGTCTAGAGAAATGGTTCCCAACCTTTTTCAATGTAGGGACCATCTTGGTGTTTGGATTTTCCATTTGCCACACATTTTTTCACATGAGCATTTTGAAACAAATTTGTATGTGTGTATGTATAAATACACCCACCCCTTGTTCTATCGCCCCTCACTATACTGCGGATTCGGATAGATCGTGCTCCTGGAGTTGGCTCCCCATTTTTACAGTCTAACTGCGCATGCCTTACCTGCAATATACATAGGCAATTTCACGTAGAATTACTGTTTGTTTTATTTTGTACTGAACACCACAAATACAAATATACAACACAATTAAAAACAAAGCATTAATTCCGTACTGTTATCATATATACACGCATTGCACAATAACACAAAGCAAATTAAATATCTACTTGCTGAAGCGTTTTTTATTTTAGCCAGCGAGGTGTTCACTTGTGGCAGCAATGCACTAGCAAAAGTCACAGGACAGTGACGTCCGCTCCCTAGCAACAAGCCTCCTATGTTGGCAATGGATTCTTTCAATGCAGCGGGTTTGGGCATTTGAGAAAGGAGAGAAAGACTCATGAAATTAATTGGAGACTTAAGTTAATGAGAAGTAATTGCCCTCCGCAGTACGAATTAAAACGGCGTGCTGCTTTTTATACAAAACATGAGAGAAAGTCGGTTGTGTAGAGGATTTATACTGGACCCTAACGCCCCACGATAAAATGAGGGAGTGGTTGTACAGTATTTGTTAGTCTATTTGTTTTTCTATGGGTCTCTCGTTATATCACGGCCCTCGATATATAGTGGATTTATATTGGTCCTGTAGAAAGTAAAGTATGTATATAACGTACCTAACTTCATGAGATTCCAGGGCTTGAATCTTCGTTACCAGGTCAGCAGGAATGTTGGATCTTCTGCTACCAGATCAGCAAGGATAAAGCTCTTCTGAATATCTGATTGAAGTAAGATGATGCAATGTTGGTGTATAAAAGCAGGTCTGTCTGTATTCATGCTCCTTCTCTACCAGGTTACAGGGTACCTGACTACAGAGTTCTACTCCCTCAACTACAGCCTGCGCCAGCGACTGGACATCCTGGAGGTGGGTCTGTCTGATATAACGGTGTGGGAGAGCTTGATCTGTAAAACAACATAGTCTTTGCAATGCCACGGTAAACATGACAACCTTGCATGCTGTACGTAATAATCTGTCATTGTTTTACAGTCAGCTACATTTTCAATTACAATGTATTCAATAATAACAAATACAGGTTTCTGGTCGATGTTAGGAAGAGTAGTAGTAGTAGTAGTTCCCTTTCAAGTAGGAAATGTAACCATTACCTAATGGGATATAACCTCTTATAGCCTGAATTACCTGAGCACTTATAACAAAGCTGCTCCTTTAAGAGCCCTGTATGCGTCAGATGTCGTCTCCGCCCCCAGGAGATAAATACGAATGACGCATAAGGCTCAGCGCCATTTTCTTTCAGCCTGCCTGAGGAAGGAGTGACCTCTGACTTTAAGTCACTTTACGGAGAGAAGTTGATTTAATTCACTTTTTCTCTCTTCTTTTGGCAGCAGCATCCCAGATCCTCCCCTTAGGGCTCTTACGCATGCGCCCTCTCCAAGCCTGGTTCAACCACAGGGTCTGGCACCCTGTCTTAGAACGCCACCGCTTACTCACAGTGTCTCGTCACTGTATGGAGGCTCTCTCGTGGTGGAAACAACCAGCTCATCTGTGCTTGGGCACAGCTCTGCGCTGTGTCACGAGGAGAGAGGTGGTGACTACAGATGCTGTCTGGAACAGCTTGGGGGTACAGGAAGTGTGGGAACCCCCATGGGAGGGTCATCTGGCCCTGCAGCAATTTTTTGCAGAGATACAAGGGAGATGTGCTGATACGTACAGACAACACAGTGGTGGCTTATATTAACCACCAGGGGGCTGTCCGGTCTCAGTCTCAATCATGTTGCCTGGGTGCTTTTTGCTATGGGCTCATGACCACTTTCAGTAAAAGCAGTTCACCTGCCAGGGGTGAGGAACTGGGCGGTGGACCTCCTTTCCAAATCGGACTCCTTGAGTTCGACTTCACCCAGAGGTTGTGATCCTCATCTGGGAGAGGTTCAGGTGCGGCCAGATAGAGCCCATTGTCCCCACTGGTATTCACTAGTGGAGAGCGGTCACGTGCTTGGCATAGATGTGCTGGCCCACAGATAGCCCAGGACTCTGCTCTATGCTTTCCCACCCTCTACGCTTAAGGTCTACCCGGCAGCTATATTCCTGTCGGCACAGTTTTTGAAGGGTGCTCGGAGTTGAAGACCCCCTAGAAAGGACCTTGTCCCTCGCTGGCTTATTAAACTGCCATTTGAGCCCCTACATTTAGCAGAACTGAAATTCCTGTCATTAAAGACAGCTTTCCTGCTTGCAATTACCTCCGCTAAGCAAGTAGGTGAAATGCAAGCATATCAACCAGTCAGTGGAATTGGAGGCCTTCCATCCACATCCTTTCCAGTCTGACGGGGAGAGATACGCTCTGTCCAGTTAGGGCACAAAAACAGCGACTGTCAAGGCCATTACCCTTCAAGATCGCTGCGTTCACTCCAACGCAGTAGCCTGAAAAGAAAATGGAGTCTGACGGATACAAGGCTCTTAAAGAAGCAGCTTTGATATACTTGCTCAGGTAATTCGGGCTATTAGGTAATAGTTACATTTCTATTTCAGGGAACCAGGGTTAGGATAACAACCCAGCGTTTAGTATCTTCTGACAGTAAGTCTGATATTTTAAAACAGTGTTGCTGTTCAGACAGCTATGAGCAGTGAAAATAAAAATATGTAATATTATTTCTGAAAGAACTTCAAGTCCTGTATCATCCTATATATACACTGACATCTAGCGCAGTTTATGCCAATTTGAGGACCTTACAGCAGATAAGAATGTATGAATGAGAGAAGGCCATTCGGCCCATCTATGCCTGTCCAGTTCCTAGTAGATCTCAGAACTTTGTCAAGTCGAATCTTAAAGGATCCAAATGATTCTGCCTCAACAATATGACTAGGTAGCCCATTCCATACACTCACCACTGTCTGTGTGAAGACATGTCTACTTCCCTCTGTCTTTCTCCACTTCATTTCCTATTGTATCCTCTGGTCCTGGTTTGTGTACTGCACTTAAAGTAATGGTTTTGGTTCTATCCCCCCAAATTTGGTATTTGGATCTTACATTTCTGTGACCGTTGTGCAACACTTTACATTTGTTAAAACCGCATTTATTGCCTCTTAGATACACATTATTTCTAACACTATTATCTGCTATCCAGGTTTTGGCTCTGGCAGCACAGGATCTCTCTCAACCAACCTCTGCAAACTCTGCCCCCTCCAGCCATAAGCCGCCTCCTCTGATACAGCCTGTTTCCACGGAGACGGCCCCTGACCTCCAAGGCACCGCCCAGCACTGGAGGCAGGTCGTGGACCAGCGAATCGAGAGCAAGACCAGGCGGTTTGGCAAGGTAAGGGTAGGAGATCTTAATTCAGCCTTTTATTTATATGCTTATGGAGAGACTAAAATGATTTAAAAGTAGTGTCTTAACTGGGGATGATCCTGTGGTCAGTACAGAGGACAGTACTCATGATAACCTACAGGATAGGTTCAATTGCAATGAACTGAGGGCTTCCACATAGTCTGCAGGTAGGTTCTCAATTGCAACAAACACAATGCATCAGTCATATGCCCCCTAGAGCATTGTAAAACAAGGTATTAAGTTAGTCAAGGGATTTTTTAGACTAAGACCTGTACTAACTTGTTACTCCTATATACGGGACTAAGAGATGAGATCACATTACTCCTGTGCTAGCATCTCTGCACTGGCTTCCAGTCTGATTCAGGATAGATTTTAAGGTGTTGCTTTGAATTAAATGGCCTTGCACCATCGTATTTAAATGATCTTTTAATACCATATATTCCTAGACACCAACTCAGATCGCAGGATGCCAGGTTGTTTACTGTCCCACAAATTAAAAAAACAAACAAAACACAGGTGGTAGAGCATGCAGCTATAGGGTCCCAAAACTGTGGAATGATCTGCCTAGCTCTGTAAGGGAAGCACCAAGTGTCACTGCTTTTAAAACAAGATTAAAAACACACTTTATTAATGTAATGTTTTATGCTCAAATGATGTTCCTTTTATTCTCTGCCTTGTTTTACTGTAATTCAACTAAAGTGCATTGACATTCATTTCAGTTGTGTCCATTGTAACTGTGACCCTTTTAAAACAGGGAGCCCCCAGGACAGGTAGCAGTGCTTCTCCAAGCCGCTTCGCTCCAGTCGCCGGCTGCTTCTTCTTCCCTCTGCTCAGCAACTACGACAGGTACATTCTGAGACAAAAACATGTGCGCACGATTCATATATGGAAGTCTGAGACCGATAAAATGATAACAATATATATGTTACGGGCAAAGCCCGAAATGCGTGAAATTGCAGATTTCCCAGTTTTGGGGTTTGCCCGTTTCATACATACTGTACATAATGTCAATATCATTTAAGTTTGGTGTTTTAACAATAGTCAGTCATCAGCGATCACTTAATGTTAGACATCATACATAGCAGCCCCTCAGAACCTGCCTGCCGTGATCTGTATTGTATTGTTCTCATTATAGCCCTACTGGAACGCTGGCTGTCTGATTTGTAAATGTGTGATTCTATTAGTGAATACCCAGTGAACTCAATAACTGTACCAGAGGTACAGTAGTGGGCAAATGTATTAGAACACCACACTGCTTCAGCAGTTTTGATTGTGCATATGAAATAAAAACCGCTGGAACTGAAAATCTTGGAAAATTGTCAAAATAGGCAAATTAGTGCATGTCTAATTTAATTGATGACTTTAATAGGCATGGCATATCTGAAAAGAATGAAGTGATTTCACTGTATATACCCTGCTGACACTCTCTCCTTCAGACCACAGGTGACCTTTGACCTGCTGGGAAGTGACCACCTGGTCCTGGGTCGGCTGGTTCACACGCTGGGGGTCCTGATGTACTTTGCTGTCAACGCCCCGGTACGCCTCCAAAAAACACTGAAGCAGGACCTTAGTTTTATCTCATTTCTTAGCTACTATTTAGTTAGCTTTTTAGTCTTAGTAAATGAAACCTGTTTAGGGTTACAGACAGTTTTAAGTTAGCTCTGCTGTTTCAGTGGTGTTCTCTCAGTCTGCTAGTTCGAGTCCTGCGTGTGCTGCGTTTCATGTTTTGTCTGGGGACGCACAGGGAGCTTCATTAGCCTTTGCACTCCCGAGGGTTGAGAAGGAAATGGGAGGGGCATGTTTCATCTCATTGCCTTCAGAGACCTCCGAGACTGGGTGGATGAAAAGAGGTGATTGGCTGGACTGTGGCAATGAAGTCTGTGTGTTCATCAGCAGTCATCCTGATCAGAACGTGGGTTGCAAATGTGACGAGGCGTTTGAATTGGGTAAAAAAAAAAAATATATATATATATATATATAATATATATATATATATATATATATATATACAGTACTGTGCAAAAGTTTTAGGCAGGTGTGAAAAAATGCTGTAAAGTAAGAATGCTGTCAAAAATAGACATGTTAATAGATTATATTTATCAATTAACTAAATACAAAGTGAGTGAACAGAAGAAAAATCTAAATCAAATCCATATTTGGTGTGACCACCCTTTGCCTTCAAAACAGCATCAATTCTTCTAGGTACACTTGCACAAAGTCAGGGATTTTGTAGGCATATAGTCAGGTGTATGATTAAACAATTATACCAAACAGGTGCTAATGATCATCAATTCAATATGTAGGTTGAAACACAATCATTAACTGAAACAGAAACAGCTGTGTAGGAGGAATAAAACTGGGTGAGGAACAGCCAAACTCAGCTAACAAGGTGAGGTTGCTGAAGACAATTTACTGTCAAAAGTCATACACCATGGCAAGACTGAGCACAGCAACAAGACACAAGGTAGTTATACTGCATCAGCAAGGTCTCTCCCAGGCAGAAATTTCAAGGCAGACAGGGGTTTCCAGATGTGCTGTCCAAGGTCTTTTGAAGAAGCACAAAGAAACGGGCAACGTTGAGGACCGTAGACGCAGTGGTCGGCCAAGGAAACTTACTGCAGCAGATGAAAGACACATCATGCTTACTTCCCTTCGCAATCGGAAGATGTCCAGCAGTGCCATCAGCTCAGAATTGGCAGAAAACAATGGGACCCTGGTACACCCATCTACTGTTCGGAGAAGTCTGGTCAGAAGTGGCCTTCATGGAAAACTTGCGGCCAAAAAGCCATACCTCCGACGTGGAAACAAGGCCAAGCGACTCAACTATGCACGAAAACACAGGAACTGGGGTGCAGAAAAATGGCAGCAGGTGCTCTGGACTGATGAGTCAAAATTTGAAATATTTGGCTGTAGCAGAAGGCAGTTTGTTTGCCGAAGGGCTGGAGAGCGGTACACAAATGAGTGTCTGCAGGCAACAGTGAAGCATGGTGGAGGTTCCTTGCAAGTTTGGGGCTGCATTTCTGCAAATGGAGTTGGGGATTTGGTCAGAATTAATGGTCTCCTCAATGCTGAGAAGTACAGGCAGATACTTATCCATCATGCAATACCATCAGGGAGGCATCTGATTGGCCCCAAATTTATTCTGCAGCATGACAACGACCCCAAACATACAGCGAAAGTCATTAAGAACTATCTTCAGCGTAAAGAAGAACAAGGAGTCCTGGAAGTGATGGTATGGCCCCACAGAGCTCTGATCTCAACATCATCGAGTCTGTCTGGGATTACATGAAGAGAGAGAAGCAACTGAGGCTGCCTAAATCCACAGAACAACTGTGGTTAGTTCTCCAAGATGTTTGGGCCAACCTACCTGCCGAAGTTCCTTCAAAAACTGTGTGCAAGTGTACCTAGAAGAATTGATGCTGTTTTGAAGGCAAGGGTGGTCACACCAAATATTGATTTGATGTAGATTTTTCTTCTGTTCACTCACTTTGCATTTTGTTAATTGATAAATATAAACTATTAACATGTCTATTTTGAAAGCATTCTTACTTTACAGCATTTTTTCACACCTGCCTAAAACTTTTGCACAGTACTGTGTGTGTGTATATATATATATATATATATATATATATATATATATATATATATATATATATATATATATATATATATAATATATAAAACAGTTGGTTGGAAATGGAAAATGAACATCCTGCCAACGTGCGGCCTGCTTACTGGAATAGAGCTGCTGAGTGTTGCTGTGGGGTCTCCAGCGCACACACTCTGCAGGGTTGTATTCCTGATCTCTGATCACCTGGGGTGGATAGAATTGAGTAGAAATAACATGCATGGAGTCTTGCTGGCTTTTACTGTAAATCTTTTGCAGCTGTTTTGAGTTGAAAAATAATGCCTTCATTTATTGTTCATTTATATTTTTATACTGAATCATAATCTGTTCCTCTACATTTGTGCATTAATGTAATGTTTTAATGGAAGATTTGAATAAGAATTGGAAACTGAATGTTTCTCTTGTTTGGTTGCTGGGCATTTAGCGAGTTTGATCCTTATTACGGAACTCAATATTTCTGTTGGCTCACTGCTGCTGGTCAGTGGGCGACCTCTGTTCTCTATCGAGCCAATTGCCTCTTTTCACCCGCCTAACCCAAGCAATGAATCTTCCTAGGCTTTTGAACCATGGAGACAGGTGGTCCACGCTGGGAATCGCCACCCTGTTATGTTGACCAGCAGGGGTCGCTGCAGCACAATGAACAGTCCCCAGCCAATTCCCCTGCCTGTCCCCGAAGAGCTCCCTGTGGCCACAGCAATGATACAACTCTGCGTGACCAGGGTTCAAACCCCTGCTCTCCAGATAGCTGTGCTTTTACTAGATGTGGGGAATAATGGAACCTTCTTCATAAGTGTATCAGGGACTAGTTTTACAGTGATTTCCAGCTGGCCCTTTCTTAATCAATGTTTCGAATGTGCTTGCATCTTAAGGTGGCCACTCAGATGGGGAAAGCTCTGCTGGACTTCGTTTGGGCCATTCGATACCACACAGACCCGTAAGGTTATTTTAGGAAGTCTTTTCCACGTACACACATGTAGTACACCTGCAGTTTCATCCACATTAATGTTGCAGGGCATCATAAAACAGTAAATGGCACTCGAATGGAGGTCTTCTCAGGATGGCTTTCTGGTTGGTTACAAAAAATCCCAAAATGTTAAAGCTTGGGAACACTTAAATAAATGGAATCTAGCATCCCTCCCTCCTTGATGTTTTTTTGTATGTCCTCCAAGACATTTATGTTGAGACAGCATTTTATTGATAGCCAGAATATATTTATTGCATTTGTCGTCCCTGCTTTAAAAGTTTGTGGAAAAACGTAGCACGGCAAATCTGGCTCCACAGTGACTGTGCTTACAGATCGACTGGTATCCAGTGGATGGGTGTTTTCAGTGTTTTGGAGCAACACTTTTTTGGGGGAGCAACCTTCAGTTATGTTTAATTTCCCCACCATTATGAAGACATTTTCAAATCAATTCAACAAGTCGTTTATAAGTTAGAAAAGTCCCAGCTTTTTTAGAAACAAACATCCATACAAGAAAAAGTATAAAAACAGTAGCTAGGAACTTGCATTACTGTAGTTGGCTTAGCTTAAATGAGCCTTATAAGGGTGCTGAATATCTAACTTTCACCGAAATGTAAAACAGCAGCTCTTGTGTCTGATGTTACCTTGAGCGCATTAGTGCATGTGGGGTAACTGGGATTTAACCAATGTCTGTCTGACTGTCTCTCAGGGTGGTTCGGCAAGGGGTCCTTTTCGCTGTCTCTGCTGTGCTGCTGAGCGTGCCCAATGAGCGAATGTTTTTGGAGCTGAGTGATGAAATGCTGGAGGCCAGGGCGTGGCTAGGAGGTGAGTGATGAAATGCTGGAGGCCAGGGCGTGGCTAGGAGGTGAGTGATGAAATGCTGGAGGCCAGGGCGTGGCTAGGAGGTGAGTGATGAAATGCTGGAGGCCAGGGCGTGGCTAGGAGGTGCGTGATGAAATGCAGGAGGCCAGGGCGTGGCTAGGAGGTGAGTGATGAAATGCTGGAGGCCAGGGCGTGGCTAGGAGGTGAGTGATGAAATGCTGGAGGCCAGGGCGTGGCTAGGAGGTGAGTGATGAAATGCTGGAGGCCTGGGCGTGGCTAGGAGGTGAGTGATGAAATGCTGGAGGCCAGGGCGTGGCTAGGAGGTGAGTGATGAAATGCTGGAGGCCAGGGCGTGGCTAGGAGGTGAGTGATGAAATGCTGGAGGCCAGGGCGTGGCTAAGAGGTGAGTGATGAAATGCTGGAGGCCAGGGCGTGGCTAGGAGGTGAGTGATGAAATGCTGGAGGCCAGGGCGTGGCTAAGAGGTGAGTGATGAAATGCTGGAGGCCAGGGCGTGGCTAGGAGGTGAGTGATGAAATGCTGGAGGCCAGGGCGTGGCTAGGAGGTGAGTGATGAAATGCTGGAGGCCAGGGCGTGGCTAGGAGGTGAGTGATGAAATGCTGGAGGCCAGGGCGTGGCTAAGAGGTGAGTGATGAAATGCTGGAGGCCAGGGCGTGGCTAGGAGGTGAGTGATGAAATGCTGGAGGCCAGGGCGTGGCTAGGAGGTGAGTGATGAAATGCTGGAGGCCAGGGCGTGGCTAGGAGGTGAGTGATGAAATGCAGGAGGCCAGGGCGTGGCTAGGAGGTGAGTGATGAAATGCTGGAGTCTAGGGCGTGGCTAAGAGGTGAGTGATGAAATGCTGGAGGCCAGGGCTTGGCTAGGAGGTGCGTGTGCAGAGATGCACATTCCATTTTTGGCAACTGCTTCAGGTAAATCCATAAAATAAATCTATATTGCTATGAAAATAAGTGTATAATACATTTGGATGTATGACGTAAGTTAAGTTTGGGAACAAGAAGAGGCCGTTCAGCACATCAAGGCTGCTAAGAAATTAATAATAATAATAATAATAATTGTCGCTTCTTGCACACGTTTTGCTTCTACTACTGCAATTGCACAGAATTGAATTGTTTATGTATTTATTTTTGTATGCTACTACTTCACCTGGTAGGCTATGACTTCCTACCCATTTATGCCTTCTTGTCCTACGTTAAATATGTAGTCATGGGTTAACTTTATGTAGAACTGTAATGCAGTGTGGCCAAGTGGTCAGATCTGAGGGACTAAGGGAAGCAGTGTGGTCTAGTGGTTAGAGTTGAGGGACTGGGAGGTAGCTGTGAGGCTTAGTGGTTAAAGCTGAGAGACTGGGAGGGAAGCAGTGTGGTATAGTGGTTAGAGATGTGAGGTAAGCAGGATTTGTACCCAAGTCTTTGTCCTAGCAGTTAGACAGAGGAAGGCACAGCTTCTTTTGAGATATTCACTTCCTCATGCCGTCTCTGTCGCCAGCCCCTTGAAGAGGACATGTCCAGTAATCGTTTCTCATGCTGTTGTGTTCCCGCAAGAACACACAAGGAACTCGTTTGTTTACTCTCGTCTTGTTTTTTTTAGTTCCTGAGGAAGCCCTCCTTTCCAGTGTGGCTGTAATGTACAGTTTGGTAGTACTAGTCTAAACAACAAAAAGCATAATAAATATAACTGAATATGTATGGCATAGACTTTGGTTTGTTGGTAAATCACACTATTACTATTATGAAAACAATCACATTAGGTTAATTATCAAAATAGTTATGTCCATTATGTATGTCAGTCTGGAAAGGGGGTGCTGCAGCTGGAATGCCAGGACACTTGTGGGGAGAGTGAATTGAGAGGAAGCCTTGTGAAACTGGTTGAGGATGTGAGTCGATATCCAGTGTGATATCCTCTGCCACAGTGACTCGGTGACACTCCGATTTGCTCTGGATCCTCCTCACTAGGAGGTTAAGAAGTCTCAGTATATTGACTGTGTTCAAAGCCTATCACCACTGTAGTGATTGCAAGCAGGTAGAGAAAGCTATTTGTTTAAACTTTCTAGGGTCTATATAGTTATGTCATTTCCACCTAATTAAGGTAGTGTATTCTGACAAATAGAATTGTAGGTGATGTTTATGGTTTGTTTGTTTGAAAAGATGACTTGTTTTTAATAGCAGGAGTCAGGCATCTGGTTAGTTAGGCTAATGAAAGCAAAATCTTCAAAACCACTTTCTTTTTTTTTTCTATCTATGATAGTCACCATTTCTTAAGTAGTCCTTGATTTTTGGTAAGCATTTACTCCAGTGCAAAGTTTACACCATGCTTTTCTGCCTGGAATAATTAACTTGTGAGTCTTACATGGTTGGTGGTGGAGGGGGACTCGGATGATGAGTCATTTTCCCAGGAGCTGACATAGTCCTGCTAGGAAATCCAGGGTCAAGGCTGTGACTGCTCTTAACCAGTTCTGTGCTGCCCAACGTATCTGTTACGTTCTGAAAAATGCTCGCTCACTGCTGCCTAACGTAAGAGATGTCCTAATTTTAAAAACATGTTTTTAAACAAACTAAACCAAAAAAAGATGCTGGATTGGCATTCTTTCACTCGGGATCGATATTCTAGAAGCTTTTACAGATATGTGGTCGTGGTTCTAATTGCATTATTACACTGATAAAATACCTTTTGACGTGACACAGTTTTAGGCCTAATTTGAATGCTGATGCAGGCCAGCGCTATGATGGATCCAGAGCAAATTTAAAACAATCTGCGTGTAACTTTTGTTTCTCTGCAATGAGGACTGATAATTTAAAATGTTCTCCTTGATTAGGAGCTGTGTTACCAGCTTGTGTTTTGTGGAGTTAGCTTTGACGTGACGCACCTGCATTTCTCACTGTGCTGCATTCTCTATTGTTGATGTGACGATACAGAAAGACCCTTCTACTTCTGAGGCTGTCATGTCGACATTATTGAAACTTCTCACATGTGTGGGGGGCACTTAAACATGTGACCAAAGATACTTTATGATGTGGCGTCATTATTCAAAGATACTCTATGATGTGGCGTCATTATTCAAAGATACTCTATGATGTGGCTTCGTTATTTTTTTCTCCAGCGACGTTTTGAGGTCCGCGATCAGAGGCTGAAAGGAACCACGTTATTTTTTTTGTTAGTTCCTAACGCAGACTGCGTTGAGTCTGCTTGAGTTGGTGTTGGAGAGAAACTGATCCACTTATGTAAAATATATATCTCTTTACTATTGTATTTTTATAACAATAATTCACATATAATTGACAATTTAATTCAAAATGTATCTTGATTTTTCTACATTTGAAAAAAAAAGAAAATTCGATTTAGATTAGTACAAGAATTATTGATTTTTATTTTATTTTTTACGCCTCTCCCCCAACCCTCTCAACCTTTCAGGATATATTTTTCTTTTTCCTTTTTCTCCTTTATCCCTTGGTCTTCTATTGTATTTTTGTGTCCTCGTCCATTTAATTAAAAAAAATAATAAATACCATGGGAGGTGTGGATAGGTCAGACCAGATGCTGGTGCTGTACAATGCTGTAACGAAGACCACGGCATGGGGTAAGAAGCTTGGCATGTACTTGGTTCAGATCTCATTGTACAATGCCTACGTAATGTACCCAAGTACAGCACCAGAGCTTCAGCTTACATTTCTTGAATTTCAGATCTCTGTGATCTCCAGCCTTTTGTTCATTACACAAGGAGTACCAGAGACAAAGATCAGAAACTGGGGCAAGGCTTAGAATGGCATTTTGTTTATTTTATTTTACATCTTTCTAAAATCCTTATTTTGTGCACATGAAATTGGGGTGGGTGCTATAGGCTGCATAGTTCTAAGTAGAAAAGTCAGTGGCCTGGTGTTAGTCTAGGGCATGTAAACACCTGGACCTGCGTGTAAAGGTGCACATATTTGACATCTTTTGAACTCCGTTTACTCCAAGGAATTCAGAAACACTGTTTTTTCAAAAATGAAACTAAAGCTGTCAGATTCAGAAGTCCACATATTGTGACAAAAAAGTGATTTTTACTATAGACAATGACATTACCTCAGATTGCAGGAGGATTATGGGTAACAAACCATTAAAGGGAGATGTTATGTTACCCATTTCTAAAATCCTTATTTTGTGCAGATTCAGAAAATATATACTTTTGCCTGGATATCTCATTCTTTGGTGGTGTACTTGGCACATGAAAATGGGGTGGGTAATATACACCAAGGGCTGTATAAATCGAAGAGGAAAAGTCAAAGTGGTCAAAGTCAGTCTAGACTCGAGAATGTAATACCCCCAAAAAGAATAAAACAATTCACACAAAGACAGGCAAATCGAGCAGCTAAAAGTCTCTAACATCTTACATCAAATATCATGATTTTAGGGACTAAGGATGATGTAGGTATGATACAATTTATGAAAAAGTTGCATTTTGCTTACAATAATAGCTATATTTTTGTGGTCACATGACTACAGATCCACAAAAACTTGTCACCAATGAAAAGTTCACACTGTGACAAAACAAAAAAAAAGTAGTTTGCCTGGGTTATCTTAAATGGAACATATGGTAATTTTGGTGTAAAACAGCTGACTCCCAAAATTCTTGTAGCGCAGAGTATCAAAGAGCCTCAGCAGACAAGGGGTTAAGATGCAGGTTTGGAGAGATGTAGGAAACAATGGAGCACGCTCCTGAAGAGTTCCTATTTTAAATACAACACAGACCTTGGAGGAGCATGTGTAAAGGAAACCTGTCTGGCTACACCCAAATGATATTTATTTTTAGTAGTAGATTTGCAACATAATCAGTTGCTAAAAATAAGCATGTGTTATAAAGGGACACCTGTATCCATTTATTCCTCTCTAGTATGAGAGTGAGCTATTAAGAACCTAGGCCTTTCTCTATAGGCTACTACTGATGGGGATGTTAATCCCTTTATAAAAATGCATGATTTGTTGTTAAAATGTTTCCCCCTCTGTCAGATGTGGCAGAGGCTGATCCTGATGCAGACTGCCGGGGTCTGGCAGAGCAGAGCCTGCTGCTGCTGGAGAAGATCCTGAAGAAGAGTATAGGGAGCCCTTCTCCTCTTGGACCCAACGGCCAGGCCCTGCAGCTTTGAGGAGCCGTGCAAGCCAGGGGACGCAGCCAGTCAACTGGCCGCACGGGAGGGATTGAGTGAGGAAGAGCAAGAGGCTTGGAAGTGCTTGTAGAGCTGCCAGGTCACACTCGCAGGATGTCACATCTGGAACAGCCTGCATAAGCAGGGGAAAAAGGTGGGCTGCCATCCTTGGTACAAACACAGTGGATGAAATATTTATAGACTTGGCATACGCTAAGAGTTGCCAAAAATACTCACAGGGAAGGAGGTTTTTGTTTGTTTTAAATCCAATTGTTTTCTTGCCCTTCCAGTTTTGTACTTAGGTTGTTGCAGGTGTGTTTGGGGAAGTTGTATAATAATTTAAGGCTATGATCCCCCATTACCAAAAATAAATCTTTTTTTTCCCCTTAACTCTTAAGTGTGTGCTTTTATATCAACACAGTCAGAGGATTCGGCTGTGCTTAACAACCATTTGTAAGTCGCACGTGAAGGTTTTGTATACCAGTTATCAGATCAAGGTCCTGATTAAAAACATAGTTTGGGCTCCTGAATAGTAAAGCTAATTAAGGACATATCTTAAAAGGTACAAGGGTTCTGTTGAAAAAAGACAGAGACAAATAATTCAACAATATTTATTTTGTATCAAAATAGTCAACATTTCTACAAGATTTCATTTATAAAAGTAATCAATTTCTTTCTGGAAGTTTTATGAAAAATGGTAATATAAAGTCTTAAAACAGCTGAATAAACATAAAATTAGAGGGATCATATAAATAGTACATGGATATCAATATATAACAATATGAAATTATCTTTAAAAAAGAACTATATATAACAATGTTCTCAACCTTTAAAAATGTAAATACAAAGTCTTCTGTACAGGGGATTTAAATAAGTCTTTGAATCAGTTTATTTACAGCAGTGATTTGGTACTGTTACTACTGAAGCTGTGGTAGGAACCTGTTTTTCCTGAGAACTGTTACATTTGTGGCTGGTGTGTCAGCTTGATAAAGAGGCACCCAATCTTCTCTGCTAAACAGAACCTGCTGCACATGCTACCTAATGACAGTTGCATGCATGGACTTCCTATGTGTTTTAATTGTACAAGTTCAGGGCAAGAATTTAGGTTATCTTTTGTTGGGCTTTTGGACTGTTAGCCCTGAGCAGTTTTTATTTTTCCTTCTACTGCACTGGGGTACCTCCCAGACGGAAATCGTAATTTACATTTAGTTTTTTGGAGACCCCTGCTGTGTATTTAATGGTTTTGGTTTCTGACTCGGCTCTTGCATGTTGTTAGCCTGCACTTTTGTTTCAGTGCGATTTCCCAGTGCCTGGTACTTCACAGCTCATGGAAGTAATTCAGGCTAGCTGCTTTGGACTGCTTCATACTGTACACCTGTTTATCTGTTCTAATAAACAGACTCAGGCACTTCATGAATCAGAAACTGTCTGAGGCCCTTTGTATTTAAAGCTGTTGTGGTGTATGGTGCACCCTACACATCCGTGCTGCTGAGACAGGGTGCCAGTGCCATTTAATCCCCCAGGTGTGTCTCCACGGCTTCCTCCTCCACCATCTCCCCCTCCTCCCCCTTCCCCTCACTGTCTCTGTGCCCTCGTCCCAAGCCCCTCCTCTGATCAGGGCACCCCACAGCACGCTGCATGGCCTCCAGGCTGCGCTGGCTCACGTAGTAGTTCACATTGAGGGAGGGCAGCCGCTTCCTCATCTCCTCCAGAGTGCGGTAGGCCTGGGGAGGAGAGCACAGGGTATCTCAGACTAGGGATGAAATGATTTTTTGACAGGATGACATACCACGATTACAAATAAAAGGAAAGGAAGGACTTGGCATTGGTTTAAAAGGGAATTGGGAATCTATTTTAAAAAACAGCAATTCACACCAACCCTGTTCATTACAGCACTCTCCCTCCTCAGGAATCCCCCAAGTGTTCAGGTGCATTTACCACAACAGCACACCCTAGTGGTCAGGGGCGTTCATGACAAGCCCTCAGCACTCCCCGCAGTTGGTAAGGAGGATCCATGGCAGACACTCACCACCTGGAAGCTGCCCTGCTGGCAGTGATGCTCCACCAGGAAGCCGTATACGTCTCCGATGCGGACGGCGGGGTCAAGGTCAGGTTCCTGCAGCAGAGCTTCACACAGCCGCACCGCCTCGCCAGGGTCCTCCTCATACAGCCTGCACGGAACAGATATCTGAGCAAGAGCTGCACAACAACATCCGTACTACAAGAAGTCTAAAGAAAACCCACTGTGGGTGAGCAGCTGGAATCCATAGAAACAGAAATACAACAAAGTAAATACTACAACGCACTTTCCTGGCAAAGGCTACCCTCGTCGGATACTAAATAATTAATACAATTATCATTTTTGAAAGCTTTTCAATATACCAGGTGAGGAATTTTGAGTCGGCCACTTTGCTAAAGACCAAGATATCCCTCCTCTCGCAGTGGGGGTTCAAAGCAGGTGTTTACCTGCGTGCCTGGACGAACTTCTTGACCAGGGTGAGTTTGTGCTGCAGCTCGACCAGCCTGCCCTCCTGTTCCTCTGCGCTACGAACCTTCGCCTTGCTCAGGCACTTGTAAGCCTCTGTCAGTGCCCCCAGAGCCTTCTCGTAGTTCTGGTACTCGTCTATCTCCACCTGGTGGCAAACAATTAAACATTAGGAAGGGTTTAACAGACCAATGATGGAAAATAAAGCTCTTTGTATTTCTTTCAGGTTGGTTGATATTGCACCCCAGTCCTACTATACATTTTACATACACTTTTCTACCAATGTCCTAATGCAAGGTTGTCAGATTTCTATGCTTGGGAGTTACATCAAAATCATTTCTATTATCAGATAAGAGTTAGTGGTCAGAAACGTTGTTCTTTACATATACGGAGTCCCTGTCCTGACCTGTGCACAGGCATTGTAGAAGCCTGCTAGGAGGTCGAGAGCCCGGCCCTTGGTGTAGAAACTGATGATGTTCTTCATGATCTCGGGGTTCTTGCGCCAATCCAGAGACTGCAGGTAATTGGCAGCCATGATGTAAATCTCCTTCTGCCGAGAAACTCCAGCAAAGAATACAATCTTGTCTGTGTCTCCTGACTTGAGGAGCGCCCTCATTGCCTGTAAGAGTTTAACACGCCATCAGAACAGAGACAGGGATCGCCCAGCTTATTGAAATATTTACATTTATGCAGTGCCTGTGCAGAATACAAAATTAAACAGAAAGGGAAAGTGCAATTTATCACCACCCCTCCGATTATGGTCTACTGCAGATACTGTATAACTGTTTTATAATTTCAAGTGTATTATTGACAAACGTACATGCAGAATGGCTACATTCTGCATATCAAATAGCTCCATAGGCATTCAGAAAAAGTCACTGTATGACACTTAAAACATGACTGGTAAAAAAAAATAAAAGCTAACTGGATCTTCTTTTAGAGCAAGGGTTCCTGATGAGCCACGAAATTTCCAGGGACTCACCATGGGGAATATACGAAGATCCAAATAAAAAAATAAAAAAAACATTAATTAGTCATGTATCCAACTGCGATGGCACCAGAGTAAGGGTGAATATGTAAAAAGGCAGATAAATGAATCCTGCTTTAAATACCATTATAGACAGCACAATTATTGTTTTGAGATTAAGCTTTTATTAGGGAGCTTCCCTAAATCCCTTGTTTAGAAAGATACAGGGTATTAATGCGTGTGACAGAGTATGCGTCTGCCGTGTGCATTCACTGCTGAGTGACAGGCAGGAGATCGAGACGGAGGTTGAATTTGATACGCCCCGCAGGCGAACAGGATTTATTTACATATCACCACACTGAACAGCTCATGTGACACTACCAGCATTGGCAGTGCACAGAGCTCATACAACACAGTGTACAAAAACTTTGGTAGGATCTACAATCTCTGAACTAATCTCTGTTCAATAATAGACTACCGTTGCTAAAGAGGTTAGTTAGGGCGGATACGCGACGGATTATTGTATTATAATTTGTGAAAAGCATTGTAATTTATGAAAAGCATTGTATTGGAAATTTTCAAATTAAAAAACTGCTCGGCAGTTTGTGGAACATACAGACATCTGGACCCAGGGTTTGGAAAACTCTGTGTGCGAGGACTTGGGGAATAATTTGGGAATAACATGTCTGGGTGTCCCCCTCACCTTGAGCTTGTTGCAGGCCTGTGTGTATTTCTTGGTGGCCAGGTGGTAGTTGCCCTGCCTCATGCAGCAGTCTGCAATGCGCTCCAGCAGCTCCCTGCGTGCTTCCTCAGGCAGGTCCTTTGAGTCCTGAGTCACTGTCATCCTCTCTGCCAGCTCCTCCGTGATCGTCAGGCTCTGATCCAGACACAGCTGCAGGGCCTCGTGGTACTGGGGGAGACATCCAGCAGACAGCTTATTTCATCTCCATTCATTAGGTACACAACTGGGAGCCAAATCATTGTTTTAAATCTGCATTCTTTTCCAGAAGTGTGCGTCAGTGCGTTACCTTCTTGGCTGCCACCAGGAGCTCCACTGCCTTCTCATACTGGCTGTGCTCAATGAAGAAGTCTGAGCAGCGGGCGAGCAGCGCTGGGTCTGAGTTCTCATCCAGGTCCTCTGCAATCAGCTGCAGGGCTCCAAACTGCTGCGTCGCGAAGGCCAGCTCCAGAGCCTTGGAGAAATGTCCAGCCTGCCAAAACAAAACCAGTCATTTACCACTTTATTATATCTGCTTATTCTACACTGCGGTTTTTCATCATCAGGCTGTCTATTTCTTCCTGTTATTTCTATTCTTCCTAATGAACTGAAATCTCACTGATATCTGCAGAGTTAATGTGCAAAAGAACAATTTTTCATGCAGAAATAGACAGGTTCTGAATCTGAAATGATCATGATGCAGCTGGAAGCGGACTGCAAAACACATCTACAGCATTTACAAAGGTCCTCTAGAATTCATTATTATTCACTACTGGTCCTTAAGGTCCTTAAAAATGGGGTAAATGACTGCAGAGCTCTTGTGTGTGTGTGTGTGTGTGTGTGTGTGTGAGATATATATATATATATATATATATATATATATATATATATATACCCACAGTGCCTTGCAAAAGTATTCGGACCCTTGACCAATTCTCTCATATTACTGAATTACAAATGGTACATTGAAATTTCGTTCTGTTTGATATTTTATTTTAAAACACTGAAACTCAAAATCAATTATTGTAAGGTGACACTGGTTTTATGTTGGGAAATATTTTTAAGAAAAATAAAAAAACTGAAATATCTTGCTTGCATAAGTATTCAACCCCCACACATTAATATTTGGTAGAGCCACCATTCGCTGCAATAACAGCTTTAAGTCTTTTGGGGTAAGTACGTAACAGCTTTGCACACAGTGTCGGAGTGATTTTGGCCCATTCTTCTTGGCAGATTTGCTTCAGCCGACGCTTGTGGACCTCAATTTTCAAATAGTGCCACAGATTCTCAATGGGATTGAGATCAGGACTTTGACTGGGCCACTGTAGGACATTCACCTTTTTGTTCTTGAGCCACTCCAAATGTTGCTTTGGCCTTGTGCTTGGGATCATTGTCCTGCTGAAAGGTGAATTTCCTCCCAAGCTTCAGTTTTTTAGCAGACTGAAGCAGGTTCTCTTGCAGTATTTCCCTGTATTTTGTTCCATCCATTCTTCCTTCAATTTTAACAAGATGCCCAGTCCATGCTGATGAGAAGCATCCCCACAGCAATGTGCTGCCACCAACATACTTCACTGTAGGGATGGTGTGTCTTGAGGCATAGAGCTTTTTGGCCAAAAAGCTCTATCTTGATCTCATCTGAGCACAAAACCTTTTCCCACATCGCAGCTGGGTCACTCTCATGCTTTCTGGCAAACTCCAGACATGCTTTTAGATGGTACTTTTTGAGTAACAGCTTCTTTCTTGCCACCCTCCCATACAGGCCAGTGTTATGCAGAGCTCTTGACATGGTTGACTGGTGCACCATAGCGCTTTGAGTTTTGGCCAAAAAGCTCTATCTTAATCTCATCTGACCACAAAACCTTTTCCCACATCGCAGCTGGGTCACTCTCATGCTTTCTGGGAAACTCCAGACATGCTTTTAGATGGTACTTTTTGAGTAACAGCTTCTTTCTTGCCACCCTCCCATACAGGCCAGTGTTTTGCAGTGCTCTTGATATGGTTGACTGGTGCACCATTACTCCACTCCCAGCCACTGAACTCTGTAGCTCCTTCAAAGTGATTGTTGGCCTCTCTGTGGCTTCTCTCACAAGTCTCCTTCTTGTTTGAGCGCTGAGTTTTGAGGGACGGCCTTTTCTTGGCAGTGCCTGGGTGGTGTGATGCAGCTTCCACTTCCTGAATATTGATCCAACTGTGCTCACTGCGATATCCAAACACTGGGATATTTTGTACCCTTTCCCTAATCTATGCATTTGTATTACTTTATCTCTAACTTCTGTAGAATGCTCTTTGGTCTTCATTTTCCTTCAGATTCACAGCCTGACCAATGATCCTTCAACAGTGGGGTTTTTATCCAGAAAATGTGACAGCAACTTTAATGGTTCACAGGTGGAGGCCAATGGTAAGGTAATTGTGTCCCTTTAGGGCAATTTCTTTCATCGGTGTAAACTGGGAGCTTCCACAGCACAGGGGTTGAATACTTATGCAAGCAAGATATTTCAGCTTTTTATTTTTCTTAAAAATATTTCCCAACATAAAACCAATGTCACCTTACAATAATTGATTTTGAGTTTCAGTGTTTTAAAATAAAATATCAAAAAGAACGAAATTTGAATGTACCATTTGTAATTCAGTAATATGTGAGAATTGGTCAGCGGTCTGAATACTTTTGCAAGGCACTGTATATATATATATATATATATATATATATATAAATCACATATTCTGACACAATGTTTTAGTGTGTGAGTTCACGTGACCAGTACCTTGTGATACAGCATCACTGCCCTGTCCATGTGGACTCCCTTCTCCTCATAATAACAGGCTGCCTCCATCATGTCCTCTGGATTGCTGAGTAGGGCCAGGTTCATCAGCTGGTCATCCAGTCCATTTTCCTGCAGGAACAATCATGTATTTAAAATGTATCACAAGGCCAACATTATAGTTCTGTTGTATGGTCCATAGATGCTGCATATTGTTCTTTCATGGTTTACATATCTAAATGTATTTTACATACTACAAAATTTACCACTTTTCAAATATGATCAATACATTCCATTTTATGATATGGAGTTTACTCTGACCTTTTGCTTGTACATGCAATAGTCTCAAGTGTGATTTTTTTTTTGCTAACTGCACATTGGTATTGCAAACAGCACTGCATCTGATGTAATGTTCGCTAAATGAATTGATTTAGATTTTAGTCCTTTATACCCATGTTCAGGAATAGCGATTTAGTTTAAACATTAGTAGAGTCAGAAAGGGGAATTGTCTGTCCAAAGTGAAGTGGTAAATTAGAGCTCAGAGCGGTGCACTCATTTACACATTAAGTAGATTTATTGCAAACCACACTATGTGAACCTTGGAAATGCACTCTCTCATCCAGCTATCCTTTGGTTCAAATAAAATGGTTGTAGAGGGTTTGGTTCAAGGCTGATAATACATAATATTCACATAAAAGGGAAGCTGAGACATCAACATTTTTTTAAATCTAGATTAAAAACATTTATTTATTTTTACTTCTGTTTTATTGTTTTATCAGTGTTAAAGAGCGCTTTGAGGTCCTTTGATGAAAGGCACTATATAAACAAATATTGTACTAAAGTAAAGAGCATCAAGGGTGAACTCTTCTCCTACCCAAATCACACACAAAACAGATGCAGGTGAGCAGGGGGGCCCTCTTTACCTTGCACAGGCGGATGGCGTTGTTGTAAGCCTGTGCTCGTGTGTAGAAGTGCACAGACTGCTTGATCTCGTCCTGACTCTCGTACTGCCGCGCCAGGTGATAGGATGCTGCACGGTTACCAGTTTCATTAGCAATCTCTGCTGCCTGCAAGGAGCAAGCCATCATACACTGATGAAAACAATTCTTTAGCTATAAACCAACACCTAATGCTGCTAAAATCCAACAATGAAGTACAGGTAGTAAAGAATTCATCATCAAAGAGAGAGCACACCCCCTCCTCACCTTCTGAATATTGCCAAGGTAGCAGTGAACTCGGACCAGAGACAGGTAATCCTGGGCGCATTCATAATACCTCAGTGCCGACTCCATATCTGACTGGCTCTCCAGGTACTGAGCCCACCACTTATACAGGCTCCTGCGCATACACACAAATAAATCAGGAAATTCTACATCACACAGGAAGAACGACACACATGTTGTATTATACTGAAAGAAAGGTGTTGCCCATCACACACACACACTCCTCACTCACTTGTCCTTCATCTTGTTGACATAAATCTCCAGAGCCTGTAGATCATCCAGGAGCATCCTGGGAACCTCAAACCTGTTGGTGTCCGATTTTCCGTAGCTGTAAATGGAAGGAAGAACATTTCAGAACAGAGGTGGATACAGCAGACATGTACTAGATCACAATCCAGCGAAGTAGAGGTAAGAACATTTCAGAACAGAGATGGATACAGCAGACATGCACTAGATCACAATAGTAGGGTCAGTGGAGTGGAATTGGGTGAATAGTAGATAATGTTAGGTTGTTATCATAACCCTGATTCCCTGAAATAGAAATGTAACCATTACCTAATGGGAGTTTACCTCCTAAAGACCCCGAAATCTGAATATTATATACCAAAGTTGCTCGGCTGAGCCTGTGAAGCAGTCATGCCCGCCCCCGAGGGTATAAAGGAATGCGCGCACAGATCTCGGCGTCATTTTCCCTTCAAGCCTTGAAAGGTCAATGGTTACATTTCTATTTCGAATCAGGGTAATAACCTAGCATTCCATTTCAAGCATGAAATGCAACCACTACCTAATAGGCAAGTATAGCTAAGTTGTCGCAAGGGCAATATTGCAGAACGACTGGAATGCTACAAGGCTAAGCCAAGAGGCTGTCCTGTGCGTTACCATTAGGAACCCCAGTAACAAATAGCTAGGGATAAAAATTGAAGGAGAAACTCACCTCTATGCCTGTGTTGTAAGGGTCGACTTGGAAGCCGCCCTTAACACTAGTTCCAAAGCCAGGGTTTTGAGGATCCATGACATTTACTCTATAGAACCTAGTGAAGGTATGGGGAGTAGCTGTGTGGGCTACTTTCCTGTGTGCGTTGTCCGGTCTCTCTTGGCACAGAGCCATGGGGTGAGGACGCAGCCACCTCTCTACCAGAGGGTGATGGGGAAGAACGTTGTGCAGGAGTGAGGGACAGAGAGCGCTCTGTAGAGCTGCGGGAGAGACATTTCTCCAGTGTGTGGTTGGAATAAGATGCACAAAACTCAAAGAAACGGTGGTTAGTCAGTCCCTCCTTGGCGTGTCATGGCCCCAGGCAGGAAGAGCATCTGCCATGCTGGTCTTCAACAGGCAGTCTGGCCTTGCATGTGTCGCAGGGATAAAACCCAGGATAATGCAAGTAGAAATGCAGTGTACAGTAAACAATGTATAGGTGCTGCCTCAGTCTGCTTAAAGACAGCAACAGGGCGGGTCAACACTCGAACAAGACCGGCTTGGTACCGGACCGGGGATGTAAGCACCGGTGGTAGCGGGTCGGAACCGGGATGGTTTGGTATCGGTTCGCTGACTTTAGCACCAGGTTGGTACAGCACCAGGTCGGTTCAGTACCGGTTCGCTGACTTTAGCACCGGATTGGTACGGTACAGTACCGGGTCGGTTTGGCACCAGGTCGGAACCAGGGCGGTACTGGGTCAGTACCAGTAACCTCTGTCCTGGTTTGGTACGGTATGGTACCGGGTCAGGAACGGAGCGGGTCGGTGACCTCGGTACTGGTACTTTACGGGTCCACTGGTTCGCAGTTACTGCGGGTAGCACTATACAGGGATGCCCATCTGTACAAACCACTGGCAATACCACATGAGACTGTGGGAAGCCTGCGTTTTTGAGGTACTAACAGCCTTCGTAATGGTGATGCAAAGCAGTAACCAAAACGGCAGCGAGATGCTGTGCAATACGACTGCAAGCAATCTCAAGCCGAAGCGCATATCTCAGCCCAATGCAGCGCTGCTGAGCCCAGCAGCTGTGGGCGTGTTTCTGCACAAAAAAACAATTACAGTTCAGAAAATAAACGTCACGTAACTTAAAAAGAGAATTTTAATTTAACTCCAGCCGGAGCCAAGCGACCTGTCAGCTGACTTATGTTGCTTGATCCCTGGGAAGGAGCGACTCTGGCTTCACATGGGGCACAAGGCTGCTGCAGGACGTAACAAACAGGCAGTTGTGCACAATATACGCGTAATTAAGAATATATTTTTTAAAACTATTGCAGCGTAAATTAAATATTGCATACATTATGTAAAACACAATAATAAGCAAACACTATACAGTCATAAGCAACAAGTACTTATTTGATACCAGGCTCCCCTATCAGGTCAGATCTTGAAAGGAAAAATGGCGCTGAGATCTGTGCGCATAGTTCCTTTATACCTTCGGGGGCGGGCATAACTGCATCACAGGCTCGTCCGAACAGCTTTGCTATACAATATTCAGGTTTCAGGGTCTTTAGGAGGTAAACACCCATTAGGTAATGGTTACATTTCGTACTTGAAAAGCAACCAAGTGCACTGAATAGTGAGGTACAGTGGGAAGGAGAGGAGTGCAACGGTACGTACTGCACCAGTGCCATGTCGCGGTCTCCCATGGCCTCCAGGTGCTTGGCATAGCTGTAGTAGGTGGTGCGCAGGTGGATGCGGTCCTGACTGTCAGCTGTCTCCACGGCTTTCTGCCACTGTCCCGAGGCCTGATAGAACTTGTTGAGGAGATCATAGCGCTGGCAGCTCTTGTAGAGCCGCTCTGCATCCTCCTGTGGAGACAAGAGAGACAGAAGGTCAAAATAAGGAATCGTCTGTCCAACAGCAAGTCTACTTAGCTGTGTTCCAACATAGAATAAATCTGATTCTGCAGTGACCAAAACCCGCATCCTTGTGTCATTTTTTCTGGTTCTCAAGCTAACACACTGTTGTAAGAATCCAAGACGAGTACACTGCAAAGCTACCGTGAGTTGCTATGGATACTTGTCCTGGATCAAATTACATATCAAATACAAGTCTACTTTGCAATCTGTGCATGGTGTGGGTGGATGTATTGTAACTACAGCCATGGCCAAAAGTTTTGCACCACTCTATAGCAGTGGTTCTCAAACTTTGTCATAATGAGCCTCCTGGAGCTATCAGACCTGCAGAGGGCGCATGCGCAGGAGACCCAAAGGAAGAGTCTGCTGCCATCAAGCCCAGAAGTTTCTGGAACGTCATGTGGTGCATATTCCCTGAATATGATATTAATACCTGAACATGTATAGACACAATTTTGTACAGTTGCAGACATAAGTATTGACACCCTGTATACAAAACAAGGTTATTCACCAATGTATTAAGTGTTATAAATATTGTTTGTTAAACTAAGTAGTCAATGAAATCTCTCAGTGGTGGTTGGTGTGGTTGGGGCGGACAGCAGTTTGGAGATTTCTAAATATTCCCCCCTTTAAAACACATTTTAGACTGTCGGATATCGATTAAAAGCTTGTAATACAAGATGAGATTCCCTGCTTTTACATTCATCTTCAATCTATGTGTTGTTTTCAGTACTAATCGATTATCGTCTTCCGATAATCTGAAATATTTAACTTCTCCTTGCATTTTAAGGACACTAATTGCTGGCCAGGGCTGCAGTTAGTTTGCTGTATATGAAACAAGCTATGCGATTAATTTAATCTCCATCATTATGTAATGCGGTATGTATGTTTATATGTGAAATATTATAAAGTAATAAACTCTGAGGTATACAGTATTTAATTAAATCATAACATTATATGTCAATTTTATAACACAAAAATCAGTTAAAGGATAGTGTGGAATTTTAAGTATAATTATAGCTATGGTACATTATCAGAGAGGCTGTTACTAGCAGAGAAAATGAGTATCTACTAACCTAAGCCTATTACAGATTTTTATAAGCCCTTTTTACTAACATCTCTTCAGGCAGGTACAACCAATTTCAGACATCATCATCATCATAATAAATAATAATAATAATAATAATAATAATAATAATAATAATAATAATAATAATAATAATAATATACCAATTGAAAGCATTTTCTAAATGTATGCAAAGCTACATGGATATCTTGGGTCATATTGGCCTGAGGCATTATGTTTGTTTACAAAATAATTTCTAAAACATCTTCAAAAGGGTTTATTTTCTGTTTATAAGACAGGGGTAACATACAAAACTGGACAACATGTATTCACTTTAATTACTTGGTAAGTGAACTACAAGTGCTTAATAATTTAAATTAAATTAGGCCTTAATATAAACTCGGTGCACATTTTAGTTCATAGACAGTAAGAGTTTCAGATGTTGTTTGTGTGTTAATAAAAGGTTTTTAAAACATACTTTTAATGCCTTTTCCTTGAGAAACTATATAAAATAGGTTGTATAAGAAAAAATGATGTAAAATCAATTATTTAAAATTGCGATTTAAATCGACTTGATTTAAAATCAGCTAACTCCGCTTCAAAGCTAATTTCATGAAATGCGAGACGGTAACACAGCTCCTAATCAAAGGAAAACTTTTTTTTATCGATCCTCATTGCAGAGAAGATTGTTTAAATTCACTCTTGATGTATCACACAGCTGTAGCGAGCACCAGCATTGGCACAGGCTGCAATTACATTTGCAATTACATAATGAAATTGGAACCACCGACCAAATATGAGTTGTTAGAACTTCTCGATGATCGATCCCGAGTGAAATAACGTTTTTATTATTTTTTTAAAACTTGTTTTAATTAGGACGTACCTGGTACGTTAGGCAGCACTGAGCGAGTGTTTTTTAGGACGTGCCAGGTAGGCAGCAGAGAAGGGGTTAAAAAAACATCACAGGAAAATACGAAATATGTTTAGTTTAGCTTTAAGATTGTGGTGATCCGTGACCATGTAGAATTAGGAATCAGACATCATTGATGCGAGTCAATACAAAGCCTGCATAATGAAAGTTCTTACCAGCATCCCCAGCTGTGTGGCGAGGACAGCGACCCTGGCATCCAGTTCAGGCTCAGCCTCAGCCTCCCTCAGTGCCCGGGCTCCCCGTGCGTGTCCCATGTTCCCCAGGCAGACCCGCGCCACGTCCAGCCGCCTTGTCTTTACACACATGCGCGCCATGTTCTCCCACACCGCCTCACTGTAGTGAGAGAGAGAGAGTGACACTTATATCCACAACTATAGGTATCGAATTCCAGCCAACTTGCTGAGTAAAGGTAGAGTCACTAATACAAAGTACGTTCTGGGGCCTCCAGGTTTGTGGTGCTAGGAGTGGGGGATTTGTTGACCGTCTTCCTCACAAAAAATACTTGCTTACTTAATATCCACCCCAGCTGTCATTTCCCTTGGCCAAATGCTATCATTTACCATCACTGACTTCATAGTTTACTTCATTTATTACTATTGGTTATCAAGGTCAAAAGGAGGACTCACTGAAGCAATCTGTGCTGCCACAATGAGTTTACTTGGTTGCTTGGCAACCAAGCTTGGCTCTCACAATCTGGAGGAGTGGGTGAGCTAGATAATCACTTAAGACCCACTACGGTTTAAAAGGATTACAAATGAAATGGCTTTAACAGTATTTTTGTCACCCTACAAAAACAAAAACAAAAGACGTATTGATATCAAAAATAATAAAAGCTATCCTTTTAGTTCCATTGGTCTGTTGATTTTTCTTAAGCTCCCCGAGACTCTCTTAGTTTTACTGCAGAACTGAGGGTCTCTCTAATAGGACAACTGGGGGGCCAGGAATAGGAGTAACAGGCACAAGAAAGAGAGCTCCCCTCGAAGTACAGACCCCCCAGTACGGGTAAGATCGAGCAAGTGATTAGAAAGTATTATGTCTGGCTGCATAGCTGGCTCCTCTATCTGCCTTGCGGATTCCTCTTGCATATGTTCTCTATTTCAGTTCCAGCCCCATTCCCCTTTTAATGAGATACAGATGTGTGCTGTTTATTAAAGCCAGGGAACAGGAAATTCTAGGATTCCATGGGGACCCTCGTACTGCACAAAAACACACTGCTGCAGAGTTCAGACTGCAGGGGCATCAGCAGCTCCATTTGACTATGAATCCACCAGCAAGCCAAGCGAAATCCTGCTCTTCTAACCCAATATCAATGGTAGTTCTATTGACTGGAAGGTCATTTTGTAATGCTGTGGAAAAACCATTAATCGCAGGGAAATGAAACTTGGCAGATGGCGATACCTAACAATGGGCATTGAAGACGGTGCCTATTAGTTCAATTGTGTAACAGTTTGTCTCAAAGAAGAGTTACCTCTAAAGAGGTACTGAAAAAAATAACTCAAAACTGCAGACTGCTAAAAAAATAACTCCCATCGGTCAACTAGGCCCTATATAATTATCTTATTTATTTCCCATGTAAGACACTGAAACTATTGGATTAGTTAATGTAGGGGGGTATTTTTGAAAAGTTGCTGCTGAAAGAGATAATAACATTACAGTTTTGTTTCCTGTTCTCTGGTCATTTAAAGTCCTGTTTTGGTCACTAGAATCATCAGTTTTGTAAGAATGCAGTTGAAAGAATTGGAGAGAGGGAGGGGTAGGGAGCATGAAAAAGGGAGCAGTAGAGAGATGAGAGGTGGGAAAAAAAGACAGAATGTGTTAGTGAGCATTAGAGAGGCAGAGGATACAGAGAAGGAGAGGGGGGGCTGAAATTTGTGATCCCATTCCTTTTCCTCTCAGGAAGCACATCCTGTTGCTGTTTAGCTGTGAAGTGGCAGCGCTGAGTGTTTGTCGCAGTGAGAGAGAGACTGAGTACGCCCTGAAGCTCACCAAAACAAGCACAGTGAAGCCCCTTCCTCTTGGACAACAGCAACACTCAGAGACACGTCTGTGTGAGCCTCCCCACTGCCTGTGAATCACTTTTCAGACCTGCAGCATGGAGAGTACTGACAGAGGAAGGAGGGAAGTCCAAGCTAGAGCTTTCTACCGCCTCTGAAAATGAGATGCTGAGAAAATAATTTACAGCTGCAAAGCTGTGTGATTCAACCCCAAGAATTCAGGCATCTGGTTTTCCTTTCTTCTGTTATTTTTGTTATCCCCCCAACCCCCCAGTCCGTGGAGAGTTTGAAAAAGAGACGCCTTTCTGCTGTTTGCTTGAAAACCAGCCTCCCTCCTGGGCTCAGAGAGAGAAAGAAGAGAAAGAAAAATAGTAAAAAGGAGCAAGGGGACTCAAAGCAGGAGCCAGGCAGTGTCAGCTTGTGGAATGGACCTGCCTGTCTGCCGGTTAAGCACAGAACTACCGTCAGTACCAAAATCTGAAGAGGAAGGGTAAAAAGGGATTTCTATCACCCAAAGGGATATATGAAAAAGAGAGTTGAGCTGAGAATGAACGGAGATGTCCTCTAGCTGCGATTAAAGGGGTTTCATTTGCGCAGGTGGTTTTGTTGTTTCGGATGCACCGCAACTGATAAGCAGCTCACTCGAGAGGAGCAGGAGAAGGTGGTAGAGGAGACTCTGGGTCAGGCCACACCTCCCCTTCAGGGAAGGGAGTGGATGGCCGTTCAGAAGCTGGTGGCCGCAGCGGTGGCTGTGGCCCTGCTGTCCCTGATCCTCAACAACGTGGCGGCTTTCACACCCAGCTGGGTGTTCCAGGCGCTGGAAGACGGGCGCAAGCGCAGCGTGGGGCTATGGAAGATGTGCTTTGTGGCGGAGAGGGGCCGAGAGGCAGGGGGAACGGCACGGCAGGGCCAGGCAGGAGAGCGGCAGTGCCAGACTCTGGGCTGGGGGGCAGAGTACTCTGGCTTTCAGGAGTCCCGCAGCACCGTCAAGTGTGAGTGAGAGGGGCTGGGAGGGGGAAAAGAATACAACCACCCATAACTTTAAGCCAAAACGTGAAAATGTAGTGTTTGTTATTATTTGTTTATTTAGCAGTTTATTTGTTCCATTGGATAAGCCATTAAGCCCAACATTATTTTATGCGTATTAGGATAGACCCACTAAAATCATGGGCTTGCCATTGTTCTGATATGGAGTACTTATCAGTGTAGCAAACAGACATGTAGGATATTAAAAAAAAAGAAAGTGATACAAAAAATTGTGGTTTGAAATAGCAAAATCAAATGTATGCATAAACAAGCCTAGAATCAAAGCAGATTAATCTTTGCACAAAGATTAGATAGTGATCAAAGGTGTATCATTTAGCCTTTGCTAAATATATTTACATCACCATGGCAACCAGCACTACAATGATCTGACAAATCTGTTACTATAAACAACAATAAGACAATTGCTGCAAGATTAAACTTACCTACAGTACCATTACAAGAACATACTGCTCTTAGGGGGGGCTACAGAAATATTTAAATAATAATAAAAAAAAAAACTAAAAAGTATCAAATCAGGAGAAAAGTTAGTCACAATCCTGCAACTGTGAAAAATGACTAACTGTCTGAAATAAAATCCTGACCTACCTATTGTAATAGAGACACATACTGTACAAGGATTCACCCTTCTTGGGTAATGGAATGAAATGTATATATGAAATGAAAGTGATATTACACTTCCATCTTGTATCCTCAGAAGCTTGTTAGAGAGATGCACCATACTACAGAATCAGAGACAAATAACATACACATTAGACTAATATACACTACTTTGGTTGGGCATTTTTTGTGGATTGTATAGTAATTAAATAGGATGTTCCAAATAAAGCAAATGGACTGTTAAAAAAAAGAAAAAAGGCTGAAATGACCATTAAAAAAAACCCACTAAATTCTGAAAATCTGGAACCCGAAATCTCAAAACAGTTTTTAAAGTATATAAATGTACTCCTGTTGTCTGAAAGAAGAAAAACACCTGTACAGTTTAAGAGTAAAGAGTACATTTAGAAAATATACCCTATTATAATGCATAGAGAAAATAGTTGCATGCAGTAGTGAGTCAACTCTTCCAACTCCTATTAGCCACTACTACTCAGATATATCAAGGTCTTCACCCCAAAGTGCTATCTGCACCTTAATGAAAGGAAAACACTCCTCTAAGGGTTCAAGACTACAGCGCTTCCCCTTTATAATGCTGTAGTCAGGAGCCATAATTAGACGTGCTATTTGTGTTCTGGATTATAATAAGAATACTAGTGCTAGTGTGATGACATTATGGGGCAAAAGGTAGCCATGCCCATACAGCCTTATAACCTGTTCTGCAGTATAAAGGGCTGCCTTATAAAGAGAGAACTGCATTAACAAGCACATTTAATTCAAGGACTCGGATGTATGCTCAAACAGTTTACTAGGTTTAGTAACTTACAAAATCCTTTGCCAAACTTTTGGACTAAAAGTATTTCTTCAAAGTTTTGTTATCACATGTGGATATTGCACGTTGGAGAAAAGACCTTAATAAATAATATGGCCCCAAGTAATGTGATAGAACTGCTAAATATTGTACTTGTTCAGAACGCACTAGAAGTATCAGCAAGTGAGCAATTCACCATTGTTGTCAAAACTGGCAGTTACAAAAGTAGTGAAACAAATAACTTTGGTATTTTCTTGGTAAAAGTCTCGATAAATGTAATACTAGGGGGGCTCCCGAGTGGCGCATCCAGTAAAGGTGCTCCACGTGGAGTGCAGGATGCGCTCTACAGTCTGGACGTCGCGAGTTCGAGTCCAGGCTATTCCACAGCCGACCGTGGACGGGAGCTCCTAGGGGCAGCGACAATTGGCCGAGCGTCGCCCGGGGGGAGGGAGGGTTAGGTCGGCCAGGGTGTCCTCGGCTCACCACGCACCAGTGACCCCTGTAGTCTGGCCGGGTGCCTGCAGGCTTGCCTGTAAGCTGCCCGAGAGCTGCGTTGTCCTCCGACGCTGTAGCTCTTGGGTGGCTGCATGGTGAGTCTGCAGTGTGAAAAAAAGCGATCGGCTGACGGCACACGCTTCAGAGGACAGTGTGTGTTCGTCTTCGCCCTCCCGAGTCAGAGCAGGGGTGGTAGCACTGAGCTGAGCTTCAAATCATAATTGGCCATTCCAAATTGGGAGAAAATAATAAAAATAATTGGCAACGACTAAATTTATTTAAAAAAAGGAAATAAATAAATAAATAAACAAATAAATGTAATAATAGGTATAGCTGGTATACTCTTAATAGCGAACACCTCTGAAATCTAGATGCTGTTGTCTGCCTGTGGTGCCCCTGTGACTAGCCCGCTGCTCTAATGCACTGCTGTTTGTCCCCCAGTGCAGTTTGACATGATGCGCGCCTGTAACATGATAGCCACCGTGGCCCTGACTGCTGGACAGCTCATCTTCCTGCTGGGCCTGGTGGAGCTGCCCCTCATCACCCAGGACTCCCAGTGGTGGGAGGAGGTCATAGCCGCCCTCTTCCAGCTAGCCAGTGAGTACAGACCTCTTTATCAATATACCCATAGCTTTACTAAATCACAAGAGCAGGACAGTAGACTCTAGTATAGGACAGAGAAAGGCAATCTATCATGCCAATCTACACAGAAAATTAATTACTATATTTATCAAGCTCAGTTACCCACATTGACTAACTACCTTTCTGTCCTCAGCTGCTTCCACAAGATGCAAATCTCATTCCCAACAGCTGCACCACACTGCTTACCTCCCAGTCCCTCAACTCTAATAAATAGATCACAGCTCTTATCTTACAGTCCCTCAGGTTAGAATGAGGCTGCAATGTTATGAGCCATTCCCACAACTTTAACCACTAGGTTACACTGCGTCCCTCCACTAACCACTAGAACACATTGCTTACCGCCCAGTCCCTAAGCTCTCGGACAACCTGCTCCCTTCCAGACCTATAACCGCTAGAGCACACTGCCTCCCTCACAGTCCCTCAACTCTAACCACTAGACCACATTGCTTACCTCCCAGCACCTCAGCTATAACCACAATTTAACACTCCCAGACAAATGAATAGCCAGCGTATACACACACTGCATTTACACTGCATCATCAAAAAAGCCATTGAAGAACAGCAGTGGTTTTTAGAAGCTATATGCTCACACTGGATGCCAGTGGGGAGATGGGGTTTCTTTGAAAGTCAGGATGCACGATTACAGAACTGCTGTGTATAAAACTAATAAAAACACCAACGGGAAAAGAGAATCTAGCAGTCCCAGGTCTGCAACTCTCTTCCCCAGCCTTCCCAACTGTGCTGAGGAAATGCGGTGTGTGTCTGTTTAGCTTGTTGTTTGCATTGCTCCACCGCTATTGTGCCACCAGGAGCTGTTTGCTAATTTTAGCCAGCGCTGCCTGTGTGTGCAGGCCGGCAGCCGAGAGCTGCTCCAAACACAGAGCGACTGTCGGGCGCCAGGATATCCCGGCTCAGGACGAGGAAATGTCTGTTGCTACCTGTTATGCAAACCCGAGAGGGGGCTGGGGAGGGGAGGGTGTCATGTTAGACAGATCTTCGCAAACAGATCATTGTTGTGGGAAGTACTGGTGTCCAGATAAGCAGGGCAGTCTTTCATATTTTTCATTGAAATGATGGTAAGACTTTGTAATAAATGCCGATCTTACTGCATACATTGTAGTTTTTCTCATTTACAAATGTGTCTAATTTGTAAGTGCAATCTTTGGAATCATATTTAAGCTTTTTTTTTATCCTGGATGCAATTCTTTCAGGACTTTTTTATTGTTGCGACTGACTTTTTTGTTAATATGATTGTTCACCTCTGTTAGTTCCACATTACTAAAAGTCTTTGATTAGTTGTATCCCTGATAGAATGCCCGGGCACTAAACCCACTGGAAGAATACAGGTGTCTGAACTATGCTAACTGTGTTACAACTTCTTGCAACAAATGTTGGAGTTGAATCTAATTTGGATCTAAAGATTACCCAGATTTGGATACCCTCAATAACTTTAGCCAAGCAATATCAGTATCAAGTTAGGATGAGTTGTTCTCAAGAAACAACTAAAAGGTCTATACAGTATGAAAAACTCCATACTGCAGCAGATAAGACAAACTTTCTTGGTAGTTTAGAAATATCTGCCTTTCTGGCTTGTTAATACCAGCTGTTTTAAGGTCCGATTTCGAAATACAGTTGAGGCACCAAAACCAACGCCAGTAACCCGAACTGATCTATAGTCCAAACCATGCTACCACAATGAAATGCACGCCAATTGTAGCTGTAGAAACCAAACTTCAGTAACATATTTTTATGAGGAGTATGTAAAATATTTCAGCTGTAACTGTATTTTTTTCAGTGTTATTCAGATATTTTTTGCTGCAGGTTTCAATCAGAACAAGTTAATATTCTAAAAATAGGGTCCGATACCAACAGGATTGGATTAGCAAGAGTTAGTCGTTTTACTGGTTTTGATACAAGCTATGAATACTACAGGTAGTAAAGTTCTACTGACTAGGTCATACTAGTACTAGAAATCCCAGTCATAGCAGCAGCAGCAGCTTTGCTGAGGTGTAGGGTCTTCTTTTAAAAAACATCCTGTGAAACATCACAGATGCAAAAGAGTAAAATCATTTTAAGAGGTTAAAGTAATCAAGACACTAATAATAATGTAACTGCTCCTTACAGCTAAGTAGTTTCTTGCAAGTTTGATACCGTTACAAATGGTTTTACTTGCCTTTGGTTTTGCAATGGATTCAAAATATGGCCCAATGAGTTAAACCATTGTATTCAATTAATTCCACATCACTCAGCAACATTCATACACACACACACACTGCTGGGCATGTGCGGAGGATGGCTTAATGTTATTGGGATATTCATTGATTAGTTCCAAGCTGAAAGGCAGAAGTTACTGTAATTCAGCTCAGCCTTTTGAAATGAAATGATGTACAATTTAATAATGTCATGAGATGCTTTAAAGAACCGATTATAAATCAGTTACTAGTTACCAAGAAGATGTTATTGGTTTAAAATATGCACCCTTTTTAATTTCAGTTTTTATTTTTATAATTCAGCTGCTGCAAATATTAACAGTAAGAAATAAGGAACTCCTAGCTATAATTTCTTGCCCTTCAATAGTGTATATCTGCACGTTTTTAAGTAAGAAACAGCAAAATTGGTCAGAATTAGCTAGAACTACATTCCTATTGTGTTTCCCATATTTTACAACGAATAAACCTTTAAGTAGTTAAAGTATAATCAAAATAGTCCATAGCAGAATATAACTTTCCAGATAATGTTGATTCTTACTGGGTCTTGGATAGGCCTCACTAGAGTTCCTTAACTTGCCTGTTTATTTTATTTGAACTTGAATAAAACCGTTCCCCAGTTTCTGTGGCCCCTTATGAAAAACAAAACACAAATTAGACATACTATGGAGGTGCATTGGTTAACTTCAATATACAATATTAATTACTTTGGCCATTCTTTGGGGAGCAGATGTAGTTCCACACAAATCATAAGAGTTTTCAGAATGTCAGTTGCTCCCCCCGCTATACTGCACTGGCTCCAGCAGAGAGGCCCCACAGGTTTTATTATCTGTCATTGGACTAGCAAATATAGGTCATTGGATCAAATATTTATTTGTTCCCCACTATTCACTGGACTTATTGTTTATAGACCTGGAGCAATGGGTTATAGAATGGAACCAATGGATGACAGAACATGATCACAGAGTTACAGACTTGGACGGAATGTACAGTATAAATGGAGTACAGACCTGTTCCTGATGTGTGGGTAATTACTTATGGTAGTACCCAATGAGGTGGTGATGTTGGTGGGCACCTGTGCCCACCTGTTGATGGGCCAGGGAGTCTTGGGTGTGGTCAACACACATGGGTTCCACCTCACAATCCACCTCCAGTAGGGAGGGAAGGAAAAGAAGGAAGGAAGGAAGGAAGCCGTTTGGATTCCCTTGCCGCCAAACAGGGCCTTTCGCACAACTTGCTAGCTACATAACCCGCCCTTGATTTTCTTACAAAAAAAGACCATAATTGAAAATACACAGGTTCTGTAAATAAAACCTGTTTTAGTTAATAGCAATCAAAGCAACAAATTAAAGAATGAGACCATTAACACAAATTATTAGGGGACCTACTATGACCCCTGCAATGAGTTTCACTGGATCTCAGCCCATATTATAACAGAGAACAGTTCAATAATGCATAACAATAAAACAACGTATGAAATGAGCTTGATTCTGAGAAACTTAACTGGTCTTAAAAGGTACAATAAAATGACAATAAGTGACAAAACCTATATGCATATCTTAAATAAATCACAATATGCACAGTTGATATGTTACAATTTGGTTCAAGATCCTCTCTCAAGCTCAAATCTATTTTAAAGGTATTAACGTTACTGAGTACTTTACTTTTTTTATTTTTATTTTTTTTATACACAATTGAATTGAACTATACCACATACTGAAACTGTCTAAATGTTTGAATGCATTGTGTTGCTATTGCACATATACATCCACTATATCCCTGTGGATAATAATTGTCAGGTAATATTACCTGGATAATCCCTGGCTAGTCATGATACAAATGAAACCAGCACATTTTGTCAGTGGAATCATTCTAATAATAAACAAACAATTCACTCATAAACTCAATTCGCTCCCCTGTTTGGAGAATCTCTGTGTGCTGAAGGATTCCGTGCCACTGGCTGTCTCTCCCTACAAAGGTTCAGGCAGAGGGCCTGTGAAGGGAAATGACTTTGCTGAAATAAATCAGTTTATTCTGGGCAGTGGGAGGAAGTTGCGTTCCTGTTTCCTTCTGTCGGACGGTAAGAGATGGTAGCAGTCTCTGAAGAAACAATACTTTTTCAGGACAGCTCCTCCAAGCACTCACTCACTTACTCACGAGGAAATCCATTCAAGCTTGCTTTCCCAAAATCTTACTTCACCTTTTCAGTGTCTTTTTATACTGGCTTCCAATGTACCAATGATGAGAGCGTTTAACATAGCATAGATAGATAGATAGAAAATAAATAAAATAAAAAAATAAATAATAATCTTAGCCATCTGTAACCTACAAATAAAATAGAAAAAAAACTAGATTGCTAGGTTTCTGGTCATGTGGGGTCCAGTTTGATGACAGTGAAAACCCTTATAAACGTTTAATACACATTTTAGAAATCATCTCCATTACAATATTATTCTCAAACTGAAGACACACTGCAGACAAAAGTTCCATTTATTTTTTACCTGGCCAACTAATGCCTTTACACAGAAGTGAAGATGCTTTTGTGTTAGTTTTGCATTTAGAAGTTCTCTGTAATGGCAAACATTTTTTATAATAAGCACCCTTCCAACATTTGACTCCTTATGAATTTAAGGAACATAACAAATTTCCATTGATTTTCAATGTAATGCATTCAGAACACAAGTGGACATGGGTTAAAATGTCATTCAGGCACCAGTCTGTGTCAGCCAGATGTTTTCAAATTGATATTGTTTTGTATTTAACTCCCTCAGCGCCAAGTACAGATAGTTCACCCAAGGATCACTTGTTACCTAATTTCAGCATCTTGTACTGAAAAAAATATATAATGAGCATAAATATTTGGGGACATACACAATAAAGATACAGGTGTTTCCTAGACTTGTATCCAGTTTTTCAATCTAATTTTAATGAGGCTGTGTGGTTCAGTGGTTAAAGAAACGGGCTTATAACCAGGAGGTCCCCAGTTCAAATCCCACCTCAGCCACTGACTCATTGTGTGACACTGAGCAAGTCACTTAACCTCCTTGTGCTCCGTCTTTCGGGTGAGATGTAGATGTAAGTGACTCTGCAGCTGATGCATAGTTCACACACCCTAGTCTCTGTAAGTCGCCTTGGATAAAGGCGTCTGCTAAATAAAGAAATAATAATAAAGAAAGAAATAATCAGGGCAACAAAAATGTAGCTGCTCTTTCCTGCATTGACTTTTAAGTTTATTTCTAACAAAGTACTTGCATGATGATAATTTGTAACGCAACAGTTCCTTAAGTGGATGCTGACTGTTTAAATTACTTGCTTTTCTCTTTCCATGGCTGTGGAATTACCTCCGTCTGGAATCACAAATAATAAATGGAACTTCATGCGTATAAAAAACAATCACTTATGAAGGCTTGCTCCCATTAACATTTATGTAGGTGCTTCTTCCCCCCAGTCAATTGTAAAACACATTTCCTCGTCAGTTAGTCTGCTTGAATTTCCTTGAGACACTTCATGCAGATCCATTCACTGTCAATTTTGTTCTCTATTAATTCACATTCAACAAACTCACAGAATACAACAGTCCAGACGTAGTAAGGTCATTACTCCAAAATTCAACTGGAAACACTTTTTTTTGTGAAAAAACTAGTACAGTGCAATTACTTAGTGTAGTTTTTGTTACATCAGTTATTATCTTAAGAAAACCCTGCACTGCATTTGGATATTGACAGTTACTGTAAGTCAGGTGTAGGGTAACATTGCAGGCACATTGTGAGCTAGTGGAATTTGTATACATTCATACAGTAGGGTAGGGTACAGTAAGGTTCAGTTTCTACTGATGTCTATTGAAATATTTAACTGAAAATAAATCAAGTTATAATTCTGTTTTTACCAACTCAAACATAAGAAAATATATATATTTATTCAATTCAAATCATGAAAACCACTTTAGAAAAGTAACATTAGGTGGATATAATTAGATGTACTGTAGACCTAAATAATATATTTTAATGCTATTTCATTATTTACTGGTATGTTCTGGTATCCTTCGGATAAGGCATAAAACCGAGGTCCTATTGTAACTGACTCTGCAGCAGTATTTGCATAAAAGCATCTGCTAAATGACTAATTAATCAATTAATTACAAATATTATTTTGGACTTTTCATTGTACGTCCACCAGATATTTTACCAGGAATATTTTTTATTTCTTTTTTAAATATGTATTTGCTGTTTCCCCTGCCTTATAAAATGTCCGCTGTGGTCTTGTCTCCATACAGGCTTTGTTCTGGTGATCGGGCTGGTCACATTCTACCGCATCGGTCCCTACACACACCTCTCATGGTCCTGCTACGTGGATATCGCTGCCTGCCTCCTGGCCACGCTGGCAGCCGCCATGCTGATCTGGAACATCCTGCACCGACGGGAAGACTGCCTCACACCACGGGTCATTGTCATCAGCCGCTCGCTGGCCGCGCCCTTCCGCCCACGCCTCGACAACGACTACGTTGAATCACCCTTCTGAGTCGATACAAACTGCCCTTCATTGGGAGGACTGGAGAAACTCTAGTAGTGGCTTTAACTAACTCATTTGGGTACCAACTCTCTGCCAGACTAACAGTCGCTGAGGGGAGTGGGAGGGGTTGGAGATGGGCATCGCTTCCTGAAATCATTTTAAAATGCTATTGTTTCCTTACAAACAGAGACACTAACCAGGCTGGGTTTCCAGTCCTATGAATTTTAGGGATTTTAAAAGCACATCGAGACAAGAGAAAGGCCTTGAGACTGCTAGGGAACCCACCTGCAGTCTTGGCTTGACTGCCACAGCCCAGGAGTCAGGCAGGATTTACAAACTGCACAGGATGTACTGCCGATTTGTTCCGACACCCACAATAATCCCTTCATATCTAGGACGCTTGCTTTAGGCCACTAGGCTGCTCATGCATTGACCCACCTCAATGTGCTTTGCTGTTTCTCTCTGGATCAGCTCAGCTGACCCGGACATCGCAACATACAACCCTTTCTTCATGAGCAGGGATCAAGCTGGCTCTTGACTTCTTTTTTTAGCTCAAAACATTCTTTTTTCAAGATCTAGTAGAGTTTCTAAGTGTAACAGATCAAGATGTTACTGGCCTGGCAGCAGCATGCCAGAACCATTTGTTTATTTAAAGTGGCATACTTTATATTTGTATGTGTTCCCATAACCGAAATATTTGGTATATTTTACAGAACATAGTACAGGACATTACAATATACCCCAATATATACAGTGCTGGACATGAATATTACATTCGCTATCATCTTTAGGACATCCAAAATATTTCTCCTTTATACAATCACATTTCTGTCCAAAAACACCTCTTTTTCAAAAGACAACCAAATTGTATTAAATATTATTCAGATTGATTGCGAGTGAAAATTCTGTGCCCAGTTCGTATTGTCACAGGTTCTTGAGCTTTACATTCCTATAATGCAGAGTTTTCTCTGTCCAATGACATGCTACTATTTAATTGAAACACACCTCTGATAAGGTAATACAGGCACATGTAAGGTGGTGCAATAATCACAGCCACCACTGTCTCCCTCTCCCTAATTTCTATGTCAGACCAAGGGTTTAGCCTGAAGGCGTCCAAATTTAACTTTTCCACATTAAATGTCAGCCAATTCCATATGCATGCCTCCATTCATGAATACTGTGCTACCCTTTTGTTAATAAATAAATAAATAAATAAAAGCTGCTTTTCAAAATATTTTATACTTTACGTAATGAGCGCTAACATTGAAAAATCTACATTATAATGTACTTTCATATTGAGAGCTGTAAAATGCCAATGTAAAATGCTTTGTGTTACTGGATTTGTAATTATTAAATAATGTGAATCTCCATGATACCTGTTTTGAGAACAGTGTGGTGTGCTGAATTATGTGGAGTTTTTAATGCGATTGACCAAAGTACACTACCTACTCCACATTGAGACACCGGCCATGCCTGGGACAGAGCGATAGCACTTTTCTCCATTTGTTTTCTGTTTGTGCCTTGCTTCCCCAGTAACCAAACCACACAGAGAAACTGCAGCATGGCCGGCGAATTCCTGTGCAGGAAGTGCGTCAGCCAGCAGGCAGGGGCTTGCGGGAATCAAACACAATGCCTCCAGGCCAGTTCACAAAATACTGTAAAAATAGCTGTCACTGAAGAACTTATATAAAGCTGTCATCAAGCTATTAACATTCTGAGATTTCCTGCAAATCGGATGTGCCAGTTTCTTCAACAATAACATTTGCACACGTACAAGGGAAGCAGGCGGAATACTCTTAGCAGGGAGTTCACTGTACAGAGAGATGGGCTCTGCTAGAGTCAGAGAGAGAGCATATATGTGTGTGTGTGTTTGTGTGTGTGTGTGTGTGTGAGAGAACAAATATGTTAACAATGTATATCCCCATCACAGATGTTAATACAAAACAAGTACTTTCAGCATCATGGAAAAGTAGACTAAACTTCAACTTGCTTCAACTTGGCTTCAACAGTGGTGCCATATACAGTAAACTACAGTAGGTCTGACAATGGTAATCAGTGTGGACAATGTAACAGTGAATTGAAGTATATATTAAAAAATGGTTTATCACCTTGGATTCTAGGCTACTGTACACCCTTTGTTAAGAATAATCTCCTACTTAAGGCAACATATCTCAATAGTGAAAACAGACTACTTTTGACAAGCTAACGTGATATGCAGAGTTCAGGCTATGATATTGTGTGACATACAGATCATAGAATAGTTTAAATGTTAATGATGATAATATTTAATTTTATGCAAATAGGAGATAATAAATATACATTTCTGGGTTATGAAGTTTTTGGTATATATGATAATCATTACAAACCTGAGACAGAACAAAAGCCCTGTTTCAGTGACCACAAATAAATCAATCTGATCTACACAGACAAAGCTGAAATACAAATAGACTATGCACAACGTGACATGGGCCACAGCGAGAATGAATTGCATTTCCTCCTGCATTGAACAGAATATAGCAATAAAAGGACAACTACTTCCCCAAATTGTCCTAAAAACAACCTGATCTGCTACCACTGATGCAGAAATACACTATACTCTCAAGAGGCTGAGATCTCAAAGAGACAGACAAAAAGTGGGCAGACATTGTGGCATTGTGCCAGCCTCTAAAGAATTAGGCATACTCTACTAAACACGTACCATCTGAAACTGGTTTCTCATTGTAAAAAACACTGAGATGTGGTACGTGTCCAATTTACTCAAGACCTAAAACACAATGGGCATGATTGATCAAGGTCTTTACTTGAAAACATAACTTGCACTTCGTTCGTTAAAGGAAAGTACAAAACAAGTAAATAATTTAGGCACATATTACATGTTAACGTTCTGGGTTGCTTGTTACTATTATTTTAGTCCAATGTTTTGTAGTATTACTGTTTTACAACAATATTAAGCAAATTGCACCTTGGAGGGCCAATGAGCCATGTTCAGTAACAGATTTTGTAAAAGAACGTGAAAGGCAAACAGAAATACAATGAAACCTGATTTAAAATCACCAAAAAAAAGGAAGATTTGTGGTTGTTCATTCAAGTCGCCTCTGTCCTTAGCTTTCTTAGTCTACTGGCTAGAAAGAGCAGATACCCATTCAGTGTGCCCACTTTGGTATGACCCCCTTTGACTTCATTACAACTTCTGTCATGGCATGTACAAGTTATTTGCAATGGGAGATATCTTTGACTACTGTTCTTGACAAACCAGTTTCAGCTGCTTAATATCCAGCAATGCTTGATTTGATTCAGAACTGGGGGACAGTCTGGATAAAAAGGACCTTGACGTTTCCATCCTAGCTTTAAAATCAATGAATATTTATTGCATTCTTTTCAGGGGAATAATAATGGCATTATATCAATCACATTGTCTGTATTGTTGTAAGAGTCCTTACCTCTTGATGAGCTTGATGGATTTGAAGGCCTCGTCCATGTCTCCGATGGTCAGGTAGAAGCTGAAGTTGAGCATGGCGTCACGGGTGGGCTTGTCGCAGTCCTCCAGCCCCACAAAGTCCCTAAGTGCCCGGCGAGACACCAACTGGGGGACAGAGGAGGGTCCCGGGGTACCTTCACTTTCCACCTGCCCTTCCCCAGGCTGTGTACAGAGGTGGCAGTCAGTACAGACACACCTATACCACTATCAACTGCAACTGAAAGCTTCTAAAGCGGTTTCCTTAAGCTGGCTTACCTGAATCATTTTTAATCAATTCGGTCAGCTCTTTTTATTACAGATGATAATGATGAAGTTCAGTATCATTTAGAACTATATATTCATTTTTTGTACATAAAACACATGGAAATAACAGTGAGGCCAAAGTTTGTATGGCAGTGGTATTTAGATGTTTGTTCCTTTTATCCATCCATCTCCAATCAGGTTACAACAAAGACCATAACTGGTGATACACAAACTGGCTCCAGATGTTCTGAATCAATGATTGTTAAAGCCTATCTTTGTAGATAAATTCATGGAGATATTCTCCGATCAGCTGAAGCAGAACGTTTGACGGTTAAGTATACTGCATAAATTACTTAACTAGGCAGGAAAGTCAAAGATTGTGTGTGAGTACTATTCTAATTTCCACCCCACTATCCTTATGCAAGGGAAGTTTAGCATCAGCTGATAATGGAAAGCACAAAGCAATCTGAAGAGAGTGAGAGAGTGAGAGTATTGGAGAAGGCATGAAAGATAGAGTGAGAAATAGAAGACAGAGAAAGAGAATGCAGTTGAGGATCAGGATAAGCAGCACAGGTGACAGCAACTGTCGGAGTGCTGAGAAGTAGAGAGGGATGTGAAGACAGATACTCACCACAGGCTGAAAGAGACAGCCTCTCCGAAACATCAGCTGATGAAAACAAACAGAGTGAGCCCAGGAAAGGAAGCAGCAAAGCCATGAAAATGAAGTTATACAAATGCATGGGTACAGGGTGTAGATTCAATCAGTTAACACAGACCAACTTAATGAACTGGGTTTCCCTGTTTTATGATGCTATACAATCAAATGTCAAGCAATAATTACAGCTTATTCCTTATGAAAGTTTACCTCAGTAATTTTGCCGTTTACTATGCGTTTGCCATGTTTACACCAGCAAGTTTAAAAATACTAAAAGAAACTAAACAGATTCAATGACAAATGTTTTGTCTACAAGACTTCTAGTCTGGTACTGAATCAATTTAGTTTCTTTTAATATTTCTGCCTATACCATGTATTTACCATGACAATTACACCCCCCCACCACATAGCATCCTCCCCACTGCCCCTCCTACCTTGCGGGTGAAATAGTAGTAGGGAACGTGGAGGGCAAGCAGGGCCTGCATGCCGGCTGGCTGTGGGTACGAGTCCTGGAGAAGCAGTCTATGTTCCTGGGTGCTGAAGAAGGAAACTACAAGCACATCTGCCTGCAGGGAAGAGAGAGAAACAGGGGCATTGGTGGGGAATGACAGGAAAAACTATAGCTATATTTCCACTGCCTAATGTTGCAGTTCTGAAATGTATGCTGGGATGTGTTTTTGTTGAGCTTTTGAGACTAGTAACTGTTTCCATCAACAGTAAGGCAAACTATTTTAAATGGTGATAATAAAGAAATAAGCTGTTGTTTGTTAAACTTAATATTGGTTCTCATTACTTATAATATCTCAGCTTTTCAAAATAGGTTTCACCCTGTGTGCTCACTGAGTTCTGAATGAACCTGTTTGCAGAGGCTTGAAAAATATTTTCTGTCTTCAGAGGAATAAATCTCTGTTGCTTTGATGTTATCTGTCATTTTCCAAACTTCATTTTCACTTTGACTTTAATTCGAGGTCCAATTATCCTGACATACTTTGCTTTCTACCACTATTCACTTCCTGTGTTACAGGCAATAGAACCCCACTTGGTCATACATATTTCCTATAGGCAGCACAGAATGTAAGGGTCCCATAAACTGCAACACAGGAAGGAAGTGAACTTAGCAGTTTGGTGTGGTTCCAACACAGCCAGGCCTGCTCCCTACCTGATCTGTGCAGTCAGTGGTATGTGTGTGGGGTGAGGCTGGTATGATCAGCACTGTCTCACACACAAACAGCCGCGGCTCACTCTCATCCCAGAACTGACTGACCGGGCAGCGGCCACACAGCTCGCTGGTCTCCAAGCGCCCCCTGCAGGACAAATACAGGGATACCTCTTCATATACAGATGGAATATTTTTGTGTGGCAAGGCCTTAGTTGATAACCACCCAACAAAAAAAAAAAAAAAAAATCATGCATATATCACTATTGACCTCATACATAAAGCTGTTTTGCCATTCTGCAATACTGAATTTATAATAAAATGTCCTACTTGCTAAATATTTGCATAATCTACCAACTAATCTACAGACAAAACAACATATTGTCTTTGATAACTTAGAAATATTTTTATATGGAGGTTTCTGAATTCAGAGCAAGGCTCACTGGTACAGAGATACTGGCCAAGAGGAGACATTGAAAAATCATAGACCGTCGTTTAACCCTAAATCATAAAATAAGGTTGACTTTCCACAAGTCAAGTCATTTCCACGTGGCATGTGAATGAGGAAGATGAGACTGAATGAGGGACTACCATAGAGAAAGCTAACATAATTTGGCTGCGGATGGTAGCCTATGGTTTAAATTTCTGCGTTGTTTGAAGGAATATAAAATCACACCTCTGCCCCGCCCCCATTTCCCCTGCTCCTCACCTCTCTGGCTCCTCTCCTTGGAAGACCTCACTGGATCGGCCAGTAAAGAAGTCAAAGTGGGTGAGTGTGTCCATCTCCACGTCATAGAAGTAAACCTTGGAGTCAACAGTACCATCACTCTAGGAGGAAAGGAAGACATCGAAAAAGACTTTGTCGAAATGTTTCCTTTAGTATTTCTACATTTAGCACGATTGATTGTTTACAGTTATGGATTATATATTATGATGGACTGTTGAAAGTTATGGAGAATTTGTTTTATTTATAAAGAGTCAACATTTAAATGCAACATGGTTCTAAAATTCTTTAAAAAAATATTTCAATAAACAATTAGCCAGAATTTAAACATATTCTGGGATAAAAGGGAAAGTGTATTTTAATTATGAATCACTATAGCAATGGTCGGCAAGTAATTTAAATAGCGGGCCAATTGATCCCCTGGCAGCCACAGAGAGGGCCAATTGCCGCCCCCAATAACAACACCCCACCCCCCAAACCCCGACAGGAGGGCTGTTTTACTTCTTTATTTTTTTTTGAGATATATACATATGTTCATACGCTATTTAAAATTGTAACGGCCTAACTAAAACTATTGAAACTGAAAATTATCTTCTCTGTCTGACCTGCCATCTCAACATACACTGGGGGACGCGTAGCAAAACCGATGCACCAAACAGGCTGACCCAAGAATCTTTGGAGGACTGCCTACGTATCGCCATCACATCTGTCACACCTGGGACCGGTTGTACTAACGAGATCAAAAAACAGGATCGGATCCGTGCTCACTGGAGCCAGATCATGAAAAGACATTGTACTAAGCGGATCAGGATCAAGCTCCACTGATCCGAAATATTGATCCGATCCTGGAGCTGCGCAGCCGTAACTAGGGAAACTGACCAATGAGAAGCGAATATGCGTGGCGCAGAGATTGAAGATTCTGAATGTCACAAAATGAGATGCATTTAATTTAAACGACATAAATCAGCAACTACTGTACATGTATCATTTAAAAACAAATCGAGTATATTAATACCGGTATCTGGATTTGTTTTGTGTTTTTAACTTCTAAAAATGTTTTAATAAATGTTACTGTAATCACGGCCGTATGTATTTTCTGATGAACACACAGATATTTTACAGCGGTATAGCCACCATACACCCAAACAGCTAGCGGCAGCATCGGTTCAGGGCAAATTATCAACACATTTTGAGCAAATGTAATCAAGTGCTGACAGATAGCTGCAACTGGAAAATGTCGCGGACAGGGGGAGAGTGAGGCTGTGAAAAGGTAAGCTTAAGTTATTGAAAAAAAAAGGAATTGGGGAAAAAAAAATGATATGCATAAAAAAAAAACACTACAACCTTAAATCTAATTAAAGCAGTGATTTAATTGTAATCGATAACATGAGAACGCCAGTATGACTTTGTCAACACAGAAAACGTAGAAATATTTATGAAACCTCATTACGCAGTCAGGTCTATTTTTTTCTGTAGCTATACGGCAAAAACAGAAATGTCAGATATAGCTAAACACAGACTAATATTGTACAAAGTTTTTTCTTATTGATATTATCTTAATACAGTACTGTTACAGCTACTTTTAAATGCATTGTTGCTTAATGTTTTCTAAAACGTTAAATGATCTCCGTTTCAATCTGAAAGAAATATTTTTGGATATCCCTGAAAGCAGGTTTTAAAGTTTATTAAGTTATCGTTACAATTATCGAAATTCAGTATGGTGCTTATTTAAATATTATTTTAGCAATTTTAAAAAGGTTTCAGTTATGTATTTCGATGATGCATGGTCCATTTTAAAAACGCTCGATCAAGCTCTGATCCGATTCTGATCTTGGTCTAAATTAACAAACATGCTTGATCCGATAGTTGAGTCGTATTCTTACTACTTCGCTAAAAACCTCAAGAGGGTTTTGCCTATCTTTAAAAACCCGACCTATACGTGTCTGACGGTTTCGAATAAAACGAATCATGCTTAGTTCCTCAATTTTTCAAAAGTGGGATCAACTTCCGAATGTTCTAAAGCTATTTATTATTATTATTATTATTATTATTATTATTATTATTATTATTATTATTATTATTATTATTAATATCCCTGCCATGGAGGCTTTTGCGGGTCGGACAGCACTAGTCAGCTGTCGGATTTATTCATGGGCCGCCAGTTGCCCTATATGGACATAAGATAGTAATTCCATATAAAACATGGTAGTGTAGAAACCAGAACCCTTGCAATTATTATTATTATTTTTAATATCCCTGCCAAGGAGGCTTTTGCGGTCGGATTTATTCATGGGCCGCCAGTTGCCGACCAATGCCCTATAGGCACATAAGATAGTAATTCCATATAAAACATGGTAGTATAGAAACCAGAACCCTTGCAGAACCCCCCCCCCCCCAAACACCTGCCGTTGCCCCCCACTCACCCGTGAGACGAGCACGCTGACTTGGCTGCCGTTGGCGTTGCACTTCACAGAGGCGATGGCCCCCAGGTTGGGAATGAGCTCCGCCAGGCTCTTGGCATTGCAGTAGGGTTTCGCTTCCCTGTGGAGACACAGGGTGGCTTATTCTGGATACACAGGATTATAAGGCAACCCCGTAGAGATGTTTACTGCCTTTAAAGTATAACAATGTGCAATGAAGCATTGTGAAAGCATGGTACAGCTTTAAAATGATAGACATTGTCACATGTTCTCACAGTCACTCCCATTGTAAAATGAATCTAACTCATTATGGACATCGTTCTCTTACCGAGCCTATTGTACCAGAATTGGCATTTTGATTTTTGCTGCAGCACTGTTTTTTGTGTCATCTGCCACATGACTACCTTTGCAAACCCTTTCACTTTACATTTTTAGACAAGGTATGTAGATTTTCGTTTATGAAAATCCATATAGATAATATATGATTTTTTAAAATTTTTTTAACTTGCTTAACGGGAGAGTATAATGAAAATGCACTTGATTCGGATTAAACCGAGTGCAGGATGAACATGTGGTTTTCATGCTAGAATATTCTTTCAAAATTTGAATGAATACTCAAATTTTATTTCATTTTGAATTAGCTGGAAAACAAAAGTATAACTCATACCATATGTGGCAGGGCAGGAGCCCTGCACATGAAGAATGGATTATGTGTGTGTATATTGTAAATATTGTGTGCATGTATTGTAAATAATGAATGAAGTGCCTAACTCTCCTGGAACACACCTACCTGCTGATTAGATTCCTCACCTGGTAATCACACACAGCAGGCAGGCTCTCCCAGGAGTGTCACAAACTTCATTCATTATTTACAATACATGCACACAAGATTTATAATATACACACACAAAACCCACTCTCATCACAATAATCCCACAAAAAAATCTCTCATCACACAAAAAAATCTCTCATACCCGGAACCCCATAAAATGTAGCTTCTTTACAGTAGAATGATATATTCTTCCTATTAATTATTTTTATTTCAACAAATACGAACATGGTCAGTTCTGCCACTGAATACATTTGAAGCAGTGTTTGTTTGAATATTTGTCCAGGCACTAATAAAATTACAAAACAATCCCCCTGAATAAGTGTGGTTTGTTTTGTTTAAATGCACACTTGCATTTCTTTGATGGTCTTGTCTAACATGGAATATAGATATTGCACCTCCAAAGTCAGACTGTCACATTATGTATCTCTCTATGGATCGGAAAGGCAGCCTGGCTGCTGAAGTGCAATATGTATACGGCTGTGCAGAATGTGAATTCAGAGCAGTAGTCTCCAGTGTATCTGTACCTGCGGGACAGGTCAAACACCTTGATGTGTGCAGCGTCAGTCCCCACCACCAGGAAGGTATTGCAGACACTCAGGAGCTGGGGGGTGCCCTCCACCTCTGGGAACACCAGCAGCTGCTTCACTGTGCCCTGGAGAGGGGGAGGAGGGGTGGGGTGGAACACAGTCAGAGTGGCTGGAATGTGCAACACATGCAGGAAAATACAGAGTGAATGGGACCGGTAGAGTGAACCAAGATAGGGGGCATTAGCAGAGAAACAAATCATGAGCATGGAACTGCTGGAGCTCAATCCAAACCAAGGAGAGCCGGTTGTTAGACCACTTTGTGCTTTAATTTAGCATCTAAAAAGTCTCATGCATTTTACCATTTGTGGCTATGTGTTCCTTTTCTCGTCCCATTTTAAATGAATTGCATGGGTGGCCTATGAAAGTCATCAATTAAATAGGTAATCAATAATTTACCTATTTTGACAATTTTCCAAGATGTTCAGTTCCAGTGGCTTGATTTCATATGCACAACCAATCAAAACAACAAAAGCAATGGGGTGTTCTAATACGTTTGCATACTACTGTACATCCCAGTCAAAGGATGAAAACACAATATTGATGTAAACACCAAATGACACTGTCACTACTATGTGAAATTAAAGTAGCATTCCATTAGTGTATGGTATATAATCTCTTGACAAGGATGCATGCAAAGTTTAATAGAAATTCCGGAGAGCTGCAATCTAATCTAATATTATGTGAACTAGCATCTCAAAGAAAATACATGTTTGCCATCACAGTGCATGGAGTTAGACAGTGTGATGCCATAGGCTGAATCGCAGTTCCTCAGTGTGACAGTTGTAGGAGCACCTCACTATATCCCCCTTGCTGAGGATTTCATTTACAGCAGGGATGATAATGGTGTTTAGCAACATCCATTACAGGCAAGAAAACAACTTTGTCCTTTTGCGTGTGATTTTAACCCCAACAGGATCCAGCTGGAGTGAGACTTACCTGCAAGGTGCGGACCTGCACCCTGTTGGGCTCCACAGTGTATATATTCTCTTCATGCACAGCAACAGCCTGTGACTCACAGGGGAATGAGCCTGTGTGCAGAGCAGAAACCACAGCTCAGACAGAGAGGAGAGGGCATTCAATCCAGTGCAGAGATTGTACCACTCCGAAAACAACACGTACATTTGTCCTAATGAGTTTGTTATTTATCAAAGTAAAGATTTCTGCTATTACACCTTTTCTACATTAAAAAAAAACAATCATTATATCTCATTTGAAGTGATCTTTTATACCAGATTATCATCCCAAACCTGTATTTGAATTTTTGGCTGATGCGTAGTAACTTTGTCTTTTGTTTGTTGTGTTTGTGTTGTCTACTATTTTGAGGGGATTTAGATGATTAAAAGCCATGCAAGCGTCACCACTGCTTTTTTATTATCTTTGGGTGAGCCCTCTTGCTAACCCAAAAGTGGAAGACAAGACAGGATCAACTGTGCTAACCATATAAACAGAATACAAAGCAACACCTCCACCCAATGGATACTACAGTATATTGAACAGAAATGTGTCCATAAATCATTCAAAATTCAGAGAGTAAACTATAACTATCTGTGTAACAAGAGTAATCCGTGTACAATAAAGATGGATTTGCTGACTTGGCTTGTACCCTGGACTTGGTTTGTGAGGTGTCTGCGCTCACCTGTGTTGCGTAGTATTGCTCCAGACGGCTCAAACACAGTGACCTGCTTCCCATTCCACACGGTGACTGTGTCCTACAAAGAGGGGAGAGACAGGCAATAGTAATGCCATTCAATAAACTGCAGTTATTACCATTATTACTCACAAAGGCACAAGTTCCAATGTGTGGTCCCTAAAATATCCCCAAAATACTTTATTTTCCAACACATGCTTTATAATTCTGCCTACTGCCATTACGTGTGAAAGCTTGTGAATCTTATAAATACGGAACAACTTTTTGATTGCTGTTATTATTGCAATAATAATACTAGGAATCATATCCTCCCATACTTCTTCAACTGTAGACAGAGCTGGTATCAGGGGGGTTACCTTGGTGACACAGACACCCTTGATGTGCATGTCAGTGCGCAGGCTGAGCTGAGTTCCTGTGCTGAAGTAGCTCAGGCACAGCTGGTTGGGGTTGAGCTGTACTGCTGCCACCTGTTGGCTGAAGTGGGAAGACATGACGTGTTCGCAGAGGATCAGCACTGTGCTGGCGGTGATCACAGCCAGCAGGTTCATACTGGAGCCCCACTGAAGAGAGAGAGCTGGGATTGAGTCACATAGTACAGAACTATATGCTCAGCTTTACTCAATATGCAATACACCAGGTGAATCTGACAAGCTTTAGGAAATAAAGTGAATAGAACTCAATACTGGAGCAACAGTGGAAGCTATACATGTATGCTCTTTAGCGCATTTAAGAATGCTCTGCAACTTTTACTAAAGTTTCATTACTTTCTATTGCACTGCACTCTCCTTTTGTGATGGGTTTGAAGAGGTACTTTGCTACGGACTTCTTTGTACACAACGGAATCAAAAACATAAAGCTATACTGAAACAGAGTAACAGAATCATGTTGATGATGCTGCTGTGTTCAAGGTCACATTTGTGCACAGTTGTGCAGTTGTGTTTAAATTAAAGTAAACCCCTATACCCAGATTGTAGGTATAGTCTGGGAATCCTGTCTGATTGTCTGAAACCACCCCAGCAGTCATGGTGGTTGTACCTGAAGCTGAATGATGGTCCCTTCCAACTCTGCAGGAGTCTGCAGTTTCCACTGGCCCCTCCCTTCCATCTTCTGATTGGACACAGCCACCTTCCGCCACATGGCGATTCGACCCCGGCTAGTCCCTGCTGCTAGGATACCTGGGGAGACCAATTACAAAACAGTGTTACTCAATTTATAGTGCTGAAGCCAAGAAGCCACCCTGTCCCTGTCCCTCTGTAACACCAGTTGTTTACAGTTACTTTAAAGACACAGTACACCACAATCATGTTTAATTTTACACAGAGAATCATAGATGGTAACTTTATGTTATGTATTTAGAGAGAGAGCAATATTGGTTTAACACATAGTAGAGATACTAGTATCAACGTGAATTACGTAGTGGACAGCTAAATATTGAGATGTACAGTTTATATAGTGATAAGGCTCGTTCACTTCATTTATCAAAACTTTACCCTTCTTGACTGTGTGAAAAATGCAGGGGATAATAAAATAGAACAGACAGATTGCAGTGAAACATTATTGCCCTCACCTTTAGCACTGCAGTAGGAGATGCAGTTTAAAGTCTCCCCCGCCTCAAAGCCCAGGTGTTCATCCAGAGACAGCACATAGTTATCGTCTCTCTCCAGGTCCCAAAGTCTAAAACATACTTGGACATTCAGATCAGACAGCTTCTTTACCCAGATCAATCTGGGCTCATCCGAGAGGTCAACTTTAACTACAGCTTACCTGCACGCCATAAAACAACTTTAAACTACTTTAAAAGAAAATACATAAAAAAAATAAACATTTCAGAGTAACCTGAATTAACCAGTCGCCAATTGGATTACACACTTGTGGCTATATCACTATGTTGATATCAATCCATTTTTATGAACGATTATTTATCGCCTTGAGAAAACAAATATTGATTGCTGCATCGGCAGATAATTATAATAAAAGTTAAACAGTTTGTTATTTATGACTGGGTTAAAACAGCACCTTAATCTATAGCACCTTAAAATGTCATGCAATGCTGTTTTTGACAATTGTGTCTAGTTTACTTACAGTAAATGTGTATGCTGTAAAAGTAAAGCTATTTCCAGGTTGTATTTAGTAAATAAAAAATTGGAACTATGAACTTATTGAAGTAAATCGGGTGATAATCACAATTCAGATGGTTATTGATAACAGTGTTTCTGAACTCATACCTGACCACTTTCTCCCCCGTGGTGGTGATCAACAGCCCTTTCTCTGCCCAGGCGATGTCAGCGCTCTGGCCACTCTTCCCACTCAGCTTCACCTGCAAACACACCAAACACAAATAACACTTCATCCCATCTGAATTCTACAGGTCTTTTTAAAAGTGTCAACAAGTATAAACCAAATAAAATACAAGTCAACAGTGCAAGCATTCGAATATCCATGTATGTATTCATGCATATAATATAATTTATAAATCATGGTATCCCAAAGATATCATGCAAAGAAAACCAATGCATAAATGACATCTACAATAAATAACGCATTCTAGTTGACTAAACAGTGTTTCTCTTCTTCTTTATGCCTTAAAATGGCAAGGTTCCCACCTTGACGAGTTCCTGTGTGGCCCCTCCTGGCCCCACACTGTACTGGGACAGCAGCAGGGTCTCTGTGATCACTACCAGCACCTCCCGCCCCTGCAGGTACAAAAGCTTCTGAACAGGACTGTCAGCAAGCAGCACCTGGGAGCTCTTCCCTTTCTCATCCACATAGTGCACACTGCCTAAAGAGGGGAAGGGAGGAGAGACACAGACGGTGACTGAGGAGCAGTGTTCACATACAAACACCTTACAGTGCACAAAACAACCACAATCAGACCTACTAGAATGGCTGCAGAACACTGGAGCTGGCAGAAGCAAGTACTGCATTTTGAAATATCAGATTAAGAACACTACGGGCCAATTTTTATGGTCTTTTCACCAAAATGCAATTTGCACCATTTGTGTAGGAACAAACAACTCAGAAGTTAACTTAAGGGCCCTTAATTTGCTTTCCATTCACACAAATGTTTAAAGACACAGGTTTCCCTATAAAATACACATTTTTGCTATTTTTGTACTGTAATGTAGTTATATTTAAAAATGGAACGATGGGTTTTAGCATAGGGGTGTCACTATGTTAGACTAGAGAAAGACCTGTGGGCCCCTCCCCTGCCCTACCATCTCCAGTGCTGATGAAGAAGGTCATGCCCTCCTGGGGTCCCAGCTTGAGCGGCCCTCCCTTCCCAGCCTTCCTCCAGTTGAACATGTCCAGAGCGTTCTCATCTCCACTCACCGCAGCGCGAGCCAGCTGCACCAGGTCACTGCACAGAGAGAGACACAGAAACACTGGGGTCTGTTTCAATCTGCTAAACATAAACTGAATGCCAACTACCTCCATTGTAAAAGAAGAACCTCTCAAAATAGCAGGTCCTTTTGCTCAATGTTATTTGAAAAAATAACTTGAGTAGCCTTTATGACAAGAATGCTGAATTGGGAATTCTGTTTTAGTAACATGGCCTCCATTTGAATCCATTTTCAAAATGTTTTGAAACATTTAAGCAAAACTAAAAATAAAGCACATAACATGTAGCCCACTGACATTACTTTTAAACTGATAAAAAATGTAAATCAGAAATATTTTACCTCAAGAACAATATTGTTGGACTAGCACGGACAAGAGACTATTTTCCTAACAGTGGATTGGAACCATTCCTCTCATGTTGTTCTGTTCTGCCGAGACATTTCTCAGCAGAACAGAATAACAGCTACAGTTCTATGGCCCTGCAATATACTTATATAAATATCTAAAATAACATTTGAACAGATTTGTAAATACACATGCACCCATTTTATATCACCTCGCCTAATATCATGCCCCATTTATTATCACGATTTTTCAGAAACAATTCACCTTGCACCATAGGTTCTTTGAGAAATTACCTCTCTTAATATCATCTCACAAACCCGCTTATTGCCACGTTTTGTGCAGCCTGTTTCCACACACATCTTCAAATGCATGTTAAAAGCATTTCTTTTTTTTTTTTTTAAAAGAGTCCCCAATTTGGTTATGCCCAATCATTGTGTTTTACTGAACTGTAGAATCTCAGGACAGATTGTACCAATTTTAATATTATATTATGGTTTATTGCGAAGGCTGGTATTGTTTTGAGGTGAATACCCCGGAAATGCTGGGGTGGTTCAAACCCTTAAAACCACGACCCTAGCTTCGTCACTGCCACCACCCTAAATGCTGGTTCATACAATGGTGCGACCGTCTGCGATTTCTAGTGACTCCAGTCATGCAACTGTCTGTCGATCTAAGGGAGAGCGGATGCCAGTTTCATTTTTCTCAACTCCGGCTCGCATTGCATGACTGCTTCACAGTGGCTGAAAGACTGAAGAATGAACCAGCTTTCCTAACATTTTTTTGTTGTATTTAGTGATGTTAATAAGACAATAAGAAAACTTGGGAGCAAACACTAGTGAGACTAATTGTCAAAGGGTGGGTGTATTTACTTCCATAGCAATTTTGATATTTTAAAAAGCTCCCCTCCAATATGGTGAGACCATCACCAATCTTCCAAAGAGTCCCTGTTTCCATCTGACTCTGGTACTCACTCTCCAGGCTGTGCAGGTCGAAACGCACAGTGAGTCAGGTGCATTCCGTAATCATGTCTTAGAAGCGGAGCTCCCTGCAGCCGGCCTCGAGGATCAGCTTTCCACACTGCCAGGACTCCCATCTGCATGAATATACAAAAATGTACACAAAGGAGTTGACACCCCGACACCCTGCACCATACATCTTGTAGCTAAAAAATGCATTCAACCAGTAACATGCTTTGAACAGGTAAGATTGATGGAATTATTTTGTTAGTTATAATCATTTTATTAAAGGTTGGTTTATACTGTCACAGAGGGCATTTTCTAGTCTCTCTAGTATTGCGACAGTCTGACTGTCCAATTCAACTCAATTATTTGCACGACTGTCTCCTGTTGGTTGCAAGACTGAACCAGCATTTTGACACAGCCATGTGTAGAAAGAAAAAGGTAACACAGTGAATTAGGAGTATTCATGTGCATGATTAACGCAGGTCTGCTTGGCGCCACACTTACCCTGTCCCCAGTGAGAAGACGACTGCCGTTGCTGCTCCACTCCAGCAGGGAGATGTCAGCACTGTGGGTGGCTGGCAGGGAGGTCTGTTCTCCATCCGGCTGGTTCAGCAGCAGCACCTCACCGGTCTCCCAGCCCAGTGCCAGGACCTGCTTGCTGGGGTGCCAGCGGAGCACCGTGGGCTGGAACGGACGCTCCACATGGGAATTACCAACATGTTCACCCTGCAACAGTGCGGAAATGATGAGGCCGCAATCATTAACCCCAGCCTCAGGCTATGTACAGTATTATTTACCTTGTGGATTCAATATTTAGTTAACCTATTAATATTGTAAGTTGTTTAATGTATTATAGCTTTAAAACACCTCTATGTTAAGGTACCATCTGGTGCCATTATCAAAACAGAAACTGAAATACAGAAGATTCGTGTGTTATGAATATGGCCTTTTTCTTATCCATTCAGAATATACCACAAGGCAAAAGTATTTATACATAAATTTCTAAACTATTGTTATAATTAACCCAAATCATAAATAATATGTATTCAAATGACCAGAAACAGCAGTGCTGCACACACGTACTAATCCAGATTTGTAGCTGTTAGGGTACCAGCTCCAGAGTACACCAGTCTGCTCAGAGCCCTGGTTTTTAGTCTTATACTAAAACCCACCTGCTGGAGGTAGAGATCAACGCTGCCACCTGTGGATGGACTGACGGATGCTACTGCCAGCACAGGTTGGGAAGAGTGCCAGGTAATCTGACTGGGAGAGCCAGCAGAATCAGGAGACTCAATACGGTGATCGAAATACACCGCCATAATCACAGTGGGGTACGCCTGTTAAATAAATAAACGTTATGCATCTTTTTACATCGAGATTAGCACAAAAAACAACAACGGGCTGTATTCGTAAAGTATTGCAGTCCGAATCATCATTTACTGTCTTGTGAATGATTTATTAATACAGCCTATATATGAAATAAAATTTGACAATGTTGTATTTTCTAAAAACATCCTCCTTGTTGTTAAAGGGTCTTCCACATTTGTGAGTGAATATGCATCCCGACCTTCAAAGAATTCTGAATAATCATCTGGATTTTGTACTTCAAATGATGCATTGTCGTGCACTACTTTTTTTTTGTTTGTAAAATGTATTTTAAAATGATTGCAACATTCAATTAAATTGATTGTAACATTCAATTACATTTTTTTTAACTAAATATCAGTATGTCATAATGTACATGTTCTTATTAATTTTACTTTATAATGCATGCTTGATGGTGTGTTTATCATCAATGCTGTACATTGCAAAATGGAAAACTGTATTTTAAAATCATAAACCTACAAGTATGTACAGTAGTACATTCCTGACGTTTTTTTGTCATTACATATTCTGCAATGTGCAGTTTAAAACCAGAACACGAACGAAGAAACACCTGAAAACAATGTGACCAACTTAGCAACCGTAAATAGATTTATAAACATGAGTATGAGGCTACACACTTATTAAACGACAGTAGCATTATTTAAAAAAAATATTAAAAAAACAGTGCTAACTTATCTAAATACAAACCGAGCATTAAAGCTCTACATACAATATAGTTGTGGTTTAAAGAATAAAACACACCAGTTTCTAGGTTACCGGTTAATATGCAAAATGTTACGTTAATGTAATAAGCTAATCAGCATTTTACAACTTGATTGAGCTCGGAATTGTTGTCTGTGTACGTTTCTCAAAAAAGACGCTTTGTCCCATATGCAGTCAACGGCTTAGTGCACTGCTAATCACTCTAACCCGGGGCCCGGCGGCCTTCTCTACGGTGCAACCCGGGATATCTTTCCATATAGGACACATTTCAATAAAAGCTTTTTCTAAATAACTTTGAATTTACCTGGGTGTACCTGCTTTTCCTATAGTTCGAACTGTGTCTGTGATAGTGTCAGAGGTAAGTAGCTGGTCCTAGTATCTCTTTCTCTCTGTGTTAGTCGAGAGAAGCAGCGTCTCTTCTTGTTACCCCGACAACAAAGATGCCCTCGCTGCGGTCGGGCGGGGGAGGTGTTACGAATAATCACGAATCAGAGCCGAGCAAAGCTCCATTCCGAGTCTGAGCCGAAGATAAAGCAATATATAAACAGTTCATCGTTGTTTATTCACGTTAGTTTTTATTATTTAATTAATTCTACATTACTTGTGTAATAAATACATTATCACTTGTATACAACTGAAATTACCGTCCCAACTCTGCACGTATGGTCGTCAGATACACACCCTAAACAGAACTGCATTTCATGCATGCATCTGAGGACACTGTGGACATCCTTGTCTGTGTTCGGGTTACAGTTTTGAGTCAAAGGTCAGCGGATTAATGAGATTTAAATAGTCAGTAGTCTATTGAAATGTATAGGTTTATTACGACAAATTATATCATTTAGAGATATCTCAAATTGCATGTTAAGATATCTTTAAATATTTAGAGATATGTGTAAGTCATTTCCAGATACCTTTAAATTAATTTGAGGTATCTGTAAATAAACCATTTTGAAGATATCTTCATTTCTTTTTGAGATATCTAAAAATGAAAGAGATATCTCAAATTGATTTACAGCACTCTTTAAATAATGTTTTGCTAGCATGATACTTGAGATTTCTCTAAATGACTTCCTGCTCATTTAGACGTATCTGTAAATCATTTAAGATATACTGTATCGAAATTAACAGGAAGACATTTCAAGATATGCTCAGTGTTTTCAATGGCCTTCCTGTCCAACTAGAGATATCTCTAAATGAACAGGAAGCTATTTCAAGATCTCAAAATGATTTTGAGATATCTCTAAATGACCAGGAAGTTATTTTGTGATATCTTAAAATTAATTTGAGATATCTTTAATATCTTTAAATAGACAGGAAGTCATTTAGAGATATCTTAAAATGTATTTTAAATATCTGAAAAAGTATTTAAAGATATACCTCAAAAACATTTTGAGATACCTTAAACTGATCTAAAGATATCTGAAAATGCATGTTAGATATCTCATTTAAAGCTCCATTTAAAGATATCTGGAAATAATTTTAAAGTATCTCAAAATGTATTTTAGATATCTTAAAATGATTTAAAGATATCTTCAAATATTTAGATATCTGGAAATGATTTAGGGATATCTTCCAATATTTAGATATATCAGTAACACTTTAAAATAAGTGTCTGTACATGATTATTTCACGTGAATTAAGGGAAATGTTATGAAGTCATGAAAATTATGTCATGAAATCATGTGTTAGTTACATTGGAAATACAGACACTTAAAGTGTTACTGATATGTCTATAAATTAATTTGAGATATATCTAAATAATAATTTGGCTTACCATAGTGAACACAATAACTGCTTTGAATTCTCCAAACCTTTATCACACCTAGCTTCGTATAGCTCTTTAGTATTGCATTTGGCACATGATCTGATGAATGTATCTTGTCTTTATTCCATCTAGAAACAAAAAATATTTATACCAACATTGTTTACAATTCCTAAATGGTGTACTCCACTGCCAGAATAAGCTGTATTTATAATCCCTGAAAACATTACTTATTTCATCTGGGTATTTTTCACAGCAGGTACCAGTGCCGACCTCTAATATCTATATGTGCATAGTGCTGACCTGTGATTGGCTAAAACCTCATCATAGGAGCAAAAATAGATTTAACTATTGCCGTAACATCCCTACACCATAGGGCAATAGTCTCCCTCTGACATGTGATTGGTTCACATCACTGTCAGTCCCGTCCCTTTTCAAAGGAATGCACCACCTTCCCCTGCACTCCTCACAACAAGAGAAAATGGCTGAAAGTGAAAGACCTGCTGAATAGCGATTCTGTGACTTGAATTACAAAACATACTACAAAAGAAAGATGCTCCAAACACAGAAATGGTGAATAAAACGTCAGTGTCACTGTTTTCGGACTTTCTGAAATTCAAACAAATTCAACTAAACGATGTAAACATATATCACGGCCAGGATCCATATGAAGACCCGGGCTCCCACGCAGCATATGCAAGGAGGGAAGGGGCGGATGCAGCCAATTGATTTTGGCTGCATCACCTCACAAACCAGAGAAGCCCCAGCTGCAGTCCTCGCCATCCCACATGCCCGAGAGGGAGTTGCTGCTGACTCACGTGCCCGAGAGGGAGTTGCTGCTGACTCACGTGCCCGAGAGGGAGTTGCTGCTGACTCACGTGCCCGAGAGGGAGTTGCTGCTGACTCACGTGCCCGAGAGGGAGTTGCTGCTGACTTACGTGCCCAAGAGGGAGTTGCTGCTGACTCACGTGCCCGAGAGGGAGTTGCTGCTGACTCACGTGCCCGAGAGGGAGTTGCTGCTGACTCACGTGCCCGAGAGGGAGGAGCTACCGCCGTCGCCACTGCCAGTGCCCAGCCCCGCTGTCTCCAGCACTACAGGGAGAGGCCCAATGGGCAATGTGAGAAGGGGTTTGTGTTTTAAGGGGGGGAGGTGGCCGTTTGGGCCATGTGTGCTTTGCACAAGGTGGGGGAAGGGGCGGCAGGACAGAGCACTGCCTGTAAATACTGTTTTGTTTATGTGTTTGTGGTGGTGGTTGGCGGCGATAGTGTTCATTCGTATCGCTGCCAAATACATGTGAGAATATGGCTGTTACCAAATTAGATATTGCTGCTAATTGGGAACAGCCACATGATATAAAAGAAAGGCACACTTCTGTGTAGATCTCCAGCTAACTATAATAGTTTTTACTTGGGTGAGTATTTTCTTTTGTTATTTGTGTTTTGCGTAATTGTTTTGTTTAATCCTTTATTTTGCTCTGAGAGCCTTATTTTGTGTTATTTTTTTATAAATACGTGCTCTGGCTTTTAAAACTGCAACCTACCATCTCTGACCTTCTTGGTTATCTTCCTCTCCCAGCTCCATCTTGTCACAACATCTATAAATCAATCACCACATTGCACACTTTCTCAATTAAATAATTAAACAAAACCATTAGTTAACATGTGGCTGTGTAAAGGCAGCCATCTTGGCCCCAGGCTGTTCCTCTATGCCTAGGTCAAGATGGGTGCCAGCCACAAAACACTCACTCACTCACACACACACACACACACACACACACACACACACACACACACACACACACACACACACACACACACACACACACACATGTGCCACAAAGACAATGAAATCCCATGACACCCAATTTAAAACAGGTCTGATGCAAAAGACGGCTACTGACAACACTAACTCAGAAGTAAAGCATGAATCACTGAAATGGATTGCACTTTTTACCTAAAGCAAGAGGAGGGTCAATTCTTTGAAAACGAAAGTTATGCCTCAGCAGTCTGGTTTTAGCTGACATCATTTGCAACAGTTGTGGGTGAGGCTCTAAAGGGACAAGTGTCATTTGGGAGTGTCTTCTTTAGGTATTGGAAACAGAGATTGCATAACACAGTCTGTGAACACAGAGAGAGAGCAGCAAACAAGAGTCAGGAAGCTGGAATCAGTACATTGCTTGTGTGGGGGTATTCCAGTGGGAAAATAAGGTAACAGCTGAATTATTAATATTTGATATGTTTTAATTTTTAAGTAATGTACTTGTCTGTTTCATTTGGCTTCTGAACGGGTAAAAAAAAGGTAAAGTTTGGTTATAAAAAATGATATTAAACAAACACAAAAATTAAAGTTCATGAAAAGTGTTGTAAGTGCTTATTAAAAAAGCTATGCTGTCTTTTAATGTGTTTCAGAATGTTTTCTATCTATGTCTCAGGAAGAAAGCAAATGCCCTATCCGGTTTTAAAAGTTGTCTTTACAATTTTAAAATACTTTGAAAACAGCTGTCTGTACTTTCTGAAGAATGTTGTCTCTTTGACCACTCCCATCTCAGACCACAATGTAACACCTGGACTACCTAATGTTACTTTAGATAAGTTAGTCCAAGATTAGTGTGGATCGGGGTCTGTGAAACCAGCCCAGAGTCTTGTAAAAATGTTTCTTAAAATTAAGGTTTCAGAGTGTCAGTATGTTTTGATTGAATGCCCAAAGCCAGACAGAGAAAGTGTTTTTTTTTTCAGAGATATTGGAGGAAATGATATTAGAGATGCTTGTTCTTCTGTCTGATCTCTTTATCTTTATGTTTCTATTTCCAGGGAACTATAACAAAACCATGGCAACTGCAGATCCCCAGCTTTCTGAGTTGATTGAAGAAGAGTTTCTAAAGTGTAAGATCTGCTTTGAGCTGTACAAGTCTCCCCGGATCCTGCCCTGCCTGCACTCCTACTGTGAGCAGTGTGTGGAGAAGCTGTTGGAGAAAGGGAAAGGCACTATCTACTGCCCTGAGTGCCGAACAGAGACACGCGTTCAGGGCAGCGTTAGTAACATCAAAACCAACTTCTTTATAAACGGCCTTCTGGACCTGTTTGAGTCCAAGAGGAACAAGGAGGCAGCCTGCTCTGTGTGTGTGTCCTTAAAGCAGAGCACTGAGGCTGCCTCGTCCCGCTGCCTCGACTGTGCTGACTTCCTGTGCCGCGGCTGCGCTGAGGGCCACCGCTGCTCCAAGCTCACCCTCTCCCACACAGTGGTGAGCCTGCAGGACTACACTGCGGGGAGGTATGATGAAGAGGCCCGGCTCAGGCAGGAGCAGCACTGCCACAGCCACCAGGACACACTGAGATTTTACTGCAACACCTGCTCCACACCCATCTGCAGGGACTGTCGATGCTGGAGCACTTTTCACACCACATCCTGGTCATGGCTGATGCTGTCAAAGCCAGGAAGCCACAGGTAGAGGGTCTGATCAGCAGCTTGGACAACAGCATAAAAAGCATTGGCCAGCAAGAAGAGGCTGTGGACTCCATGATAGGACAGCTAAAGGAATCCCAAAGCACTATCCAGGACTGTGCCTCAAAGTATGTCTCTGTGCTTGTAGAACAGCTCTATGCTCAAAGGGATTCTATTTGTAAAGAACTATCAGATTTTGTTCAACAGCAGGAGAAGAGCTACCTGAGCACTAAAAAGGCTCTCCACAACCACATGGACTCTGCTCAGAGCACCAAGGACTTCTCCAGGAAGGTCATGGAAATGGGGAAAGATTATGAAATTCTCCAGCTGGAAGGCATGATTCAGAGTCACATTAAAAGACTTCAGGATCTCAACATCCCAGCAGCTGAAGGGAAAATGCCACATCTGGTTATAAAGGGCCTAAACAACGAGAGCGTTGGAAAACAAATGTTTCAATTGAGATTTGAACCCCATTGCAATAGTTCAGGAAATCCTCCAACAGTGGTTGCAACCGACATCAAACCAGAACCTCAGATAACTGTTCAGACACATGCTCAGATGGCCACCTATGTTCGTTCATTTGACACAGAAGATACGGAAGATGAATACGCTACAAACATAACAGGCATTGCCAACTTTGAAAACGGGGATATTGTCATTGCTGATGAGAGTAACTCAGTTGTAAAGGAATTTAGTCAAAATGGGAAGACAGTAGGTGACACTTTTGTGCCAGAGGAATGCTGCCCTTGCAGTGTCACTGTCTGTGGGGATACAGTTTATTTTTCTTCAAAAACAAAGATTTATAAGATCACAGAAGACAGCGATATCATTCAAATAAACAATTTGCGTGGGTCACAGACCAGTTATCCCATTGCCTCCTACAAGAGCAAGTACATAGCGGTGAGTGAAGGGACGTTATGCACCTTGTCTCTATATGATCCCAAAGGCTTGCTTGTGGGCAGAGTTAGACCTAAAGATTATGGCACTGGGAAATTCATGTTTCTGGCAGTCAACAGCAGAGAAGAGTTTATCGTTACAGACACTGCTAAGAAATGTATAGTGGTTTTCACAAAGACGGGAGAGATCATCAATGTGTGTACGTCTGCAGGCTCAGATCAATTTGCCCCTTTCAGTGTCTGTGTTGACCACAGGGACAATATATATGCTGTAGAAAGTGGGAGGATCATTCAGCTTTCACCCAAAGGAGAGTATTTGAAAGAGGTGTTAAATTTCAGATTTCAGGCATTCAGACCGAAATTAATAACTTGTAGTGCCTTTGGACAGCTTATATTGACTAATAAGGAGGGATTCATCAACATTTATAAACTAAGTTAATGTTGTAACTTTGGCTACCATGTTGACATTTTTTTGTAAATGTGTAAACTAAACGACACCGTTTTACAAGAAAAAAAAACCACTTTTATAAAAGAATACATTTCAAATGAGCATTAAACATTATTTCACATTTACTATAGTAGTACATGAGTGTGGCAAGATGAGTTACGTGTGACATCAGACCAGGGAGGAGACAGACACGGCACTGGGCTTTGGAAGCGCTGATGCGCGAGTTTTAATAATAAAACAAAGATTTAAACAAACACAAAACACTGGTACAAACAAAACAGCACAGTGGCCAAGACAAACAGACAAACAGACCAGCGTTTCTGGCCTCGCGCGACGTCTTCACTATCTTCCACTCGAGAGAAAGCCGTTGCCTGAGGGACATATTGATCATTTTCATATTTTTGCTTCTTCACTGGGACTTAAGAAAAATCATTATGTCATGTAAATATATAAATGTAAAATGTATATATTTTATTATAAAATGTCATAATTTTCTATTAAAAAGATATCATTATAATTATATTTAAAAGTATGAATTTACAGTGGTTAGGTTATATACACAGATATATCATCACATGTAATTACAGAGAAATAAAAACAATGAATGTTATGTAATTTTTATGCGTATTGTATTCAATGGAATATGTGTTAATAAGGTATTTAAAAAAAAAAAAAGATCTGTCTGTCTATCTTTCTATTTGCTTTTAGATGTGTATCCCTTTAGGAAAGACATTCTTGATAATGAGTGGATGCAATTTGTAGAAACAGGATTTAGTTTCTGGTAATGGAGTAGCCAGGCAGAGGGGGGAAACAGGTGAAGTAACAGTACAAGAACAAACGAAAAAGGGTACACAGGTTGTAGATTTGTTGTTTTTTGTTTTATAGCTGTGGAAAGTTCGAAATACATTTTTGCTAATCTAGTACTTAGAAAATGCCAATGAAGTCTTCATTAAACATAGATTTACAGCCTTAATTATAGTTATAATGTTAATGGTATGGTCTACATTGCAATAACATATTCAACACTGTAATAAAAATAAAAAATAAAACACCTGCAACAAAGCTGGAATTGCATTGCTTTGGTTAGCTGATGGAGATAGATCGGTATGTAAAATATTTGTTAGGGTTTCAATTGATCGTCTATTAAAACGGTATCGGCTTCTCAATTCAGTCTCACTAAAAACTTGCAATGGGGTTCCCCTGTCTACAAAAACACACTTAGGGCAATTCTCATCTGAATGATCATCAAATAAATCATATACTATCACCTGTCGAGCCAACTGGAGCTTGCATGCCTGTGCTGGCAAGCATGTGAAAAAGAATTGAACTACAACCAGTCTGTGGGGTTGTGTAATAATGAACCTGAAGGCCATCGAGTCAGTTTGTGAAATTACAAAAATATACCAGAGAACCGTTGTCAGCTGCTTAAAGGGTACATAAGGACCTTTTTAATTTTATTGTGTTACGCGTTTGTATGTGTTGCTACAACTGTTTACGTAAGGTGTGTCTATTGTTTTAATTTTTTATTTTATTTTATTTTTTTTTACATTTTGACTACTTTTTTTGAACTTTTAAATTGCATTCCCTGCCTAAGGTGGCTTCCCTTGTACCTGCATGGACCTCTCAGAACTACATTTCCCATCATCCTCCTGCACACTGGTAAATCCATCTCAGTTACATATGTGAGCAGGAGGATGATGGGAAATGTACTACTGAGAGGTCCATGGTTCTTATGTACCCTTTAATGTTTGTTTATAGTTTATGGATTTTCTAAATGTTTCTTATTAGTAACTAAATGGAGCCGTTTATATGTTTAAAGGTGGTAGGGTTAGTGGTTACCATGGAAATGATCATGTCAACACTCCAATTTGTGAAATCCAATCAAATTCAAAGTGTGCACTATAGTCATCCCAATAATTCAAGCTTTATTTGTTTGTATTTATAAAATACAGTTTGATATTCATTAGACTTTCTTTGAGCCTCTTTCAAGAAAACAGTCTATAACAGTTTTTTTAAGCCATATTTTATTCATTGAAAAATCACTCTTCAGAATTTTCTGAATAGAGCCCAACATTTTGTAATGTTTTTTGCATTAGCTTATGTTAAGATTTCTAGCAGTATATAAAACATACTTTTCATCCACGCTTGTGTATGACTTTTGAGATGTTAGCTTTCCTTGTTTTGTGTTTTAGCTTCTTGTATAGTAAGCTCTTGTGTTTAGGGTTTTTACTGAATCTACATTTCCAATGGGTAAAGGGTTGTGGAAAAGTGGTAAGTGGTAGCAGGTGTATAGCAAGTGCAGTGCGGATACAGTAATTCCAAAAACACACAGACAACAAAGTACGGGTGAGAATGATTGATTTAATGATTATAAATCCAATGGTCTGATGACCAGCCAGTAAATAATAAAGAGCTGGCAATACACAACAATGTGTATTGCACAGTAATGAAACAAAGGGTTGCAGTCCCGCAAATAATAGACACAGTACAAAACACACACAATTAGACACACACGATCACTGTTCCAAAGTGAGTGCTCTCAGTGCTTGTGGTGAAGTACAATATAATACGTGCTATTAGTGACACAGGTGCTGATAACAATGTTTATTCGTGACGGTAGTGCAGTGGTGATCCGGTTTCCTGCTGGCCCTTGGCGACAGCTCCAGATCTGTGTTTAGCTGTCTAGTGATAACAAAACACAGACAATTACTAAACAGACAAACAAAACAAAACACTCACAAACTCCTTTCGGTTATTATTTTGGGCAATCTCCCGGTCCTTCCAGTTTCCTCGTAACAAAACCCAAGCGAAGGAAAAGATTTACAATTCTCCAGCCCCTTTTATGCGATTATGCATAACCCCTTGGTAAACGATTGCAGCTGATTCTATTGCCTGCAGCTGCTACCTCGTTTACCTTCCAGGTCAATACCTTCTCGCACTGGAGTCTCGTCTTTTTCCAGGCTGATTGACTTCCCGACCCAGGGAATGAACTGTCAGGACAACCTGTCCAAAGCCTTTCCCTTTCGCTACTTTGTATCCTCACAGGTCGAGAGGGAGATTTACAACCAGAACTCATTATATTTCCGTCACAAGGGTCTAAATAGCATAACTATCCCTGTGGCTTCAATAGTGAATGTACATGACAAGAAGGATACATTAGATAAGCTAAACGCTGAAAAATATTTTTGAGGAGTGCACAAAATACTGCAACACAGCACTCACTTTTTAGAGTAACATATTCATTTGAGCTGCTTCAGGCTCTTCACTGAAGCATCATGATTACATTAAATTAATATTTGAACATTGATAGATATGTTTCCCATTCTACTCATTCACTTTCTTACTGTTTACTTGGATATATCTGACAGCTTTCACAGGAAGAACTCAAGTCAGTTTAATACAAATTCTTCACTCCAAAAGATGAGTGATTTATTATGGCATTTTTATGCACTTCTCAAAAAGAAACAAAACAAAGCAAAACAAAGAACATAAAATATATCCTACAAGGTACAAGTGCATTCCCTACACTGTGTTTGTGGGGATGTTTTTGTTGTTGTTCACAGCAAACTTTCCTAGTTCTAAAATGTTTTTAATGTATTTGGTTGTTCTTATACATATTTATTGTAATGTGTAGGACTTGTAACCCTGGGCTTCACTGATAATGACAGCTATTCTCCTGGTTCCCATTCTGCATAAAGAGATACATAATCATTATATAAATATGTCCATGATGATGTAATATACTTAGAATTTGAATAAACAAAACAAAAACAAAACTATTGACTCAGTTTTCACTTTGTTGCAAAGCTATTGTGATCACATGTGTATGTCCATTTAGATGGGGTGTTATTGCACATTTTTAATAATATTTATAGTCAAGTTCTGCGATGACTAAGGTTTTTAGTGTGAGAATGTAATGCCAATTTGTATTGGACCGGCCAAGAATTATTGGCTTCCATTCAGGCCAAAACAGCCATCAAACCTGCAATAAAAAGACTATTGAGCTGTCATATCAGTTCAAAACATTTCCTTGACTCCAATACACACAGCAGTACTTAGTGATTCACGGATTTCACTGCACTTTGCTCAGAAGGTAGAGAAGTATCAATTCTTCTGAAACGAAAGCTATTGTTTGCATATTGCAGCTGTGGTAGGTTTCAATATTAGTCAGGCTGCAGGCTCACTGACAATACAGCTGCTTCTTGCATAATCTGCCTTGCGTTGGCAATTGTTGCTGTTTCACTGAAGAAAACAACACAGTAAGAGCCAAGTTTTTTAAGTCATTTGATTTGTACCCCAAGCTTTACATATCCTTTACCACACCTCTCTGTGCTTTACAGTGCTCCCCTATGCTTTACCATACCTCTCTGTTCTTTACAATGAAGTTTATGTTACAGTTCAGTGATTCTGATAGTCGCAATGCTGAGTAACCAAAAGGCAAAGCATGTATTATAATTTACGCAGTTTAAAAAAAAATCTACTTCATTTAATAGTAGCTGTAGCATGCTGGCACAACTTTAGCACAGCACATTAGGTGAATTCCTTTGTGCTATGAGGGAATCTTAATAGAAACATTTAGCCATTAGAGATTAAAATAAATAAATAAATAAAACAGATGACCAGTAGAACGCGTCAGTTAGAGTTACATCAATTTTACAGGCATGTCCTTTTTATAAAAACAAAAAAACAAAGCAACTACTCACCTGAGCACAAAACAACACATTCTTTTAAGACCTTAAACAGTGCAAATGGTGCTGCCCACTGCTACAATCTGCTGGATGTTGCAGGTAACAGGAAAGTTCATATGATATGCTCACATAAAATAAGATCAATGTAATTCTTGATGACAAAGTGAAAGGATGTAATAAAATATGAAGAGATTGGGGGCTCAGGAGTAAATACTAAACAGTTATTCAGGTATAGTCAGAAAGGCAAGACTAACTGGACAATCACATTTAATACCAAATTGGAGATGATTTTCTCAGGAAACTAACAATTAAATTCACGACAAGGTATGAATAAAACATTTGTGTCAACTTGAAAATATCCAATAACTATCCAATAAACCCAATCCTAAAGAGTATTTCATTTGAATAGATTTCTACATTTCCCCTCCAGTTCCATGGTGTTTGCACGCATTCTGAATAGTTTTGGGTTCTGTCGCTGCAAAATTGAATTGTTATCATTTGAGATTGTCTTGAGAAACCGCCGGAACTGAATAGACTTATTCCATTAAAATCTTGTGGCAATGTGACCTTTTATGGAATGGACACTTGATTCTCTGGACAAGCTCAAAGCCAAAAGGAAAGGCAGATTTAGACAAAAACAAATAAAGCAGATGTAATTACTTAAATAAGTCATTATAACACTTTGCTTTTGTTTCCCATTCTGTTCTTAGGGCACTGTAACAGAACCATGGCAGCCACAGATCCCCAGCTTTCTGAGTTGATTGAAGAAGAGTTTCTAAAGTGTAAGATCTGCTTTGAGCTGTACAAGTCTCCCCGGATCCTGCCCTGCCTGCACTCCTACTGTGAGCAGTGTGTGGAGAAGCTGTTGGAGAAAGGGAAAGGCACTATCTACTGCCCTGAGTGCCGAACAGAGACACGCGTTCAGGGCAGCGTCAGAAATATCAAAACCAGCTTCTTTATAAACGGCCTTCTGGACCTGTTTGAGTCCGAGGAACACGGAGGCGGTCTGCTCTGTGTGCCAGTCCTGTTCAGACACACTCATCCAGCTGCCCACTTTAGTTCGCTCATTTGACACAGAAGATATGGAAGATGAATTTGACCAAAACATAACAGGCATTGCCAACTTTGAAACCGGGGATATTGTCATTGCTGATGAGAGTAACTCAGTCGTAAAGGAATTTAGTCTAAATGGGAAGGCAGTAGGTGACAGTTCTGCATCAGAGGAATGCTGCCCTTGCAGTGTCACTGTCTGTGTTTTTCACAAAGACGGGAGAGATCATCAATGTGTGTGCGTCTGCAGGTTCTGGTACTTTTGTTCTATTCAGTGTTTGTGTTGATCACAGAGACAATATCTATGCAGTAGAAAGTGGGAGGATCATTCAGCTTTCTCCCAAGGGGGAGTTCCAGAGAGTGTTTCTGGACTTTAAAGATGATTCATTCAGGCCAAAGTTTATAACTGCAGATGTCTTTGGACACATCATTGTGACTGATAAGGAGGGGTTTATAAAATGAAAAACATTTCCATCAGGATGATTGAATAGACAAAGCAAATCAGAATCCCTTTAAAGACGTCAATAACCAACACAATTAATAGAAGAACTTATAACCTCAATAAGGAAAAAAAAAACAACAGCCTGTATAAAGCTGTATTTAAATGCCTGCAAATCAAATACTGCACAACAAACACAATTACATAAAACTGACAGCATTGTGAAACACACAATGGGCTACCAAGAAGGGGCTCCAGTTTTTAACTCGTGCAACGTGCTTCACGTGAATTTAGTTCAGTAACCTGTATGCCGGTGTACCAAATTACTTCAGCAATCATTGCCTCTGCTTTTATATTTCTGGAATTCAGGTAACAAAGCCTTGTGGTTTGTACTATCAGAAATTCTTACCCTTAGCATTCCATCAGCGCACACACAGTACACAGCCATAAGAACATTTAAAAAGTTGCAGACCGATCTCAAAACTGTCAAGTTGGGTCTTAAAGAATCCTAGAGATTCAGCATCAACAACATAACTAATAGATTATTCCATTTATTTTCTATGTATGGCATATTTATATTCATATGGTAATAGATTAATATTTATCCCCTTTACACGTGGTCAGGATAATTCACCTCATAGCACTTCAGCGACCTCTTGTGGTCATGTGCCCTATGAGTCCAGGCTATGCCTCTCTTAGCAACTTATACCGAATCTGTCCTTTTCTCACTACTTATTCCAGCCAACTCCTGGTCCAAGCTCTTTCTGATTGGACTACTGTAACTCTCTTGCTGGTCTCCCTGTTTTGGCTATCTGCCTCCTTGAGCTCATTCAAAATTCTGCTGCTTTTTTTCAATTGATCTATTAAATCATTTTGGCCATTTTGTTTTAGATTTAGATTTGTCTACTTTTGGGATGTAACTGTTTTGCACCTCTAGTACTACATTTTTAAAAAACAGCCATCCTTTTTCTGTGGATGTTTTCTCTATTTTACTCCAATCTACTTCTGTTAGTCTCTTTTTCATATCTTCATAGTTTGCTTTTCTAAAATTGTAAACCTTAGCTTTAGTCATTATTTTTTGGGTTTTCAAAATCACTTCAGATGAGACCATGTTGTGGTCTGAGTTTGCCAATGGTTCTCTGACCTCTGTTTTAGTTATTCTGTCTTCGTTATTTGAAAAGACTAAATCAAGGCATGCCTCCTAGACTTCTAGCATTTAGATAAATACATGTAATGGCTGTCTTACCTGAGTTGTTGTCCTTGTTTTGATGTGGTCTCCCTTCTGTTTTTTTTGTTCTCCTCCCTTCCTTTCTAGGTTAAATGCTTTTGAACCTCCTCAAGGATCCTTTCTCCGAGTAGATTGGTTCCCTTTTTGTTTAAGTGCAGTCCGTCCCGCCTATATAGATAGTCCTTGTTGTAGAATGTGCTCCAATGTTCAAGAAAGATGAAGCCTTCCTGTGTGCACCACGATTTCAGCCATGCATTTTGATTATGTATTTCTAGCTGTCCTTTGCAAGGTGCCAGCGGTATCCCAGAAAATACCAGAGTTTTGATCCTGTCTTTTCATTTCCTTCCTAGCTCTCAGAATTTGTTTTGCAGGGATCTTGGTCTGTCTCTTCCAATGTTGTTTGTACTGATGTGGACGACTACTACCGGGTCATCTCCTGTTTATTCTAGGAGGCTGTCCACGTTTTCCCCACTTCTGCCTACCTGAAACCAGCTGTTTTGACCCTCTTCCATCTCCCTGGTGGCTTTCAGTCTGCTAGGGGTGCAGACTTCCATGAATTGTGGGTGTGTCAGCTCCTCAAGCTCCTGTTGCTGACTCATTTCCTGCAGCTCCATTTCTAGCACACTTACTAGTTTAAGCAAGTCCTGGATCTTGCGGCACTTTACACACACTTGGTTGAGCTCTGCTGGGTTTTCTCGGATTTCCCACATCATGTAGGTGTCACAGACTTACTTCCTTGGATATTGTTGCTACGCGGTTCTAAACAATATGATGCTCTCATTGTTTTTCTACATAGACTTTTTAAAAAACAAATTAAAAGTGGAGAAAACTCTTTCAAATCGGGATTAACAATCATTCGTGTATGATGGTACACTTGGTATCTTGAAAACCAAAAAAGTTTCAAACCTATGCTGTCGAGGCAAGTTTCTGCATAAAATTCACGCTTAGATTTTATTATAATTTATTTATTTTAAAAAAATACAGTATTTTCAAACAATGTATGACACAGTAATAACATACTTTATATAATTGAAATGAAATTGTTTCATAAAATGAGCAGTTTGTGTAGTTGGTGGAATATTGAAAGTATGGCAAAATATAAACAATAACCATGGCAGACCATGGTAAAAAGGAGAGAGAGAGAGAGAGAGAGAGAGAGAGAGAGAGAGAGAGAGAGAGAGAGAGAGAGAGAGAGAGAGAGAGATGGGCTTCAGTGAGTTAAAGTGAAATAATTTCATCTAGGGTTTCTGTGACATCATAAATTACGAGACTGAAAGTCGAGTAGTTTATAAACTGTTTATGAACGAGGTTCAGCAGTACAGTTGGGTTTTTTAAACATAGTATTTCAGTGCTCTACAGACGTTCTATGTCATTATCCGTTTCTCCAGTTTCTCTGATACGAATGTGCTGTGCTCCCTGTGTGAGCTGGTTGGTGTGTGAGACAGTGAGCAGTGCTGTGCTCCCTGTGTGAGCTGGTTGGTGTGTGAGACAGTGAGACAGTGCTGTGCTCTCTGTGTGAGCTGGTTGGTGTGTGAGACAGTGCTGTGCTCCCTGTGTGAGCTGGTTGGTGTGTGAGACAGTGCTGTGCTCCTTGTGTGAGCTGGTTGGTGTGTGAGACAGTGTGCAGTGCTGTGCTCTGTGTGAGCTGGTTGATGTGTGAGACAGCGAGCAGTGCTGGGCTCCCTGTGTTCATTATTTAACTAAGTTGTTGGTTGCTAGTTTTGTAACACAAACAGTTGGATTTTCCATTTAACAAAAACTGGTGAAAATTGCATTTCTTAAGAGAAGACCTGAAATGTGTGGAATATCTTTAAGGACAGGGCCAGCAGGAAGGTCACTGAAGATGCCTGGTCTCACATCAGGAATCAGCTCAGAGAATTCACCCACTCCACCCAGGTAAACAGAACTAGAAATGACTTCACAAGTCATCCATACTACCTGGGTAATCCACCCACTTCAGGGACACCCTTCCATTGTGATTTATTTGAATCGGTGTCCTCTTTCTGCAACTGTGTATTGTAGACAGTAGGGTCTGGACAGGTCTCACGCTCTTAAACTTTCCCTTTTTAGATCATATTCTTTGACTGCACTTTGGAAGAATTTTTGGTGAAATATAAGTTGGAGAGCATAAAATGTAGACAAGGCATTTTTAGTATGTTACAACCAGTACTGTGAACATTTAACATGTACCAAGTGGTTCAGATTATCTAGTCTACTGTATATTGATGTTAGTGATTGTGTTATATATATATATATATATATATATATATATATATATATATATATATATATATATATATATATATATATATTTATTTTTTATTTATTTTTTTTTTTATATACAAATCTTTATTGACCTGGAAGTACGTAGAGGTTGGTTCAATTTAATCTTCAGTGCATTTTATATTGTCCAGTCATACTAGATGTCCAGTGAACTGAAATTACATTTTATACGAAAATTTATTAAATCACCTACATGTGGGGTTCAAATTCCATCAATGTAAATACAAAAAAAAAAACTACAGATCTGTAAATGTTCAAAGAAAGTATAAATTAAAATAGGAAAGAAATTGACTAATATAATACATAGCCTCCTTTAAATAATTATTTTGAGTTCAGTATGTAACAATATGATTTTTGAACATGGTTATGAATATTTTTTAATGGTTTGTTTTGACTTGACATATTGTATTTGTGTATTTTGTATGTCAAAGTCAGAACAAAATAAATGAATCACCTACTTACTCTCTCGTACTATATCTAGTACTACACCATGCTTTGATTTTTTAAAATTATTGTATACTTATATGTTATAGCACCAAAAGTGCTGGAATTGAAAATCCAGTGGTTGTGTGACTAGCAGTCATCAACACATTTATTGTAACTCTTGGCATCTGCTACATTACTTATGTAAGATCACAATTTTTTGAGTAACAGAAAAACAACACATTTCTGTTTAATAAATTATTCATTTATCAAAACAAAAACAAGTGTGAAAATGAACACTGTAAAAAGTTAAAACTGTTTTATTTGTAAATACAGTACTGAAAGAAATACAAATATTACATTACCAACACACTGTGCAACCCACTAAAATTATAAATATATTTAAAAACAAATCTGAGATCAAAGAAAGCAGTGGTGTGCAGAATACAGGCACTTTTTTTACATCTTGACATTAAAATGACCTATCGGTTTAAAATGACCTCTCTGTTCAGGAATCTACATGTTCTGCTGGCATAGGAAGGTAATGCAACAAAAATAACATCTTGGTAACCTTAACAAAATCCCCCAATGTTACGTTAAGAACAGACCATTTCAAAAGCATGCTTGGGTTGGACGATAATTACATTTTCAGCTATCAGTTATCGTCTGTAAATTATCACGATAATCGTGATTTATCGGTCAAATAAATAAAGCATTAAAATGTATTGTAATTTATCAAACTTATACTTGAGCAGCATGACAACCGCCAGTCTAAGTAACTGCATTTAGAAGAAGAAACTAGACAGTGTATGCGCAGAGTTTTTACATTGCTGGTGGGTGCCCAGCAGAGCATGTGAGCGGAGCACGACCATTTTGCTAGGAGCGTGGAGTGGAGTGGGTAATGTGCCTGAGTGCGAAAAGGCTGTACATGTAAGATATGATCCATAAACGATGCAGCTTTTGCGATGCTCCAACAATATTGTGCAATCTATGAAATCGCCCTGTATAATTAAAGTTAACAAAATAATCAATAATATTCAATTTGCACAGTAAGACTTTTATTACAACAGGGAAAGCCATTGTGTGCTTGTAATTAACCATGTTAACTGCAAATTTCACAAAGCTTATACAATTAAATAAATCTTTAACCATGTGGTATGTGCAAAAAGGTCAGATCTCAAGCCGAAATATGACCCCATTTGCTTGGGGTTAAATGACTTTTTTTGATAGCATCGTGTTGTGTTCAGCTTGGGGTTGTCTTGCGAATGATCCCCTCGAGGTGCAGAAGATTCACTTTACCCAAAGCATTTTCGTCACTTCATGTAAAAGTGAAATTGAATTACTCTCCAGGGAAATAAATATAATTTTAAAATAATAAAAAAATAATAAAAAAATAAATTAAAAAAAAAACAAAACAAAAAAAAACGTTATTGCTGTAATAATTATTTTGCAGACCTTTTTTTCTAAGTGTGAACATGTCAATATAGTTATCAAATGTATTTTTACAGAAATTAATGTTTAATAATCAGTTTATTTATATATATATATATATATATATATATATATATATATATATATATATATATATATATATATATATATATATATATATATATATATATTATTTATTTCTTAGCTGACACCCTTATCCAGGGCGACTTACTATTGTTACAAGATATCACATTATTTTTTTTACATACAATTACCCATTTATACAGTTGGGTTTTTACTGGAGCAATCTAGGTAAAGTACCTTGCTCAAGGGTACAGCAGCAGTGTCCCCCACCTGGGATTGAACCCACGACCCTCCGGTCCAGAGTCCTAACCACTACTCCACACTGCTCATAAATATATTTAAAGCTGGTTAAAGTAAAGAAGCAACAAAGTTGTTTAGGCTATATTAAACGTTTGCCATATGGTTGTTTTGTCGTTTTTTTCAATTTTACAAACAACAATATATATTTTTTTTAATGTCAGAAAACCAGTCATGCTTTGCCAGCGTATTATCAAATTGAAACCATGACGCAAAGTTAAAAGCCCAAGCATATTGTTTAAAATCAGTACTTGACTTCCCAACGTGCGCAGTGCTCACACAGACCACGTTTTGCGACTCACGCACAGTTCAGTGCCGCATACTGCTCAATGCAGTGCCGCTTCCTGCTTCATTGGGTCACGGACAGGAAATATGAACATCGGTATGATTAACAGGATGAAAATGTATCGCTGCAAATCAATTCTTGTGATTATCGATATTACTGATTATTGTTCCAACCCTAAAATATACAACTGCATATTTATTACCCAAGTAATAAAAGATGTGAACTTTTGCTTTTTAGGTTTTGGAGTTGAAATCAATTAAATCATACAAGATTAAGTTAAAGATTTAGTTCAACTAAATATAATGGAATAAGTCAGTTTTAATTAACACACACCACTGTCCAATACAATTTCCTGATACTGCAGTCTTTGTCCTGGGATTTTAGATATGGGTTGTAATGTAAAAGTCGATTAAATGTTTCGTGTAGACTATTGCCAGAATTCCATATCATACAAGACTTCAAAGATATCTGAATAACCGTTTGTTCACATGCTCCGATTCACAGATTAAATGAAAACGACAAAATGAAAACACATAGTGCACATAACACTATCAATAATATAAGCAATGCTGTATTTGACAGCTATCACCTGTATTTAAATTATTCATTCACTATTGTAGCTTTGGTAGGATACAGCTATCCATGAAGATTTAATGTCAGGGCGATTATCATTACTGCAGTCCAAGATTCTTACCACTATTTTTCAGATTTTCACAGATTTACTTAAATGAACAGAAACCCCTCCTGATTCCTAACAACTTGAAATTATAATGGAAAGCTGAATATATTGCTTTTCTGGCAACAAAAAAAAACACATTTAAAATCAAAAATAGTTACAATCTTCCTATCTGTACAATTTTTAAAACAATCTAAACCATAACTTACACAATCATATAAATCTGATAAAAGCAGAAAAAAAAGCTTAAAACATAATGTTAGGCGACAGAAGTTACCCTGAATATGCAAAGTGCAACTACCCTTTCATCCAGTCTCTTTACCATCATTATAACCACATGCTACAGTCCCAATGGTAGTGATGGTAAAGGAGGCTGTATCTGACACCATACTTGCTCCTGTGGTTGCATCCATTGTCAGGCTGTATTGGACTGGTCGACCCCAGCCATGGCCCTCAGAGGTGGGGGTTCGTCTGAGCAGTGCCACCCTAGACGGGTGTTCCCTGGTCCTGGTTCCTCGCTGCTTGCCGGAGTGCCTGGATGTTGTATGCCCAGGCTCGGTGGACTCCCACCCCCTCTGTGCGGCACGGTGCCCAGCCTGGGAAGGGGAATCTGCCCGCCACCACCAGAGCATCCAGGGGCAGCTCCAAAAGCAGCTTCTCCTGCAAGAGGGGGAGCTGCGCCACACACACACCACACATCAGGACCTGTCTAACCAGTTAGATTTAGCTTCGCCCTGGTGTGGAGCATGTTCTCCTGGTAAACCCTGGTCCCTCGATTACTACAGGAGGCCCAACCACTGTCACAGTTTACTTTAGCATTGTTGGAGATCAAGTCCAAAACTTTTACGATTATACATTCCACCACCCCAGAACTGTGCGTGAATGATCTTCCATGGCCACCACAATCCCTCTACAGTCGAGCTAGTTCAGGATGAACCTAAAACGACACATTTGTCATCTTCCAGCACCTTGTGTATGCCATGTTGTATCAATGCTGTGATCAGGGAAAATAGTGACCCAAAACTGACCAGGCATTGATTTCAGTAACAAGTCAGTAACATCGCCTGACATATAAAAATCTGACAAACACACATACATACTGACAGAAGCCTCTATACACCACCAGATTCTGAGAAAATATTGTAAAACTGTCCCCTTGTATGTTACTGAGAATATATATAAATATATTTTTGGGTTACTTACCACACTGGGTGCCAAAAAGACAGTGACGTTCCTGCATTCAGCTAGACTGACCTGGAGGAGAGACACAACCAGAGCAGCTGAAGCTGCATTAAATCTAAATTGTGGTGCATGGCTAGCTCTACGGTTAAGGTTCAGTAAAAGAAATGCAGACCTGTTTCAGGTATTGCCATCAAAAGAGGCATGCTGAACATGTATGTCTAACTGATAAGGTTGCTTTGATCAATTTACACCCCACCGGGATACACCCAGTCTGCTTAGAGACTGTTTTACTGCACACAGAATCAACATGGATTTTACTAACCGTTTATTTTTAATGGTAATCCTGCCACAATAGGCAGTCCTGTAACATGCTCTAATCAAATCCAACCCCTTGGTTTTTTCTAGTTTTACATGCCTCACAATTCATGCGTGTTTGAAGTTACAGACGATTGCACCACTGACCTTCCAGAGGTCCTCCTGTCTGAAGGACACCTTCCCAGAATACCCGGCTCTCCAGGCATGGAAGTTGGAGAGGCGAATGAGCCAGGGGTTGAGCTCATAGCCCACCACGGGCTGGAAACCCTGCCTGTATGCCTCCAGAACCTGGGTGGGGGAGAAAGACCCTGTCAGTGTTCATACAAATCTAACATAAGCTGGTCTTATTTTGTTCAACATGGCAAGAGATCAAACATGATGATTTAATTATCCTATGTAACTAAGCTGGCATTTGTGTCTTATTCTTTAGGCAATACTGCAGAAAAATGTGTTGGACAGTTGCAAAATACAGAGAACATGCACAAACAGAACTGAACTAAGAAGAATGTTCATGACTGAAAAACAAACAAAAAAATGATATATTTATTACATTGTATAAGGTATTGGGTTTTATTTTCCAGTAGTTTTAATTTCACACATTTCTAATACTGAAAAACACTTCATTGTAGTGGCAAAAAATGACAGTGTATGTTCTCCATAGCAATGCTCCACCAGGTCAAAAAAAAAAAAAAAGAAAAAAACAGTAATGCCATGCCTGGTGGCTCACATTAGATCAGATATTTCTGCATGTTCCTGGAATCAAGGGAGAGTCATGCAAGCATGTGACTCCAAAGACACACAATGATTGGAAGAAAGTTCATGGGAACCTCAAAAGGAGTCACTGTGCCTCATGGTTACATGACTGCACATGATTCCTGCAACCAGAAAATCCTCCGGTAAAACAGTTACTTATTTAAGGCTGCTGATTAATTTGTCAGCAGTATAAAGTTTGCACTAGAGTACACTCACAATCCTGCCGTCCCCCGAGCCCAGGTCTGCAATGTTTCCAGAGCGCCCCTGAAGCAGAGTCATCACACTCCGCACCTGGGCATGGCTGGCCGGGACATAGGGCACCTGCGAGGAGGATTAGTTAACCTGCTGCCAATTGTACCCACAGAACACACACAAGGGCTGCAATCCCACTGTTTGCACTGCCAATCTTCCAGTGCAATATTGCTTGCAGACAATAAACCTGACAACAAATCAACTATTTACAGCAGGTTACAGGGCTCATGGGAAAAGAAGAGCATGGTCCATTCAATGTGTACTATATCCCTGAACATACCCAACCATAGGCGGACCAACGAGTCTCAATAGTATATTCATTGATCGATTAAAGCCCTGGTGCCCTATTTAAGAACATAAAACATATTACCAACAAGAGGAAATTTGGCCTATCTAAGCTCGTCTAAGCTCCTAGTAGTCTGATTGATCTCAGAACTTTGTCAAGTTGGGTCGTAAAGGATCCAAGGGTTTCTGCCTCGAAAACATTACTAGGTAGCCCATTCCATACACTCACCACTCTCTGTGAAGAAGTGTCTCCTTCTCCATTTAATTTCCAGCTGTGTCCTCTGGTGCTGGTTTCTGTAGTAATGGTTCGGGTTAACTATGTCAGCTCCTTGTCAGATTTTAAAGACTTCAGTCGTGTCACCCCGATTCTTCTTTGTTCCAGGCTAAATAGATTCAGTTCTTTCATTTTTTCTTCATAGCTCATTCCTTTAAGTCCTGGGAGTAGTCTGGCTGCTCATCTTTGGACTCTCTCCAGGGCCACAATGTCCCTTTAGTGCTGTGGTGACCAGAATTGACACTGTATTCCAAGTGCGGTTATACCAGTGCATTATACAACCTCAACACAACCGCCTTGGATTTGTACTCTACACTTTCGGCAATATACCCAAGCCTGCTGTTTGATTGCTTCCCCACACTCTGTGGTTGCTGACAGCGATGAGTCCATTACAACAGCAAGGTCTTTCTCTTGGTCTGCCAGACCTGGTTGGCTATATGTCCACACCCCCAAGCTTTGTGTCATCTGCAAGTTTGACAAGTTTGCTAATTATCCCGATCTAAGTCTGATGTAGATTGGAAAAATGAGTGGTTCAAGGACAGAGGCCTGTGACACTCCACTGAGTACACTGCCCCAGTTAGAGGTTTGCCCTCTTACAAGTCCTCTCATTATAAAATGATTAACACAGCAAATTAAAAAAAAACAACTTTCCAATAACAGCAAAGATCACTACGCACAAGAAAATAGTTCCAGTGAAATGTAAATACCTGTGTATGTTTTATTTTAATAAATGATCGGTTTCTTCATAAATATAATACATATTGATTCAAATGTGCATCAAGTAAATCATTTCTGTATATCAATTATATTAACATATTACTTGCTAATTTACTATTTCATTAATGGACATACATATTTAAACAGTAAATTGCATAAATAAATCTGATAAAACTAATTACAGATCAGTGGTTTCTTGAATAAATGTTCACTTGAAAATTGCCAGATATTGTGCAGTTTGAAAAGCAGCGGAATCTGAGTGTGAGTGCTCGCTTTGTGCCTGCCTTGTGGGAACTTTTAGTAGCTTCTCCAACTTTGCTGGTTTGACTGGGGGTTAGTGTGTTGTTTTCTTTTCCACTTTGTCTTAGTTTTTGAATTCACGTTTCTGCTGTATGGTGGGTCATTGAAAACGCGGTTGATACCAGCTTACAGACTTATAAAGTGTGTTATGCTGTACTGCGCTGCATCTTTATTGCTCACAGAAGCGATATAATATTCCCCAAGGAGACTGTTCAACTCATCCTTAGAAAGTACATTAAATGCAAGTCTACCTTTTTCTTGGAGACAGTTTTGCAGGATATGCACAAAACATTTTAATATCCGTCCCTTAAACAGCTACTAAGAAATGTGAACTTGTTCCTGTACATACCAAAATTGTTTTTGTTTTAATTAATAAACAAACAGCTGCTGTAATAGCTTTCCTCACCTGCAACTTCAAAGGAACCCTTCGGAACCCTGGCATGATAATCCCCGCCCACACTGTGTAGACAGCCAATCCGGTGCCGGCGGTGATCTGCAGGAGACCCCACCCCCCTAGAGTCCTCTCTTTGAACTCTGTCATTGCCTCTTCTGAGCTGTCCTGCTCCATCTCTAACAGGATGGCACAGACACACAGGCATGAGAACACTGCTGCACACTACTTACAATTTCAGCACATGGGTTCTGTATTTTCACTTATCAAAGTGGATGGCAAAGAAGAGTCTCCTTTGTCTTCATTCAAGTCCCATTTAAGTTTAGTTTACCATGACACTCCAGAGACATGAGAGACCAAAGGATCACCAGGAACAGAAACACAGTATTTGAGCTGCTATTGCAGAGTGGTGCTGATATTGAAGCACACTGGCACTGTATACAATTACCAACTGCCACTGTGCTGTCATTATCCACTGCAAAATTAGAACATCATTTGATAAGGTTGTAACTATTCTCTATTTGTGGTATGGTAGGTGATACGCGCTAGGTGATACGTGTTAGGCTAGTTGTAGAAGTGGTTACATAAAAAAACAGTACACAATACAAGTATATTAATATAAAGATAAGCTGTGACGTATATTCAGATATTTTACTGAAGGAAATATAGGAGTAGATGCAAGCTAAATGAAGCCTTAATTGATTCATTCAATCGCCATGGAATACGCAACTTGTGACAACACAAAACACCCACATGGTAACGAACACTTGGTGAAATTACTGAAGAAATATAGTTAGTAATACAGAAACTGTCCTAATACTGACGTTCCGAATACAGTCATGACTCATGGTTAGCCTGTACTTCCATACGTTGTCCTCTAAATTTGACCTGAAAACCGTAAAGTTTTAAAACCACAGGCTCCAATTCACTTCATATTTAACGTGGACCGCGTGTAAGACATGTAAATGAGGCATTGTTAATCTGGCAGTCCGTTATAATTGCTTACAGACATTTTAACAATTCAGAAAGTAACCTACCTTTACAAGAAGAACGATTCAACAAATCTGGACAAGGTGCGCACTGACTGCCCCCGTCTGGAAATACCGGGTGTGTTCACGTCAGGCAAAACTGCGTGACCTCAGCCGGATCTGACAACAGAGGTCACGCATCCACTAAGCGAGAAATCTGGCACAAACCCTAAAAGCAAAACAGACCCGTCTTCAATGCAATGGAAGAGCGCTACCAAGTGCAAGAGGAGTGTAGAGAACGACATGCAGCTATTAGTGAACGTGTACTGCCACCTAGGATGCGGTGTGAATAGCACAGAAAATGAGTTTGTATACGTTACAACGACTGTATTGTGAATGACAAAGACATATCTTAAAGTTGATATCAAGACACGTATAGTGTTGTGACTTTGATCTGTCATTATGACACTCGGGGATCATGAAGGGTACAATTGCTTAATAACTTCTGCTATCAGATTAATTTAGAAAATTCAACAGTCAGTGGGTGCGTTCACGACACGCAGACTTTCGTCATGCTGCGCAGAATCTGCACAGAATCGGAGCAAGTAGCCAATGAATTTTCAGAATCTGCGCAGACTTAGCAAAGTCTGCCTCTCGTGAACGCACCCAGTTTGTTTCGTCTGCTATGCAGCTGCCTGTGAAATCTCCCAAAACTGTTCAAGCGTAGATATTACATTTCAACTTTAAAATAAGCATTTTGTTTTATGTTGCGTTGTTTATTTTTGCTGAATCATTATAAGTGTACGGAGTTCGCAGAAGCTTTAACATGAATGACAAGCTCTGCGCGTATCCGAGGAAGATTCAAAATCGCCAGGAACCCGCTTTCATTAAATGAGGGCACGTGTTGCGACAAGCGAAAGATTGTTTAGCGCATGCGCACAACAAACAGGGGGCAGTGAATTTGTTATTACACCGGCAAAGAAGTATCGTGAAGCTGTCCTTACAAAGGTACCACCAAATGTACCTGTCAGGACACTGCACTCTGATTGGTTATTGTTAATAAAACAATGAATAATCCTCTCCCAACACCGAAACCCTAAACCTAAGGTCAATATCTTATACTGCAGCCATTACACATCTAAAGTAGTTCATGTTTGGCAGCGAATAAGCGTTTTTGTTACTTTAAAAAAAGTGAGCGGAGGTGCTGACTTCCTCAGTTGTCCTGACAGGAACAGTTCGTGGTACCTTTGTAAGCACTGCTATCGTGAACACACCCACCGGCCTTCCATATTGTTTCATCCACGCAGTCCGAGTGTAAAAAATGAAAACGAGAGGTTCCGCTTCTCCACACTGAACGTTCAACTCAAAATACAGACCAGGAAACAAAAAAACAAAAAAAAAACAACAACAAAAAAAAAAACAATAGCATAACGGTAATCTGGTGTTAGAAAAAAATACATATGTTTTAACTACCAAACTGAAGGAACGTTGCCATTTCCTCCGTGTTAAGTGTCTTGCTAAAATCCTGTAAGTACATAAACTATCTCCTGTTCTCATACGGTTAGTTCATTTTCTATTTGTAAGTAGTCTGTTTCCGGTACAAAGGGAACACGTTTCAATGTGTACGTGAGGTTTGTGCTAATGTATTACCAGTAGGCTACGTGTTTGCCAATGCCTAGCGTTGATAAAGTAAAATAACCAAAAATGTGCCATGGTACAGGAAGTTAAACCGAATATTAATTATTAAACACATAATCAGAATTAATAAGCAAGTAATCCATATGTTTCTTAATGTTATTATTGTATAATAAATGACAGTGCTGCCAACTTGCTGATCACACTGCTACAGTTTCAATCAAAATAGCAAAACCGGGACGCAATGTTACTGTTTCTGACTGGGACTAAAAATTAGCTGTAAACTCGGATCTTCAGTAATATACAGCATGTAGTCCTCGAACAGAGCCTATGTCTTTGTCGATCTCTGTGTTATTGTATTATGAACTGTACGCTGTGTTGTGGAGGTACAGCCTACAGTAAAGAACTCATAATATGAGTCTCATGTGCTAAAAACGTTCAACTATTACTGCTACTACTGATAACTGACTGAGTGAGCTTTCTGGCGTTTATGCTTTCAACAGATTACGGGTACAGTGTTAAAATCTAAAACGTCAATCTAATTAAATATGTTTTTAATATAAAATGTGGGCTACTGAGAGCCAGGGTTGAAATCCAGTGTTTCATGCCTGTGTTCAGCTCTTGGTGAGTTTGGTGGTCTCAGCTGAGACATCTAGTGGACGTTATTACCAATGACAGATAAGTAAGTGACCGCGCTGGAGGTTCAGTGGGTGTTCAGGGCAGATTGAGGCGCTCTCTGCTCTCTCACATGCAGACAGGACACTCACATCGCGGGCAGACTATGCAGTGTCTTTGTTCCTCACCTTTACTTAAAACGAAATTAACAGTTTAAATGGCAACATTTGGTCAATATATTTTTGTTTTTGAAAATTGATAAAATGATTTATTTTTATGTAGCAACCATGATTTACAAAAAACGTCTAGAATTATAAAACCGCTATTAATGATATATTGGATTAAAAAGGCTTTGCCAATTTATCTAGGCTATTTCCGGAAGTGTATAGTGTAGCACAAGCAATAAACTGGATGTTTTTATCTGTGTTTCAGAGCAGAATACACATGCAATTAAGACTTTCAATCTTTTGTGGGGCTCTTTTAAAAAAAAAAAAAGTATTTCCCATAGTAAATACATATCAAAGTGTGATAAAGCATAGTGAAAGCAGGGTAAAGCATAGGTAAGCATTGTAAAGCCCAGAGAGGCATGGTAAGGAGGCTGTGTGGTCCAGTAGTTAAAGAAAAGGGCTTGTAACCAGGAGGTCCCCGGTTCAAATCCCACCTCAGCCACTGACTCATTGTGTGACCCTGAGCAAGTCACTTAACCTCCTTGTGCTCCGTCTTTCGGGTGAGACGTAATTGTTAAGTGACCCTGCAGCTGATGCATAGTTCACACACCCTAGTCTCTGTAAGTCGCCTTGGATAAAGGCGTCTGCTAAATAAACAAATAATAATAAAGCATGAAAAAAGCATGGGAAAAATACAAAATTGCAGTGCTAATGTACACTGGTAACCCTTTAAGGGTAGTGAATTACGCTATAGATTTAGAAAGTTCACCTTATTACTTCTTGTGCTGTAGCTCACACTGTGTTTGCAGCTACAGGAGGAAACAGTTTAGTACTTTGATCTACAATGCTCTGTTTTAAAAAGAATCCATACAATGCAAAGTATGAGTTCAAAAGATCTTCAGCAGAAGAAATATGATAGATGTTGCATGTGCTAAGTAAGAAATGTATTCGTAAGCCTCAAATGTTTGTAACCATGTAGCACTTTTCCAAACACACTCTCAAGAATATACATAGAAATCTAATTGGAATTCACGATGATGTTATGGTTCATGTGAAGCCAACAGGAATTCAAAAGGAATGCATCTAGCGTGTTAGCTCATACATAATTACATCTGAATCGATGGCACTTATTAGAGAGCACAGCGAAAGAAAGAGAAAGAGAGAGAGAGAGAGAGAGAGTGGGAGTGTGTCCCTCTTTTCCCACACTCCAAACAGTTCCCACAGTCCTCAGCTAATCCATGAGCTTGTCTTAATTAGAAGCGAATTCCAGCCCACAGAGCCCCGTGTTATGTGCAGTTTTAGAGGCAACAGGTGGAGCAGAGCTGTGGAGAAGACGTGGCCAGTTTGGACAGGGTGTGTTATTCAGGGAGAACTCTCACACAATGAAGGTGCAGGGAACAATACCACAGCCTTGCACACCTGGGCAGCTCGGAGGAGCGGAGACAGAGAGAGAGAGAGAGAGGGAGTGGGGCAGTTATTTAGCATTGAGACAAGAACAACTGTAGGAAAAAAGGGGTTTTATTGAAAATCTGAAAACTGTTGTTCTTTCTTTCTTTCTGTAAAATCTGAACACCAAACCAGTACATATTTATCCCTTCCAGTGTTGCACAGCAGAGGCTTTCCTCATGATCTAAACCATGTTTCATTGTTCTTGGATGGCTTGCATGTGGAGTTGGGGCCCGCTGATAAACTGTGTTATCAGAGTCGCATGTTTTGGTTAGTACTTGTAGCACATTTTCAATGAATGAACCCCCAGCTTTAATATTCGTTTCCCCATAACATTAACCGGAACTTAAGCCAAATCTGTGGAAAAAATGTCCACCAGTCCACTCATATAAAAAAAAATCTAGATCTCAAAATCTAGAGATGTTGTTTTCGGATCACTCAAAAAAACTAAACAAGATGTATATAACAAGTCCTGTTGTTGCTACGTAGACCTACTGTCTGATTTGATCAGCCTGCACCCTGATAAGACACAGCTGGGTGTTTTAGAGCATTTTACAGCACCTAGAAATCAACCCTTGATTGCATCAACCACCCTTCCTTGGTTATCCTGGGATTACCCCTACAAAAAAAAAAAGATTTCCCTTGCCCTCCACAAGGTGTCTTTCTCAGCCACAAAGCTGTTGAAACTGCCCTGTGTGAGCCAGCTGAACGCTCCCAGTTAATTGACAGGTCCATTGAGTACTCCAGTTTGGTAGACTCTTCGAACATCTGGAGACCCTGTGTGTGCCTCCAAAGCAGCCTTCAGTACGAAATGTGCTTGCGGGAGAGACAAGCCTGTGTGTGAATTCTCAGCCCATTGTTGTGCAACTGGCAATAAATTAGTGTGGCCAAATACCGACAATGGGAGGCAGGTTATTTATGTTGCTGCTTCAGCTCTTTGTATCCTTTACCATCTGCTTGTAGACCCCAGCTCTTTCTGCAGAGCACAGGGCACTTTCACCCCCAGGCCCTGCACAGTGGAGCAGGCCTGCCTGTGGTCTACGGTAACTATCTCACACACATTCTCCTCACGTCATCTTCAATTGATCTTTAGTCTAAGGAAGTGTTGCTCAACCTTACCAAGCCATCACAAATGAAATAAATTGTAAAGGCTTCAAAATACAGCTTGAAATGGCTTCCATGTACTTCAACCAAGTTCCTGTATTCTCAATTTTTACAGATTTTTTTTACATCTATAGATCTGTATTTTTTATTTCACCCAACATTTGGCCAGTAATTCAACCGCTTGGTAATCCATTCAGGGCCTTGCAAAGAGGCCAAACAATAGGTTTGGTGGTCTCAGCTTAGCCCCTGCTGGACACTAATCCACACGACAAGACCACCAAGCACCTGAATGTGCAAGCCCTGCTCCAGGGAGGCCCAGGACTGAACGACAGGCAGGCAGGGGGTGCTCAGGTCACGATTGATAGTTTTTGCACCATGTGTAAGTGAATCATACATATTGTTAATGAAATGCATGCTGCTCGGTTATCGGTATTGTGGCTGGGGAAGGGTTTCTTTTTTTTAAGTCATGGAAAAACATGATATTGATAATAATATTGAACAGAATGTGATATTTTAGCAGGTCACTGTTTCTTGTTTTTGCCCATGAGATAAGCATTGCAGTTGGTGGATATGGAGATGTTTATTTGTAAAACACTACAGAGGTGAGAAATAAGCACAGGTCTGAAGCCCAGTTTTGAATCTGAACTGCACAAACATCATACTTTCAGCTTGTAACCCAATTACAAAGCTGACAAGGTCTTCTTGGAAATTAAGAGTTATTTAGTTCTATTGAAATATATGTTTCAGCCTAAAGAGGGAGACTACCCATGGACATGAATGTGTATGCTGAGGTGGGTCTTTAGGCCAGCGTCTCCAACTGCTTCATGCGAGATGCACAATGGTCTTGTTTTAAAATATAGGCCTAGGCTGCTCCTCATCTATCCACAGTGGCAGGCCGGTGGCAGGTGCACTAAAGAAAACAAGCTCCAACTTGCAGCTACACTAACAAACACGATTACCAACCAGGGGCCCCCTTAACACATTCCAGGTGGGTTATCATGGGTGTAAGTATTCAGGAAACAGACCTATTAACAATCCTAGGGAAAAGACATCACTGGAAATCTGTCTTTTTACAACGAGTCTCTGACTGTGCATACGAATAAGCAAAATGCTGTGAATGTTAGTGTGCAATTAAACTGATCATTAGTAGTTTGGTCACTTAATTAAACATTGTTGTAAAAGAACTCTCTAAGATTACATTTCAATCATGGCTATATCAGTGTAAAAGTACAGTTAACCTTAGTACAATTAAACCCATAATTTTAGAACGTTCCAGAGTTCACTTGCTAGCAGTGCAGGGATTGTTGTGGAGTGACAGCCCAGGGAGTGCATCTTGACAGGATTTTGGCGGGAAACTGAGCTGTTGCCTTCTGCCCCCCCTACCCCCCTCTAGCCCTTTCCTTGCCTATTTATTTACTTTGTGTCCAACCCCCCCGCACCCAAATTGATTCCTTCTCCCCTTTCTGGAGGGATTACAGCCATCTGCAGCCTCTTGAGAAACAAAGATGCCCCCCTCTCCTCACAGGGATTACAAGCCTACATGAACACTTGCGGTCTCTCAATACCTCACAACAGACAGGCCCCTGCTCTGACATCTGCCCTCACAACCCAGGCCAGCGGTGCATTAGTCTTCAGAAGTAGGGGGCTCTTCTGTTCAGAGACAGGCGCATGAAATTCTACACAAATCAAAGGAGGAACTGCATTTCTCACAAAACACTTCATCCCATTATAAACTGCCTGTTTACACGTTTATACATTATAGGTAAGGCTGTATTTTTGTCACCATTTCTGTTAAATATACCCATTGCTGTGTAATATGATTTTTTAGCACTTAAAAATAAACACAGTAAAGGCTTGCCTTATTGACACACTACCCTTTTACACTATTTAGGAACCTGGCAAATGATTGAACACCCACATAGAGCTGCACGATTGCTTTAAAATGTCTTCAACAAAAAAGACATCAGCTGCATCGAAGATCGGAAATATTTCTGCTAAAGATCGCTGTGTTTACTATATTTTTATTGTTATGTATTTGTTAATTTTGTTTGATAATTCTTTGATGGTGAAGGAATGTACAATTTAGAATTTCTGTTTTTCAGGCAAGCATTTCAATATTTAGGAACATTTGTTGTGTAATAACATGACAATGTAATTTTTTCTTCTTTAATAAATATAATGTTTATTTTTTTATCTCCCCTGCCAATGATGGCCGTCCTCCGATCCCACGACAAATTATTTTGAATGTTTAGCTCTAGAGTCTAGTGGTGGTAAATTATCGAGAGCACCAGAGCCAATGAGACGCTCACTTTGGAGTCCCCAATAAATATTATGTTTAATCGTGAAATGTCTAGAACTACCTATTTTTAGACCACGAAATGCATTGAAATAAAGTTGTATTTTGCTGTGAAAAAAATACAGGCCAGATTATAGGACTGTTAATAACTCAATACAAAGAGCCATACTACCTTACATGCAGGGGTATATAGCACTCTAAAGAGCTACATGGCACGGGTTGAAATATAACACTTTCTTAAACTCTGTCTTCTTGTATCTCAGAAGTTGAAATCCCTATATCCCAAATGTCTTCTTTCTAAGTACACGTGGCACACCAGAATAAAACCTAACCTGCCCCCGACAGATGTAAGATATACTACATTAGTTTGATTTCTTACTGCTGGTTTGATTTATTTTCTTAATGGTTGCACTCTGGTGCTCCATCTTTAGGTAGAGATGAACTTAGATATGTTATACCCATAGCTCTTTAACTGAGCGCTCATTTCTACAAATGTCTTTAAACTGCCCCCTGCAGGTGAAAAAGAGGGGGTAGTATCAATATCTACCCTCCCCCCCCTTCCCGCCCCCACCTCCCATTTTTTCTTCACTCAGATGTTTCTGTGTCTCTTTTATAGTGATTCATAAACTCACTCTTTTGTCCCCAAGAGAATAAAAGCCCAGTGGCGGGAAATCTTCCTCTGGCATTCATCACTGTGCTCCCTGACTAACAATCTCCAGCCATTGTGTGGCTTTCTACCGCTTATATTTCTATACAGACCTCCCCCCATATTCCCACCCTATTTGAAAGGAAAAAACAAACCCATGTTAATGTTACAAAAGAGATATTGAATTATAACTACAGCTGTTATCAGTACAGTATCAAGAGTAGCCAATATTATTGGATTGAATTTAAAACCTAAAACAGACAAGCAGCTCCTGATCTCATAGTCAAAACAACTTCACACAGACTCACCAACAAAGTACATCAGAAACATTCCTTCTTATCTTGTTTATTCAAACCTGGACTGGTCTCCTGTTGAATTGGTTTCACTGGCTTGGATCAGACTGGGGAGCAAGGAGCAGCAGTTATTGCTCTGGACTAACCCTGTATCTGTACTGTAGTTATTCGATTGATCTGAATAGTGTCACAATAGCCCCCTCACAGCTTTTAGACAAGAAAGTGCACCTCCCTTCTGACCTGTTGTATGATGCCTGTAATGTTAAAGTTCCGCCTGTCAGAAAGTCTCTGGAAATGAACCCTCTCAGTGAGCAGCCCTTCAGTGGTTCACTTTGTGAATAAATAAAGCCCCCTGCCTGTCATTCCTCCCAGGCCTCTCTCAAGCAGAGGACTGTGTGGTGTTTGTTTAGTGATGTGGATCCCACAACTGTCCGCTGGGGGTTAAACTGAAATTGCCAAACGTATTTCACTGGTGACCAGAGAAGCCTAATTCGAGCCCAGGCCTCCAGTGGTGAAAGGCGTGACAGGCTAGTGAATTAGCCTTTCACTGCACCACCTAGCCCCCCGTCACATTTAGAGGCCTGTTTTAGGTTTTCAAAACCACACTCCAATGGCACTCCATTGGTTCTGTGTTTAAGAGGCAATGGTAGCACAACAGCATCTAGGAGCTGTGCCAGACCAGGGCCACTGAGCAGTATTTGTTCATTATGTTGCTATGGTAATTCTACGAGTCATGCAGAGACATTGTAATGGTAGGTCAATAGGATTTTCCCCAGCCTCTATCAGTGAGAATTGTGTGAATTGGGCCCAGTAGAGAATGCATGACTACATTAAAACTAACGAATCAGCAGGCTTGAAGGAAGCGGTTGTTCTGGTAGTTATGGGAGTGCCCCAAGGCTCTGTGCCCAGCCAGCCCTCTCTGCTTTGGGGCTGTGCCCACTCCACTTCCGCCCCTGTTTCCCAGAGGCCCCTGAGGAAACAATTTCTGGGCTCAGCTTCTTGTTTTTAATAGCAGGGCCTTGCCGACACTGCGCCCCCAGGCGGGCAGAGTGGAAACAGCCTGCTCTCCACTGAGCAATCCCAAGCACCCCCTCCTTCAACAACTGGCTCTCATTCAACACCATTCAACATCCAGTGTAATAGTATCACACTGGATATAATCACACTCTGTTTAACAAACAATAACATTTTTCAGTCACCTCAATCTTCTGACATATAAAGTAGCATAATATAGCACTGAGACACCACGATGTTGATGTATTAATGTTGTTTATTGTTTTAATGAATATCATGCCTTGTACAATATAGTACTGGCTGAAATATATTGTATTAATGAACATTATAGTTATCAGCAGAATACTTTCATTAATACTATATTTTAAGTTCCACAGCAAAACAGGCTTGTTGTATCAGCGCTTCTTCTACCAGTATGGCTCTACAGCAATAAAAAAAAAAAAATTAAGTCACAATACATAAAGAGCCTTCATTTTCTGATTTGTTTTTCCTACCATAAAAATGGCGTATAGGATACCCGGTTACTATGATGTGTGCGTTTGTCATTTAAGAAAATGCACAACCTAAGAAGTTAATGGTAAGGAAAAACTATAGAAACAAAGTTGCAGACACAAGCCGAAATATTTGTCTGCTTGACTTGCACTCCGCTGCCAGCCCCAGTCTGCTGGGGAGTGAGAGAGGCTGTGTCTCCTGCCTGGTGTGGTCAGTCCTGCTAAACAGAGCGCAGAGACGGGAGGCAGGGAGGCAGGGAGGGCTGGGGGGGCTTGCAGAGGAGCAGGAAAGCAGGGAGGCAGCCAGGTAGGCTGGGAGGGATGGAGGGAGGGAGGCAGGCAAGCAGGGAGGGAGGCAGGCAGGGAGGGAGGAAGTCAGGAAGGCTGTGTACTAGCTCTCACCTCTCTCTGCCCTCTCCACTCACAGCTCAGACTTCTAAATGAGAATTTATTACTTCCTCGACGTTGGGAGTGGAACATTGACTTTGTCACTGAAACTGCTGAAGATTTATTTTAAGAATACACTCCCTGGAATTCTATATTGAACTAAATTGTTTGGTCTCTAATTTTTTTTCAAATGTTCAGTTAAAATATATATTAAGTGCAAAGATCAATTATAAATAAATTAATGTTTTTAAAGTTAAATTGGATCAATATATGTATGTACATGTTTATATAATATACATATACTGAACATAGGGTTCTATTAAATGGGTTCAGCTAACTGGTTCCCAATATGAAGCTCCAGATTCAGCAACAAATCTAAATCTAAAACAAAATGGCCAAAATGGTTTAATAGATCAATTTAAAAAAATATTCAGCGAAAAAAGGCACTTTTCAGAGCGTTTAAAAGGGACCAAAAACAAAGTACACAGAAAGAGTACGTGGAACTGCAAACACAAGTCAAAAAGGAAGTTAGAAAGGCCAAGAGAGAGATCGGAATCAATATTACTAAGGGGACTAAAACCAATTACAAAATATTTTTCCAATATTATAACAGCAAGATAACATTCAAAGAGGAGGTTAAATATCTAAGAGACACAAATGGCAAAATCATAGATGAAGAAAAAAAAGTAGCAAATATATTAAATGATTACTTTTCACAGGTTTTTACAAAGGAGGACACAGACAACATGCCCCACATGTCGACCTGTTCCTATCCAGTTTTAAATAACTTTAGCATAACAGAGGCAGAAGTGTTAAAGGGACTAGGAGCTCTTAAAATAAACAAATCCCCTGGGCCGGATGAGATCCTCCCAATAGTACTCAAAGAAATGAAAGAAGTTATTTACAAACCGCTAACCAAGATCATGCAACAGTCTCTTGACACAGGGGTTGTACCGACAGACTGGAAAATTGCAAACGTAATACCGATCCACAAAAAGGGAGACAAAACCGAACCAGGTAACTACAGACCAATAAGCCTGACTTCTATTCTATGTAAACTTATGGAAACTATAATAAGATCTAAAATGGAAAATTACCTATATGGTAACAATATCCAGGGAGACAGTCAGCATGGTTTTAGGAAAGGGAGATCGTGTCTAGCTAACCTGCTTGATTTTTTAAAGGATGCAACATGGTTTATTTAGATTTCCAGCAAGCTTTTGACAAAGTCCTGCATAAAAGATTAATTCTCAAACTGAGCGCAGAAGGGATTCAAGGAAATGCATGCACATGGATTAGGGAGTGGTTAACATGTAGAAAACAGAAAGTACTGATTTGAGGAGAAACCTCAAAACTGAGTGAGGTAACCAGTGGTGTACCACAGGGATAAGTATTAGGTCCTCTGCTATTCCTAATCTACATTAATGATTTAGATTCTGGTATAGTAAGCAAACTTACTATAATACACAAAAATAGGAGGAGTGGCAAACACTGTTGCAGCAGCAAAGGTCATTCAAAATGATCTAGACAGTATTCAGAACTGGGCAGACACATGGCAAATGACATTTAATAGAGAAAAATGTAAAGTATTGCATGCAGGCAATAAAAATGTGCATTATAAATATCATATGGGAGATACTGAAATTGAAGAAGGGAACTATGAAAAAGACCTAGGAGTTTATGTTGACTCAGAAATGTCTTCATCTAGACAATGTGGGGAAGCTATAAAAAAGGCCAACAAGATGGTCGGATATATTGTGAGAAGTGTTGAATTTAAATCAAGGGAAATAATGTTAAAACTTTACAATGCATTAGTAAGACCTCACCTAGAATATTGTGTTCAGTTCTGGTCACCTCGTTACAAAAAGGATATTGCTGCTCTAGAAAGAGTGCAAAGAAAAGCAACCAGAATTATCCCGGTTTTAAAAGGCATGTCGTATGCAGACAGGCTAAAAGAATTGAATCTATTCAGTCTTGAACAAAGAAGACTACGCGGCGATCTGATTCAAACATTCCAAATCCTGAAAGGTATAGACAATGTCGACCCAGGGGACTTTTTTGACCTGAAAAAAGAAACAAGGACCAGGGGTCACAAATGGAGATTAGATAAAGGGGCATTCAGAACAGAAGATAGGAGGCACTTTTTTACACAGAGAATTGTGAGGGTCTGGAACCAACTCCCCAGTAATGTTGTTGAAGCTGACACCCTGGAATCCTTCAAGAAGCTGCTTGATGAGATTCTGGGATCAATAAGCTACTAACAACCAAACAAGCAAGATGGGCTGAATGGCCTCCTCTCGTTTGTAAACTTTCTTATGTTCTATGTTCTTATGTTCTTAACCTATAATGGTTCTATTTAGAACCTTTTGGTTTCTGAAAATTCTCAGTGTCTGTGACATAGTGCTTTTATCTTGGTTAAGCCACAAACTAAACTGGTCCACCCTGATTTGACCATAATTAACAATTGTCAGACCATGCTTGGTATCAATGTGTTCAGGGCATGCTCACTGTCAGACAATGTGTTATGTAAGAACTTCCAGGTTCCCACACAAACAGAGGGGTGAGGCTAGCTTAACTGCTCGAGCAGTGAAAAGGAAGCAACTTCATCAGCATGTAAAATATTCAATGACTTAACGAACCTCACTGCAGTGCTGGCTGCTGAACAATACCCAGGCAAGCTTCAATAAAAGAAGCCTCATGCTGGATAACCCAAAAGCTGAGCATTCCTTGCATCTGCTTAGTGCCTCTAAACCATAATGATCAGGGGCTGCTGAAAGGGTAATAACTCCCTGGCTAGTACATCAACTCCTTCCCGCTCTGAATGAGCTTCAGTGGCTCTGTGTTAGTGGTACAGTATTTGCAATGCAACTGAGAATTCTGTGCTGGTACCTGTCTATAGTGATTGTTACATGCTCCTATATAAAATTACTATCATGGTTCTCTGAATCTGCCTTTACCTGGCTTTGAGCTTGTCTAGAGACTTAAGTACCTGTTATCCAATATGTCAGTCTGAAAACAGATAGATAGATAGATAGATAGATAGAGAGAGAGAGAGAGAGAGAGAGAGAGAGAGAGAGAGAGAGAGAGAGAGATTTTTAAGGAATGACAACAAAGTCTGGTTTTCCTTTTAAACCTTTATAAGACATTTCAAGTACAAACACAGCAATAGACTTTGCTCACAACACAGAAGCACGAATTAATAAACCCATTAGCGTTTTGTAAACGATTTCTATGTACATATATACACTGAGATTAACACAAACACACACTGGTAACAGGTTAAAAAACAAATACAACATTGTCAACAAAATGGCAGTTTGAAGCTCTCGAGGTGCATTTCATATAAATGTTCTTGTTCAAAAACTACATTTGGTATCAGTTCTTAAATCATAATTTAGTGCACTTGATACGAAAACAAGGTATAAACACATGCAACACTGAAACAGCAAAGACTAGACTTTGAACTGTACATAAATTCATAAACACACTTCTAGATATGCAGAAATGTATGCAGAAAGCAAAGTTCACACATCAGATTCTAACATTTAGTGAAGTTCACCAGTTGGAATGGACAATGCATATGGTCAATATTGCTTCAATATTAAAAGCCTTAAGATTTTATTTTGAAGTGAAACTAAAAGAAAACCTAGACACATGTTTTGGCTAATAGTGAACACATATAGGATTAGTCAACTCTGTTTCTTTTAATATTCATGTCTAGATCTAGATCTTTAATATTCATGTCTAGATCCCAGTATTAAAAGCTGGATGCAACTTTTAAAACAATTAGGATTCGGTGCAACGTTCTGTTATTTAACATGTTTTAAGATCTAAAGCACATTAGACTGCAGGTGAGAAATAACCACCACCACATTCCAGTATTATTCCCCTACATCACACTTTTACAAATATTTTACTGTACTTCATGTTGCAGAAACTTCTGTTCAATTCAATAAAATGCTTGGTTAATGCTTAACGAAATATGCATGTTTGACACACTGAGTTCCTCTAACACATACCTCCCAAGCTAAGGGGTTTCCTTGACGACGGTATACCCCAACATGATAAGACATCCCTGAATCTGATTAGACTATTTTACAGCACTGGGGAGTCAAACCCACTTCAGCTCGTAGTTTGGTATCATTTGAAAGCTGACTCCACCTTAGGTAACATTTTAAAATGTACTCAAAAACTAGCCCTTAGTGTTTAACAGATTCTAAACACCAGTGTGTACTAATTCACTTTCAGGTATACAGAGAAGAATCCAGCACATAAAAGACACACATTCCATAGGACTCGCTGAGACTACACTTCAACTGTACCGTCACAACAGACTGTGGCATTTCCACAACTTTTACTATATTCTAGGTATTTTTAAGTTGCCCACTTCGGTAAGGTGGTAACCATAGTCTTCCTAGTGTAAACTGAGCTCCAATACCTCACGTTCAAACCTGACTGAAATAGTTTCACAAACCCACTGCAGTATAGTGCCCCCTTCTGGGTGGGCTGGGACTGCGGTGCAGGCTCCCTATAGCTCCACAGTTAATGAGAAGTCTGTGTATACAGCATTTTAGACTCGGGTTTCTATTTCACTTCAGGGTTTACGTGGAATAGGTTTCCTCAACACGTTGAATAGTCTATAAATCCATTTATACTGTCACCATTTGAAGCGTACGGTTCATATTTTTGTGTCTTTTTTTGTTTAGTTTTTTTATACAGGGCCTTTTCACCAAATATACAGGGTGTATATATCTACAGCAAAAAAAAAAAAAATGTATACACCGAGAAAAACATTTTGAAATCGTAAGGCAGTTACGATCATGCCTATTACTACAGCTTCCACATGGAATAAACTAGGGCGAGCTGAAGTCAAATTATATATTAATACTGTACTGTATATATACACCTGTGTAAAACTTTTGGTTTCCAGATAATTCAGTGCTTGCTTTTATTACTTTTTTTCAATCTTGGTCCTTTCATTTACATGACAACAGAACAGTGCAAATCAGAAAATGACCCCCCCCCATCCTCTCCAAAAGTGGTCCTTCCCCTTATAAACACAAGAGGGAAATGGCAGGTGCAATTACTAAAAACAGGGGGGGGGGGGCTGGGGTTGTACTGAACAGCCCAACAAAATCTTTCAGTCTATGACTGGGCCACATATACAGTATAGCATGCAACGTGATTTCATATATCTCCAGTCTCTTGCTTGCTTTGCAAACTCCTGTTTTTTCTTTTTTAAAACAGACATGCAGTTTGGGCCCTTCCACTCTTTCCGAATCCTTCTCCTATACTGCATCCATTTCCGATTCCTCCTACAGTGTATCTGGAATGCTGCTTCCCGTCTTGGTCCTTTTAGAACCACTGGAACAATAAAAAACTAAACTTGGTATGGAGGTAGATTTCAGAGGCCGTGCAGAGGGCTGTATTTCCTCCCCTGGTGGGAAGCTGTTTGGGTCTCTCAGTCAGAGGCCACTTCACAGGGGATCTCGTGTGCATTCCGGGCCTCCTCGTAGGCCCGGCGGAAGTCCTTGTACCTGGGAGCGCAGCCCAGCCAGGCCTCCCCGAAGTGCACTCTCCCGGTGAAGAGGAAACTGCCGGCTCCAGGCTTGACGCCGCATTGCAGCAGGGTCCGGATCTCCCCGGCCTTTGTCAAGCGCCCCCCGGTGGGGAAAAGGGAGTACTTCTGCCGGTATACCGCGGACGCTCACTTTGATCACAGACACTCGCAGGTCCTCGTCATTCAACACCGAGCGAATGTTCCCTCGCACCACTGAACAGAGACAAGAAAGAGCCGTGAGAAATCTGCTAACAAAAAGAGTGAGGAGCCAAAAAACAAGTACTGCAAGCACTCACACACACAGAATCTTGACCTGTCATTATATCTCAGGCACTCAAAGGAACTGCCACAAATTAACCAACCAATTAGTACTAATGTAACATTAGGCAGTCCAAAGATTAAGGCTAATCAGTGTCTGTGAATATAGGCAAAAAAAAATGTCCTACACATTTTTTTACAAAGTTACGACAGAAATGTATTAGTTTTCCTCTTTTCTTGTACTGCTTACTGCAAGGCAAGTACACACAACAATGATCCCTGTACACTAGACAGCCAGAAGGCATGGCCCGCTGAAAGGCAGGCAGGATTACTTCATCAAGGAGGCAGCGACGGATTAATGGGCTGCTGTGTGATCTGACCTGGGGCTGCATTGGGGCCTGCAAATCAGGGGGATTAGGGGAGGCTGTAGCCTGTCTGTTGAGGCTCAGCTGAACTGGGCTGCTTCAGATACCAGAGCCCCTGGGCTTGAGTCCTTTAATTACAGGGAGCAGACAGTACACTGATCCCTCCTCGCTGTTCAAACTTCCTCCCTCTGCCTCCAAGATACTGGATACTGCATCAGGGCAGCCCAGGTTTTTAGTAACAACTTTTAGAAAGCTATAAGTTACCGAAGTCACTGGTGCAGACAGCCATCAGTATCTCAGTGTCATTACAGGGTCTGCAGGCTCCTACAGGGGAGAAAAAAAAAGCAGAATTAAGAAAAAATAAATGCAAGGGGGAAAGAAAGCTACATGAGCAGTCAACGTAACATGTCTTATATCTTTAAGGATGGCCTAACCATGCTCACGCTAACTATTCTGCTACTCTCTGTGCTATATCTATCATTTTCAGTGTGTATTTTACAATAACCCTGCTTCCAAAAAAACATGCTCCCTGAGGCAATGAAAGCTGCTATACCCAGGGCAGTGGCGGTGTTTATTTTGCGGGTCTACACAGTGTTGACACGAATGTGGCACAGGCAGGGGACAGGATAATTTTCCCCGGTCAGAACAACGTGGGGTTTGTAGGTCTGTGAAACCTGGGCGACAAGAGGAAGTGTGATTCTGTTAAATATAAGGCCATTTTTCACAGTCGAACCGTTCCATTTGCAGGGAATTGGTACAACTATTAAATAAACAGAGGTAATCTGGAATATTTTTGTAGATTTAGATTATAAAATGGTGATTTTCCGCGATTTCCCCAGTGAAAAAGTGACACTGTGTTCTTGTTTTAGTGGTCACTGGGAGTTCAGTCAGAGTTCTAACAGCAGCTCCCAAATATAAACTCCCCTCCCCCTCCACCCCCCAGCTCCCCCAGTCATCAATCCAGCCTGATAAATTCCTAGAGACAGGCTTCCCTGCAGAGGAAAAACAAAACAAAGAGAGCATCTCAGTTGATGGAAGGCACCTCGGTTTCCACGGCAACCTCAGTAATCCCTGAACTCCTATGCATCTTAATGACAGGCCTAGCTCTGTACAAGGCCTCTCACACTGGGCTTTTGTTTGTATCCCCTTAAAAAATGCATTCTTTTAGTTTGGTAGCAACAGCAGCAAGGGAATTTATCAGCTAGCCTCAAGGGAGCTCGAGTAATCTTCTCTCCCTGTTGAGGAGCTGGAGAGTGGGGAGGGGAAGGGAATGGGGAATGCGGGTTGGGGGTTCAGTGATGCTCTATGAAGTAGGACTAAGGCCTGGCTCCTCATTGTGTTTGGGTATGACCCTTGAACAGCAGGACCTGGGCGAAGGTTAGCATGGTTTAGCGACCAGCTTACCAGCAAAAACAAATCCAACCTTCCCCTAAAACCTGGTAAAGAAAGGGCTCTGAAATACCTACCTTTGACTAGCACCGGCAATGTTATCAATGAGTCCTTTTTGCTCAATTTACTTTTACTCAATTATTAAAATACACATTTAAAAATGATTTTATGCTCTTTTGATCAGATTCATTCTATTGGTCTAGTGGCAAGCAGACCAAGTGACCTACAGCACAAGTAGATACTACAAAATGAAAAGCCCCAAGTGATCCTAGTGCTAATGCTAGCAAAATCCGCTCCTCAGGTCTGATTTGTCGTCCTCTCACCTTCGTGGTGGACGGTATTGGAGTCGAGAGACAGCCGTGCGTTCCAGTCCCCGCGCAGCTCGTATCGGAAGGATGCGATCCTGCGGCTGATGTCCTGGTGAGGGGTGGCCTGCAGGAACAGAGCCACCTTCTCTCCAGGTGGCCGGCTGAAGCAGCGCACTCGGGGGGGCCGAGGGGAGTCAGGCCGATCTCCTACCAGCAGCTCCAGGACCCCGTCCCGCTCCAGGTAGATCTGCGCCCCCCGGGCGTCTCCTCAGGCTTGATGCAGGCAGTGATGAGTCCCGAGCTCCGGCCCGCACCCCCCGGACCCACCGCTCCCGAGGGGAGTCTGGGGGACAGGCTGAGCCTCAGCGCCCCCTTGGGGTACAGCCAGTCCAGGGAACCCTCAGCACAGTGGAGGGAGATCTGCTCCACGCTGCCTGGCTGCTGGGACAGCCCGCTGTGAACAAAGGGAGACTTGATATTAGATGCAATAATGTATCAATTACAAACACAGTCAACATAAAACTACCATACAATTTACAACAGTTAGACTCCTGCTTGACACCAGGACTGAATGGCAGGTCAGGATGGAGGTGTGAGGAGAAGCTCTCATAGCTCTTCACTAGAGCCAGTACTATTGTCTCTCACCTTCCATGAGTGTACAAAGTAAAAGACAGCTCCTGTCATTGGACAGGGCCATTGGGTTAGGCAGCCAGTGTTTCCTTAATCAAAATGTATCTACACTACTGTGTAGGGTGTGCAATGCAGCATCATAAAGGAAACACTTACATAGAGTCTCAAAAAAAGTAAAACGTGCATTCTTATCCTGAATGACTTTTAATAATGCCCTTCGAGGTTATTTGGTGTATATTTGAACTATTTTATTCATTAAATAAATCTATTTGTAAATCTAGTCTGAGGTATAGTGGAGACACCTGCTGGTTACACTTCGAAATTGCAGCATATTCCTAAACTGACAGGTTTGGTATAATGGCATTTTAAAAAGCATAACATAAAACAGCAGATACAAGATACAACATCTAAATAAGTAATAATACGTTGCTACTTTTTTTAAAATAAACCAAATACAACCGATTATTTTTCCCCTCTCCAGCAAAGATGCAGAGTTCTAATTTATTATTATTTATTTCTTAGCGACTTACAATTGTTACAAGATATCACATTATTTTTTTTACATACAATTACCCATTTATACAGTTGGGTTTTTACTGGAGCAATCTAGGTAAAGTACCTTGCTCAAGGGTACAGCAGCAGTGTCCCCCACCTGGGATTGAACCCACGACCCTCCGGTCAAGAGCCCTAATCACTACTCCACACTGCTGTTACTGTACTTAAAACCATCTTTTATACATTTAGAAGCACTGTATTATGTCATTAAAAAAATTAACTACGTATATGTTATACTTAATTACATATAAACATTTGTTTAGCGCAATAAATACACAAGTGGGTTTTCTGACTCGGGTGACAGCTTGACTGTGCTACTCCAAACAAACTAAACTGCCGCAAGACTATACACTCAAGTGGCCTATTTCCTTTAAGTATTGCGGTCTGCTTTGATTTGTGGAAAGATTATTTTAGTTTCACACCAGTTAGGCCAGTCTGACAACTGGAACTGGAGCCGTACAAATCATTCACACACACACGCACGCACGCACACACACACACACACACACACACACACACACACACACACACACACACACACATATATATATATAATAATAATAAAAAAAACTACCAAGGTTTAAAGTTAATACGATAAGTAGCTGCAATGCAATCGATTTAAACGCGACCGTTCTACTAAAGCTGAATCGTTTAAATAATGAGGTTTTGTATTGCGACTAATGAGGAAATTCACAATAGTTGCAAAGTAGTTTTAATTGAGAGACGCGTCTGGCTACGTCACTGTTTAAGAATGTTAGGTGCCACTAAGTCCGGGACAAGTTTTTGTAGACCTATCTATCAGAGTCATGATTTACTGCCCTGACTCTGAGCTAGCATCTGTTTACGGGGCAAGCACACAACAGAGCTAAATAAAGAAGTAATATGTGACGCATGGGTGATTTAATTTAACTGTATAACGGTATCAAGTTATGATTATACTGTACTATAATTAAATGATGTCAAAATGTCATTCGAATTTCCAAGTGTGGGATTAATTAAATGTAGGAATAAAATTAATGAAATGCATATTTTTTAATTCACCTTTTTTGGGTTTTAAATAGACATATCACACACAACAACTACCCCACAGATAAGATGCAAATTATTAGTGCGAAACACGGAGGTGTTTGAAGCAATGTTTTAATCGAACACAAAGCGGCGTTTGTTTTTGAGGCTTTACTGCAATAATAAAATAAACTTTAAGAAATGCTATTTACCTCCCCATCCAGCTGCATTGATCTTCTGAGTAACTCGCGTAGGCGGTTTCCAAGTGTGACAGCAATACAATCCACAAGGCACAGCCAGACCCAGAAAGCATCTTCGACAAAAATAAAACAGAAAACTTTAAGAAAAATAAACGTTCTACTGCTTACGAGACGCGAGTTGCTACTTGAACACAGTGCTGTTACACATCAGTAAAAAGTTCATATTTCATTGCAACAGATCGGGGACACCTAGACTGCGAGTCAACACACTCGCGCTGTCGTGGTTCTCTGAGGAATTTAAAAAATACCAATTTCTACACTTCACTCACTCTACACTGACTAGCGGCCTTGCAGCAGTACCACAAGTTTTGGTTCAAGGAGAGAAACTCTATGGACCAATCGTAGCTAAGGGACTAGAAACTTTCACCCAATCGGAGACGAGGTGCAGCGAACGGGGGCGCGGTCTCGAACAATAGAATAATTGATTTTTTTAAAAAATGACGTCACAACCACAGCGAAGAAAACCGAAAGACAATAAAGTTGTGTGGGGACAGGAGAAAGACAGATACTGACATGGGCACGGGGGATAGAGTATTCCCTATGAAGAATGGCCCACATCATGTATTTTTATCCATTAACGCTGTGACTTTCTGTCAAGGCCTTAAAAACTATTTCTAAACCACTGCTATTTCCCTTGGGCATAGTCACACAATCCCGTTTTAAATGAACAATTGAAATGAATTGAGAAAGCTGCCCTACACATGTTGTATTCGCAATTGTCCTATTTTAATGCAGGTTATTTCTTATGTTTCATCTTAGTATAGTTGTTATTATTTTCATAGTCTGATCCTGGACTATACGTACAGAGCACAAATAACTCTTTACGCGAGCCTGTATTTTCACACTTTCACTGTTAAAATATGCACCTAGGTGTTGCTTTGAAGCTACCAAGTTAACACGCACGTTTATTTATTTATTTAGACTCTTGGAAGCCGACGTTAGCCACTCAAGTTACACGTCAGGTCGACAATCCTTATACATTTTTGATAGAGGCGTGCTTTTTGCGGGCCATTTCATTATTTCTGAATGGATACAACTGATATAATAAACCATAAAGCTAAATTAAATCACAGATGACTTGCGTATTTTTGTTTTAAATAAAATTTAATGTTGTAAGAAACCAAACTGCATTAAAATAAAAAAACAACTAAAATCGTTTAGATCAATATAATATGTGTTAATAATGCGTCGATGTATCTGTAGACTAGTTAAATACGAATACAAAGAATAACCCGCATTATATCCCATTGATAACACAATATTATTATAGCAGATGTCACTGCCGGCTGGATTTAACTGGCACAAAAATGATATCGGTGCTGATAGGCCAAAAATATGACATTCTTTATTAATTTGGTACACAATAGTGTGCAATGCCATAAACACGACCATGTACACAAAATAACAACTGTTTTTGCAACACAAGTGCCAAGTCATTGTTTCATTTTACTCCAAAATATGAAATATATATTTTTTAAATCATTAAAGTTATATATATATATATATATATATATATATATATATATATATATATATATATATATATATATATATATATATATATATATATATATATATATATAATGTTTATATGTGATTATAATGAATAGGCGTCTTTAAAATGTAGTCTAATCTTGTAATAGCTCAGGCTAGGTTTGCAGCACAATGTGAGTATTGTAGATTATATTTAAATGTTCTTCAGACACTATTGTTCCTTAGATTAACAAAAAAAAAGTGGACCAGAAAAGAACCCCGCCAAAAAGTCTGAAATAAAAAGAGCAGCCTAATTTAAAGGGGCGACCTGGGACAACACTTTGTACGCGAGGGGGCGGACGGAGTGGAATTCAATCTTCAGGCCAGGAAAGATTGATAGAAACCGGGACAACCCCGCCCTCTTCACCGGAGACTAAACGCGGGGTAAAGCAGCTCCTATACCAACTAAACTGCGTTAACGGGGCATTTACACATAAAACACGGTCCAAAATGCCTTTTAATTTAGGATTGACCTTAGAGACAAGTTTTTACATCTAGAAACGAATTATATGAATGGTCGTTAAAATATAAAAAATAACACAATGACGGGTTATACAAACCCCAGTACAGTATTTCCTTTATTATTAAAATCCCGAAAAATACATGTTCAGGCAAGAACCCTCAGAGGTTTCACTGTTTGGTCCTTCAAATAGTCATTTGAAATGCCTATCATCAGATGGAAATGACGTCCCAATAAAATTAGCTGAAATGTTTAATTTCTCTCTCTCTCTCTCTCTCTCTCTCTCTCTCTCTCTCTCTCTCTCTCTCTCGATTTTCATCCATTTAAGGATACATTTCATATTCATATTTCCAAACTTGGCCACAGAAAACCACCAAAATAGTATTGTATTAAATGTTATGTAAAGCAGTTGCTGCAAAAATCATATTACTGATACACACGGTTTGTTTAAAGGCGAACTACCCCCATCCCTGCACCCTACAATAATAAAACCAATCGATACTATGCGCGCCCAAAGTGACAATGCTGTATAATTACCACATTGCCTTTTGCAGCGCCTACACGCTTCGAAGTGACTGACAGCGCATCGGTTTCCATCGCTTTAACATTTAAAAGGATGAGTTCCCCCCCGTCCCCCCAGTGTTTCTAATCAGTCGTTTGTGGCACCTCCCTTCTAAACGGGGGGCTGGCCAGAACGGATCCCGGCTGCGGTGCATTGTACTCAGGCTTTTTTTATAGAGCCTTCCGTTTAACTCCTGGCCAGAGCGTAAATCAAATATTTAAACACTTCCAAGTGCCCGCCAAAAATGTAAAACAATACAAAGAAGTCTTTTGGATATAGCGGTATCTTTTTATACTAATTTAGTATCTTTTTATCTTATGCATATTGCCATCCATTTAACAATGCACATTGTGTTTTTGCATTTTGCTGGGAATTATATCTCCAATTCCCTCCCCTGTTGTAAATTCCAGCAATGGCTTGTCAGAGCTGTTTTTAAACTTGTTATACTGGTTCAAGATACTGCAATGCTGGTCATACAGGTTCGCGGGAGAGGGAGGGAGGGAGGGCAATTTTAAATTCCAGTACTGAAACATAATAAAGTCAAGCAATTGTTGTCTACAATCCTGTATGAATGGAATTCTGTAAACCTGTGCTGTGTTTTAAAACCACCTTGGTATCCAGTAGTGATATTGTGCTCCAATTCCCAGCTCACCAGCAGCTTATGTAATCTTGAGCAGACTCCTACATAATTCTTTATATTTTTATCTAATTATGAATGTTTGGCAACTTTCTGGAAAAATGTGGATATCATTTACTCTTGCGTGAAATACGACCGGTTTTAAGTTTCAGTGCTATTGTGCATCATCAGTTTTGTTACATTTTCAATTTTATTTAAAGTTTAGAGTAAAACGATTAAAAAAAATATGAAGCAACGTAGTAGCCTTTTCCACTTTATTTAGCACAGTAAGAAGCTGGTCTAATGGTTAGAGGTGAGAGACTGGGAGGGAGGCAGTGTGGACTCCAGTGGTTAGAGCTGAGGGACTGGGAGGGACGCAGTGTGGTCTAGTGGTTAGAGCTGAGGGACGGAGGGACGCAGTGTGGTCTCCAGTGGTTAGAGCTGAGGGACTGGGAGGGACGCAGTGTGGTCTCCAGTGGTTAGAACTGGTAGACTTGAGACTGGGGCACCTCAGTTGGCACCCTCTCTGTACATGCATTCCTGCTGTGGGCACTTTCAGGCTGAAGGATTCGAATGCAATGTACAATTCTTTTGTGCTGATGTGCCGATATGTCTCAGTGGAAAAATGACACAGGGAGGGGGTTCACAAAAGAAGGGAACAGAATTCTAAACAGGCCGCTGTAATGCACGGTGAGGAAAGGTTAGGAGCGAGACGTGCGCTCGCTCACAGAATTATGACAGGGCTTCAAAACCAACAGACTCACAAAGGGACACGTGCAAAAAGCCAGCTGTGGCATTGTCCCCTTTAAAGGAGTGCTAACTAAGGCGTAAAAATCAATTTCGTACCCAGCAATATTAGCACTGCCCGCACTTTCTGTGGGATCAGGATTTCTCAAACCTGTGTTTGATCATTTTAGATTTTTTTGAAGTGCAACACAATAAGAGTAAAACACCTGTGAACGGACTCCTCTTTTTAAAAAAAAATTAAAAATTTGACAACATTTAACCAAAAAATGGAGTAACATCATTTCCATTCTCGTAAGTACGCTCCAGCGGTTTGCTGTATTAACAAGGAATACAAAGGAATCTGGGGATTGTGAGATGCACCTTCACTTCACTTCTGTGTTGCACACGATAGGAGCTGCACAGCAGAAACAGGCTTCACCAGGGTCAAAGTGAAAATAAACTCTGAAAAACAAAACAATCGACCCATTTACAAGAAAAGCAACAAAAAAAAAACATAAACTTTTGTTCTTCCTATTTTTGAAACCTTGGGTGTTTCTGTTTTTAGAGTAAAATGGTTACTTTTTTAGGTAAAAGTAATCTCTTCTCCCCCCTCTCTCATCTCTCTTTGCCGCGTTCAGCTGTGACCCTTGACCTCTTCTTAATAATTAGATTAGGATGACGGAGCGGGTGATTAATGAAGGTGAACTCCAGCACAAGGTGAAACTTGAGAAGCAACAGTCCGGGGTTCCAGGGGGGTATTTCAACTTCAATTAAAGGAATGATACTGTTTATTGTAGTAAAAACACAATGCCAAAGATAAACGGCTACATCCTGGTACCTGTGCTGCAAGTCACATGGTCTGTAAGCAGTGATGAGGTACCATGACACTACAATTCAAGTGAATAAAGGCCGAAGGGAAATTATTTAATCTTAACGCTGCATAAAATGCCAAAATAGGTTTTCTATATCGTTTTGGTATTTAAAGGCACTATAAGCAGCACCTTAAGTAAAAATGAATCCTGGGGTTGGTTGAGAATGATACAATCTATGGGAACAGACAACAATAGCAGCACTTTAAAGTCTCTACTGTCGTCACTGTTGTAAGTGCAGGCTGCACATAGCCTCGAAGGTCATCCGGGAAAACATCTTTCAAGAAATTCACAACCAGTGCTATATTCTGTTCTGGGAGGTGACTGAGAGAAGGGTCCGATAAAGGGGGGAGAGTGCGGGCAATAAGGGAGAGCTGACAGCTCAGGATTCAGCTGTCTGTGGCAGGGGAACCTCGTGTTTGTAAAGATACCTATTCCACTGACCCAGGGAAGCAACACAACACACAAGGCTGTGAGACCAGCTCCAATCTGCTTTCTCACTCACAGGATTCTCAGCAATAAAGATGCAGCTTTGAGTTGCCAACACTAGGTGAAAAAACAACACAGGAGGTCACCCACGCGAATCTGCAATGGGAATACACAAGACATGTTGCATATACATGTAGTATTTTGATACTGCAAATTTCAATTCCCATGGTTCTGTTTATATTACATTTAGTTTAAATTGTGTAAAGTAAGTTATAAGTACCTAATTCCTGGCCAATATTGAAAACACAAGTGTACAGATGTGGCTGTGTGGAGGCTTTGTGGTCCAGTGGTTAAACAAAAGGGCTTGTAGGTCCCGGATTCAAATCAAACCTCAGCCACTGACTCATTGTGTGACCCTGAGCAAGTCACTTAACCTCCTTGTGCTCCATCTTTCAGGTGAGATGTAATTGTAAATGACTCTGCAGCTGATGCATAGTTCACACACCCTAGTCTCTGTAAGTCGCCTTGGATAAAAGTGTCTGCTAAATAAACAAATAATAAAATTAAAAATACTTGGATTCAAAATTATTCCAACACATTGTGCTAGTCCTTTTATAACACTGTTTTCCAATAATAGGCACAATTCTAAAACACATTTTTCAAATACTATTAAAATAAGAACTCTTTGTTACTAGGTTTGGAATGTATTACTGTTTATTATCTAGGCTTGATTATTTATTGTACTGAACAATCGTTTTGTATAATCGTATTATTGATGATAATCGTGATTCTGCTGAAATGATCTGTGCCACTGCTACCCAGGTGTTTCTCTCCTGTTATCAACTGATTTGTCCATAAGAAGATGCTAGGGCCTTACCATGTATTACCAAATTCATGAATTCTGAAATAACAAAGAGAACACTGTATACCATTCTCTCCTCTAGAGACCTGCTGTCCTCACAAAAAAAAACAAACAAACAAACTACATTCAGATTATTGGGGTCTACATGACAATACTGTATTCTCAAAGTACAGTTTTATCTACTTTGTTATTCCAAGAAGTCCCTGGTATTGCATCAAACCGATGCTTCAGCTGTAGATCACAATTGCTTTAGACTGTTATCGTTCAGCACATGCACAGTTTACCTGAGGATAACAGCAGCACCCAGAGGCACAGTGTGAGCACCTCTGTCCTTCACTCTTCCTAACCTCCCATCTCACTATCTCTTTTCACAGTTTCTTTAAGAAGCCCAGATTCACATGAAGGCCCAGGTTAGTCTTTTCCTGTGCTTGGCTTTGAGGTGCTGAGTTTATGAATATTCAGACGTTGCCTTTCCAACAGGAGGGGGTTGGAGATCAAGGCTTCAGTGCAGAGGGAGGCAGTTTGTCACTGTGGCAGGGACAGGGTTAATTCAACACAGTGCTGTACTGGGGATCTGAGAGCCAGCTAATTCAATACAGTCTAGTATAGAGAACTCAGTGCTGTACTGGGGATCTGAGAGCCAGCTAATTCAATACAGTCTCGTCTAGAGAACTCAGAGCTGTACTAGGGAGCTGAGAGCCAGCTAATTCAATACAGTCTAGTATAGAGAACTCAGTGCTGTACTGGGGATCTGAGAGAAAGCTAATTCAATACAGTCTAGTATAGAGAACTCAGTGCTGTGGATCTGAGAGCCAGCTAATTCAATACAGTCTAGTGTCGAGAACACAGTGCTGTACTGGGGATCTGAGAGCCAGCTAATTCAATACAGTCTAGTATAGAGAACTCAGTGCTGTGGATCTGAGAGCCAGCTAATTCAATAGTCTAGTGTCGAGAACACAGTGCTGTACTGGGGATCTGAGAGCCAGCTAATTCAACACAGAGCAGTATAGAGAACTCAGTATTGGGGATCTACCAGACAGCTAAACCAATACACTATATTACAGAGAACTCTGCAGTGGGATGTTAAAGCCATTACATTCATTACAGGTAACTCAGTGGTAGTAGAAGCCTGTGTTCACTCCCCAGCTGTATCTGGAATCTGTCCTGGCAGTGTTTGTTTGCTTGGCTAATGTGGGTGTGAATTTTCACTAAAGCAATAATGGATCTTTGAAAGCTCAGCAGCTGTCACTCTTGCTTTCCACAGGGGTCTTCTTCAAACACAGAGGGGCTTAGATCTCTGACTGCTACACAGCGTTCCCCTTCCCCTCCACCCACCATTCGCACACCAATGCTCATCCGTATCCTAGTAGTGATTGCTGACAGAACTTTGTCAAGTCGGATTTTAAAGAGGTTATGAAGATGTTGTACAAGGCGCTGGTGAAGCTGCATGTAAAATACTGTGTTCAGTTCTGGTCACCACATTACCAAAAGGTCATTGTAGCCTTGGAGGGAGTCCAACAAAGTCCATTCAGCATGATCCCGGAGCTCAAAGGAATCAGCTATGAACATACATTGAAGAAACAGAATTTATTTAGCCTAGAACAAAGAAAAATTTGATGGGACTTGACTGAAGTCTTTAAAATCCTAATAGTAATAGACAAACTTAACCCTCATTAGTACTTTACGTATTATTATTATTACTTGTTTATTTAGCAGACGCCTTTATCCAAGGCGACTTACAGAGACTAGGGTGTGTGAACTATGCATCAGCTGCAGAGTCACTTACAACTACGTCTCACCCGAAAGACGGAGCACAAGGAGGTTAAGTGACTTGCTCAGGGTCACACAATGAGTCAGTGGCTGAGGTGGGATTTGAACCGGGGACCTCCTGGTTACAAGCCCTTTTCTTTAATCACTGGACCACACAGCCTCCTATACGTACTCACAGGTATTAATACAAGAGGACGCAGTTGGAGATTCCATGGACAGAGACTTAGGAGAGAGGGTACGAGACACTTCTTAACATAGAGAGTGGTGAGGGGATAAAATTGGTTATCTAGCCATGTTGTTGATGCTGAATCATTAAGAGATCAATCAGCTACTAGGAACCGGATGAGCACTGATGGGCTGAATGGCCTCTTCTCCTCTGTTGATACTATTCTCAAAGTATACATTTTGTCGTATGTACTAATTTAAATTGTTGTGTCATCTTAGCGAGATCTCTAGGACTGCGAGAGTCGTGCAACATTTTCTCGGATAAATAGCGGAGTTGAGTTGCGGTTTGCTGCAGCAGAGGGCGCCAACACAGGACACCTATGAAGAAGAGAGATACACACGTGATACAATATATTTTTTAATAAACAGTGATGTTTAATTAAGTGTTAGTCAGCTTACAAGTAAAATAATGACGTTACACTTGAGCACGTCTTCCTTCATAGTGCTTTGTGTGTGGTGGTACAGGTGGCTGTGCTTCAACCCCCTCTATGATGTCCACAGGCATCCTGCCACGTATATTATGGAGTATACCGCACACCACATTGCATGCTGTATTGCATGCTGTGTTAGGCCTGTACTGGAGCGCTCCTCCACTGCGGTCCAGGCAGCGAAATCTGCCTAGCACCCCAAAGGTGAGCTCAATCATACACCAGGGACCCATTACCCAAAAGCAACTTTAACCAAACCAGCATCGTGAAACCGTAACGCAACGTTTGCAAAGTGCAGTGTTTCCCAAACACCATCGTAACTGCAGTAACTCTTGAACGACTACTTGAGTTCATGAGTGATCCGGTGTAATTTTGACATGTTAGTGGTGTTTGTAATGCACAGTGGGAACGAAGACAGAACTTAGCAAGGGCTGCTTGTTGCTGTGAATCGTCAACAACACCAGCTCATTGCAATAATCTTTCACATAAGAGAAATCCTGCCATGACAAAGTTCTGACCTCAATCAGCTACTGGAACCAGGCGAGCTTAGATGGGCTGAATAGCCTTCTTTCATTCATAAACTTCTTATGTTCTTAATCATTATTGTCTGATGCAGGATAATTAACAGTGGCAATATAGGTGTTCTGAACTGAAGACCACTAACGAAAGACAAGATACAGTTCCAGGTTATGACCGCTGTCGAGGATATTAATTCTGATATAAACCGAATAGATGGTTTTGTGAATTATTTACATGTACCTGTTATATTTTGGAATGGATCACTTATGCTGCTTTCTATTTTAGAGGGAATCTACCTACGGGAAAACAATCGCTCTGCTTGGAACCTTTCGTATATATTTCATACGAAAGGAAATGAATGCGCTGCTTGCACTTTTATTATTAATAAAGAAAATAAAAGGTTGAACAAACACAAAACACTTTGCCAAACAAACAACAAACACCAGAGAAAGACTAAATAAAATGCGCTATCAAAACCAGCATGTATAGCAATTGTAAATATTCCATTTTAAAGTTTACTCCCTACTTTCTCTCCCGTTCTCCACTCACCCAACACCCAACCCTGAGTGAGTGAAACACTGCATCTTTTATGCAGCTGTACCGATTAGATTGCTAATCAATCATTCAATTGGAATCTCGTTACATCTGCACGTGAACTAATTATGCTCCCTGTGCTTCCATACTAATACCCACTTTAATATGCACATGGGGTGATTGTGCAATCCCTTTGCTTAAATACAAATCCTACAATTTAACATCACCTGTGCTACATAACCCACACTCTGTGCAGCACTAGAATAATACATATAACAGACAACATAAAACACAAAATACACACAGGGGCGGGGCTCCCTAAAATAAAATCAAGATAAAAAAATCAAGAAACTTCTATGTCTTTTTCATATTTTTGAGAAACTGGGATTTAATTCAACAATATGAGGGTCTCGTTCACAGCAGGCAACCTGCTGTATGGACTGAACTGCTGGGTTGAATATAGTCAGGGCTGGATGCATGAAAAACTGTAAGTTGAGATTTCCCCCCCACATCTATTGCAATCCATCCTTGGATGGAGATCCATGTATTGGCCACCACTGGACAATGAGCTAATAGGAGTTCCTAGGAATGTGATGTCATCAGTGAGCTCTGCTATGCACAGCTCATTAACCAGCTAGCAACACACGTCAGTATTCCAGACAACAGAAGTCCTTCAGGGATCCAAAGAGGAATCATGAAGACCCAGGTGCTGGAGCAGCTCCTGTGGTCTTAGTGGGTAGGTGGGGCTGCTTGTGAAAGTGAACAGGCCCCATCTGTGCACTACAAGCACATTATCCCCTCAATACACGTCCAATCAGCACACTGAGTGCAACACCCCCCACCATCTTCTTAGAACCACTGACAACTTCTGGGTCCTCTCATTGGTCGGTTAGGTCTCAGGGTGCGGGGGCTGACTATGGTGATGTACACAGGGTTTTGTTTTCGGCAGGGGTCAGGCTTAGCTGGATAAATTAGTACCCCCCTGCCCCTCCCCTCTCTCATACACATACACACACTTTCTTCACAGACAATAAAGACCCAGGACAATGGACACATGCCAATGCAGTCCTCTGTCCTCTGGACTCCAGCAGGCTTTGTGTGCTGAGCAGACCAGGGAACTAGAGAACCCCCCTCCCAAAAATCACATGCAGGGGTACAGAGCATTAAGGTTCACTTAGGGGTGGGGGTGGGGGTTGATCCCCCTAAACTGACTATTTCTTTGATAGGCAAATATCAATTTCCTCTGCAATCGTTGGTGACATCTGTGTCCATTATACACATCCAAACACACATACCACAAGACTGTGGTGAAAATTCAAGGGAGTTATTGTGTTCACCACGAAGTGTGATCAGTGTCTGTCCATCGCAATGTCTTACCATTAGATGCAAAACAAATCTGTTTGATTGAATCCAAGATGATTCTATCTGGTTTACAACCCAATCTGCCAATGATCACCTGGCTGCATCACTGTTTTTGTATGCTTGTAAATAAATGTACCAACCTCACATGTTTAGCTGACAGTTCAATATATTCACAGCCTGAGCTGGATGCTTATTGGGTAACTCCCACTATTAGTGTGAGTTGGAGAGATTGTGTTCTGCCAACCTGGGACTGGGGCTGAGGACTAATTCAAATCAACTGATATGAACGAGTGATTTCCAAATGCTCCAAGTGGCAGATGGAAATAATAAAAAAGTAAATAAAAACAGTGTGACTGACAAGTACATGGTCAATAAATGAAAAAACGTGCCATAAAACATTTAATAATACATGTCTCAATGTGCCCCCATCATCCCTATGACAGAGAACCCTTTCCCTCAATTCAGACCACCCCAGTGACCCGCAACCTAAAATCTGCAGACCCGCGACAGTCATTGTACAACCTGCAAAATAAAACACATGTGTAAGATTGTTTAGGTGATGTAAACAACTGAAGTTTGCCATTATCAGCATCTGATTGTATTTACACTCCGTTCATTGATGGGTTCTTAATTCAAGTTGTAAATGATATCATTTTAAATTATGTCAGCCACCTGCGACACTGTAAACCCCCGTCCCCAGCAATGTAAGCGCTGAACACTTTATATTAAAAAAAAAACAGTCAAACAAGTATCTAGTTGTGATTGTACAGAGTCCTGTCATTTTTACACCAGATTAGGCCTTTGACTCCTTTGATTGGAGAACGCATGTGCACGCACTGTTCAAAGTTGAGACGTCGAAGTCGAAGATTAATATAGAAATGATTGCCTCAGCTAATACTAGCATTACGGGAAAAGAAAAAAAAAATACAAAACATAATTGTTGACTCTTAAAAATCATGCACAAAAGTGCCTTCTCCGGCCACAACATCGCATTTCATTTTGAATTTACCGACTTCCGTTGATGAAAACTAATCCACGTCTGGGAGGTTACGAGATGTCCTCTGCTTTTGTCCCGCTCTGAGGACACCTGGTTTTTAGTCCCCTGCGAATCATGCTTTAAACAGCTGTTGTAAAACCGAGCCCACTCAACAAGTTTGCAATGAAAAACCGGAGGATGGACTTGTGTATCTAAACATCAGCCATGGTAGGTTATCTTTCTGTTTTTAATTTTTTTGTTGTTGTTGTTTGACCAATTATTATTTGAATTTATTTTCCCCCAAATTTGGAATGTCCAATTATGTTTCTCTTCCTCACCACAGTGAGTCCCCACACAGCACAGACGTTCTGAGGGCCTGTGAGCGTCCTCCGATCTCACAAGCCTAAAGCCAGAATTGCTTTTACACCGAGCAATCCAGAGCAGAGGTGGGCAGGCTACCGATCCCGGCGAACCGAGATCAGTCCTGCTTTTAATCCGCTCCCTGCCAGTTTCCCATCCTCCACCCCTGGGAGCATCAGAGCCAATGTGACGCCCCCTTCGTTCAAGCTGTATGACTCATCCTATGAATTTGTATGTTTGATAACTGCAGTAGTGGTTCTAATTGTGATTGTGAGGTGAAATGTCACGGTTATTAATACGAGTTCATTGCAACTTTGTAGTGTAGGTAATTTTTACTTCCAGAAACATTTTTAGAAATTATTACTCAACTGCAAAAATCTCCATCCTGGCGTAAACTCGGTGCTATGGCCTTAATGCCGTCGCAAATGCTCGATACATGTCCCCGATTGTTTTTTCCATGTTGGTAAATTAAGTAATAATAAAAGTTAAGATACTTTGACCACTGACGACAGCAAGTCAGTGCCAGCAGACCCCATGAGAGCTTCTCCTCACAGCTGACCACAGAGTCTGACCTGCCATTGAGTCCTGGCTTTGTGGTGTGGACGAATAGCCATCAACTTTCATGAACAGCACTGTTTGATGGATTCTGAGGTGGAATTATAAGAAGGAAAAGCCAGGTTCTATTGACATCACAATCAGCCACCTATCTCAGCCACTTAATTGTACTCTCTTCATCAACCTTTTCCCTCTTTTCAATTAAAATCACATGAATTAAAAACAAATATGCTGGATATTGTGTATTAACAGTAAAACATTATATAACAGAGGCGTTGGACTGCTGTTGTCTGTGTTTACGTTATATCGACACTCCTAGTGTGCAAACGGTCTGTTCACTTTACTCATGCTGAGATTCCCTCATACGTCCTAGCTCCATATTAATGTCACATCAGCAGCATCAGTAAACTCCATTTAGCAGCATCCCTTCAACGGAGCAGACTGATGAATCCTGGTTTGATATCTATTGTTTAGTTGGATTTCTATCCTGTCTAGTCAGACCCCTTGTGTCTGGCCTGGAATAAAGAGAAAACTGACATCACACACACACAAGCACAAGCACAGCCTCCATTGTTGCAGGCCACAGGTCTCCCAGTTTACCGGGAATGACTTAACCAGCATGTCCTAGATCCGTGGTTCTACCCCCCACTCCTCCCCTACGCTGGGATCCGACCGCCCCAGCCCATCCAACAGAGCTGTCATCAGCTAGTGGTGTCTGTGTCGCTGTGGTGTTAACCCCTGACCTGCCAGGCTGCAATCCATCAGGGCCCTGCTGACTGTGGGGGATAAACAAAGGCTCTGGAGGGCTGTGAAACCTGAGAGGCGGGCAGGCAGGGGGGGTGATGGAGGATAACACAAGACATTGCTTTATGAATTCAAGCCACTCAGCCTTTGTGCTAGGCAACGGAAATGGAGGGAACTTACTAATTAGGGCTGGGACCCTGAGATATCGCCTCATCAGAATGTAATTTTTAATATTTGTGCCCTATGAGTGAAACCAATAGGTGGCACAGAGTATGGGCTCTATGTATCATTTTTTTTTTCTTTCGTATCTTGACTTTGTGTAGGTTTTGTGACTTCGTTGACCTACCCGCGATGTATTAAAGTCATTTTCACTCCCTTAACTTAGTTTCATCCCTATTGTGGTAGTTTACGTACGACTGTTCGTTTCAAACTACTTTCGTATGCAAATATACAAATCTCATTATAATATCGAAGTTTCGCGCTTACCCTTGATGTATCATCATTATTTCCAGATTGACTTCGGTTTGTGCCTGTTATTTTAGCCATGCCTCTCACTGGCGTAGATTCAACAAGGTGTTCGTATGTGAAACTTCCCGTTTAAACATTTCCTGGGTTTTAGTAACTGTAAAATAATTCACCTTAAAATATAAACGAAACCATATAGATAGATAGATAGATAGATAGATAGATAGATAGATAGATAGATAGATAGATAGTTAGTCTATATTAAATAACAATGGCAATAAATACATTTTGTTTTGGTTTCTTTTTTTATATGTTAAGGTGCTTTATTAATAAAGGGAAGGACTGACACAATTCATTGCAGAGTTCTTTAATTAAACACAAACTGAAATATTTTCTGATCAGTAATTAATTGTGTAGTGCTATGGAGAACTGAAATACGATGAAAAGTATTTACTTGCGTAGTTTACTGTATGTACTGTACTTTTTTTCTTTTACACAACTATAATACACAGACTCAAACAAAAGTTTTCTGCGATAGTCTTAAATTAACATGCTTTGGGGATATTAATTTGTGTTCACAGAATTATGTTTTTCCCTTATGAGTTGTAACGAATGCATTTGTACCGCGGGCTAGGTTTTGAGATGCACATACGTTTGTTTGTTTTTTTGTTTGTTTTTTTAAAAACGTTTTCATACTAACTTTTGCAGTTGGTAACATTAATTTAAAAAATCCAATTGATGCCTACGATTAATAGGTTTTGTGACTAATTTGAAGATATTGATATGTTCCAATATGAACTAAATCGAGTTATTAATCAAATTGATGAATCTTGCTATATAATTGATTTATTAAAATGTTTGTATATATTGTTACTTGGCTGATTACCGTTTCTGTAAGAAATTAACCCTGGTCCTGTACACTCTCTCTGTATAATCGGCGTCACAGACGCGGTCTGTTAAATGTGTGTTTCAGGATGAGTTATATACTCTTTCTAATTAAAACTCTGTTTTTCCATGTGCAAATTAACTCCGAAATCACATTGGGACGATTATTTAATAATGAAATCGGCACAACGACTGCTTGAAAATGCCCAAATCAATGCTACATACCGATTTTTTGATTAACACTGGCGTTATCATTTACGACCTTTTGAAAATCCTGCCCAATGTATCAAACTGTGTGACTGATATCTGTGTTAAGACTCAGTATCAAGGCTGTGGAGTCACATTGTGGTAACTCCCAGCTTGCGCAAGAAAACTGCTTTCGCTACACCAGGTGGGCTGTTCCGTTTTCAGACCACGTCATTCGGACTGCTTGGAGCCATGGTCTTACTATTTGCCAAATTGATATTTAAAAACACCAGCATCAACAGTCATTGACTTCAGTAGTTTACACCCGGACATTACATTTTTACTTCAGCCTTCAACTCATCAGCCAGATGACCCTTTAAAACCAGCACAACTACCACCAGCCCCAAAACAAACCAGTGCTAGTATTATTTCCTACACCAAATGAAAACCCTATTTTATATCATTATATCGTACTGTATTATGAATAATAATCCTTGCTTGGGATTAGTAATTGTGATAGCAGGGCTGTGATTATACATCAAAGTGGAACCTGCTGGCAGTGCGATGGGTGTGATATATGTTTCCCCAGGGACTGCAGATGCGGGCGGATCCCCGTGTCCCACCCAAACAGCTCCTAACAGGAAGCTGCAATCAGTTGGCTGTGGTGAGGAGTTGAGTGAGCCACACTGCAGCTGAACAGGGGCTTGGCTCATTCTACTGTTATTTCCTCTCTTCAGACAAAAGGATGTGTCTTCTCTTCACGTCCACTGGCGACTTCTCTGCTGAAGCCATTATAGAGTGGGGTTCCCGGAGAGGGGGGTGTGGGTGGGAAGGCCACCTTTCACCTCTGGAGTTCGACTCTGCTTCACATTCTTAAAAATCATTTCAAAGTTGTTTTAAATAATTGAAATACAAAAATCGACAGACACTTAGAAAAGCATCCAAATATTAACAATTCAGAATTAAAATATACATTTTTCTTTGCTGTACCCTTGATGTTTGTAATCATTGTGAGTGATACTGATTGCAATGACTCAAATACTCTGTGGTCTCTATTGTGTTAAGATGCTTTTATCTGAGTTCAGGAGCTGCTCTTCAGTTCAGATGCCTGTGATAGAGATATGCTACATGAAGTCAGTTAGACAAACGACTATGTATATGCATTGGCAGTCAAAATGCTTGAGTCACCAGCCTTGACGTAGAATGACTGCCCCTTTTATCCCACTCAGACCCCTTACTAACTAAATAGCTAGGTTCCATGAATAGAGAACGATCTCCTCTTCAAAAATATGCAAAATATTTCAGGATCAAATATTTTCCATTTTTAGGAATGTAAAGTGATTTGAGGTCCCACTCAGAACACAATTGGGGCGACTGTTCTTTATTTGACCCCAAAACATGTTTCTGCAATGGTGTCTGCCAAGACTGGTACACAATTCAAGTCCAAGATTAGTGCTTACTACGGTTTGTGAAACCAACCGATGTTGTGGGGTACATTTGGGGAATAACTGTCCCACATAGTCATTATATTGCAGTATATTTGGGGTACCACTAGAGCTGTGGGGAGGGTTTTTATTTAGAATAATTTGCATATATTTAAAAAGGAGACAAGTATCTATTCAGGGATATCAAGATACTTAGTGAGGGGTCTGAGTGGGATAAGAGGGGCAGTGAATATCCCACCCCAGTCATTCTGCTTCAAGGCTGGTGACACCATCATTTTGACTAAAAGCAATCTGGAAATGGCGATGTATACAACAACACAACGAAAAGCATGGGTTTCATTTCCTGTGCTGCCACAGTGACCTGAAGCTAGGAGACGGTGTGCAATCACAGTGCTGTGGTACAGCTGTGACCTGGTGCCATGGCAACAGGTGAAAGGAGGAGGGGCTTGGCGACACGGAGAGAACTTCAGCAAACACAGCTGGCCCTCAGACTCGGTTGGTTGCTGTTGAGAAAATCTAACATGCTAATACCTTCATGTTTGTTCAGGGATGTATATAATCTCACAGTGCTGTCTAACCCTGATGTAAGATTTTTTTTACCCTCATAAAAAAAATGTAATCCTTTGAAGTTGCACAGTCCCACAGTGATGTTCGGGTTTATGCTAAAATATGATTCCTGAGTTACTGGCTATATTATCTATATTAACTTTCTTATTTTCTGAAAGAGCTGTTAAAGCGAGTCACTCTATTCCAATACCTACTTTTTCAAACTGCACTTTTCCAGTACTGTACCAGTTCTACCAAATAATCAGCATGTTTAAGAACTTGGAGGATGTGGCTTATTCCATTATATACCAATGTTCTTAACATATGAAAATATGCATTCTACCAAACATCATGAAGTAAAACCTAGTATAAAATATTACATATAACAGTATATACATTACATACCAAAAATATAGCGTTACACGTCCCCACATGATGCTACAACTGTTTAAATAATGTGCCTGTCATTTCTTTTTCATTAACATCCTGACAGCTTTTTTTCAAACCTGTTTCAAAGCTCTTTTCAAAATGGCCGCTTTAGTGCTCTGTTAGTGTCAAGATTATTGCCCACATTGTCAAACAGGTAACACAGCAATAGTGATCTGTGATGTGGTATGGAAAAGAAAAGCTAGAGTACTTGTTATGTTTTTGGTTTTTTAAAATCACAACAGGGCACCCTCTGCAATTCAGAAGGGCAGTGATTTAGAGGACAGATCTCAAACCCCAGTGCACTAGAGCGGCCATTTTGAAAAGATCTTTGAAACAGACTTTAAAGTTATAAGTGTAAAAAGTTGTCAAGATGTTAACAATGAAAAGAGAAATGACAGGTACATTATTTAAACAGTTGTAGCAACACGTGGGGACGTGTAACACTATATTTTTCAGTACCCCACTACTTACTTCTTAAATTTTTTGTCTTTTTTTATTTTTTACAAAGAGTTCTTATTATACTGGCACCCAAGGAATTTATGAAAATATGCACAAAATTGTGAAAAATATGGAAATTATAATTGCTAAGGGTCTGACGCTTTTCTTTCTTTGAATAAGATTTTAGTGTTTTTGCACCATTATTTTAAGAAAGGATTTTACCATTTTTATTCTGACAGCTTTAACATCAATTCCGAATGACTTTGCATACCTGCTTAAAACAATCATGTTATCAAATAATACATTGACGTTCATTTAGACTAGAAGTCTGCATTAATGCCTGCATATGAAGCCATTTTGAAGCGTTTGTGTTTTAAAGTTTTGGATAAGATGAAAAATAAAAGGGTTTTAAATAACTTGTGCTCACATATTGTTGAAGTTTATACACAGGAACAGGTCTTTACCCCCAAGCAGCGGATTACTTAATCAGGCTCCGAGCTGCAGGCAGGACACACATCACTATGGAAATGCTGCAGTGGTTTAATCCTGAAACTGGGACATGACTTAACATTCCCATACTGTCTCCCTGGAGTTCCCCCACTCGGGCAGGTATGTGATAGTAGTCTCTGAAATGCCTTTGCACCATATTTCTGAGATATCCGGCTGTCCCATTTTTCCAGTTAGCACTTAACAGACAACAATTCAACCCATTTCTATCGGAACCCTTGAATACATGCAGAAAGACTGGGGATGTAGCCCATTTTGACAGCTTTTTCGTAAATGTCATTATTTACCTGATAAATAAAATGCATTACATGGCTTTGCAGAAACTAAAAAAGATTTTACCTAAGATTCTAATGGACATAGCTAAATAATCACTTATTTAAATAAAAAGGTGACTTAGTTAATTGTAAAACTTTCTAATTCTCTGATTTATGACATACAGCATATATGAAAACATATACATGCCAGAACAACTGTGAATATGTATGAATGCTCTGCTGTATTTTGAATTCATTTATTACTAATTGATCTCTGTATATATATATATATATATATATATATATATATATATATATATATATATATATATATATATATATATATATATATATATATATATTCATTAACAGAAATATTTAAAAACTGTACAACACATTTTAAGGTTTAGGGTCCTAAGCTCAATTCTATAACCAGAAAGGATTTAACCTGCAATGTTCAGGTTTTTTTTTTTTGAGATGTGTAACTTGCTCTGTGTAACAAAAGCAAAACTATGAACTTGAACACAAAATAACTAATAAGTATGAGACACAGGTCTAGTTTTTTAAAGATCAAACATAAAATCAGAAATCTTAACTTTAACATGCTGTAAATAAATGTTCTAAATGTATTGTAAAATGAGCGTTGAATCAACAAATAGTCCTACTTTAATTCATATACAATGTGCTTTATGCATTCGCTCCATTTGAATCCCTGTTGAGAGTATCTGAGAGTGAAAACATTTGCTTTGTTGGTAAAATTGGCCATCGTTGCCAGTGAAAATACTTTTTGAAGGAAAGGGAAGAAACATTCTACCCTCCCTTTATTATGTATGAAAATAATGAACAAACATAAAGGATGCATGTGTTGCAAATGTATCTGCGCAGAGGAAAAGGAACGGAGAACCACATGACCTTCAGGATTAGAAGCATTCAAAAGAAAATTCAGTGGTGAATGTCAGGACTGGTCTCACGTTAAATTGTGTTCGGTGGGAGGAAACAAAGATTTCTTTTTAAATCTGCAGCTAAAAGAAGGAACAAGCAGCCATTTTATTTCTTTCTTTATCTTCTGATTTTAATTGTAATAATTGCCATTTAAAAAATAATAAATTCAGGAATATATTTAGAATACATCAGGGCTCGAAATTAAGGGCGACCATGGCTGCCCTCCTCATTTGCCATGGCTGCCCTCCTCATTTGCCATGGCTGCCCTCCTCATTTGCCATGGCTGCCCTCCTCGTTTGCCGTGGGTGCCCTTCTCAATTGCCATGGATGTCCTTCTCAATGCCTAGGGTTACCAGACATCCCAGGAAAATTGTCCCAGTTTTTTTTCTGTCCTGGTCAGAAACAGTAAAATTGTTAAATCGTCCCGGTTTTGCTATTGTATTCAAATCTTTTTTTTTTTTTTTTTTTTTTAAGTACAAAATAGTATTAGTGTGCTTAGCAAGTTAACAGCAAAGTAGTTTATTAGGTTGTGTTGGCGCCATTCAAAATAAAATGAACAATCTTATGCATTCTGTTTTTAATAATTCTGTGTATATCACATGTTTAAATAGTAACAGCGGACAATTTTTTTCTAATCCTGTTTTTTGTTTTACATTTTAATGTTTTGATTAGATGACAATAGAAAAAAACGAGTTGTTATGATCTGCAATAAACACACCCCAATGTTTAATGTTTTAATTATAAATGTTTCATACTGTTATTTTAGCGATGTCAGTGAATTGAAGAGTAAAAAAAGGGACCCTGTTTTTAACTCTTGCATCACTCGATTTTCAAGGTGTGGTAACCAAAGCATAATCAACAAGTACAGAGAAACATCATCTGTAATTGAAACCCAGGACTGGAAGACCCAAAAAGCTGTCTAAGAAGGATGAGCAATACTTGAAGATAATATCCTTAAGGAATAGAAAGAAGACAAGCGTTGAATTGACAACAGAACTGGCAGAAGGCACAGGTGTCGTTGTCCATCTATCAACAGTCCAAAGCACCTTTGACCATTGTTCCATAGTCCAATTTCTGTGTTCTTGTGCATATTTTAGCCTTTTAGTCTTGTTCCCCTTTCTTAACAGAGGTATTCTTACTGCAACACATCCTTTAAGTCCTGATTTCAAGAGTGACCTTCGTACTGTTGATTTGATGGATAATGCATCAGAGTAGACTTTTGCACAGCAGTGTATGTCTATTCATGGACATTAAGGCTGCAGTGCCCTTTCAGGGTCCAAACATTAACATGATTTTGTGGTTAAAACAACAACAAACAAACAGCGAACACAACCCTTTCAAGCTCATGGATTTCTACTGTGCAAATAGTGCCATCTCAGAAGAGAGTCCAGAAAAAAAGTAGAAAGCCTTGCTAATCTGCAAAACTAACTTGAATATGTTTCAGTTGCTGTTATCCCCTTATTTAAATGTCCTTAAACGACCAAAACAGTAGGAAATAATATTCTACATTGTATTACAGTGTTTATTATTATTATCTGTCCATCTTATGATAAAGATAAGTTTTACTATTTTCAGTTCATTTTAAAGTTACCCACCGAGTCACCGGCTGAGCAGAGTGGGAAAAAGACCAAGATTAATAACAATGAACTCCTGCAGATACGTTTGATGTATTATGTTTCATTTATTGTTGTTAAAGTCTGTGTAGTTATCAATGAGGTTATGTGCAACAATGCATGTACTTGTCATGAGTGTGTTTTAACATTATTTAAGTTGCTGTAAGCATAGGCAGTTTTTGTTATTTCCTTTTTTTATAGCGTATCCATAAAAATAATAATGATTCTCTTAACTGTTTAAATTGTGCACTTCAGATGTATCAAGGCTTGCCATGAGGTTTGTTGTTTGTCTATTTTATCATCACCCCGACTGGTACTTTGACAGCTCGCACCCTGCATAAGTGCAACACAGCACCTCGGCATTTCTTGAGATTTCTGAGTTTAGTTTATGTTGAACTGAGTACAATATATACAAAAACAGTCCCATGGATTACTGATAACGCCAATGCCTAGCTTCAGCCCAGGGAGCTGTGTCCTCACAGGCTCCAATCTACAGCTGTGGCCAAAACTTTTGCATCACCCTATAGAATGAACTCATTGTGCTTCATAAAGACAAATGTTACGTTAACATACTGAATTACATACTGCTTTGTAGTTTTTCGCAAAAAAACTGACAAATTGAAAAATGTGACATTTTGAAATCTAACATGAAATACTGAAGCACAATGAGTTTAAATTTTCTCAATACTAAAATTCTCGGTGATGCAAAACTTTTGGCCACAGATGTAGGCTACTGGTCAACAATAAAATTATTGAAACTACAGCTCTATGTCTATTTATGACATTGCTTGGTTGGTAGCTTTGAATGACAATGATAGTGTATATTCTGCTGCCACCTACCGGTCAAGCACTGCATTTAACCAGTAACATCATTTGTGCCAGTGCTGCACATCCACAGCATTTACATCAGACCAAAGGTAATGCACCAGATAGTTACTTCCTGTCTTCAATACACAAAGGAAACTAGGGTAGCTTATCTCTCATACTTTAATGGAGTTACTGGTTGGAGTTGAGGGAGGCAAGCCCTTTCCCGTGGCGCGGCTTCCCTCGATAGCGGAAAACCTTAACGCAATCGTCCGCAGTGTCGGCGACGTACAGCTGTCCGCGGCTGCAGCAGGCCAGGCCAGCGGGCTTCTTCAGACCCTGGGTGACCACAGGAAGTGGGGGGCCGCTGGGGGGGAAGAGAAAGATACAACGATCCTGCTCGTCCGCCACAAAAACATTTCCCTCAGTGTCGAAGCACACACCAGCCGGGTTCCCGAAGCAGTGGTTGTATTTCTCACTGAAGGAAAGAACCAGCTTGCAACCGGGGCCGTACAGCTTAACATCGCCACACTCCTCGCTGACCACCAGCCCTCCATCTGGCCCTGGACAGACATAACGAGGGCCGGGGAGTCCTGACACACAGTGGGCACTCAGGAGCTTGAAAGAAGGGTCTACCCCAAAGATGTGCACCTTTCCTGGCTCGTAATCAGCCACCAGAAGCCTGCCTAGACAGTCCACCGCCACGCCTCGGGGAGAAGTGAACTCTCCTAGGCTGATCCATTCCCCCTTACCGAACTTCGAGTGCGTGTTGAAGACTTTCACGTCCCCAGCTGCCAGATCAGTCACAGCCACCATCCCCGCCCGGGTTAAGGTGACGTCTTCGGGCAGAAAGAGCTGGCTTTCGCTCTGGCATTCCAGGGACTGAAGGAAGTGCCCCGAGCTGTTGAGGACGCTGACTCGGGCTAGATCTCCGCTGGTCAGGTAGATGGTGCTGTCTGATGAGATGTGTACCCCTCTGGGTGCCCGGACCCCCTCGGCCAGCCTGCCCACTAACTGGTTCTGCTGCAGTTTTAGCCGGTTCGTCAGGTCATCCAGATCCTGGCACAGACGGGCATTGGTCTGGCACAGTCTTTGCACGTCTTCCCTGGTCACCATGCCCATGCCGCTCTGGAAGCTGAGCAGGGGGGCTGCACGCTGTAGGGTGCTCTCGGATTTGGACTGCATGCTCCGCAGGGCCCGCAGGACGCTCTCCTTGTGTCGGGTCACTTCCAGGGAGTAGTCCATGGTGATAGAGGGGGGAAGGAGGGACTTCGTACCTGCAAGAGGAGGCAACACCCTTTAAAAAGTACTGTTTACAACCTTTCTTATTTCACAGTTCCATTATCATAGAGGAAAACAAATGATAAATGAGAAGTATTGTGAAATAAAGCATTAGAGGGAAGCAGAACCACAGGCCTGGAGTTCAACCAGAAAGTAAATTGTGTTGTTTTTCTAACTTTTCTTTCTCCCATTATCTGTGATGCAGGAAAACAGAAAACAACAAACAGACATATCCAATCAGAGTACATGTTTATATGCAGTGACAACCAATTAAATCCCATTCACGACCTCACCTTATGTTTATTCAAAACTATTTGTTTTAAGCTTGACATTTTCTATTGACCAATGAATTATCCGATCTACGATCTACTATCGATGAATCACACCTGTTTGCTAGTGATTACATTGTATTGAAAGACAATTACAAGTAATCCCTTTTAGCGACGGAATCTGACATTTTCTTTTGAGTTGTACTGTATACAGTAAAGCTGATTCATAACTTCTACCACTCAATGACCAGGACTATGGTAATACTTATAAACAATATATTTTAAAAGTATTTATTCTGTTCTTTATTTAACTCTAAGGGCATACTAACTAGTCGTACTAGATACATGTCTATTTATAATTATTGCAGTAATTCATTAATTAAAAATAAACACAGCTTGCATTATCTTTTAAAGAACAATAACATTTATTTAACGTTTTTCACAACCAAGGCTATCTCAAAGCGCTTCATAAGTATCAAATTCTCTGGGTCAGGGATGACAACCTACAGTAAAAATGTACACAAGCCAAAACCATCTGTCTATCTGACTGTCATATAGTTTACTTTTCTATTTGAAGAGCTGGATAGACTGAAAGGAAGTTCTACCACATATAAAACAAGCATACAACCCATTGACTGTAACACACAGCAAGCTTACTCACCTAGCAGCTTCGCTCTGCAGTGCTGAGAGTTCTGGCGTATCCAGGTGGATGTTTGCTTGCCCTTGAGACCAGTGGTCAGGTGACAGTGTCTTTATGTTTTTGTCCTGCAACCTGTGGTTGCTTTAGAGACGTGTAACAAACTGTAGCTGGGCTGGGCTGCTGTCAACAATCACTGAGCAAACTGTGCTACAGAGCGTTTAATATCAAACAATATGCATCTCATTATCTCAGAGGCCCTCTTGGAGGCTTCGGAAGACAAGAAATATTTTATCGCAGGGAAGACGATTATTTTGTCATGTGGATGTACAGCGATTAGTGCATTAAATACATTCAAACCGCTGTGCTGTCAGAGTCTACACTTACACAGCTATGACTATAGGTGTGTACCTGCTGTCACACAAACTGACACAGATATTCACAGTGTTTCCTTTTTTATTTTGTTTTGAGTAAAGCAGATTATTAAACAGTACTTTTTTTTCCTTAACATTTTTACAGATTCATGATTAGGGGTTTTACATTGGCTTGAAACTCAGCAAATGTTTCTTCACTAAATTCCACAGGTTCACTAATGTAATTATTAGTCTCACCTCAACAGACAGACTCATTGCTTCTCATTAGAAGCAGCAATGAACTCATCCAATGGGTGTAAGTTGAGACTAATAACCGTGATACCATATTTATTATACCTTTGAAAGCATATTGATAAGCAGATGTCTGGTGAATTCCATCAATTATGTCCGGATTTGTAGGGTAAAAACAGTTATTGGCCCAAATGTTTGACATATTATCGAAACAAGAGCTTGTGAATTCAGCTACACTCGATAGTTAGAAAGAAAACTGGGCACATTGTTGATTCATTTTATTGATGGATTCGATTTACAATGAGCTGCAACAGCTGATTTGGGTTTAACTTAAATCCGTGATTATATGCATCTATTCAAACCATGATATTTTTTTTTTAACTTTTGCGGTAAAATGAAGAGGCTTGCCATCACAAAACATTATTTTACAATATTTTAAAACCGTAAAATGCAAGTTTGTTGTTACCTGTTAAGTCTAGTATTGCCCACATGCCTTTTTGACTTGCTGATTTAATTGCTAATTGGGTAAAAGTGCGCTGTGAAGACATGTTTGCGACCAGTTCCTGCAGTTAAACTTCCCACACGACACAAACCCTCTCTCCTGTGTATGATGATGAGTGTGGATGGGTCATGTGAGCAGTCCAGACCCAATGAGAAATCATCATTATCTATTTCAAGAGGGGCCCAGCACCATTAAGGAATTCAATGCCAAGATTCAAGATCTAAGCCCATTTTTCAAAAAGCCCGACCAGTACCCTGTGAGGGAGACTGTAGTGAAGGAACTGACTAGACTGGAAAACAGTGGCATCATTTCCAAGGTAAATAGAAGCGACTGGGCTGCACCAATCATTGTGGTTTCAAAATTGGATAAATCCATCTGTGGTGATTATCAAGTCACCGCCAATCAGAGTGTGCAAGAAGAGACTTATCCATTGCCAAACACAGAGGATTTATTTGCCATGTTTGCTGGAGGTACCTTATTTAGCAAATTGGACCTCTCACATGCTTACCAGCAACTGCAGCTGCAGCTAGACTCGGATTCAGAAAAGTACTTAACGATAAATACACATAGTGGATTATACAGATACCATTGCCTCTCTTATGGTGTTTTTCCAGTGCTCCTTACATTTTTCAGTCTGTCATGGATCAGATTTTAGAGAGCTTAGACCATGTTGTGTGTTTCCTAGATTACTGGTTATTAGAGGAGGTGTTGGTATGACTGGAAATTCATGCAACAAAGTGTACCTGGGGCACCTGATTGATGCTGAAGGCTTGCATCCTACCTCTGAAAAAGTGGCAGCAATCACAGAGGCACCAAAGCCTAAGAACATTTCAGAGTTACGATTTTGGATCTCTTGAATTACTGTGGACGGTTTCTGGCAAAATTGTCAACCATCCTGCGACCATTATATAACCTGCTAAAGCAGGATGCACCATGGAGTTGGACACCAGAATGTGAAAGGAAAACAGCAGCTATTGAACAGCAAGGTTTTAGTTCATTATGATACAAGAAAACCTTTGAGACTAACTCCATGCATCACTGTACGGGGTGGGAGCTGTTATATTGCACATTATATTGCCTTTTCCTCATGCACGTTAACTGATGCAGAGAAGAAGTACGCACAGGTGGAGAAGGAGGCTCTAACTCTCATTTATGGAGGAAGAAACTTCCATAAATACCTCCACGGATGGAAGTTTACATTGATCACAGATCACAATCTGCTACTGACAATTCTGGGACAAAAATCATCAATTCCCACATTGGCTGCACAGAGGATGCAGCGCTGGGTTCTGATTTTGCTGTCTTACAGGTATAACATTGAATACCGTAAATCTGCTGACCATGCAAAAGATGCTCTCTCCTGGTTGCCGTGGCAGGACGCTGCAAACACAACTGAAGAAGGTGAGCTGTTCTCTTTCTCAGATGTGGAAATGTTGTCAGTAGGTGCCAAGCACATAGCAGAAGCCACAAGGAAAGATCCATGGTTGTCCAACTCATTGAACTGATGGCCCAGACATGTGTCAGATGAAGACCTACGGCCATATGTTACCAGGAAAGACAAGCTGTCAGCAGAACAAGGCTGTGTGCTGTGGGGACTCTCAAATGGCTGTTGTCTCTGTTTGGTGACAGAAAAAAAGTGTCTAGAGGATATGCAGCGTCTCCAGGCAGGTGGTAGTCTGATGTATTTAATCCCTCAAGGTGATTCCAGAGTGGGCTGTTTATAAATACCCTACCATGTACAGATCCAGGCCACTCTGTGTACAATATATGTGTATTGTATGTGTGTGTGTATGTATGTATTTTATTTATTATTTTATTTATGAATTTAAGTTACTGACCATCGATAGGCTGTAGTTTGCTAGTGGTCATTGTTTTGTATGTTTATATTAAATGACTCGGGCGTGGAGAGTTTATATCAGCTGTGACGTCACTTATTTAGTATTCAGATAATCTCACGGATCGCACTTTTCACAATTTGAGATCTCTGCCACACATTCGTTAGACACATCCATCAGTCTGTAGAGGATTTTACCCTCTGGACTTGTGGCAATCCGTCCACCTCTGCCTTGCGTAATTCTAATTGGCAATTTAAATTGAAAATTAAAATAAATCAATAACAAAGACTAGAAAAAAAAAAAGTCACGCTATGGGTTTGATAGTTAAGGGGTTGACAGTTTAAGGGGGTGTTTTGTATTAACATGCATTCTACGCATTGGTAACAGTATGTTACTAGTGCAAATATGTCACACAGTGGGCAGTATTCGAAATTACTTTTGGGACTTACGAGATTCAAGTTCCCGGATGTTGTGAGATCCTGTATATGGCGGCCACAAAAATAAAAGCAATTTGAGGTTTGTTAAACAGACTGACTGAGTTATTCAAATAAAAATACTACAATGCATGCGACGTAATATGTGCCACAAAAAAAGAAACTGAAATCAACATGTCTGTGATATGTGCCATTCAGATGTCGTTACTGTACTGTACTATAATATTCTGTTTGAAATAATACAAATAAAATAAGCACATGTTTTCATACGTTGTTCTCTGTTGTCGGTTCCAGGGATTGGCGTTTGACCTTTCATGCTGGGGTTTGTTTAGAGCGCTAGCTGGGGCCGTGTGGACCGAGCGGGATTGTAACGGGCTGAGAGTCCGCGGTCTGACAACCTCTCCGGACCGATCGCTGCGAGCCGCCACTCGGGGCGCTGACCTTTGCCGAGGTGCTCTGTCGAGGCACAGGTAAACCAAACACAGACATTTAGCTCAGGGACAAAGTTCACCTTTCCTGAGTTAGCCCCGTGTCCGCCCGATTCCTCCGTGGTTAAACGCCGTGCCACTAAGCATCAGACAGCCCGCTCGCTGGCTCTGATAACAAGTCCTGACCAGGCTTCATCGGCTTGAGAGGCTTTTTAAAAGTTGTGCTCATTACTGTGTCTAAACGCCTACAGCTAAGGAGACTGCAGCACCTAACGACGGTTTTGAACCTCCAGTGTATGTTTGCTTTTCTCTTTTCAAATGTTTTTTTTTTTTTGGGGGCGCTTGCTTGTTTGTTTTTAAAGATATAGCCATCATTTCCCTTAGCTGTCGTAAATTTATAAAAAGATAACATAGATTGAAAAAATGAAAATTAGCTGACTGTTGTTGTACCCATGTTTTAGTTCTTGTTTGTCAATAGCAGATAATAAACGGCATTTATAATCCAGTAACAGTTCCATCAACAGACTTGTTTTCTGGCAGTGCTGTTGATATGTATTGGTAAAACTAACTAGAAAAAAAATCTTGGAAAATATTTTTTTTTTTCTCCTAAAGTCTGGCTTCTTCAAAACACCATTCATTTTCATTTTTTGAACTTATGAATTTTGGTTAGAAATCAATACTGAAACCAGGATGCAACATTTACAGCTGCCCCTGTATTACTTATTCAAACGGGTATTACTGATTTTTTATTGAAATGATACAAATTATAAGACATTTTTAGTATGGTACCTTGGCAGGGTAGAAAAGTCCTGCACATAATTCGAGGGAGGGCAAATGCCCTGCATGTAAAGAAATGTGTGGTGTTTGTTTAGCACAGGTGAATGTATTGTTAGGATTTCAAATGTATTGTATTACTGTTTAAAAGGAAATGTATGGTTTGGGAACGGGTGATTGTTATTATTGTATGATTTAAATGTTTTTTGTGTTTATTTAAGAAAATGAGTGTTTGGTTTGTATTGTTTGTCTCTGCCAGAAGAGCTTGTGTGATTGCATGATCGCCAGTCTGATTATTGACTGTCAGCCATGCAAACTAAAACCTGTGTAGAATGTGGCTGGAGCCTATTATTGAATTATTGTTTCAGGGGGGTGTAATTAATGTAATGTGCATGTGTATATAAGCTGGTGTTTTTCTGTGTTGGTGGTGTGTGTGAGCAAGCAAGCAAGCAAGCAAGCAAGCGCTAATTGTGCTGGGCAGACCAGCACGGTATTTGTTTGATGTTCTGTGTTCGAGATCTATTTTTGTTTAAAATTTTATTGTGCTGTGTGAGCAGTGTTTTTGTTTAAATATTTTTATTACAATAAAAACGGTGCACCACTGTATATATATGTGTGTGTGTGTGTTTCATTTTAACATATAGAGAACTGTGATCAAACTTGGTAAGGCCATTCTTTTGCAAAAGTGATTACTGCACGTTTCAAAATATGGGGACATAAAGAGGTAGCTGTCAAGAGAGTGTCCACTTGTGATGAAACTTGGTAAGGACATTTATAGTGCAAAACATTAATACATAAGAAATTTTAGTAGAAAAGGTCATTCAGTCCACCAGTGCCCTCTCACTTTGATGCAAGCGTGGTCCGTAAGCACTCAGGAGAGGAAAACCAAACCCCCTAACTAGGTTAGTAGGGGAAATGAAGCCTCCCCTTCCTCCAGGCGGCTAGCTAAAGGTCTTATTATGGTCACAGAAACGGTTATACTATAATGTTCATGACAGCATCCAGTCTATTCTTGAAGGATCTGATAGTCTCTTCCTCAACAACTCTGTCCGGCAGCCTGTTCCAATGGTTCACCACCCTTTCTGTGAGAAAGCTTCTTCCTCCCTTGGTTCTGAATATGCCCTGCTTCAGCTTCCACCCGTGGCCCATGGTTCTGTTCTCTGTGAAAAATAATGTGCAAGACTTTGCATTTATTCACATAAAATTTCATCTGCCATGTGTCAGCTCAAGCTTGAATCTTGTCTAAATATATTTGTATTATGAAAGTTGCTGATTAGGAGCTGGCTACCCCTCCCAGTTTTATGTCATCTGCAAATTTGTATCGTTTACCGGTTATGTCTTGGTATGTGAACTACAACAATTTAGCGATGGAGTACGCCAGAGAAAAATCCCCCTCACTCACCCCAGTCATTCTTTTCTTTTACTTTTCTTTCTTTGATTTCCTCTTTCTGTGTCAGTCCAAACACACGCAGTTGTTACTTTTTATAGTGTGTTCAATTGTTCAAGTTCCTCATTGCACCACTAAATAAACCTGGTTTCATGGGTGAGAAAACTCTAATAATAAGAGACACCCAATGAGGATCGTACCGAATAAGCCAATCGAATCAATGTCATTTCTGAGTGGTTCTGTTTGCTCAAGTGTTGCATGATAAATCTAGTGCCCACTCAGCTGACCTACATTATTTATTCACTGGGCTGTGTTACTAGTGATTTGGGGCCTTAATGTGCTCAGCAGGAAACAAAAACAGAGAAATGTTTTGGCACTGATAGAGAACACAGGCTTAGTCCTGGGAGACTGGTCACTGCAGGGGGGTAAATATCATGAGGTCTATCGCACTGTCCGTTCAAATATCATGATGAGACGGAATAGCTATCACACTGTCCATTCAAATATCATGATGAGTCGGAATAGCTATCACTGTCCATTCAAATATCATGATGGGACGGAATAGCTATCACACTGTCCATTCAAATATCATGATCAGACAGAATAGCTATCACTGTCCATTCAAATATCATGATGAGACTGAATAGCTATCACACTGTCCATTTAAATATCATGATGAGACAGAATTGCTATCACACTGTCCATTCCTTTCTCAACCCAGGAGCAGCCCAATGCACTGGGGCAGACACAAAGTCAATTTGCACCCTCAAAGCTACAAATAGGCACAATAAAGGGAATTCCCCCCTTGAGAGAAACACTTAATTCAATGACTTGGTGATACAGAGATACCGTAAGTATGTCAATATACATTGCAAGGTTATTTGTTTATTATGTATTCTAATCCATACTTGGAACTGGTCACCACAGCACCAAAGGGACATTGTGGCCCTGGAGAGAGTCCAACGAAGGACAGAGGGAAGGAGACACTTCACACAGACAGTGATGGGTGTATAGTATGGGCTACCTAGTCATGTTGTTGAGGCAGAATCACTTGGATCCTTTAAGACCTGACTTGACAAAGTTCTGAGATCAATCAGCTACTAGGAACCAGACGAGCATAGATGGGCCGAATGGCCTCCTCTCATTCGTACATTTTCTTATGTTCATATACTCGTTAGAGTTTGTAGCTTTTTTAGAGACAGCAAACACTTTCAAGGTATCACACACGCTTTATTATTCTATAAACTATAAATATCCTTATAAAAAAATATTTTTGTTTTCCAGGTACATTTTCAGTCATAAGAGCTGAGCTGAGCTGAAAGTGCCTTTTCTGTGAGGAGCTGCTGGTCTCTACAAGTGCATGGTCATGTGCTGTATAAATATGTATTAAACTACATTAAAATACATTATATAAATTACATTATTATTATTATTTCTTTGCAATTTAATAGTATAATGTTAACATTTTTTTTTGTACTTAAGAAGTTTTAATTTAACAAAAACATAGCTTAACGGTTCTGAAAAATTACCAAAGCTGTAGAATGTGCAATTATTTTATGCACAGCCTGGGGATATAAAAGGGAATTATAATTCAAACAAATTTGACTAAATATTAATTATTTTCAATCAGTTACAAACCATTTGGTAATTAATGTTTCATACTAAATTCTAAAAATCAATACATGAATGAATGAATGAATGAATGAATGAATCAATAAATTAATAAATAAATAAATAAATAAATAAATCAATGTAAATCGTAAAATGAGTGAAAGTGATCCCTATGAGGGCTGTCCAGAGCATTACACACAGAGAAGAATCTGTAATTGTGAATGCTGGCCACGTTTGTATGTAAAAAGTGGGGGGTTACATTGATCCGGGGATTAATACAAATTAATCTGCTTTCCAATCTGCTTGATGACCTCTGTTTTTGTTTGTCATAATAAAAGTGTGTTTGTATGCGACAACAGCTCCCTGTACTTGTGAATCATGCTTAGTCTGCCTGACTTCTTCTAAAACTGATCTCATATGCAAAAACGAAGTCAAGTAGATACATGTTTTAGCTATTCCCTCTATCAGTGCTACTGTAATTTCCATAAACAGGTTAATAGAATAAATTAGTGTAAACTGTGGTACTAATGTCTGCATCTATTATTGTTTGCATTTACTGTAAATAAACATTATAACTGCGATCTTTCAGTTTTACTGTTCAAACATCGCCCGTGAGACCTGACAAAACGTTTTTACTGTGAGAAAAGTAAATCTTAATCTAAAAATATTACTCAATCCTTCAATAAGATGTACCAAAAAAAAAAAAAAACAGACAATTTTTATAGATGTATTTATTTAATCTGCTGGAAGATAAATGAAACCAATTGGCATAAACAGTTCTGTTCAAATAGGAAATACAAGGTCTGCCCCTCTAGGAAAATAAAAATGTACACAGCCTTTTATATAACTCCCCTGGAATGAGAATGAAAACACCAGTGCTATCAACCCCTCACCCCTCACAGGCACTAAACCCTTTTCTGCCTGGGGGACAAACAGACAGACAGAGAGGGCTTCATTCTCCTTGCTGTCATATTCTGTCTATGAATCTCTAAACATTCTCACAGGGATGCTGTTACTTTCCTCTTATTACTCTTGAACCGATACACAATGGGGTCATGTATTTTAAAGCTGAAGTGTGAAATAATTAAATAAAATAATTAAAGAAATATTAAATAATATAAAACATGACCATACAGCAGTTGCACATACGGATTCAGCTCAGTGAGAGTGCCCTTGTAAATGTCCACTCTTGTGATGAAAGGTTCTCGTTGCCCTTAATCAAGATTCAGGATCTCTGGAATTACCAGCGCTGCACACCAATAATGTTCAATCATTCTGGTCTGGACATGGAAACCCAGTTCTAAAATAGTGGAGCACTAAAATACTGGGCAGGTGTCATTTATGGTTCAAGCAATGGGTTTCCATCTTTGTCAACGTGGCTCCCATATGGCTGTCAAACCTCCTTAGTTAGACATCCTGCATGTGCTTAAACTACCAGAACCCCTGTAAAGTCTGTGCCTTTGAGTATAGGGATAACATGGACCTCCTTGATGCACAAGCCTCCTGGCATATCATGTTTAGGGATAGCCTGGACATTGTCTGTCTATCAGCATGACCTCTGAGAGCTGTTTGGGGACCATGAGAAGCTTTATGGCTACATGGCCTGTTGATTTAAAATGTTTGTTTGTTTATTTTAGAAAGGGGTATAGTTTTTATTTGTGTTATTATTATGATTTATGTATTTTTATATAGGACGAGAGTGTTCTTCATTATTTGTTATTGTTTGGTTTGGTTTTTAAATACCTCGTGAGGATGCATGACTGATCAGCTGCACTGCAGGTCTTTTATATCTGTGACTGAGGGATTAACCAGCTATCATCCCTTGGTCACATTTTGCAAAGGTTTACTAAGGATGCCTGACTGTCAGCTAGTTAAATACTCAGTACACAGGGAAGGGAGGGGGTACCCCGTTCTTAAATAAACAAACAAACAAACAAACAAACATTTTAAATCCACAGGGTTCATCGCCCTGCCACAGGCTACTATTCTGTCAGCTCACAGAAATGATTTAACTGCTATGGTTTCTCTCAATATACAATCTCAAAGTCTCAGCAGACTTACTTGTCCAGCTCTGCTTCTCCTGGCACTGCTATGATAAGTCCTATACTGTATGAGCCAGAGGTTGATTATAGGAAATGGCTAGTTTCCAGTGTTATTTCATTGGCAGTAAACTACATTGGAGACAGGCCAGTTGTCTGGTGCTCTCCTCTGGAATGTCACAAGTAATAGCGCCAGTGTCAGCTGGTCTGGGAGCTCCTAGGGGTCGGCACTAAGGGGGCTGTGAGGGCAAAGAGTGTTTCCTGAAAGGTCTCTGGAAGAGGGTCGCTTCATGCTCTTGGAGCAGGGGGTGAACTCTGTGAAGACCAGGGAGGTGGAGTGACCATCAGGACACAGCAGCACGCTGGAGTCCGCCTCGCATTTCGTAGTTCGGCTGGGCCACAGTGCCTCGGCAGGGGGTGGGCGTAGCCCGCTGGGCAAGACCATCTCTGTCTTCACCACATCTCCCAGGCTCAGCTCAGAGGCACGGCTCATTTTGATCAGCAGTTCAAGAGACTGACTCCGAGACTCCTGCAGTAGCCCCTCTGACTCGCTCTCTACTGCTTTCTCTTCTTCTTCTTCCTCCTCTGGAAGACATCCTTTGCCCTGAGACCCTTGATCTTTGTCGACCCCTGCTGGCTCCACAGTCTTCTTGACAGAGAGATCCAGGGGTCCTTCTGGCTGCCTGGTTGTCTTCTCAAGTGCCTGGTGGATATGTGACAACTCACTGCGGATCTTGCAGAGATGCTCTCTCAGGTAGCGTTGTCCCAGGACATTATCTTGTACCAGATTAGCAATCTTCCTCTCCGCCTCCTGGTACTCCTGCAGTGCTTTTGAGAGGTCCCCCAGCAGGACAACTGACTCGTCCAGTTCATCCCGCCTACCTGCTCCATTCTCCAGTGCCTTGCCAGGCTTCAAGGGGGACAGAGGTCTGGGAGGGAGAGCTGCTTTCTCCTGGCTCTCAGAATGGAACTTTCTAAGGTCTGAGTACCACTCTTCTTGAGGCATGGACTGGTGGATAGCTGTTCGAAAACTGCCAAATAAGAAATAAAGAGACATTATAAAATTGCACTAAACTATTCACATAAGTGGGGATTAAAAAATATAGCACCTGCTTTATTTCCTTTTTTGAAAGAGTTTTAGAACAGGGTTCTAGTTCTTTTTTTAATGCAGTGGTACGTTCAGGAGGGACCCTCTATTTCTGTAAGTTAGGAAAATAGCGTGTCACGCTGTATCTATTGATTGACTCTACCCCTAAGAAGGCTATATTAGATTCCCCTCCCCCATAAGTGTACCCCAAGCTCATTATTCTTGACCTGAAACAACACATTTCTGCTCTCTGTAACAGAAACAGGTAATTGAAGCCATCAGTGCAAATACCTCTCACTTTTTTGTTAAGTATATGTTTTTGTGCCTATCTTGGCAGATTAGTGTCTGATGTGCTTGTTTTGTGTTATGGGTGACTGTTGCCCACACTTAGAAGAATGTGTGGTCTAGTGGTTAAAGAAATGGGTTTGTAACCAGGAGGTCCCCGGTTCAAATCCCAGCTCACTCACTGACTCTTTGTGTGATCCTGAGCAAGTCACTTAACCACCTTGTGCTCCATCTTTCGGGTGAGATGTTGTTGTAAGTGACTCTGCAGCTGATGCATAGTTCACAAACCCTAGTCTCTGTAAGTCACCTTGGATAAAGGCGTCTGCTAAATAAAAAAATAATTGAGACCACTAAACTCTTGTGGCCAAAGAACCCAGATTCAAACCCAACATCCTGTCGTGCAACCTAGCCCAGTGGCAGCAGTTTCAGGATCTATGAGGATGCTGAGGTACTCACCTGCTGTGGAAGAGTTGGTCTGCAGCAGCAGAAAATGTTGGGTTGCTCCGGAGGTTCTTCAGGCGGTCCAGCGTGCACCCCAAGTGAGGCTTCTTCTCTGGGGGGGCTTCCTCACTCTCCAGGGGCTCACTTGCACGCTTGCTCCCTTTCTCTCTCAGTGAAGTCACTTTCACTGCAGCCTTGTGGCTCCACCCTCCCGTTTTGCCCTCCTTGATGGGTGCTTGGAGCTTCTCCTCTACTGTTCTGTAGCCAGCCTCTGAGGCAAACGCAGTCTGATGGTGGGCAGACCACACTGCTGGGGGAGGGGTGACAGTGGCAGTGGCAGTGGTGGGAAGCAGAGCTGGGACTTTCCAGAGACTGATTTTGGGTGGGAAGATAGGGGGGTGGTTGGGTTCCATACTGGCTGGGGAGGATTGACCCAGTTTAGCCCCCTTTCCAGCATCCTGAGCAGAACCGAAAGCGTGTTCACAGAGAAGAGGGAAGCAGAAGCGGGGTGGCAGGATGGCCCGATCTCCTTGCTGGAGGGCGGCAGAGGGAGTTTGCATTAGCTGGGCAGCCGATGCCAAGAAGGGCAGCTGGGCAAGCTGGGCATGAGCACCGGCTACTGCTGGGTTCATGTAGGAGAACAAGCCTGGGCTCAGAGGGTAGCTGACCCCCAGGACTGACAGATTAAGTCCGGAAGGGTCCTGGCAGTCTGCGAAGGCTGGGGGCGGAGGGTAGGAAGGTATGGATCCCCCTTCAGGACATGGTAGTGAACCCTCAGTGTTGCTCTTCCTGTGGCCGGTGGCCAGAAGATGCCACTCTTCTGAGAGTAGGCTGGGGCCACTTAGACTGTTCTTGGAGAGCTTGTAGTGCTTCAGTTTGGCCTCCACTTCCCTGGCATTGAGGAGCTGATCCTCCAAGGAGAAGACATCCGTAATCACAAAATCTGCCTCTGCTTGCTTGCCCCTTTTGTTGTTGCTGCTGCTACTGTGAAGCTTCTTCTGGTCCACTTTGGAAGGTGGAGCCTCCTCTTCTTTATGCTCCCCCCCCTCATCAGGCTCCTCCCTCTCTCCCCTGAGGTGGTGGTCGTCCTGCAGGACTTCCCTGGTTGGTGCATCATTGCCATGGGCGGGCTCTGCCTCATCTCTCCCCCTCAGGCAGGTCCCAGGTGGGAGTGGGCGGAGTTCGTCAGGGTGAAGGATGTTACCCTTCTTGTAGGGCCAGTCAGACTCGATGAGCAGGGAGAGGGAATTCTTGCACAGACTGTACTTCATGTGGTTGTAGAGGTGGGATTTCTCCATGCAGGTGAAGGGGCACTGGAAACACTTGTAGTTGTACGGCTTGCCCCATGGCCGGGGGATGTAATGGGGCTTCTTGGGCTTGCGCTCCTTATGCTTGTAAACCGAGCTGATCTTGCAGCTGAGATCTTCTTTCGGCATGGCTGTGAGTGTAAACTGTGTGAGACAAACTGTAATGTTCAGCACTAAAACAGGATGCAGTCATGGGTTTCCATGTGCTGGAATCCAGACTAACAGAAGAGGGAACGTCCTCCTGAGATGACAAGTCTGACAGGCTCTGGAAGTCACTGCTTCAGTCTAGTGTTCTATACAGGTAGTATCATTCATGGTAGATAAGGTGGGTTATGTAGGATAATGGAATTGGTTAATTTTCATGAGGGAATGTTTTTTTTCCTGCTGTTAATGTGGTGAAATCCAGAGATGCTGTCAAGGAAAGAAGAAAAAAATTGTCAGTCAAGATTCACTCAAAAGGGAAAACAAGGTTTGCCTCATATGAATATTCTACTTTTTCTCACATAACTAAAGCCATACATGGCATATCTACAATCAGAACCTACACATTGACAAATAATGAATGACAATACTGATGAGGTTGATAGTGCTGTCTGAGTTATCTCAGCTGGTACAGCTGGGGACTCACATTGCCACGGCTCCTGGTTCAAGCTTCACGTTAGGTGCATGTGTTTTAAATATAATGTAAAGAACTGCCTTTGAAACTGCTGGCCTGGAAGTTTACCGGAAAAGAAAAGGAAGAAGCCAGTGATTAACATACAGTAGAGCACTGTGGTTTAGCCTGTGCATGTGGCTGGGCAGAGTTGCCACTAACCTATCTGCAGGGTGGCCAGGCTGCTCTGATCTCACTGTACCTGCCAGAACTCATTATTTCCAGTGCTGTACCAGGCGCTAGCAGGGGGCGAGCTGTGCTGGGAGCAGGCAGACAGGCCAGCCTCTGGGAGCTTGCACCTGCGCTGGGGATTTTTCCCTGTTGGGTTGCAGCATGGTGGGGATAGTGTGAGTAGGGACTCCCCAGAGTCAGACCTCTGGCTGGGAGAGGACAGGGTGGGGAGGATGGCAGCCGGTAATGAAAGGCTGGCAGAGTGCCCAGGGGGGATCTTTAGTGCAGGGGCTGTAGGATCTGGGTCAGAGACAGGGGAGAGGGGGGCATCTCATAGAGTACCAGACTTTTTGGGGGCATATTTTAACTTTTTACAAAATCAGACTCCCAACTTCTCTCTGTAACTCTTTAGTTCATAGTAATTTTTCAGATGTGTCTAACAACAATAACTTCCAAATGTAACAAATAGTGGATCAATCTGTCCAATCTTATTACTAAATATCTTTTTCAGGACCGCCCAGTCCCTGACCACATTCCGGCGCCTCCTTAAGACTCACCTCTTCAGACAGCACCTGTAGAACTCCTCTGTTTCCCCCCTGGGACACTTTCACCCTTCCTTAAATTTGCTTTACTTACTCTTACCTGCCCCCTATTTTACTGCATTTAATCCTGTACTTCAGAGTACTGTAATCTGCCATATGTTTAAACTGTAGTATTTGGTATTTAATCATATCTTGATGTAACTGTCACTTATCTGCTGAATTGAATTGTATTTTGTCACACTTGTACTTGCTTGAACTTGTCATTGTATTTATCTTGCTCTTATTGTATTACCTGTACTGTAACACTTGAAATGTATTTGCTTGCAATTGTAAGTCGCCCTGGATAAGGGCGTCTGCTAAGAAATAAATAATAATAATAATAATACTATTACTGTAGACAATGACAATTTAATTTACCATTATTATTTTATACTGCAAGTTGTGCAGCAGGCATGAACACTTTATTTGAAAAGAAGAAACAAATATTCCCAAAATGGGAGTTTAAATACACAGAAATGAGCTGGATTTGCGCTATTTTGGTCGTACCTTTTGGGCAATTTGGGTTTACGTGTAGTTTTCTTTAGAGAGTGAAATTCTCAAATTCAAATGACCTAATTAATATTAAAATATGGGAGGGTATATTTAAATGTTTCTGTCAGTGTTCCAATTTGGCCTTGTGGGACTTCAAATACCATGCAGCTTTGTTAAAGTTGTTTAGAAAAAGTTTTTAGTTTGTGCTGAAGAACCGCTTGTCAAATTTGGCCACCAAAAAAAAAAAAAAAAAAAAAAATTTAAAAAGGTAAACAAAACAAAAACCCTGACATAGCATTACACAAATAAAAAAAAGACCAGTATTCTATAAGAGAGTGCTGTATATATATTTATATACAAATTATACACTTGCATATATATATATATATATATATATATATATATATATACACAAGGTGCCAGTCAGCCCCTAAATGCAGCTGAGATCAATAGGAATCATTTTTAAAGAAGATTTTCACTGCCCCCCCTCCCCTCTCCCCCCATGTTGTTCTCAAGCCCTCCAGTCTCGTTCTAAGCTTTTAGCGGAGTATGTAGACAGCACTAATCTGCCCTGGTGAAATATCAGTAACCTCAATTAATAGGTTAACGACTCTGAAAACACAAAGGTCATTGGAGTAGCGCCCCATTTATGACAAAATAAGTTCATAACATTGCTTTGTTATTGAAGTATTTTATAACAAACATAGGCAATTTATCCTATAGCAATGCTTGCTAAACTGATATATGTGCACAGAATAGGGAGCTTAGTGTTAACAAGGCTCTGACGTATCCTGGTGTTGACATTTTAACCACATACTGTTCTTTCTGATTGATTTGCACTTAGCACAAATACAGAGAAGGTACCATGTCTATATAATTCAGCTAAATTGAGGTACCTAACTTTATTTCTTTAAAAACATTTGACAAATATTGGAGAATATAAATAATGAAATCCAATTTATACATATTAAATAAACTATTTTATTGTCCAATTGCGTTCCCTCACCACAGCAACTCCCCACAACAGCTCAGGAAAGTAGAATGGAGATGTCAGTGTGTTACTGGCTGCTGGAGGACAGTCCTGCAGGTGTCTGCTTGAGCTTCCCTGGCCAGTAGAGTCCGCTGTAGCACAGTCCCTGTCCATTGTCCTTAATCTTAAAAACAATGCAACGCTCCTTCTGGAATCCCCAGTGAAGACCGTCAACTTCACACAGCCAGGAAGTGACCCTGCACACACCCACCCAGTCATGCCTTTACCTGCGGTACCACTCGAGTGACTCACCCTGCACCCACCCAGTCATGCCTTTACCTGGGGTACCACTCGAGTGACTCACCCTGCACACCCCCATCCAGTCATGCCTTTACCTGGGGTACCACTCGAGTGACTCACCCTGCACACACCCAGTCATGCCTTTACCTGGGGTACCACTCGAGTGACTCACCCTGCACCCACCCAGTCATGCCTTTACCTGCGGTACCACTCGAGTGACTCACCCTGCACCCACCCAGTCATGCCTTTACCTGGGGAACCACTCGAGTGACTCACCCTGCACACACCCACCCAGTCATGCCTTTACTTGGAGTACCACTCGAGTGACTCACCCTGCACACACCCAGTCATGCCTTTACCTGGGGTACCACTCGAGTGACTCACCCTGCACCCATCCAGTCATGCCTTTACCTGGGTTACCACTCGAGTGACTCACCCTGCACACACCCAGTCATGCCTTTACCTGGGGTACCACTCGAGTGACTCACCCTGCACACACCCAGTCATGCCTTTACCTGGGGAACCACTCGAGTGACTCACCCTGCACCCACCCAGTCATGCCTTTACCTGGGGAACCACTCGAGTGACTCACCCTACACACACCCACCCAGTCATGCCTTTACCTGGGGAACCACTCGAGTGACTCACCCTGCACCCACCCAGTCATGCCTTTACCTGGGGTACCACTCGAGTGACTCACCATGCACACACCCACCCAGTCATGCCTTTACCTGGGGTACCACTCGAGTGACTCACCCTGCACACACCCACCCAGTCATGCCTTTACCTGGGGAACCACTCGAGTGACTCACCCTACACACACCCACCCAGTCATGCCTTTACCTGCGGTACCACTCGAGTGACTCACCCTGCACCCACCCAGTCATGCCTTTACCTGGGGTACCACTCGAGTAACTCACCCTGCACACCCCCACCCAGTCATAATGTACCTGGGGAACCACTCAAGGACACTTCATCAATTTCTATTTTTGCAGTTGAAAATAATTAGTACATTTACTAAAAATTGCTATTACTCATGAAGAAAATCCCTGAGCAGCTTTTGAAATGCAGTAAGTGTTGCTGTGATCAGTGTCTTTGATGGTAAACTACATTAATGGAAAGCACACATAGTGCCCCCTGCTGGAAGAGAGCGATTCCGCACTGGAGCAGATGCAGACAGTTAGGCAAATCAATTATTTTGCACTGGGGGGTCATCATTTTATTATCTCTCTAACTTAACAGCAAACAGGTTTCAGATTCTTCAAAGACATGGTTTGCATTAAAATAGTTTTTTGCATTGCAACTTTAAAAACGTCAAAAGCACTACATCTTTAAAAAACTGTTCAATACTAAAAACATTCTTTATAATCCCATGTTGAAAATGGAACATAGAAATTTGAATCAGTAGCATTGTATGTCAGCTATAATCAGTAACCAAAATCTTTCATTTAAAATCTTACAAAACCGAAGAAAAATGAGCATTCCTAAACCAATAAAAGGTCATTTTACTTCAGCTTATGAATGCAATCTTCCATAACCTCCATGACATCGCAGATGCTGAAAGCAATATCCTCCATACCACACCACAAAACACTCTTCAGTATAATGCTACAAAAAAAGCACAAAAATAATTTATTTCCTATCTTCACTGACAAATAAAATAATTTAAAAAAAAATCCATGACTCCACTGGTTCATTAGTTCTTAAAGAACTCAGAAAACCAGCAAAGCCCATGTACGGCCCTTCTGTAAAAATGTATTTTACGTTCTGGAACGTATGTTTTCGCAGAATAATAATGGCAGACATTTGCCTATATCTGAGAGCTAATCAACCATATGGGAGGGCTGATGCTGGGAAAAAAAAATTATCAACAATTCAAACAAGAAAATCAAAGAGGAAAAGATCATTCTGAAAATCATCAGTAGTAAGTGAATTTGAAATCATGACGTGATCTATATTTATGATCTACATGGATATCTACATGGATGTATTGTATAAACATGCTATTGGTGGTGCCAGAACCTTACGATTGGCCCCACATTTATTAAAATGAATATTAAAATAATATGTTAAAGCAAATCCAAATGACTGTGCAAGCACATGCAACAGCAGACTTTCCCAAATCCAAACCTGAACAAACCCTGCAATCCAAACCATAATGAAATGCATGTAACATCAACATCATCTCTCTGTGATAAGTACAGAGAACATTACAGCTGCCCCTGTATTTTTTTATAGAAATTGCTATAGCTGATTTGTGATGAAATGTAGCAAAAACATAAAACAAAGACTCGGCAAGGCAATTTGAGTATGAAACAGGTTGGGATCAGTATTCTAAACACTATTCTGAACAGGTTCGGGTTTAGAGTCTACTGCAATTCATTAATTAGTTTGCTGTAGTTACAGAGTTATTAACCCTATATATTTTTTTTTAATAAATGGCAATTTCCGTCTCCATATGATACTAAACCCAATGTAACAACAGAAAGTTAAAATTATAAATATGGGTATCACTGGTATAATACAGACACTCATGTAGAAAAAAATGTGCTTACAGTATGGACCCCAAATTTACAATGGACTTGTAATGAGACAAGCAGCTTTTCACATACATCCTGAGTCCTTATACTAACTATGACAATATTACTGAAGGGCAGTGTTAATGCTCCCATGCATAATCTATAAGCAAATATGCTACAATTCGCATTCACAAAGACATGCATGAAATAATTTACAATGCTAAATATAGTAACCTTCTGTTTTCTTTCATGAGCAAAATTGTTTGTTTTATTGGCAACACTATTGGCAAAAAATAAACCCTTAGGCTAACAATTCCAATGGTAAACATATACTGTATTAAAATTCAACTATTTTTGTCCTGAGTGCATTACTTACCGACTCCCAGATTCATTATTCTTAGTTTCACAGCACTTTGCCATTAGTTTAACAGCTGGTGCCATTAGCGAAAACGAGAAATATGTTGCTATATTTCGATTGATACATTTCCTTCATATGTTTGTGATTAACATAAAAAACATACCTAATTATTATTATTATTATTATTATTATTATTATTATTATTATTATTATTATTATTATTATCATTTATAACAATTAATTAAATGGTCACCACTTAAACCAGTTCACGGCAGTATGTTAAAAACAAAACGTAACCATCTATAGGAGGCTGTGTGGTCCAGTGGTTAAAGAACAGGGTTTATAACCAGGAGGTCCCCGGTTCAAAACCCACCTCAACCACTGACTCATTGTGTGACCCTGAGCAAGTCACTTAACCTCCTTGTGCTCTGTCTTTCAGGTGAGACGTAGTTGTAAGTGACTCTGCAGCTGATGCATAGTTCACACACCCTAGTCTCTGTAAGTCGCCTTGGATAAGGCGTCTGCTCTATAAACAAACTATGTAATTATATTGGAAAAGCACTGTATCGGTAAACGTATGGTCAAGTGGATATAAACATGAAGCCTAGAACACAGATATTTGCAGATTGGTAAAGTAGGCTATTATTAACATGGTAAAAATATATTTAAAAATGGTAAATATAAATATGAAGGAATAAGGATTTTTCAACGCTTTTTTCTACGAAGGCGAAAAAAAACTTTTAGCCTTATGTTGAAAAAACAGGCAATTATTATGTTTTTATTTTTCTAAGATGAATGGGTGTTTTTTTATTTGTGCAAATTGAGCACCAATGAAAAAAAGAAAGGAAATAAATATGTTTTAAAAGTAGGAAACGGCGTATTAAATGCATTCAAATAATTAACATTACAAATCTTAATATATAAAGAAGAAAGTTTGTCTGTCTACCAGTGCAACCAAACTTTGCACGACCTCCTCTTTCATCCAGGGGAAGGTCGAGGGCTATGTTTGGAGCCAAAAGTTTGGCCCCCCCGTGGTACTTTATTTAGTGACCCCATTGCTGGATCACTACAGTAGCCGTGTATCTCAAATTAAAGAAACCCACAAAACCAAATAATAAAATAAAATTATAAAAATTAAATTTAAAAATGGCATTAACCACAAAAAAAGGGAAAGGGGTCAGAGCGCATTGTGCGACACCCAAGATTGGTAACTTATAGGAAACCACAGGCTACCGTCCCCCAGTTTGTCGTGCATGAAATATTGAAATATTGAATTTCCCCGGGCAACGCCGGGTACTTCAGCTAGTGGTTTATAGAACGGTTTGTTCAGACAGAATAAAATCAGTTTAGCAACGCTTTTAATGCACAATGTAGGCTACGAAACAAGGCGCCTGAAAGTAATAACAATACAGTAATACATGCTGTAACAATAAAGGTTGCTGTAAAGGTGGAGTATAAAAAACACATTGCTCTCTGCTTACAGAACAAAACTCAAACTTTCGGTTCTTTTAATTATTTAATTATTTACTGACCTATCTAGGGCCTATGCATTTCATGCAGTGTTCAGCAACACCGAACAGTCGAAATTAGGAGCTGTGTTACAGTGCTGTGTTACAGTGTAGAGAGTTATGTGAGAATTAGTTTCATGAAAAATGAACATATTTGGTCGGAAAAAGAACAAAAAAAGCAGAGCTGTCCACTTCTACATGAAAACGGATTTAAAATACAATGAAAAAAATAAATAAAAAGTTATCTTAAAAACAAGACAGTTAACAAAAGCATAGATAACACATATTTACTATTACGACTACCACTACTACTACTACTACTACTACTACTACTACTACTACTACTAATAATAATAATAATAATAATAATAATAATAATAATAATAATAATAATAATAAATATGCTCCCAATAAAATACTTATTAACTGCACGTGCAGTGCAATAAATAATGAGATAAGATAGTACCTGTAAAGAGCGCTTACCTGCCGCCTCCGCCGCGGTGCGCGTGTGTTTGTAATGCTTGTTCACAGCGTGACTGAGAGTCTGCACGGTTTGGTGCGAGGTATATATTGTCTGGAAGCCATGCCCAGGGGCATTACCAGTATTCCTCGCTCCCTATTCCCTATATGGAAGTGTCACATGTGGTCTAACCACCCAGCTACTGTGAACAGTGCACGCGCCAGACTTCATCTCTGCACTGGAATAGTCTTGCAGTGGTTGCTAAGTGAGATAGGATGCTGGGAAATGAAATAGAAAACTTTCAATGAGAGGGTAGCTCTATATCAGATGCATTATAAGAGTGCGGGAAAAGATAGGACTACTTACAGCAAATATGTGTTCCCATCATATACCTCAATCCATCCATCTGCAATTCATGTGTAGCATAACCTACATTTTTTAGATAAGAAAGGAAATATGACCTTCCTGTCTGCCTTTTTTCAGCATTTTCAGCATTCCTTGAAAATGAGATGAGGTTCTCATCTTGCTTAAATAATACATATTTGAATTGCATTAAATTGGTCTGCGGTCTATCTAAATAGGATTCACCATCCTTGAACTAAAATGCATCCATCCCCGACCATGCTAAAATGAACTTCACCGAATACTAAATATTACAGTAGGGTTAAAAGCATCTCCCCTGTCCTGCTGCACTCACTCCCTCTCTGTACTGTACCCATGTAGCAATTGTCGGAACTTACTTAACAGTCTTCCTGTTTCCTCAATGTGCCTATAGTCTTTCCCATCACTTCAGTGCTCAGTGCAGCGGCTGCGATTGCAGCTGACACGGGTGCAGTTTTGAATCGTGTCATCTTTCAAAACCAGCGGGTCTCAATTCCGCTGTTGTTAATTGCATCAAGATCTGTTCATGCTTGGACAGGCTAATCTGACACAAGTACACTCTGCTGTGTGGGTGTGTTGGGGAGGGGGGTTGGGTTAAAGCATTTAAAATTAACACTAAACAACCACCACCAAACAATTTGGCACAATTCTGCACAGCTGGCAGTCTGCGCCCAGCAGGGACTCAATGGCAAGGGTGCTTGGGGTCAGGATTATGTCAAGTGAAATTAAGTTACTGCTTCTATTGAACATGGTTTGATCAGCATTTGCACTGTCTCAAGCCTTGTTCTGAACACCACTCTATGGGCATGCTGTTCCAATGATTGCAGGTTCGTTCAGGTCTCAGGGTGGAAATTGGGCTGGAATGGTTTGTAATAGTTTGTGAGGCATTCTCAGGGCAGGTTGATATGCAGACACGGTCCTGAGGGTCAAAACTTGTTTTAAAAGGCTGAGCACGGTGCACAAGAAAAAGACATCTCAGCCTGCATTTGAGTGTGGCAACATTGGACCGCCGAGACAGAGCTTTAGAGGCTGACTCGACACGTGTGTATGATTTCCGATTCCAGGGAAGTCATGTGACATTGTGACCTTTCAGCTGGTACAGTACAGAAGCAGGTGGGAGTTGAAATCATAACACAAGGTTAACCAACAAGACTCCAACAAAACATCTATAGGAAAAATACATCTCAGTATTAGAACAGAACAAGTATGTCAGTAGCATACACCACATGCCTGTGAAATCAGTTAGCGATATCTGTATGACAAGTTGATGACCCTGGTATTAAAGATCTAGATGTCATTAGGTAAGCAAATGAGGTGTTAGTATCATGGTTAAGTATATTCAAATGTCTGTATATTAAAATGCATGATGAATAACTGAGAGTCTGTTCAGTCTGACACTCCCAATAACTTGTGCTAAATAATGTTAATACCACTTTATCACAATTGCATAAGCGGTTTCCAGTTACATGGAAAAATTTCAAATGATTTGCAGGATGACCACCTCCACTATATCCGTGTCCCTGGGATAATACTGTAATATACATTCAAAAAGTTGTTTTTTTTAAAAAGATGTATCCCCTTTAATAAATGCCACTTTCAGATCATTTCTGACAGCATGTTTAATTTGGAGAGACTCCTACACATAAGTGTTGCAAATCCATTCATAGGACAAGGCTGTCACTTAACTTTTCCTCACTCATCCTAAATCACACCGGGCACCAGTAAAGCCCATTCGCACCAGTAATCTAGTGTTGCAGATTATTTTCAAGGAGGTTATTGAGGCGATCTGATTAACATTTCATTTTTGGTGCTTGTGAAAGGTGACGGACAATAGCACTGGCTACAGCCAGGCAAAGAGGAGAGAGAGAGAGAGAGAGAGAGAGAGAGAGAGAGAGAGAGAGAGAGAGAGAGAGAGAGAAACCCTCAAAATGACCTGAACACCCCCTGTCTACCATTCAGTCCTGGGCCTCTCACAAGAACATTCTGCCTCTTGTGCCAAATTGTGTGTTTTTTATTATAAGAGACATCATTTTGCACAGTATTAACTTCGACACTTAATGTCCACTGAGTTGAGAACACCAACTCATTATACCAAAGCCGATTTGAAATGAAAGGCATGAGAGCAGAGTTATAGCCTGCAGTGTGCACCACATAACCCCTCATGCTTTTCAGAAACCATGCTGTGCATAACTCACACTTAGCAATAAAACCACAGAATAATCAGACCGACGTGTGGTTCGAAAGAAGACTTCCAGCGACACAGAAAACTGTTTCACAGTCCTGAATTATAGATGTGGACCGACTGGCTTAGGCACTAGATTTAGGACTAATGGTGACATTTTATATATAAAAAAATAGTGTTTGTGATTCAGCTGAAAGTTCAAGCAGGGTTGAGTTCAAATGAAGCTGCATCAATTCATGATATATTTGATATATATATATATATTTGATCAACCTATAACCCGGTGAGAAAAGCCACACCTGGATTTGTTAAAGCATCCACCTGGATTGCACCAACCATTTCGTTTCAGGTCTAATCCTGGGATAACCACAGACAGGTGCTTGATTTGATCCAGGTTGATTCACCAGTGCTGTAAAATGCTAAAAAGAAAATCACCTGCAACACCCTAAAAAATCTATGTAAAATACTACGTTGAATGTGGTATTTATTACATCGATTAAGAAGTTGCATAGGGGCTGGTTCATACTGTAGTTAAATTAACTTCATTTGATTCTTTAAGAAAATTAGTTTTTCATTGTCTTCCCCTCGGTTTGCTGAAGATATTTTCACCCACATGTAGAATAAATAACTGCTTACCCTGACCTCAAGCTCTGAAAAATTCAGAGCTATACTCAGCAATTAGGCGTCTGTTTTATTCCAGTCTCTCATTTGTCAAAGCAATAACACATGCTTGATCAGTTAACCACACAGCACTTAATCCACATTGTAACATGCCTAGTTTTATTATGATTTTATTGATGTAGCTGTTAATTAATTGATAGTATTGAAATTTTTAAATGTGTATCATGGTTGTTTGAATGATGAGGGAACAGATAGCCTTTGGCTAAAGAAATGTATTATCTCTCTCACTATATATATACTGTATATATATGTGGCAAAGCCCTCAACTCGGGCTTGTTGCACCCTTTACAAATACTGACCCAGACACAGAAACTGGATTTTAGTGCGTTGCACATGTTTATTTACAATAAACAAAAAACAAACAAAAGACTAACCCCTAAACGGAGCACTAACTAGCATGCAGGACGGCTATGCCATTTACCAGCAACCAAACAAGTGCACACCCAGTACACTAACTCAGGAACACACAGTACCTTTCTTTTGGACTCACACAGGTCTCCCCTGCACATGTAGCTTCACAGCCTGGCACAGGTTTCCAACCCTTTTATGCAGGGCCTCATTAACTCAATTGGAGCCAGGTGTTCCTCTCGTCAAAACGCCAACAAGAAAAGGTAAAGTTGAAGATGACCAATCCAAGAACCTCCTTACCCGTTGGTTTGTCCCGGTTTAAGGCTTGTATTTAGCTCCCTAACGGCTCGGTTGCCCCCTCTCCAGCCCCGTCTCCAGCACCACGACGCAGGATCCTGCATGGAAGAACAAACGGCATTCACCACGAACGCCACGATCTCAGCCCTCGCTACTCTGGTTTGGTCTTCCGACTCGACCACTGGTACTTAACTTGTAGGACCTCGCGTCTCAGGTGTGTACAGGGAGCTGGCTGTCCATCCCTTGGCTGTCTTTTTGCTCTTCTGTGGCATCGGACATGGAGGTGGGTATCTTGAACGGAAGCAATACAACACCTTGTCATAAACCACCATTAATATTGGTAGCAGAAATATTTTTGCCATGTGTCTTTACTTCTGAAGCATTTGTCAAACGCCACACGGTCCTCTTAACAGAAGTGCCTCCATTTGGGTCATGAACAAAAATTAATTTGATAAGAGTTCACTAAAAAACACAGAGCTACTGCTTTGGTTCCCCATCAGTAACTTCAAAGTTCACAAATATCTCTTGTCGTAATTTCTCAAACTTGCTTCAAGTCCTTTTCTTTGTCGATGGTTCAGTGGTACAAACATATTGATATACTATAGTTGTGCGATTAAGGGAGTGTTGTGGTGAGGAACCACATTGTCATTAACACAACTGTCCCTACCACATGCTGAAAACCACTGCTCTAGGGCACACAGGGTATGGCCAGCAAATCGAAAGAACCTCAAAAGCGGATCATAGCAGTCTTAGCAAAACAAATGAGCAACTTACACCAAGGTGTTAGGACTGAAATCAAGTTTGAATTACACCTCAATATGTTTCCTCCATAGTTGCAAAACACAATTTGAATGTAAAACTATTAAAAAAGTAAAGCAAACATTTCGGCTAGTGCCTTTGTTAGTTTAGCCCTCATACTTTCTATGCTAGAGATAATCTATGACTATGTGAAGTTTAGAATAATAAATCTACAGGACTGTCTGCATAATGTGTGTCTGTTGCTGCTGTCTGTCGTCATCTTCACTACCCCTGGACGAGATCTGTGCTGGTCTGTGCACTGGACAGTTTCCCAGGGATGTGATTAGCACAGCGGTCCAGGGGAAGTGGATACGTTACTAGCAGAGTTGTGAGATCAAGTTCTGAGGCGCTGAGTGATGCATGTCTTGCACGACAGCTCCCCCTCCCTCTCTCTCCAGCTCTGTTTCTTTCCAAGCCTCCAGCCTGCTCTGGGTCGACTCCAGGTTCTTGATTTCTTTCCTCTGGTCCACTGCAAGGTGTCTGCAGGGCTTTTCAGGAAATGTCAGGGACCATGTGGTATGGAGATGGCCTTTCAGAAGGGATCAGGCTGGCTGTCAGGCAGTAGGGTGCAAATTGGGAGTGACAGGCTGTTCCACGGGGCCTAACCATCTGTACTAAATATGACAGCAGGGAGAGTGGGCAGAAGGATGCTTGATAAATCAGGGGAAATGAGAGACAGGCAGGGAAACAGAGAGGGAGAGAGATGTTAAACGAATGGCAGCTTTTAAAAATAATCCACGTTTAATCTTAATTTCGAGGGAGATGGCAAGAACCAAGAAAACACTTTTCTATTAAAGAAAGCAAACATAACAAAAGATCAAATCGGATAAAAGTTCCTAAATCAGAAAGATGTTTTGCAATATAAAACATAGCTAGTTAGCTATTTCTATTACTCAAGCAGAGTAATGGGAATTAGTGCTGCTGTAATTTATAGCAAGGTAAACTAACCTCTACCTCAACGCTGCATTATGATTTCCAACACAGTTCATACAATCAGAAGCAACCAATCAGAATACAATTCCATACCTACAGCCAGCCATATCTGAGCAACAACTTGGCATCTCAGCCCACATTGAATTGAATGGAAAGGGAAGGACTGGACACAAATTTAAATTACTTATTTTAAATGTTCACAACCCCTTTCATACAGACCCAGACACAAAAATTGCAGTTATTAAACCACTTGTGCAATTCTTTTATTATTTACAGAAATAAAAAAAAGATAAGTCAAAACAAAACAAAAACCTAACACACATGGCGTACTAACTAAACTTTGCTACATCCTTAAACTACCAAACTGGACAGCCAAACTGCTTACCAGTCACAAAACATTGCAACACAAAGAAACACTCACTCACTCACTCACTCACTCACTCACTCACTCACTCACTCACTCACTCACTCACTCACTCACTCACTCACTTTCATTTAAAGCACACAGGTCTCTCCACAATGACTGGAGACTGCCCTGAACAAACATTTCTTTGTGGTTATATGCCTGCCTGCTAATCCCAGGCAGGTGACACTAATTAAATAAATAATTACACCTGAGGCTGTGCAAACACAGCCACTCACACATTTCTCTGGCAGGGACAGAAATTAACCCTATCCCTTCCAAACCCCAGCACAGTCCTTCCAGGCAGGGATCCACCCTGCTACAATCATTTATGGATACAGGCCCATGCCCAAGTTTGCATTGCAGGCTTGAGTGAGGCAAAGATCAATGGACAGAGCTTCACCTTCAGAAACCTAATTGAAGGGACAGCGAGATACGCAGCTCACACTTGTCTAAATGTATTGTATTTGTTATGCACATTACTTATGAATATGAAGGCTATATCTCATTGTTGCCAGTCAGTTTCAGTTTCAATGGGCAAGGCAGCAGATCAGACCATGTAAATTTAAACCTTTGGCTAGTGCTCATTTACAATCCTTTAACATGTCTTGGACTGTAGTTCTAGAGGTTTTCTAGCTTCAGTTGCTAAAACACAATTTTGGATACTCCTAAAACAATTCTAAAGGCATTTAACTCAAACTCCAAAATACTTCACGCATTTGCAACTCTTCTCACACATTTTTAAAATTAAGTGTAAGTCAAATCTATTCACACACTTTGAAAAACATCACTCACATCAATACATCAAACACAAAGTTAAATTGCATTTAATCCCTCGTCCAAAATAAAGGGCAACTGTTCTTTTGAAATATAATCCTTTTAATATTATGAATACATACTAGTTTGTATTTATTTTTAAGGGAGGATATAAGACACATTTCAATCAGGACAATCTTGCGTTAAATAACCACCTTCATTATAATTAAAATCTCATAGATTTCAAAAAACATTGAACCCAACAAAGGGTTAAGAAAAATAAACAGAGTAAAATAGTTTGAGCACACCCTTATCCTTCGGAGTATCCCGGTGCCGCCTGCTAAAAAACAAACAATAAAATAATAAATCTATACAACATGTTCATCCTGGTGAACAAAAAATATTATATTAAGATATGAGGGGACCCAGGAAGTGGGTGTAGAGAGAAAACAGGAGGGTCCCAGGTCAGCGAGGGAGGCAGTGTGACTGTGTCAAAGGCAGCAGAGAGGTCGAGGAGAATTAGGAAAGAGGCAAAGGAAGTGGAACAGGCAGAGATAGAGAGTTAGTGATGGAGAGAAGAGCAGTTTCAGTGGAGTGTGCCTGGCGAAAACCAGATTGGAGAGGGTTGAGCAGAGAACTTGTTGACAGGAAAGCAGAGAGCTGGCGATGTACCGCTCGCTCGAGGGTTTTAGAGAGGAACAGGAGAAGGTAGACAGGATGGTAGTTCTGGAGGGATAAGGGATCAAGGGAAGGTTTTTGGTTTTTTTTAAGATGGGGGTGATGCAGGCCTTTTTGAAAGCAGAGGGGAAACAGCCAGAGAGCATAGAGGTGTTGAGAAGAGAGGAAATGAAAGGGAGTAGAGCAGGGGCAGCAGCCTGGAAGAGGTGAGTGGGGAGGGGGTCCAGGGCACACATGGTGGGTTTATGGCTCTGCAGCAGGGAGCAAAGAAGGGCGAGAAGGAGGAAAAGGAGGGTAGATTAGTAGGGGTTGTAGATGGTGATAGGGAGTGAGTGAGCAGAGGACAGGGTGTGGGTGGGTAAGAAGGCGAGGTATTGAACTTTTCAGATGTCGGTGATTTTGGAGGAGGCAAAGTCATCAGCCGAGATAGATAGGTGGAAGAGAGGGGGCTAAGGCAGGAGTAGAAGGTAGAGAAGTTAACAGGATTGTTAGCGGAAGACTGAATGACAGAGTGGAAGTAGGAGCATTTGGCAGAGGTGAGTGTAGAAGAGAAGAAAGATGTTCTGTGTGAGCCGAGTGGAGCACGGAGGAGAGCCAGGGCTGGGGCAGGCAGGTCAAGAGGTGAGGGGGCAAAGGGAGTTAAGGAAGGAGAAGCTGAGTCTTCAGAGTTATTATTATTATTTATTTCTTAGCAGACGCCCTTATCCAGGGCGACTTACTGTCGTAAACAAATACATTTCAAAATTGGGAGAAGGAGTCGAAAGAGGGGAGGTGCGAGAGAGCAGCAGAGGAGGAGACCAGGGGGGGGAGGAAGAGAACTGAGGTTTCGATGGAAGGTGACAGAAGGGGGCAGTAGAAAGGGATGGGAGTGACAGAGAAGGAGATAAAGTAGTGATCAGAGATATCGAGAGGAGTGACCGAGAGGGCGGGGTGAAAGCAGACCCTGGTGAAGACGAGGTCCAGTTGACGACCCGCTGTGTGAGTGGGGGGGACGAGGAGAGACAAGCAGCGAAGGAGTGAAGGGGATGAAATGCAGCAGAATGGTTAGGGTTGGAGAGGCGGATGTTGAAGTCACCTAATAGAACAGGGGTGGAGGGAGAGTCATGTTAGGGATCAGTAGAGAAAAGGAATCAGGAATGGCTACGGGAGAGGGTACCGATGAGAGGGAGGTGAAAACAGACAGGTACTGGAGGGGCGAGAGGATAAATGAAGCCGAGATTTTATAAATACGGTAGATGTTGGAACAAACTTCATACCATATTATTTGAGGGAGGATTTTAAGTAAATTCTGACACTAGTATTTTTACTCTAGTATACAGCAGTGAAATGAGATATGAATGTCCCGGGGCAAAATGTACTGCTTGAATTGTTCTTGAAGAATTGGCTGTGTGACATGTCAATGTATGAATTGAAACTGCACTGTTTATTGTGTATAACTGACATTATAATTTCAAACTAAATACTTGGAGCACCCATGTTATATAAATGAATCACCGTCGAAAAAATCAGATTAACAATAAACCAGATGTCAGTTATTCTGCTAAAAGAAAAAAGCCTCAATCATCTTGCCATCTAGAATGAATTTCTGTAGGTGGAAATGTTTATGTTTTTGTGAGCATATTGATTTCTGTACATAAACAGTAAGCAGAAACACAGAATAGCATGTTATCAAGCAAGATTCTATTAGCAGATTTCGCATTTGTGAATTTATTTATTACATTCTCATGAAGAACAATAACTAAATTCTAAAAATAACACCCTTCCCCCATAGAGGACAGAGCGTGCGCATCACCAAGGCAGCAGTCCCGAATTGTCCCAGCATTCATCATCAAAAACATACGCATACCTCAATAGAACTTTGTCTGCTACACAGTGTCTCAAAAACATTCAGGGGCCCGTTTGCGATGTGGCTGCGATGAGATTGCGAGGAAAATCAGTAAGTCTGTAATCCACTTTAAAGCCTAGTGACTGATTAGGTAATTACCCAACGGCAGGGGTGCAAAGGAAAACTATTTTTCAAAAGAAGAAATTGATACAATCATAGAAATGGTTGGCCAACACAAATCTGTTCTATTTGGCAAGTTGTCTTAAGTTTAACTAACGAAGACAAGAAGAAAAAAAAATAGAGGCACATAATCACGGATGCAGTAAATGCTTTAAGGGTGGAGCAGAGAATGATTGCCTGAAATTAAGAGAAAATTGGTAGCTCTAGTAAGTAGAACAAAATTAAAAGGGGGGAAGAGAAGGGAGATGAAAAAGACCTGAAATGAATTGTCTAAATATAATTGGAGAAGTAGCTGTTTCTGGTATTGACAGCAATAAAAGAAAAAGCAGTTAGAAGCTCTTCCTGCTGCCTTTAGCCCAACGTAAGTAACCACGTTATCCATCGAATACCCCTTTCACACAGATGAGTTATGATGCCTCAGAGCCGGCACTGATGCAGCATTTTGGTCTGTGTGAATTGCCTATACCGTCACAGGGCCGTCATATTTCATGCCGTCTCTGAACCACCTCACGTTAGTATATGTAGGTGCATTGATTATATGATGCACCTATATACTAAGATACGGTTGCTACTGTTCATTTGATGTTCTGGACCCCTGCTCCCAGGCTATCCAATGACAGGGTCTAACACAGACTTTTATGCATATGAGATGTGGTGGTTTATATACCTCATAGGTTGATGGGAACTTGCCGGTAATTGGCTTGTAGATTGACCAATGAATGTACTAGGCACTATTAATGCTGCTATAGATTTTCTCTCCTTGAAAACCTTTCACGCTTTACAATAAACATGAAAAGGGTTGAGTGGACCTCAGAACAATATCAATTTGAAAAGCTGATCCATTATATTTCTATGCAGTACCATACAGTATATAATTATTTCTATACAGTCTCCTTATCATCTATTTGAACTTACTTGAAGTGATGGTAATGGGATTCCTTCACCCTTTCACTATTCCTCTTAACACGGACTCTGTAGATTTGTTTTATTCGGAGGTCATGCTTCTTGACAATTCGGTCGATGGTCCACAAGCTTTCATTGTGTATTCCTAAAACAAGCTTCATCTTCATTGAAGCTGCTCTCCGTGTCTCTCAGACAAACGTTATTTATTGCCCAGACCATATCTTAAAGTTGCTAAAGCAAAGTTCCTGAAACTATTAGCACAATTCTCAAAACAATTAACACAAGCACTGAAACTGACTCCTCCTTTGCAAAATTACGAACAGACTTCTCTGGTTAACACAAAGTGCAAAATTCGAAACCATCTGCATGGTTCACTCAATGCAATTCCATCACTTTAATACAAGTTTCATAAGTTAGTGTCTTGTTTTCAAAACACATATATCTGTATGCTGTTGCTCACAATTAATGCTCATTACTTTAATTAGTATTTGTGTGAAGGGTTTTCATTACAGTTTTCCTCATGTGGTAAAATACATTAAAGGCACAGTTGTATGGGAGAGAACATACTGGGCACCAGTGGGGTTTGTGTTGCCAAGCAGGAAAATGGTCCTGAATCTAACATATTTTGTGGATCCATACAAAGACAGAGCAAAAACAAAGAGTGGGTAGTATCTCGCAGAAGCGCAGCTGGTGCCTCTGACAGGAACACTCGATTTTTAGTGCGAGAGAGAAAGGGGCTCCCGGCTTCTCACACTGCACCTCGAGGAGAACAGCTGTGCTTTCACTTCCAGTACACCAGCACGGAGCAGACTGACGAGAAAGAACTGAGAACCATGAGGAGTGAGGAGCCACAGCAAACAGGGCTGAGGAACCAGGAGGCAGGCAGTGTGGTCTAGTGATTAGAGCTGAGAGTCTGGATGGGAGGCAGTGTGGTCTAGTGGTTAGAGCTGAGGGACTGGGAGGCAGGCAGTGTGGTCTAGTGGTTAGAGCTGAGAGACTAGAAGGGAGGCAGTGGGGTCTAGTGGTTAGAGCTGAGAGACTGGGAAGCAGGCAGTGTTGTCTAGTGGTTAGAGCTGAGGGGCTGGGAGAGGGGCAGTGTGGCTTAGTGTTTAGAGTGGACGGATGAGACAGTGTGGCCCAGCTGAGCTGAGGGACTAGCTAACCAGCTCTCTGGAATTTTTTAGTGCATTACAGTACGATATATATTTAAAAAGATACAGTGGTCGTACTTGGAGGTTTTTTCACCAAAAAAAAATCCCAGAAAAAAACATAAAATATACAAAGAATTTGTATCAAAAAACAAATCCAATCTCTGCCATTGCTGTAATTTCTGACTATGTCTCTTAATTTGTCATGCGTAACTTGGCCTGTTTGAGGTTCACTTCCAACATGTAGAGTGACAATCTTAACAATACCTCGGGGCTTGAGCGCACCTTTGAGATTCTGGAGAGCGAGGAGGGTAGGCTGTGCAGGCTGGCTGGATCAGGTAAACACTTCTTTTGCACTTTTCAGGAGCCCCCTGTCTCTGAGCCTGGAGTAGTGGAGATGGCAATCTCTCACTGACACCGCTCCCAGGCACATTAGCTAAACTCATATAGCTCTCAGGGAAGATACATTATTAATGGCTTTCCTTTACTTGGCCTTCATTAAAAGCAATGTTTGAAATCTCCCTGCAGCCTTCTCTCTTAGAAAGAGAAGTCCAACCTGCTGCATGTATCTACCTGTACAGTAAATTATTCTTTTATCAATTGTCAGGTTGACTAAGCATTTGCTCCAATGTGCTTGATACTTGCCCTATACCTGCCCTTCTCCAATGTTGTCAGTCCTCCACACCAGGCACCAGTTATCTAAACCTGGGCCCTTAAGCTCAGTTTACACTGCCCAATGTTACCGTTTTTAGGTGCATGCTTAGATACATTCTTGAGGCTAGTAATCGTTTCCACTGACAGTGAGGCTCAAACTTGTAACTTATTAAACTTGAAGAATTGAAAGCTGCATAAGATGCTGAACGGTCGCGTGGAGCGCAAGATGCGCCCTATAGCCTGGAGATCGCCGGTTCGAGTCCATGGACGACAGTCCATGGACAAGAGTTCCCAAGGGGCCATGCACAATTGGCCGAGCTTCGCCCTGGTGGGGAGGGCTTAGGTCAGCCAGGGTGTGCTCGGCTCACCGCGCACCAGCGACCCCTGTAGTCTGGCCGGGTGCCTGCGGGCTTGCCTGTAAGCTGCGTTGTCCTCCGATGCTGTAGCTCTGAGGTGGCTGCATGGTGGGCCTGCAGAGTGAAAAGAAGCAGTCGGCTGAAGGCACGCGCTTCGGAGGACAGCGTGTGTTCGTCTTCACCGCTCCCAAGTCAGCGCAGGGGTGGTAGCGGTGAGCTGAGCCTAAAATAATAAATCAAATTGGGAGAAAACTGGGGTTAAAAAAATAATAAATCAATTGGCAACTACTAAATTTATGTTTATATAAAAAATAAAAAAAGATGCTGAACGGTCAGTAGTTAACTTCATATTTGTTCACAAAGTAAAATTTTTATATATCTCAGCTTTTCAAAAGAGATTTAGGATTTTGACTCACGGCACCTATGACATCTTTTCCTGTTTTGAGCCTCAACCTGCCCTGAGAATGCTTTATTAACCACACTGAGACCTGAAAGAACCTGCTTGCAGAGGGAGAGGAGGGCAATCATTGGAACAGCTTGCGCATCAAGAAAGGTGGTCAGAATTGGGTTCATGGCAGGAGAAACACAGCTCAAGACTTCTCACTTAAGGCTATTCTCTTCTAGGATGAATTCTTGACCCGCCCCCGCTGTTTGAAATGTAAATAAGGGTCCTGTTATCTTGGAGAGATTTAAGTTGAAGAAAACAATAACTTCATTTTCTTTCTTTTTCTATTATTAGTCTTTCAAATTATCTTCCATGCTTTTCTTCTCTATCTGGCTTTTCTCAATTCAAATAATTTCTAAGGAAATAAGGTTGTTAAGGTTGTATCTTCAGCGCAAAATAACCAAGAGGTTTCTCTTAATAATTTGACCCCAGGGCCTGTTTTTCTATCTGTAGAAAAAAAAAGAACAAGTGTCTTGAACTGAAGCTCTGAAGAGTGTTTGAGAATGTTGCTGCTATTGCGGTTATGGAGAATACTGCTGCCAGTAAGGCAGAGGTGATTTTCACAGCAGAACCAATAACCATGAACCCTTGGGAACCCTCTTAAAAGGACACCTAACATTTAGGCATGTTTCTGGTCCATCATCTACTACCGATGAAAACGGCAGGTTGTCAATTATAAATGCATCCATTGGAATATTATTTGAGTTGTCCTGCTGGGGCACTGAATAGCAATTTAGCAATCTGATAGTGACCTGAAGTATAGATGCTATGGGAAGCTCAGAGGTTTCTGGAATTTTTCCCTTTGGATTTAGTGACAATGTGATTGAAAACGGCACCCATTATTCTCCAAGCACATCTACACATGGCTGTGAAACCAGTAAAATAACTGCTTGCATTCCTGGCATGATTTTCTGTTGATTTGCCTATGGATTTACCAGCAAGTGTTATATACGATGTACAAGACCTGCCTCACACAACTGTGAAAGACCCCTATTACATGTGTTGTTTTACAAAAGAGAAGTTTCGACAAGGGTAGAATTATACTGATGTACCTTTCTAACTCCTGGTCTGGGAGGGACACACAAAGTGTTCCTCTCTCACCTCAACAGATCTCTTACTAGATAGACATCAGTCCAGACATACTTTTTATTTGTGTCTTCTTTGTTGTTGCTAAAAATGCAAATAACAGAGTCATGAAATAGGTCAGACTCTGCTCGCATCAGGAAAGGCAAGAAAAGTTATTTAAAAGGGTGCTGGCCTGAAGGAGACCCCAGGAGATTAAGATATTTCATCTTCTGGTTGATGTACAAAAAGAATTATGCCAAGAATGATGGATGAGTTATGGAAGGGTTCCAAAAAAATCTCAAAAGCAAATGAACTGTTTGTTTTCAAAAGGCCAAATCCTCAATATTACAGTTTTGTACAATTGCTAAAACAGTTTATTCAAAAAGATTATCAAAACGTTCAAAACTCTTAACACAAAAAACACAAGTGAGTTCCAAAATTCTACACTCGAAACACATTTTCACATGTTTACATACAAAATGCTAAATTCTTAATCACCCACTCAATTCTTTAAGTACTATTACCGCTCAAGACATATTTCAAATGCTAATATCTATTCTTGCAAAATACTTAATTATATTTTCATTTACTAACGATTAGTGCTCATTATTGCAAATGGCCTTGCCCATGTGAGAATGCAGAGAAACTTAATTGATAATTAATACATCACAACATCAAAGGCTCTAAGGAAACAGTAGCAGTTTGTGACAAAATGGAGCAGGCTGCAGAAGACATCAAGGTCAACAACCAAGACGTGTCGTTGTCTCCAATGAAATCAGAGCAACCATAATTGACCATGTATTGAACAGAGGCTTGTCATTGAGAGCAACTGGACTGATCGTCCAACCCAACCTGAAGAGGTCAACTGTAGCCTCAATAATCCGAACACTGCGTACTGAGAACTGGTAAGTCAAGGTACACAGTATTGGATTACACTGCATGCACATACGTGCAGTATTACAGTAACTGCTGAAAGAGTATGTTCTACAGTGGTGTTGCTGTGAAATCTTTTACATATGCATTACTGTGCTCTGTTTTCAAAATTGAAAGGAAAAAAGGCAGTGGCGGGCATTGCTGTATCCTCTCTGCTGAGCAGGAGATGTCCATAATAGAAATGGTCCAAGCCAAGAATGACATTCACCTCAGGGAAATCCAAAGGAACATTGTTGCTGACAACAACATGTTTCAAGGGATTGATTCGATAAGCACAGTCACAATTGGATGGATTTTGAAGTTATTTTAGAAGCACTACAGTAATGGTATGAACAGTAAGCTGCATTATACTACTGTAGGTATGTGAGCTGCGTTCTACAGTACAGTAGGAGGGTAGTGACCATAGTTCTGTGAATTGTGAAAGTGGAATCACAACTGAAGTTCTTTTTTTTTTCACAGAGGAGGATAGAGTTTGATGCCAGTGTCAACCAACATTTTGTAGATGAAGCTGGCTTCAAACTGGCCAAACGTTAATGCTGTGGTCGGAACCTCATCAGCCAGCGTGCCACAGTCGATGCCAGGGCAGCGTGGTGGGAATATCTCTGTGTGCCGCCATTTCCGAGAATTGAGTGTGGCACGAAGCCCATTATTAGGGGCATACAATTCAGTACATCTGCTGAATTTCCTGGATGTGCTGCACAATCGCCTCGTACAACCAAACGCAGTGATCACATTTGTCGTGGTGTGGGACAATGTACATTTCCATCATGCAGTGGTAGTGTGAGAGTGGTTTGCAGCACATCCACAATTCATAATGATGTTCCTGCCACCCTATTCCCCATTCCTTAACCCTATCGAGGACTTTTTTTTGGCCTGGAGGTGGAAGGTGTATGATCGCCACCCATATGAGCAAGCCACCCTCCTAAAGGCAATGGATGAAGCTTGTGACAACATTACAGCAGACCAATGCCAGGGATGGATACGTCATTCAAGGTTTTTTCCACGCTGCAAATTAAGACTTTAGATGCAAGACTTTAGATGCAATGTCGATTTTCATTTGTTTATTTAGTAGACACCTTTATCCAAGGCGACTTACAGAGACTAGGGTGTGTGAACTTACAACTACGCTCACCCAAAAGACAGAGCGCCAGGAGGTTAAGTGACTTGCTCAGGGTCACACAATGAGTCAGTGGCTGAGGTGGGATTTGAACCGGGGACCTTCTGGTTATAAGCCCTTTTCTTTAACCACTGGACCACACAGCCTCGATGAAAATCTGTGGCCACTAGCACAAGAGAGGCTTAATGCTCAGGGATGACTGATCTATGCATTTGTATAGTATTGTATTAGACCTTATTTTGTATATTTACTAGAATTTATTTATATTCTTTTGTTCACTATAATTTAGAGCCCTTTAGCCATTTGTAAAGATTTATGTATTCTGAGTTTTTTACTTTTATTTAGTGTTAGGTAACAATATTGGACAAAGACTAATTTATGTTATTTTGCTTGGATGAGTAAACTCAAAATGTCTAATTATTTGGTGTAGTATATGCTTTTGCAAGATGTACTTATTAAATCTGACCCCAAAACTTGTTACAGGCTTTTGCTGCGGGAGTGAATAGTTTGGGTTTTTGTGTCGAGTTTTGAACTTTCACAATCTTTCAAATTGTTTTGTCAATCGAAAAAAAGTGTAACTGAGTGGCAGCTGTTCTGCATGCATAGAGACATTTTATTTAATTTCTTTATTTTTAGCAGTCATCTTAAATGGAGAGGGAGAATGGCATAGTCAGGCAGGGGGCTGGCATGCTGGTACAAGCTCTGAGAGAGAAATAAAGTCTGACCTGCACACCCCTGCCCACCATTCAGTCCTGCTGGCAAAATCTGTTGCTGGTGTTTGTGACATTTATATCACTGTGTCAAGACTTAAAACTTATTACACTTGTAACTTAACATAAGAAAGTTTACAAACAAGAAGAGGCCATTCAGCCCATCTTGCTTGTTAGTAGCTTATTGATCTCAGAATCTCAAGCAGCTTCTTGAAGGATCCCATTACCTGGCCTGCCGATCAGTGACCTGGAGGAACAACTTGGACAGCCAGCCACCAAGTCCAACACCAGCAAGAACAGACAGAGAACTTAGAGAGCTGCCTGTTTATTCTGGATTCAGGGTGTTTATATGAAAAGCTGTTGTGCTGCTCCCTATTACCTAATCACCCAGTGTTGCTGTTCAAACCCACTCCCAGGTCTAAAATCAGACCCTGCTACCTAAGGAAAACCAGGATGCAGCAGTTTGTCTATAGCATTGTATTGGAAATATTTGATATCTTGAATTAACGCTAAAAAGTAATAATGTTAATTCTGAAATGAATGCAAATTGATTTTAAAAGCATCTGGTTAGAAATCCTTTAATATCACTAACTAATAGAAATCATATATGCTGCTGTTTAGATCTAGGGTTTTCCATGGTGTGTTTTTCAGGAGGAATTGGAAAATGCTTTCAAGGTAAGATTGTCACGTGGGGACTTGTGACAATGGCAAGTAATATTTAATAAATAACTAATGTTTCTCTCTCCCCCTTTATAGGTTCTTTGGATTTTGAGGTGACCACTGAAGGAGGGACCAGAACTGGTAAGAATCAAATGTTTTTATATTCCCCACACACACAATACTGAACACAGCATAAATAAATTTCAACTAACAGCCACAACGGGGCCAGGGTCTAATAGAAGACAATATAAAACTAACTAATATTTAATACTTTAAAAAGACGCAATTATTCCTAAAACCATAAATACCATAGACATATATAGAACTAGACCCGCCAAATGGCTGACTTCAGTGCAGTCTAACTAGATTTCCGTCCGCCATCTTGGATGCTTATAGGTCTGCCGCTGAGCGCGCTGTAACCAATGTAAACATGCAGATACGCACAGTGCTTTTCAGGGGTTAATTTATTTAGCTTCAATAAAATTGTATTTTTAAACTTGGATATTAAACTATTAAATTATTCTTTCCTGTTCAGTGTGCACGTGGTTTACTCCTGCAATCCCCTTACTAAAGTCGTTCCTGCCCAACTCAACCCCGCTCTCTAGTTTTGGTACCGGTTTTATAGCAGTCTATCAATTGGTGCAGAATGGCACGCACCTGTGGCAGTTTAAGTCCGGATCCTGGGAAAGGTACGTGACTGATTGTGCTCAGATATTAATTAGTGAAACAAACAATTATTGCATATTGTGTCCAGAGAACACTTAGAGAACACTTCGGCTATGAAAACACTTTGCTTGCTTCCCAAGGGGTGTACTAAACTCCACAATCTTATGTAAATCTTATAGAAATATGTTCATTACAAATTCTGTGTCGTGGGAGTTTGTCCTGAACTACTGCAATACCTTTTTTGGGAAGACAGGCAGACAGGCCCTGCAGAAACAGGCTGCCATCCCTAGCTGGTGGCTCAGAAAGGATTAAATGCGAGATAAACAGAGCAAGCAAGCAGCTCAGCCCTGCTAGATGCTCTGGTTTTTCAACTTGTTTAACTGCGAAGGATGGAACATACGGTGAGCTGAAACATGAAGTTGTATTTTCGAGGCCTGGGGGGCGGATGGGCTCTGCCTGTCTCCCTTCATTCCTCCTGCTTCGCTGCCTACCTCCTCTGTTCCTGAACCAGTCCGAGAACCAGCCTGCACTCCACACAACAACTCCTCAGCTCAGAAAGGGCTCGCACTGGTCAGGATGCAAGTTCTGGAGAGGTGAGAGTGGAGTGCTGGACAATGACAGTGCTGGAGAACTGAGGCTAGTGTTCATTATTAAGGTGCAGGGCATTGTGCTGGAGAGTGAGACTGGAGTGTTTTAGACTAGTAATCAAGGTGTTAGGTAATGACAGTGCTGGATAGCTGATAATGGCTTGTTTAGACTAGTTATTAAGGAACAAGGAGAACATTAAAAAAAACGTTTATTTGGGTGGGAGGGAGGCGCGATATAAATGTAACCGTTGTGGCTTCTCAGATCAAGAGGAACTTGACTTGTCATATCAAATTAGCCAGTATTGAGACACAGTGACACATCCACTGAGACTGAAGACAGCTACTAACATAGCCATGCTCATAGAGAGGGAACTACAAACATGTATTTATTTTGTGCAAACCAAGATTTAAAAATACATTTTTCTACCTTTTATTATCTTCCCGGAGGGGATGCACTGGGATATAACAGAAGAGCCAAATTCACTCTTTTTTCATGATGTAGGTGTAGAATATGGGGTTTACTTTCTCATGAAACTGAGAGCTCAGTTTTTGTAGGGGTTTGTGCATTCATGTTTAGAGTCACTACAGTAGTTTTCAATCCTTGTCTTCAAGTGCAATACCCAAAGAAAGAGCAAATCCCCTCTAAACGGGAGAGAATGACTGCACTGCCAATCTACCTCCCGACCTGGAAGGGCGCTATAAGGTTGGTGGTACACCTTCACAGGGATAAACAGTGTTGTAAACAGACCTTCTGTTTGGACTTGCCATCATTCCTGCACCACTCACATCCTGACACCCACCTTCAATTAACTACTAAATCCCTTGAGTTCTGCCCCAACATATACAGTATTATATAAATGTAGAGATGCAGCAATGAATCGATGCATCGATTAATGATCATCCCTCCTTCAATTTCCCGAGCTTCGATTACATACTGGTGAATCAATGCATCAGATTAGAGCCTGGTTTGAAGTCTCACATTGCCAGTTTGCATTAAAACATTGATACTGTAGTTATGCACCTATATTAGCGCTGGTCCGGCAGGTAGCCAATGTCATCGTGTTGCTAGGATACACATTTTTGGCCTCTGGATTTGCGTTGGACAAATCAGTTCAAATACTTTTTTTTAATTTTCATAATTTAAAATGAAAGCTAAAAATGTATTTTAATATTAATATTGTCTTAAAGGGACATACGGTGACGAAGCATTCATATTTGAACTCAACTTCAGATTGTACTTATTTTTTAATCAAAAGTGTTACATTTGAATGTAAGTTGTGCCTAGCTGTTTAACTACTAGGTACAGCAGTGTTTTAGTTACTGGATCTTCTGATAAAAATCCTTATGTTTGTTCTTGGTTTTGAAAAATAAAATGTTGTTGATGCATCAGTTATTGCTGATAAATGCATATGTGATAATTGATTAAGGAAGGTTTCATTTGCACCACTATATCAATTCTGTACCGTATCCACCTGTACTTACCTTTTCCGTTTTTATGAGACCTCCACCCTCCCATCACCATGTAACTAATTCTGTTCCCTCCACCAACCCCACCGCTGTACCTCAGCTAACATCTCAGCAATGATGAGGATAGACAAGTCTAGGGAAAGAGAATCAAGGCCAAGCACAAATGTGCTTCCATTGTTCTGGTAATACAGTTTGGGATTCAATTGTTCTACGTGCAATGGAACACAATTCTTAGCTCCTGGCTGAAACAAAAACCTAGACTGTTGTACCTGATGACCAGGGTTTGAAAACCCTTGCTCTAGCATTCAGATGAATGTCAAGCAGCCCATGTGTTTCCTGCAGAGTTAAAAGGGTTAAATCAAGGTCACAGTAAAGCAGATGGTCAGTAGTTATTGGGGTTATATTTGTAAGAGTTCCTCTTTGGGGCAAAGAAGTGACCAAGAGCAGATATTGTTGGCTTTTTGGCATTTGAAATGACACGCTGCTTTTGTACGTTTCAATGCGCTAGGACAGTTGTGTCCAACGTCAATCCCCAGTTACACGTTAGTTTTGGTCTCTAGATCACAAGAAGGACATTGTGGCTTTTACAGCAACTAATCCCAGGGCTCTTGATATGGGGTATGAGAATATATTGAGGGAATCTATTTAGAGAAAAGGGAGATTTTATCAACGTTTTTAAATTCCTTTAAGGAGTCATCAAAGTCCACCCCTAGGCCACTAACCCCCCCAAATTTGAGAACTACTGTTCTAGCAGACAATGTTTGAACAAAAAGTATTTATCAAAGTATTTTTATTATTTCAGTATGTTCTAACAGAAACTTATTTATCCAACTTAATGAGAACATCCCTATCTGATCCTATTGCATTCTGGAGTCCGTGCATCCGTGCATCCGTGCATCCGTGCATTTATGCTTTGTACTGTGTTCCTACTGTGTTTACGTACTGTAATTCCCGTTGTATTGTGTTCCCTTTCCGCTTTGTAGTTCCCGCTGTGTGTTTAAAGCTCCGGCACCCGATTAACATAAAGGGGCGGAGCTATGTTATAAAAGGGCGTTCTGATTTGGTTGTGTTCCAGAAAGCAGTGAAGCAGTCAGAGCAGTGGTCTCTGAGTGGGTGCTAGAGATTAGTGTCCCCAAATAAGGTTTGGAACTGATTCCAGCGTGTTGTCTCCTTTCTTCCCTGCCTGCCTGCGCAGAACGCTGCAATATGTTCAATATTGTATCTTGCCGTTTTTCAATATTGGGTAATAGAACATGTGACCACTGTACCTTGTTTATCTTGTTTTTCATGTTAATAAACTGTATGACACTGAAGACTTAGTAAGCTAAACAAATACAGTACTTAATGAATATATGAAACAAAAATATTAACTGAACTACAATTAAATAAAGTACTGTAGTTATGAGGCAGCAGTGTGGAGTAGTGGTTAGGGCTCTGGACTCTTGACCGGAGGATCGTGGGTTCAATCCCAGGTGGGGGACACTGCTGCTGTACCCTTGAGCAAGGAACTTTACCTAGATTGCTCCAGTAATAACCCAACTGTATAAATGGGTAATTGTATGTAAAAATAATGTGATATCTTGTAACAATTGTAAGTCGCCCTAGATAAGGGCGTCTGCTAAGAAATAAAATAATAATAAAGTGTATCTACTCCATTGCTATGCATAAAATATGTCTCAGTTTAGATATAAAAAGGGTTCAATTATATATATTTTTTTCATTTTATATATGAACTCTTCATATCACTTTACTTGAAATTTTGGAACAAAGGAGGAGAAAAAAAGAACGTTACTTACTGTACACCTCCGAGACTTCTATTTGTATCTCTTCTTCTGTCTCAAAAATTTCGCAGTGATTCTTTTTTATCTTTTATTTTAATTGTTTAACCGCTCTGCGCTCCCGAGGCAGGTTGCTTGCAAGATGTGCCATTGACTCATCAATGACCCGCCGTCCAATTGGTTCTGCCAGGCCAATTGACCAAATCACTGATCTTTAAATGCGTCTCCGGGTGCTGCGAGGCGCTAATCAAGGTTCAGGCATCAAGCTCCCGCGGACGCTAATGAGAGGCGACAGCTCCTCGCTGCTCGGGGCAATGACAAGCTCGGCTGTCGAGATCCGAGAAAGTCCGGTAGGCGCTCAGTCAGGCGAGCTCCCGGCCCGTCCCGCTCCTCGGCTCCTTATCGGGGGGAGCGCGCTAGGCTCTGGCCCCGGGAGTGCCATGGAAAGTGCCGAGGTGACCCCTGAATCCGCAGTAACACAGTTTAACTTCTGTCATTCAGATGAAAACTGTGACTCACTTTTGCCAAATGGATGTGACAGGTCGGTAATGGACGGGACAAAAAGTGGTTATTAGTAAATGTTAATAATTTATACTGCTCAAGTTCAAGAGCTGGCGTGTGCTGGCTGCCTGTCTTCTGAGAGTTAAAAAGGTCTTGGAGAGAAGGGGAGAGATGAGGCCTGTGATTTGAAGTTAGTAGAGTTCCACTTCTGAAAACAGGTTTACTGTAAAGCTCAAATGGAGGGAGGGAGCACAATACATACATTTTGATTAACCCTTAGAGGAAGAAATTAAAGTCTTCTATAAGGTGACACAATTTTCATGAATGAAACAAAAAGTTATTTAGTGAAGCTGTATTGCTGCTGCAATCTTAACCTGCTGGGATACCTTCAGACTGGCCTTGGTTTAAGCAGGGTTAGCATTTCAAAGCATTGTCTCTATTTTCATTAGGGTCCTCATTCAGAAACCCTGGACCTTTACAGGCTGATTGTGTCTGTCTGTCAGTCCGTACATCTGTCTGTGCACCTGTCAATCTGTGTCACACTATGCCATGGATAATTCAAGCCCCCCATTCCTTGCCCCCGTGCAGACCATGTTGGCACTGACGGGGTTAACACCACTCCTCTTCCCCAGCATGCTCAGGGAGAGGACTGTGTTGTGATTAAAATTGGCACGGCAGGGTTCTACAGAGCTGGTGTTTTACTGGTGGTCTCCCTCGCCTATTAGTGTCCTACTACTGGCATGTCAGGAATTTGTTGCACTGACAAAACAGCCCTGTCAAATTAGCGAGTCAGGATGTAAGGGAGAGTACCGGGGCTAATGTGGACCCTAAGCAAGGGTGACAGCAAGGTTTCACAAGCTGGTGGTGCTGCAGGACAGGAGAGAAGATGGCTGGGATTTCTGTTTCAGCCCAGTAGCCGTCAGGACTGAGCTCTTTAACAAGGCTCATTAGACAGAAGTTCAACTGAGACCAGCCTGGCCGGAGCACAGGGGCCTTTCAGAGAAACTGAGCCCAGACAGACAGCCCCCAGACAAACCAGTAGAGGAAGCTCAGCTGCAGGACCTTCTGAGGACCAGTTACGCTGAGACAATTTTATCCAGGCTTGGTTGGGTTTATTCTACCAGGAGGAGAAACAAGCGTTTAGCAGAAATGGACATGCTTGTGTGTTTTTGAGGTTTTAGAAATATCTTGGCACTGTCGTGCTATAGCCAACCCAAGGGTTTGAATATGTAAAGCTTGGGAGTGTGTGATCCTCAAAGTCAGGGACATTGACTTCCTTTCATACCAGTCTTCAAACTTGTATTTGTGTTAATAATTGGAAACTATGAACTGTAGTTCACATGTACAACAGTCAAGTTAGAATAAAAATATCAAAATATCAAAATCTATAAAATGGATTACACTATGCAGGGATTCAAATGCAGGGATTCCCAAACTGGGGGCCTTGGACCCATGGGCAATGTTCCCCAGAACAGGAGATCAATTCATTTACACAAATGCTGCTGTTAGGTGTTTAGGGTTATTTCAAATGTAACACAGATGTCAGCTTGTGCCTGCGCTAACAGTATATACTATTATACAACAAAAAGGTGGGGGTGTAAGGAGAACACAATAGGCAACTGTATTTTGGTAGAAGTTCTTGATATATTTTCTTTCCTCCATGTAAATAAAATAAACCATAGCGCTCCCTTTGCAGGCAGGTTTAAGTTGCATTTACAGTAACGTCAGACAGTGTACAACTGAGTACAGTAATTATGCAGCGGTTTCTCTAGTGTCCCAGAAATGACACTGAACATAATGAAAGCAGTGGTACTTCTACCTGTACAAGCGAACAACCTCTCTCACTAAAGGGATCACAATCTAAATGTTGGGTGGGGGTCTTTAGTCAGTGTGCCGAATGTCAAGGGGAGCCTTGAGCCCGGAAAGTTTCAGAACCCCTCATCTAATGTAACCCTTAGAAGATCCTGCAGGGAATAATCCTGGATTTCATCCACCGCCTATCTCTGAGCATCCTGGGATTAGTCCACAAATAGGTGGCTGATTCCCCAGTACTGTCAAATTTTCCAATAAAATCCAGCTATATGTTGAGATATAATTAACAAAGCTAGCTAATAAGTGAGAAATAATACACCTTGCAGGCAAAGGCCCAAAAAAACAGTTGGTGTCTCCTTTTGTGTCTTTTGAGGCCATGTGAAGTCTATCTGAGGGATTGGGATAGTTCAAGCCCCCATTCCTTGCCCTTGGGTAGACCAAGTTGGCACTGACAGGGTTAACACCACCCCCTGTACCCCAGCCTGCTTGAGGAGAGGACTGTCTTGTGATTTAAATTGTACGGCAGGGTTCTACAGAGCTGGAGTTTTACTGGTGGTCTCAATTATTAGTGTCTTATTATTGGACTGTCAGGAATTTGTTGCATTGAGGTTGATTACATCAATCTAGTAGACAAACATTTCAGCTGGTACCTTCAACAGTCATTACCAGTGATTCCATTCCAAATTAAGTTGTATAAAGGTAGACATAGAAGCCCAGTAAAGATAAATGCATGTCGACACTGCTCTCCCCGAATGCTTGTGATAGCTCGGAGCGGCCCATCCCATGGGGAAGGGGGGCTTTGCCAGACGATCAGCTGTAATAATAGTGTGAAGTGGTGTGGGGGGAGGCAGGGTCCAGTGACAGATGAGGTGCATGCTTCAGTAGACTAACCCAGATGAAGGTTTATTATTATGAGGTGGTTCATACATACAGTTACTACATTCCTTCGCACAGCTAAACAAAACATTTATACAGCAAGTAAGGGCTGCTCAACAGATTTTATTCAGAATTTAACTTTTTTAATGACTTTGACGAGTGATTCTGTGTCATTCTACTGCTTCTCTTAATGTAGCAACGAAAAGAGGCCTCTTTCTGGTTATGTGGGGTCTCGTTGGGAAGAAATCTTGCAGCAAATTGAGTGAAAAGCATGCGATTTTAAGGGAACAGCAATGCCTGCACTGAGGAGGTTTTTTCACTTGTCTGGTCCAGAAAACACTGAAGACAGTCAGTATAACTCTTATCAAACATTTCAAGAATCATCTTTACATCATCTCTTTGTATAGCTTATAGCTTATGCTTATTTCTATGCTTTGACGGTGCTTATCTCTTAAACTGATGATTGGATCGGAAATTCCTGATATCCCGTCCAAAATCTATATTGCGCTGGGGTTCTCATTTCATTTCGGTCAGGCATTCCATGTTGAAGGTAGTAAGTAAGGAAAAGCTATACTCCCACTCTTAGTGTAAACTGAGGACAGTTGACAGACAGCCAAGACAGATAGAGATAAGTAACTTAAACAGACAATTGGCTACTAGGAACTGGACAAGCATTAACAGCCAAATGGCTTCTTTCATTCTTAAATATATTATGTTCTTATTAAACAGATAAGAGAAACAAATAAATAGACAGAACATACACATTGATAGAGATAATAAGTTGGTCAAATAGCTATATGAATCAGACAGCTAATGCACAATACAGTGTAACAGCTCCCCCTGCATTAGCCTGGCTGGAGCAGTGCAGTCCCCTCCCCCTCTATTAGCCTGGCTGGCTAAGGTGCCTATTTCGGTATTGATCATTCTCCCTGCTCTGCGCTGCGCTCCCTGGCTCCCTGGCTGGAACAGTGCCGTCCTGTCCCTGCCAGCCTCCTGAGCTCAGAGCCTGATGCAGTGTGGCAGCTCTCCTCTCGCAGCCCTGGGCCTGCCCCCAGCCACTGCGGATGATAGTTTTAATTGCTTTCAATCATTTAGGCTAGTCCCTGCCAAGAGGATGGAGGGGGTGGGGGTGGAGTTGCCTAAACTAGAGTACCCAGCAGCGAGTGACAAACAGACACACAAACAAGCACAGATATACTCTGCTGGCAGATGGGGCATGTTGCTGCTCTTTTTACTTGTCTAGGACTGCATGGTATCCTTAAATATGTATCATTTTAAAGGTGCAAGTGCACTGAAACCCCAAAACATTTACCTGAATCAGACTCCTCATTCACTAAATATATTGCTACCCCTGAATAAAAAAAAAATATAATGCTCAAGACATCCCACAAGTTCTGTGGTTCCCCCAAATTGTAACCTGGCGGGGTCATATGTGCAACTGCAAGACTGTTCAATGGGCTTAGGGCTGAAATACAAGGTAACCCAACCACCCTAAATGGAACACAGTACCCCGAGTTATAACAGAGTGAAAATGTAACATTGCTCCTCCATACAGCCTCTGTTAAAGCATTTAACAGCCAAATAACATTAAGTGTTGATATCTTCAGCACTGCCAAATCCTCATCTCTTACAAAACAAGTATTGAACAAATCATAAGAAATGTGGTTTTCAAAATGTGTTTCATACATTTATGGGGTTATAATTACCGTAAGCTTGTTTTAGCTAAACAAAGAAAGCCATTTGTTTATTACGCAGCAACAGCCGAAATCTTATCCAAACCTTGCAAACATACCCTCAGCCATGCAGTTATACTTGTAACATGGAATTACAGCCTTGGAGTTATACTACAGCTCCAGATGAAACTGACATCACAAGTGAATTAGACGCAATGTAACTTGTTCAGTGAACAGTGCTTTCAACCTGAGCTGACAACTTCTGTCTGTTATAAAATGCACAGATAGAAGGAACTGTGAACTTTATTATTCAAAGCATTGCATTAATGCGGTGATCAAGCAACATCAACTGATCACCTGGTATCCTTGGATATTATTACACAGCTTGTTTTTACTGATGCTGGGACCAATTCGAAACACCCTTCAGTTTAGTTCACTAACCATGTAACCAGGGATATACAGTCATTCAGTAAGTTCATCGTTTGCTTTTTATTTGAGTACATTTTAATTGGCTTACTAAATGTGGATCTTTGTTTTAGCAATGCTGAGTTTCATTAACCAGACCCTGACTAGGACTCCTAAAGGCAGTTAGAAGACTGCTATTGGTCATTCACATTGATCGGATGATGTAGTAGAGGGTTGGAGTTTGGCTGGTATTTCTAGACCGTGACCTTGCGTGGTTTCTGCAAACCACTCGCCGATGTGCAAGTGAAATTGTGGAAGTTGCTTGCGGCGCTTTCCTTCGCTCTCTCTTTTTCGCGTAGCTATGCTGCACCCTTTGCTGTACCCTTTGCCTCCAGGGCCTATTAAGCTCTGACATTCCCACAGTGAATAATGTTGATCTATTTAAAATCTAATATTAATCAGGAGCTTTAGCCCATCTGCAGGCTCAGAGGGGCGAAGCTAGGACTTGTACTTGCCTCAAGGCAACTGGAGGGAATACAGAGCTAAAAGCCACACTGCAGCAAACTAAAGTGCACTATTACTGAGGAACATTGCAGAGAGACGTCAGCAGACACCTCTTCTTTATTTCATTTGTGTTACTTCTTCAAGCTTTTCTTTTGTAATCTCAGAGCGGCATTGCGGGTCTAGGTGGTGCTGCAGCAGGCTGACTCAATAATCTCAAGTCTTTCACCTCCTGTGAAATTGGTTTGATCAATTATCCTTGTCGGAAATGTACCTGAGAGAGGCCCAGGACTAAATAGCAGGCAAGACTGAGGTGCTCTCTCACTTGCAGAGCTGTGAGGGGAAGCTCTCGTTGTGTCTGCCTGCCTGCCAGCACCGTGCAAGACTATACCCAGTGCCATTGTCCCTCATCTTTCACTTCATTCAGAAACTTCATTTGGGAACACAGAGAACTGAAGTTACCAAATGTATTCCCATTTCTTTTGTCTATCATTGTTCAGGCTATAAGAGCAAAATGGTCCATCACAAACCAAAAACAACTTCTTCCACTGGTCCCAAACATCCTGACATATTTTAGTCTTTGTTTTGTGTTCCAGTTTGTATGTTACAGTCTTGAGCACATTATTCTCCATTTTATTTTTATAATGTAAACTGGGCTGAAGAGTAAATCACGGTTTGAGAAGTACCCTTTCACATTAAAAAGAGGTGACAGCCTGTTCGATAGAAGCTATTCTCAAAGACAGCTTGTAACGGTCACTCTGTCTACACAACTGAGAAGCAGTTGCACGGTCCTCCCTAAGGAGTTACTACTGGCTCTATTCCTATAACTAAATAAGTCAGCAAGAGTGACAGACAGACCGCTTTATTGTTGTGAACAATAATGTCAACGACACAAACACAAACACAAACACAAACACAATGCACAGACAGACAGAGAAAGATAAAGGTGAATGAAATGATCACAGATGGAAAACAATTACAAACACAGTCTTGATGGCAATGGATGATGAATGAAAGTTAAGCCTAAACAAGTCTAGCAGTGCAGGGTAATTGAAAACCAAACAAAGTAACAAAAGAACAAAACCAAAACATACAGGAAACAAAGCATCAAATTAAAGTAGAAAAAATCCAAACAAACAGAAAAGGAGTGATCTCACCAACTGATATCCAGAAAAGAGTCCAGTACTGATGGTGATGGTGGAAGGTTGATGAAAAAACAGAGAATGTTGTGAATGATGAGTCTGTCCAGTAGTGGTGAGTTGAATGGTGAACAGTTGTTTGGAAAAAAATCAGGAGAATCAGGAAAAAATGGAGACTGAACACACAAAACAACAAGACTAAACTGTGTGGCAGAATATCGGCACAAGTATAAGTGAACAGACTGAGGATGAAAGCCGAGGTCCATTTAAGCGCTACACATATCGATATAACCCACACACAGATGTTTACCTCATATTATATACTGCTTATACACAAGTACAAAATCCAGCTATGTCTGTTTTCTAATCATTACCAACCTTTATTTAGTCCATTGTCAATTTCATTGAACAGAAGGAACAGGTTGATGAAGAGAATACTGTTAAGTGACTGAGGTACGCGGCCGATTATGATGTCATCGCTTGAATGGAATTCCGAGAAGTGTCTCAGGTATGATTTTTTGAAGCAGATGACATCAGCTGTGCTGACATGAATGAATACAGCACAGTAAAACCTGAAAGTGGCATGGTTGATGAATAGGGTTGCTCTGTGGTGTGTTGTGGAATACAGAAGGCAAAACGTGAGCTCTGATTAGCAGTACAGGGTTACAATGCAAAATGCATATTTAAATACGGTGTAGTTTACAGTAAGTGCAAATAATAGTACTAAAATATAATATGAAATAGGATGCAACAAGCTAGGACAAGTTATATCTACACTGAAATATTAGTAGTGCAATAGTGCAGGATAGTGCATTAGCTGAGGATCCAGTAACATGATGTGTAGGTCAGGGAAGTCCAGTGCAGAGTAGGAGGGATAGATCAAGAGATCTACAAGTACAGTCTGAACAGGGGGGTCTTGAGGAGGTGGGGGAAGGCAGTGAGAGACGGAGCAGTCCTGAAGTTCTCTGGTACCTGGTTCCACCACAGAGGGGCTAGGGAAGAGAAGGAGCGGGAGGATGGAGAGTGAAGGGAAGGCAGGACCAGTTGGCCAGTAGAGGAGGAGTGGAAATGGTGAGAGGGGGTGTAGGGAGGCACGAGGGATTGGAGGTAGGAGGGGGTGGTGTGGTGAAGAGTGCAGTCAGCAAGAACAAGGGTTTGGAATTGAATGCGAGCAGAGATAGGGAGCTAGTGAAGGATGTGAAGCAGAGGGGCAGCATGAGAGTAGCGAGGTTCGGAGAAACCAAGATGAGCAGCTGAATGTGTCTGTGTATAGAACCAGAGACAGTTCCATCACTGCGCAGAAGAAGAAGACTGTTATTATCATTCAATTTTACTACATTTAAACCAAGGATACAAACTGCTCTAAATGGCAGCACCTAAAACACACAGACTCACACAGCGTTTTCTAGAGAAGGCAAACCAAAGGCCATCTTCACACAAAAGGTGTGAAAAAAGCAAATAAATAACACTGGAGAGGAGAGGGGAGGAAGGGGGCCTCGTTGACACGGGAAGGGTAAAAAAATGTGAAAGGTCATGATTTTGTTTTTAAATGTAAAACATTTAAGCAGCACGTGGTGGAAGTGTCAGACAGAGGCACTCGTAACACACAGTGTCTCTTGATTCACTTTGACTCTAATGGGCACCACTGGTGAATTTTTCATACACCCCAGAGAGAAGACTGAGCATATTGTCGAGTTTATGCCATAAATCTTTGCCTAGAGACAGAAGGATTTTTTTTCATTATAATTTTTTTTTAAGCATTCGCCTTCACATTTCACTTCTCCAAGCAGTGCTTGAGTTAGAAGAGGTGACTACTGTCCATCAGAGCTTGCCTAGTCACTAGCATAATAGTGTTGCCTATAGCGATAGCTCATTTCACCCAGACCAAGCCTTGTGTGGAAAGAAACCTGAGCTGTGTTCTGTGCCCAGTGTTAGTGATCTCATGAGCTCAGGTGCATGCTGAGATGTGTTCTTTTGAGCCTAGTAATCGTTTCCATCGATAGTATAGCTCAAACATGTTAATTATTTGACAAAACATATAAAGAATCAGTAACTGACATTTTAAAATATATATATATATATATATATATATATATATATATATATATATATATATATATATATATATATATATATATCAGTGGTAATAATTCATTATTAAGCTTTCTCTATTCCAAATATTGATTCTCCATTACTCTGCAAGGTTACTTTTTCAAAAGAAGTTAATGATTTTGATGTCTTTTCCTATTGTGTGCTCACTCAACCTGTCCTTTACTTAATCAATAGAACCCGAAGAAGATGGCTTTATCGTCTGACAAGGCCTGCCTCGTGTTGTTAAATGTCCTAAGCCGAAGGCAAAGGCGACTGACATAGCAAGAAGGGCCTTACCAGACGGTAAAGCCCTCTATGTAAAGCTTACTGAGTATTTCCAATTGCCAAATAATAAAAAAAGCTTCAGCTTGCATGGAGCTGTTCTTCTGTTCAAGTACCTTGGACAGAAACACGAACCTGGTTTGTGAACTGTTTGTAAAACATGTAAAGAATAAAAGTACAGTAGTATTTTTAAATTTGGATTTGAGTGCATGTTCGGTATTTGTATAAATTTCAGCATTTCGGTTACCATTAGGTCCTAACATTTATTAGCAAAATAAATAAAATGTTTTAGCAATTAAAAATATCTACTTGTCTGCAGTATGTGTTAATCCTGATCGTGCTGTTTGTTCAGTTACTTGTTCACAGTGTGTGTTCATAAAGTCAAAGCCTCCTTCTCCTGGCTTTAGAGAAGAGATGCAACGTGCCTGTGTTGTTACTGTGATGCTTAAATAAAGTTGCTGAAACTAGTAATCAGACAGCATCCAGTTGTTTGATTTCTTCAACTCGTCATTCAGACAAGAGACTAATTGTTATAGTATTGTGGTTACTGTATTGCTGCTGACAGCAAACACTATTCTCGATTTACATATACAGTATATATATATATATATATATATATATATATATATATATATATATATATATATATATATATATATATATATATATTTCTATACTAAATTTAAAGATAGGACAACAAGGAAGCAGAATACTGCATTTACATATTTTGGATTGATTTGGAACAGTGATCAAACAGCAGTGTGGAGTAGTGGTTAGGGCTCTGGACTCTTGACCGGCGGGTCGTGGGTTCAATCCCAGGTGGGGGACACTGCTGCTGTACCCTTGAGCAAGGTACTTTACCTAGATTGCTCCAGTAAAAACCCAGCTGTATAAATGGGGAATTGTATGTAAAAATAATGTGATATCTTGTAACAATTGTAAGTCGCCCTGGATAAGGGCGTCTGCTAAGAAATAAATAATAAAGTGATTAAACATAGTTTGAAAGATAACATTCAAGGTCTTTTATCAGAGATTTAAGTCCTCGTGTTGACCAATCAGGTTAAAAGAAAACTCTGATCTGTTTTCTAATAACCATTCTCCACCTGGAGACCTGGATGAACCTGCTTGCAGAGGGGGAGATGGGCAATCATTGGAACAGCACAGTGCTCATGGAAACGTTGCTTTGGGGTTCGTAACAATCGCACGCTGCTGGATCGAGTCTTCAAGAAATGGGCAGTTTAATTGATCTGACGATATCTGTAGCAAAATATATCCTGTTGTACAAAAGGTTTGTGGATCTTATGACCTATAAGATTAGATTAATCCAAAGGAAGTCATACCAAATTTGAATGAAGACACACTGAATTGGTGTCAGTAATTATGACTAATAAAACATATTTGATGTTGTTGAAAGTATTCAATTTCAAATAACAGTAGATCCCTTTAAAAGATGCAGAAGACAGACCTACAGAATCGTCCATAACTTCAAAACATGCACTCTTAAGGTAAAACTATTCAAAGTAGACCATACATTCCAGCTAGTGCCTTCTTCAGTATGCTGTACTACCAATACATCTTGGCTATAGCACCCACTGCAGCTCTGGAGGGATCACGGATATAAAGGGTTAAGAGATTGTAGTCTGTTCTAGTTTTTCCTTGATTAAACATGCAAATATGTTTTGCCTGGAAATCTATTTGGAGTTGCTCAAAGGAATCCAGAATGGGTCTCCTTCTGTCTCCCCCACCGGCTCTAAAGCTTCTTCTTGTTCTTCTCCCTTCGCATGGAAGCACTTTCACCAGCTCTGACACACAGGCACATGCAGCTCGCCGCCCTGAGAGGGAGACAGCTTATTCTGCAGGGATTGCACACTCCAGCCTACACAGAAACACTCGCTCTGCTTCGAACTGTTCATCCGATTTCTAAAAGCTGATCATTTAATTCAGCAACTATTGTGTGCTGAAGGACAAGGATCTCTAAGATGAAAATTGAATATTTATTATGGATATTATAGCTGTTTCACGTTTAATTAGAATACCACAGGGTGCATTTGCAGAAATGTGTGTGTCCACTCCACCCGGTCTGACTGAGATCAGTCGACTCAATGGTACCTACTGGCTCATTCTTATGGGATGATTTTTGTCTGTCTGCTAGCCTGTAACTAAAAACAGAACCCCCTTTTCTTAAATTCCTTTTTATTCAGGGTTCTCATATAAATTGTTCCTTACCCCTTCAATGCCTTCTCTAATGACTGACATGCTTTGCATCCAGTGACATGACCCAAAAGGCACTATTAAACTGACTGAGGAAGAGAAACAGACTACCGCTTTCTTTAACCTAGTGTGCATGTGTGTGTGTGTGTGTGTGTTGTGCAGTTGTGGAGGGATGAGAGCAAGCAGCAGAGAAAAGGAGAGAGAGAGTGTTAGAACATAAGAAAGTTTACAAACGAGAGGCGGCCATTCGGCCTATCTTGCTTGTTTGGTTGTTGATAGCTTATTGATCCCGGAATCTCATCAAGCAGCTTCTTGAAGGATCCCAGGGTGTCAGCTTCAACAACATTACTGGGTAGTTGGTAGTTGGTAGTTGACTCCCACAATTCTCTGTGTAAAAAAGTGCCTCCTATTTTTTGTTCTGAATTCCCCTTTATCTAATCTCCATTTGTGGCCCCTGGTCCTTGTTTCTTTTTTCAGGACGAAAAAGTGCCCTGGGTCGACATTGTCAATACCTTTTAGAATTTGGAATGCTTGAATCGGATCGCCACGTAGTCTTCTTTGTTGAAGACTGAATAGATTCTATTATTTTAGCCTGTCTGCATATGACATGCCTTTTAAACCTGGGATCATTCTGGTCGCTCTTCTTTGCACTCTTTCTAGAGCAGCAATATCCTTTTTGTAGCGAGGTGACCAAAACTGAACACAATTTTCTAGATGACGTCTTACTTATGCATTGTAAAGTTTTAACATTACTTCTCTTGATTTAAATTCAACATTTTTCACTATATATCCAAGCATTTTGTTGGCTTTTATAGCTTCCCCACATTGTCTAGAGGAAGACATTTCTGAGTTTAGGCTGTGCTCAGTGGAAGACACCATGTAAAACAGAAACCTTACACATCCTTTAACAGGTAACAGTTTTACACATCTGTGGAAGGGTGGTGGGTAATTCACTGACACACGGGAGACACAGGTGATTTTGACAGCACCGCACAGGTGCCCAGTTTTATTTAGTGGGGCAGTTCCACATGTTGGCCCGCAGAGGGCGCTGTTGTCTGTAGTCTGCCTATCACCAATGATAGACAGAGCCACAGAGATACCGGGGGTGATACCGTTCTAAAGTATAGGCGCACTCACAGATGCTCAAAACAAAAATATTGAAAAGGAGAAAAGAACAAGGAAAATAAAACACAGTAATCAAAAACTACAAATAAAAGGTGCTGCACTCGGCAGCTTCACCCCGACCGGTCAGGGTCTCCGTCCTACCCTCGCCGCTCCCTCAGACTGCTAAAACAAATACTGATGGGGTCTGCCCACGGTTTCCCCGCTAACCCTGTTCCCTTTCTTTTCTGTTTTATTTCTTATGGGGTTTTCCTCCCCGGCCGTGTTCTGGATCGGGACCAGTGCCTCCGCACGTCTTTTTCCTCTCAAAGGGGCAGACCTGAGGGAACAGCAGAATGTTATTTTATAGGGCTAGCAATTCCCCAAGACCCGCCGCTCAGCCATTCAGAGAGAAGGAAAGCCCGCATACCCACTCTCCCACCTCTCCGTGTCACTGCCATGACTGACAGGCGAATATTGACGGGCTGCTGCCCTCTTCCTGCAGCACCTCGAACACATCAGAAGAGTCAGTACAGGTCTCCCCCTGTTACAACATCCTTTAACAGGTAAACGTTTTTCCATCAAACAAAGGATTACTTGTACTACATCTAACGTAGTCTATCTATTAATTTGTCCGTGTGGCCGTGGATATGTTGGCAAAACCCTTAGACCTCTCAGAATCAGATTAATCGAACATAAAAGGGCAGTAAGGCGCAATGACCCTACATCCCCGATAGCCAGGCATTTCAGTGAGTTTGCGCATAATGTAAATTAATTGAAATGCATAGGAATGGAAACCGTTTCTGTAAGCAGAAAAGGAGGCGATGTTGCTGTTAAATTATTGAGAAGAGAAACATTTTGGATTTTCAAACTAAACACATTAATGCCCAAGAGACTCAGTGAAGACTTTGAATTCTCCATATCTCTAGTTCGTTTAATTTGACGTATTGTTTCGTTTTGGTATGAATGAGTGTCTTTACTGTTTAATATTCAATAATGACTTACTAATTGTTTAGTTGTATGCATTCAGCTCCAATCGATATTCTCTGGGTTATTAGTATGACTCTTTTTAACCTGTGTTAGCCTAAGTATGATATTGATATATTGTTTGATAAATATACAGTAGTGTGCAAAAGTTTTAGGCAGGTGTGAAAAAATGCTGTAAAATAAGAATGCTTTCAAAAATAGACATGTTAATAGATTATATTTATCAATTAACTAAATGCAAAGTGAGTGAACAGAAGAAAAATCTAAATCAAATCCATATTTGGTGTGACCAACCTTTGCCTTCAAAACAGCATCAATTCTTCTAGGTACACTTGCACAAAGTCAGGGATTTTGTAGGCATATAGTCAGGTGTATGATTAAACAATTATACCAAACAGGTGCTAATGATCATCAATTCAATTCAATGGAGATTTGCAATTTAGTTTTTCAACTTCAGAATTCAGCACTACATGGCAATGCCTAGAAGTTGTAATAATGGCAGGATGCACCATTTCTCCACTGGCTTTTACCATGGCAATGGAAGTAATCATTAGGGCATCAAAATGGGTAGTGGGAGGAGAGCGCTTGGCTTCTGGAATACGACTACCACCAATTCGAGCATACATTGATGACATGACAACCATGACTACAACAGTAGCCTGCACTAATCGGTTATTGGGCAAATTAACCAATAACATTGAATGGGCACGAATGCAATTCAAGCCCACTAAATCAAGGAGCATCTCTATAATTAAAGGTGAAGTAGTAGATAAAACATTCTTCATTAATGGTGAGGCAATACCAACAGTGTCTGAGAAGCCAATGAAGAGCCTTGGGAGATGGTACGACGGGGATCTAAAGGACACAGTTTGTGTGGGAGAAGTTAGACAACAAGCTGTGGAAGGGTTGAAGAGCATAGACAGCAGCGCTTTACCAGGCAAATTAAAACTCTGGTGCTTTCAGTTTGGCCTACTGCCAAGGTTGCTGTGGCCACTGACTGTGTACAAGGTTTCTTTGACAACAGTAGAGAAGCTGGAAGCTTTAATCAGTTCACACATCAGGAAATGGTTGGGAGTTCCACGCTGCCTCAGCAGAGTGGGACTTTATGGTAAAGGAATACTGCAGCTACCTGTCTCCGCTCTAACCGAGGAGTTTAAGTGCGCCAAGGTCCGACTGGAAATGACATTAGTAGAGTCACGCGACAAATGCGTAAGGGAGGCAGCACCTGTGTTGAAAACTGGAAGAAAGTGGGTGGCAAAGAAAGCTGTGGAGGATGCAAAGGCTGCCCTTCAAATTGGTGATATCATGGGGCAAGTTCAGCATGGAAGAGGAGGTCTTGGTCTCAGTTCAGCTCCTCCTACATGGCACAAGGCAGCCCCAGCGACGGAGGAAGCTTGTAGTCAACGAGGTGCAAAAGCAGGAGGAGAGGATGAGGTGTATAAAGGCCATTTCCCAGGGCAAGCAGGGAGAATGGATGAGATGGGAGAGTGTGGAACAACGCAAGATTGGCTGGCAAGACCTATGGTCAATGGAACAGAGCAGGATCAGTTTCCTTATAAGGTCAACATATGATGTTCTCCCATCACCACAGAACCTAAACCTCTGGGTAGGAGAGGATCCCTCATGCCTTTGTGTTCATCGCCTGCAACATTAAGGCACATTTTGACAGGATGTAAGGTGGCTCTTAGCCAAGGACGGTTTACTTGGCGCCATGACCAGGTGCTACGATGTTTGGCCTTAGCATTGGAAGACAAGCGTAACATGACCAATAAGTTGCCACCTGTTCCATCAAAACATTACACACAAATGACAACATTCCTCCGCCCAGGAGAGCAACCACCAAGAAAAGGTGTTAAAACCAATCCTCGCCCAGGACAACTGGAAGCTGCTAGAGACTGGAAAATGCTGGCAGATGTTGGTCAACGGCTTATTTTTCCACCTGAGATTGCCACCACAAACCTTCGACCAGATATTGTCTTGTGGTCTGGATCAGCACGCCTTGTTCACCTGGTAGAGTTAACAGTGCCATGGGAGGATGCTGTAGATGAGGCGTATGAGAGGAAGAAACTGCGGTATGCTCAACTAGCCACTGAAGCGGAACAGCGAGGATGGAGAGTCTGGGTTTACCCAGTGGAAGTGGGATGTCGAGGATTTGTGGCACACTCTGCAACCCGGTTTCTCAGAGATGTCGGATTCAATGGCCAAGAGTTGCATCGCACAGTGAAGAACTTATCTGAAGCAGCAGAGAGGAGCAGCAACTGGCTGTGGTTGAGACGGAAAGATTCTGGCTGGGGATCTCAAGCACAATAGAAAGAAAGAAAGGCTGATGTACAGGTAAGTAAGCTGGGCTGAGTTGAGTGGAGGACGGAGGGTGATGCTGGGGCGCCAGAATCACCGTCGAGCCCTCTTGAGGTGTCGTGGGCTGGTCGGCGAAACACCAAGGATGGAAGGTGCCCACTTGAAGACCCCAGAGATGTACCCTACTTAGCTCAATCCAGGCGGTTGTCATGCTGATGCGCTGGGGAGACCGCACTATGGTTGATCCCGAGCCAGCATCGCAGCCGTTGTGTGTGCTGATGCGCTAGGGAGGCAAAATAAGCTGATCCCTGGAGCCAGCATTACACTTCAGCCATCAACACCAGACAGAAGGATATCTACATCATCATATGGAAGGAAGCGCAAATGGATGGAGACACATATGGATCACATTAGTTTACTGTAAAGCTACGTCTTAGTTGGTGCTTATCTTGGCGAGAGCCAAGTTCAAATCAGCATGAAGTTTTAACATCTACTCTCATGTAATGGAAATCATGTAGGTTGAAACACAATCATTAACTGAAACAGAAACAGCTGTGTAGGAGGAATAAAGCTGGGTGAGGAACAGTCAAACTCAGCTAACAAGGTGAGGTTGCTGAAGACAGTTTACTGTCAAAAGTCATACACCATGGCAAGACTGAGCACAGCAACAAGACACAAGGTAGTTATACTGCATCAGCAAGGTCTCTCCCAGGCAGAAATTTCAAGGCAGACAGGGGTTTCCAGATGTGCTGTCCAAGCTCTTTTGAAGAAGCACAAAGAAACGGGCAACGTTGAGGACCGTAGACGCAGTGGTCGGCCAAGGAAACTTACTGCAACAGATGAAAGACACATCATGCTTACTTCCCTTCGCAATCGGAAGATGTCCAGCAGTGCCATCAGCTCAGAACTGGCAGAAAACAGTGGGACCCTGGTACACCCAACTACTGTCCGGAGAAGTCTGGTCAGAAGTGGCCTTCATGGAAGACTTGCGGCCAAAAAGCCATACCTCCGACGTGGAAACAAGGCCAAGCGACTCAACTATGCACGAAAACACAGGAACTGGGGTGCAGAAAAATGGCAGCAGGTGCTCTGGACTGATGAGTCAAAATTTGAAATATTTGGCTGTAGCAGAAGGCAGTTTGTTCGCCGAAGGGCTGAGAGCAGTACACGAATGAGTGTCTGCAGGCAACAGTGAAGCATGGTGGAGGTTCCTTGCAAGTTTGGGGCTGCATTTCTGCAAATGGAGTTGGGGATTTGGTCAGAATTAATGGTCTCCTCAATGCTGAGAAGTACAGGCAGATACTTATCCATCATGCAATACCATCAGGGAGGCATCTGATTGGCCCCAAATTTATTCTGCAGCATGACAACGACCCCAAACATACAGCGAAAGTCATTAAGAACTATCTTCAGCGTAAAGAAGAACAAGGAGTCCTGGAAGTGATGGTATGGCCCCCACAGAGCCCTGATCTCAACATCATCGAGTCTGTCTGGGATTACATGAAGAGAGAGAAGCAACTGAGGCTGCCTAAATCCACAGAAGAACTGTGGTTAGTTCTCCAAGATGTTTGGGCCAATCTACCTGCCGAGTTCCTTCAAAAACTGTGTGCAAGTGTACCTAGAAGAATTGATGCTTGATGCTGTTTTGAAGGCAAAGGGTGGTCACACCAAATATGGATTTGATTTAGATTTTTCTTCTGTTCACTCACTTTGCATTTAGTTAATTGATAAATATAATCTATTAACATGTCTATTTTTGAAAGCATTCTTACTTTACAGCATTTTTTCACACGTGCCTAAAACTTTTGCACAGTACTGTACATTGTATAATATGCCATTTATTTTTTTGTTCATGTAATGAATGACAGGGATTATTCAAATGCAAAACATGTCGTGTTATATTGAATATAATATAAAATGATTAAAATCTCTGCTAATTGAGTAATTATACATAGGCCTACTTAAAAGGTCCCAGTATCACAGGCACCTGTGAACGCTGATGAAGCCTAGAGGTGAAACATATTCATGACTGAGAACTGCACATTAAAAAAAATAAAAATAAATAAAAATAAAAAATAAATTGAAATAAAGGAAATAATTTCTAATTTTTGAGTGATGGCCTTTTTTGATTTCTTTAGAGTCATCATAAACTCCTCGGTCTTTTACATAGATTCCTTCTTCAATTTCAGTAGCTCCCATGTGATATTTATAATGCACATTTTTATTGCCTGCATGCAATACTTTACACTTTTCTCTATTAAATGTCATTTGCCATGTGTCTGCCCAGTTCTGAATACTGTCTAGATAATTTTTAATGACCTTTGCTGCTGCAACAGTGTTTGCCACTCCTCCTATTTTTGTGTCGTCTGCTAATTTAACAAGTTTGCTTACTATACCAGAATCTAAATCATTAATGTAGATTAGGAATAGCAGAGGACCTAATACTGATCCCTGTGGTACTCCACTGGTTACCTCGCTCCATTTTGAGGTTTCTCCTCTAATCAGTACTTTCTGTTTTCTACATGTTAACCACTCCCTAATCCATGTGCATGCATTTCCTTGAATCCCCTCTGCGCTCAGTTTAAGGATTAATCTTTTATGCAGGACTTTGTCAAAAGCTTTCTGGAAATATAAATAAACCATTGAAGGGAGAAGATCCTTGCTGGCAGATGGCAGTGAAGGTGCAGAAGCACTCTGACTGCGCACACAGACTAATTCATTGTAACATTCAGGAAGGCACAGCATTTGGTTCCTGTCCTGCAGTCCAAACCCATTTTCAAGACTGCAATGAAGATGAGCAGAGGATGGGGTTATCCAACATGTTCTATAGTCTTTAAAACAAATACAGTATTTAACCATAGAAATAGTGCTGTGCTGCTTGTTTCACTGTTGCTTAGTTACATAACTGAGTCTGAAGCTAACTTGCAGAACGCTTTTTATAGCATAGTTTATAAAGTTCAATGAGTGGTTATCTATATTTTAAAATTCATTTTCTTAACATGGGTCCCTGTTTACCAACCCTCAAAGAGAAAGTAGCTTTCAATTTCCTTTCTAATGAAATATTTACCATAGACTTTTCACCTGCACTGGCACATCCACAGGGTATATTTGCACATCCTTATTTTTTTCATGTGCATTGAATCCTATGTAGGGCCACAATTTCTATTGCGAGCCCTATCTTTAAACAATCTCAGAAAGTTGTTTAGCATTACGAGATATATTTTACCAAAGATGATATTATTTAAAGATGGAGTTCAGACTAAAACATTTTGCAAAGTAGGAAAAACTACCTTAAAATTAGCAAAATTCCACCTCCTTTGGATATATCTTCATAATAGTGAGGGAATATATTTTATATCCAGCCCAACACCCTTTAGTTTTACATCAGGTCATTCAGGTAGGAATGAATGGGAACAACTTGTCTGGACGAGGGTTGTTTTTCAAACTCAACTGGTGCTCTACTCCCCTCTAGTGGTCTGAAAGAGGAATACACTTCCGTGTTTATTTTCCTGATCGATGCCTAAAGTAGTCTTGCATTTTCTTTGCAGAATGATCAGATAGATAAGATTTCGATAGATTAAAGATAAATTGATTCCACTTATATAAAGGCTCCAATAGAACTCTGCAGAAAGCAAAAGCAATAAAATAACTGGTATGAAACTAATGGGAGAAGAGTTCACTTCCTTGAAAAGTGAAGGCTCTGCCACTCTGTAGTCTCTCATTACACACAATGAAGAACAAAAAACTAAACTACTGCAAATTCTACCCACCAAAAGAACTGCATTGTGATGAAATAGAGAGAGAGAGAGAGAGAGAGAGATTCCCACAAATGTACAGTGTCTCCATAATTAATATATAATATATAGTGTATACATAATAAATCATTTTATTCCCACAATGTACAAAAAATACATTCAAAATTCTTCATCATTTCAGACACCCAATCCTATGAGAAAACAAACAAAAAAAACTAAAAGAACACACATACAAGGGTAAGTTTTGTATCAAGAATTCCTTACAGTATAAATCCAAGTACTCAAGCATTTCTTTTACAGCAGTGGTCCTCAAAGTAATTAGGGCACGGGCATAAATTGATCTTACTTGGTTGTTTGCAGGCAGTAATTGTGTGTGCTGCACTTATTCTTTAAATAATTTATATAAAATACACAATGCAAATGTTTTTTAATAGCATGTTTACACAGATAACCATGAATAAACTAAAATAAGAGGATAGATAGCGTAAAGATCACTCATCTCCAGAACAATTATTCAGAGAAAGTGGATTTGTAACTAAATCTACTACGGTGTTTCCCTTGTCTGGTGAAATTAAAAAATATATAGAGAGAAAATTAAATACTAAATACTGAAATGTATTATTTTTCTCAATAACAGTCGGCAAAAGTCAGTGCTTACCCGGCATATTCACCCCGCCTCTGCTCAAGAATGAATGGACAGCTGTCAGAGCTTTCACTTTCCCATTGGCTACTCACTCGCCTTCAATTTTCAAGCAGAATACCGTGAACAGCCTCTGCTTGCTTATGATTGGACAGCTGCGTAAAACTTAGCAGATATTTGACTCTCCTATTGGTTAAACTTACTGTCAGTACCTGCAACTGAAACACCCAGTTTTTGTCCCACCCAGCCAACTTATGATTGGTCTACCACAGAGAAAATGTTGATAGTCAATTGGTTGATCGTATCGCAGAGGCACGAATTTGCCCGTATATTATAAACGGATGCATACTAAGCCTTTCTATAGCTAGAACTCTGGAAAAAGATCCAGATTGCTGCGAATCCTGGGATTATTATTTGTTTATTTATTATTTGTTTATTTAGCAGACGCCTTTATCCAAGGCGACTTACAGAGACTAGGGTGTGTGAACTATGCATCAGCTGCAGAGTCGCTTACAATTTCGTCTCACCCGAAAGACGGAGCACAAGGAGGTTAAGTGACTTGCTCAGGGTCACACAATGAGTCAGTGGCTGAGGTGGGATTTGAACTGGGGACCTCCTGGTTACAAGCCGTTTTCTTTAACCACTGGACCACACAGATAAAGGGGGTTAAAGGAATGTGTTCAATGATCCTGGAATGGGAATGTCCGGGCAGCACAGCTAGGATCACCCCAGGAACGTGGAGATGAAAACGCTAGTGTCCAGATTGAGAGTAGCATGCCACCACCGATCAGGGAAGTACAGCACCTGGAAGGAGAGGACAACACAAGCATTAAAACTACTTGCAAACACAGTGGCAGCAAAAAAAATAAAGTATTATCCATAGTGTGAGCATAGGTGCTGCACATGGGGCTGCGCGTGTGTGTGCGTGTGCGTGTGCGTGTGTGTGTGTGTGAGTGTGTGTGAGAGTTTGGTGGCTGGCGGCCATCTTGGTGAAGGGACATCCTGAAACTAAGATGGCGATCGTTGCACAGCCACATGGTGATGGCATTGTTTGATTGTCTAAATGTAGGAGTGGTTGATTCATTGTTTGACTGTATAAGTGAAAGAGAAAAATGTGGAATGTGGCATTGGTGATTGATTGAATGATTTATTGTCACTCGGTGTTTGGGGAAGCATGTGTAGGAGAGTATGAGAAGTGAACGCCTGTGTGGGATGACTGTTTGGAATATTTATAGTTTATACCTTACAGCCCTCCAGCCTGATTTACAGTACTTGAGTGCTCAAAATAAAATCATGTATTGTGTACTTTAATGAATACTTACTATTAAAATGATTGTTCCAAACGTCTGACTATTCTTCTGATATGCAAATATAAATAACACCACCTGTTTCTTTAAAACTCTACTTACACCTGAAGAAGACACATTTGAAGTCTATTAAACAGTATCAAATCTAGTATCGCCATTAATAGTCTTTAAACATACATATATTCAGGTTATGTGTAAAGCTATCGGCAGAATACACTGGCTACAACCAAGAAACACAGCAGGGTCAGGAATAAGAATCCTATTGCACAGCAGTTTTTCCCATTCCAGGTTTTCCTACAAGCTTGTTTAGTCACAGTGTATAGGTAACAACCTCAGGTGCATCTTATTACTCATAGTAAAGCCAGGAGTGGATCAAACTGCTATGCAATGAGAGTCTTATTTCCATCCCTGCACAGGGTGTGGCTGTTTCATGGCAGGGGATGTGGTTAATAACTGACTCAACCCTTCCAACCGGGGAAGCAGTGGGTCGGTTAATGACAGCTGACAAAGGATACCCCACCTGAAAGCAAGCTAATGATAATAACATGAAGTACAAGCACACAGACCTCCCCCGGGTGTATGGTGCACTCAATGGGCCGGTCCTCCTGGTTCAGGGTGGGGTATGTGTCCACTACCCAGGATAGCGTGGTCTTGTTGGGGTGGAAATTAGGTGCTTTCTCAGGGGGTACAGGAACCAGCTGCAGGAAGTGGGGCACAAAAAAACTGTCACCTCAGAAAAATGTCTTTGGGGTCATGTTACTGCCTACAAAGCATGGCAGCCTACTGATTAATGACAGGAAACCATGTTTTACAATGAAAACAAACATTTACTAGAACAGGTGTTTCTTTCGAAACTGCACATTTGAGTTACATATAGAGAACAGAAATGCATAAAGATTTTTGATATTATTTTGTAGCTATATCCACTTTAATGTTTGTAGACAGAGACAATAGATTTTGAAATTGTGCCCCCAAAAAGTTTAAGAATCCCTGGCCTACAGTATTGTAACAGAATAATGGTGGAGTATTTTAACTTGGTTGTAACCCTGGCACTGTTCTGTGTTCTGTATTGGGTTACCATACTTATTGGAACACTTAAAGGGTACATAAGGACCTTTTTATTGTATTGTGTTACATGTTCCCATGTGTTGCTACAACTGTTATGTAAGGTGTGTGTATTGTTTTAATTTTTCTTTGCCTCAAAATGGCTTCACATGTACCTGCATGGACCTCTCAGAACTACATTTCCCATCATCCTCTTGCTCACTGGTAAATCCATCTCAGTGAAGCTGGAGCTTGTCCTATTGACTCCTATTCTATTCTGGCTTGGATATTTCAATGTGAAGGGTGACATTGTAGTTACCTTCCTCCCATAGATAACCTCCGAGTATCCCGGGCCGTGCCAGTGAAACGGTACCCCTGTCCCAGGACCTGCAGAACAGATAAACAGTGCAATCACACAACGATGTGAGAGCACAGCTCCCCACCCACAGTGGAGACTGCCAGAGGCTTACTGACCCGCTATGCCGAAGCTGTACGCCCCGCTCGTTCCTGGAAGTGCGTACGCCGGAGGAACGTAGTTTTGGAACAGGGACCTCCATTCAGTGAAGTTATTGTCTCCGAAGAAGTACAGAGTGTCTGTTAGAAAAACACATACAGACAGGATTAGAAATTCAATGCTGAAGAATACAACTGACTGTAACTACAGTACAAAATACAATGAGGGCAACTGTCTCAACTATTTTTGCTGTATCAGTTTTGTTCCATCCCCAAGGCTACGTTATGTTATTTTTCACAACACGTCCACAAGGGACTTCCTTCTAGATGTTGGGTCCTGCATGGAGAACTGTGGTGAACACGTTAAAAGAATGAAACCTTAAAGGGAAACTGACCACTGCCCAGCATGTCGAGTGACTGCGGCCTCAACAAGTGCTCAACAAACTCCAGGAAGGGCACGTCAACTGTGGAGAGAACACACTGAAGGATTAGAGTGGAGGAAATAGGGGGTTTGAACAGTCTGGGAGGGAGGCAGTCTGCTCCAGAGCTTAGAGCTGAGGGACTGGGCGGGAGGCAGTGTGGTCTAGTGGTTAGGGGAGAGGGACTGGGAGGAGGCAGTGTGGTCCAGAGCTTAGAGCTGAGGGACTGGGCGGGAGGCAGTGTGGTCTAGTGGTTAGGGGAGAGGGACTGGGAGGAGGCAGTGTGGTCCAGAGCTTAGAGCTGAGGGACTGGGCGGGAGGCAGTGTGGTCTAGTGGTTAGAGGAGAGGGACTGGGAGGAGGCAGTGTGGTCTAGTGGTTAGAGAAAAGGGACGGAGGGAGGTAGTTTGGTGTAGCTGTTGGAGCTGAGGGACTGGGAGGAGGCAGTGTGGTCTAGCTGTTGGAGCCGAGGGACTGGGAGGGAGGTAGTGTGGTCTAGCTGTTGGAGCTGAGGGAGTGGGAGGGAGATAGTCTGGTCTAGCTGTTGGAGCTGAGGGACAGGGAGGGAGGTAGTGTGGTTTAGCTGTTGGAGCCGAGGGACTGGGAGGGAGGTAGTGTGGTCTAGCTGTTGGAGCTGAGGGAGTGGCAGTTCTGAATGTTCCTCACTAGTGATAAAGGGCTTTTTACCTTTTCTGTAGGAATAGGTGTTGGCAGTACTCAGACGCACCATCCGGTCCCCAAACTCCTGTAGCAGGCTGTTCTTAGAGCACTGAAACTGGAACTTCTAAAGGGAAAATGCCCAACATATTGAGAGAGCTGAAGGATACATGGGGTAACACACTCAACCACGGATTTCAAATCTAGAACCTCTTATTAGCCATTGCCAAATTATCAGTTCTCCCCCTCTTCACTGTGCTAAACAGATTCTGGTTCCTGACTTTTCAAAAAGCTGTCCTAAATACAGCACCATAGACTAAAAGTGTAAAAGTACTTCCAAGTGTCTAATCACTTCCTGTGCTGTAGGTACACTAGCATGGTTCGACTTTACTGTATCCAGGCAGCACTGGACATTAACAGGTAACACGGGGTAAAGTGAGTCATTCTGCACTGGGAAATGGATAATATTTGGAGCAACTGTGAGATACGTTTTTTGCAGCTATTTAAAAATTCCTTGACTATGTATTCAGGGATACCAAGACATTTAGTAAGCAATAATAAATGCCACCCTCAGATGACAATATCAGTTAGGTTCAACAAAGGCTGTCTGTCACTGAATGCAATTTAATGGTGCATGCTAGTCAGCTGCCTGCTTGAGGGCTCCAGAGATACTTACTGTGTTGTCTGTGAGTCCTCGGATAATGACAGGTCTGGAATATGCATATCTGTAAAACAGAACAATGAATAAATTAACTAAAAACAACATACAGTTGCATAAATCAAACCAGTAGGTGTCCACAGCATTGTGTTACCATATAAAAAAATATAAGATACAGAATTCCTTTACCAAGTTTCATCACAGTTGAAAAATAGGTTCAGTAGACAACACTGGAACTTCTCCATATATCCCTAACAACCTATGCTTAAGAAAGCTCTTGAAAGTTTGCCCCGTTACTTTTAAAAAAGGGTAAAATCAGGCTATATTTTTTCACGTACACACAGAGAAGGGGCAAATCAGGTAAAATCATGTTATGCTGTTAAAAAAATATAAGAAACTTCAAATAGTAATTATACTTGATATTTGAAATGGTCCACCTGAACTGGAATGGCCCTTCTAAAGGCATCGGTCAGGTTCATAACCTCACAGAAATCACCCCTACAGTTCCTGCGGTCCTAGACAAGGCAGGAAGGCCCCCACCTTTCAATGAACTGGGAGTACGTCAAGGACTGGTCCCTGACCTCCACTGTGCACGGGCCCTCATCAGCTATGCTTGAGCTCCTGGTGGAGAGCCTGGGAAATACATTCAAACAAAGACAAGGTCAATAACAAACAGGCTAGCGTCATGAGCAGCAACGAGGGCACCTCATTCCGAGAAGACCATGAAGATAACACATTGTTCATACAAATTTCTATTTTGATGTGGAAAATGGCATGTGTTAATACTTGATCCAAGAGGGAGCAAGGATAGAGCTCTGAGGAACTCCATCCTTCATGTCACTTGTCTCAGATCAATACTAACGCAGCTACGCTGTAATAGATAGGAGCAGAACCATTCCAAAGCAATGCCTGTAATTAATAGAATTCTGTAGTCTCTCCAATGAGATCCCACGGTCCACAGTGTCAAAAGTAGCACAAAGCAACACTACAATAGACAATTGTCCAGTATCAGCAATCCGGAAGAGGTTATTACAGACCCTCAATAAGGGTATCAGTACTATGACCTGAGCAAAATCTGGACTGAAACTTTTCCAAAAACCCATTTCTACAAAAATGATCACAGTTGCCACAACTTTTTCAATCACAAGAAAAGGGATATTGAAAATCTATACTTTCCAGAATCGTCACACTGCACCAGAGCCACGGAGAGAGCGTCACACTGTACCAGAGCCACGGAGAGAGCACCACACTGCACCAGAGCCACGGAGAGAGCATCACACTGTACCAGAGCCACAGAGAAAGCATCACACCGTACCAGAGCCACGGAGAGAGCACCACACTGCACCAGAGCCACGGAGAGAGCATCACACCGTACCAGAGCCACAGAGAGAGCACCACACTGTACCAGAGCCATGGAGAGAGCATCACACTGTACCAGAGCATCACACTGTTCCAGAGCCATGGAGAGAGCATCACACTGTACCAGAGCCATGGAGAGAGCATCACACTGCACCAGAGCCACGGAGAGAGCACCACACTGTACCAGAGCCACGGAGAGAGCGTCACACCGTACCAGAGCCATGGAGAGAGCATCACACTGTAAAAGAGCCATGGAGAGAGCATCACACTGCACCAGAGCCACGGAGAGAGCATCACACTGTACCAGAGCCATGGAGAGAGCGTCACACTGCACCAGAGCCATGGAGAGAGCATCACACCGTACCAGAGCCACGGAGAGAGCGTCACACTGCACCAGAGCCACGGAGAGAGCATCACACCGTACCAGAGCCACGGAGAGAGCATCACACTGCACCAGAGCCACGGAGAGAGCGTCACACTGTACCAGAGCCACGGAGAGAGCATCACACCGTACCAGAGCTATGGAGAGAGGACCACACTGCATCAGAGCCATGGAGAGAGCACCACACTGTACCAGAGCCATGGAGAGAGCACCACACCGTACCAGAGCCATGGAGAGAGCATCACACCGTACCAGAGCCATGGAGAGAGCGTCACACTGTACCAGAGCCACGGAGAGAGCGTCACACCGTACCAGAGCATCACACTGTACCAGAGCCACGGAGAGAGCGTCACACTGCACCAGAGCCACGGAGAGAGCGTCACACTGTACCAGAGCCACGGAGAAAGCGTCACACTGCACCAGAGCCATGGAGAGAGCGTCACACTGTACCAGAGCATCACACTGTACCAGAGCCACGGAGAGAGCGTCACACTGCACCAGAGCCACGGAGAAAGCGTCACACTGCACCAGAGCCACGGAGAGAGCGTCACACTGTACCAGAGCCACGGAGAGAGCGTCACACTGCACCAGAGCCACGGAGAGAGCGTCACACTGTACCAGAGCCACGGAGAAAGCGTCACACTGCACCAGAGCCACGGAGAGAGCGTCACACTGTACCAGAGCCACGGAGAAAGCATCACACTGTACCAGAGCCACGGAGAGAGCATCACACTGTACCAGAGCCATGGAGAGAGCGTCACACTGTACCAGAGCCACGGAGAAAGCGTCACACTGTACCAGAGCTATGGAGAGAGGACCACACTGTACCAGAGCCACGGAGAGAGCATCACACTGTACTAGAGCCACGGAGAGAGCATCACACTGCACCAGAGCCACGGAGAGAGCGTCACACTGTACCAGAGCCACGGAGAGAGCACCACACTGCACCAGAGCCACGGAGAGAGCGCCACACTGTACCAGAGCCACGGAGAAAGCGCTACACTGTACCAGAGCCACGGAGAGAGCATCACACTGTACCAGAGCATCACACTGTACCAGAGCCATGGAGAGAGCATCACACTGCACCAGAGCCACGGAGAGAGCGTCACACTGTACCAGAGCCACGGAGAGAGCGTCACACTGCACCAGAACCACGGAGAGAGCATCACACTGCACCAGAGCCACGGAGAGAGCATCACACTGTACCAGAGCCATGGAGAGAGCACCACACTGTACCAGAGCATCACACTGTACCAGAGCCATGGAGAGAGCATCACACTGCACCAGAGCCACGGAGAGATCATCACACTGCACCAGAACCATATAGAGAGCATCACACTGCACCAGAGCCATGGAGAGAGCATCACACTGTACCAGGCACCCGACAAGCAAGTGAAGCCTCATGAGACAGAGGGGACACACTGCCTACTGCTCCCAGGCGAGGAACACTCTGGGGAATATCTGATTCACTGAGAGCATTTACACATAATATAACAATTATTATATAGACAGCAGTTAGAGTCCAAAGAGTGCAATGTCTGATTCAAACACGATGAATTTACAGTCACATTATTATTATTATTAATTGTTTATTTAGCAGACACCTTTATCCAAGGCAACTTACAGAGACTAGGGTGTGTGAACTATGCATCAGCTGCAGAGTCACTTACAACTACGTCTCACCCGAAAGACGGAGCACAAGGAGGTTAAGTGACTTGCTCAGGGTCACACAATGAGTCAGTAGCTAAGGTGGGATTTGAACCGGGGACCTCCTGGTTACAAGCCCTTTTCTTTAACCACTGGACCACACAGCCTCGGGCATGGACTGCACCCTCCCCTCCAAACAGCAGCAGCTCCAAAGACAAGCAGCAAGCAGGGTCATGGGCACCAAACCTGAGTCCATGGGGTTCTATGGTAGTAATTACTGGAACTGTGCACTTTTCTTAAAGATGTCTAGACTCACTTGTCTTGTGTTAAAACATAGCTATCAGCGCTACTGTACTACTGAGTAGTTGTCTAAGGATGCAGCATGTTTTTCTGCAGAAGAATATACAAACTCAAGCCATGTATGGGCCTGTCTATTGTGGAGATTTGTGTGGTGCTTTGTGATGTGCATTAATGTCCACAGGGGGCGTTCAGAGACTACCAAACCCGTGGGACTTGTGAATCTGCGTTAGAAGCATAGCGTATGACAGTCACTGCTCCGCTTAACCCACCCGCAACAGAGTCAGAGAAGGAATACAAAGCACAAATTTAAAAGTTATACTAACTTTGGGAGTTGTAAACACAGATTTGCTATCACAATGCAAATGCTTACGTTTTGAGCCTTGTATTTTACAGTACGTTACAGCCGGTGACAAAGTAAAATATGTGCAGCATTGCAGCCTGGTTAAATACATTGCATTTGACATTTACAGCGCACAATGTATACAGTACAGTAAGCTACTCTAATAACCCATATGTATACTTGAGTGATGAGAAAAATACTTCTCCCAGTTAGTACTGTACTCACCAGCCTCCATCTGCTGTCAGCGCGCTCTTTGCATGAGAATTCTCAGACTGTACTGACAGCAGCGAGATAAAGCAGGCAACAGTGAAAAGCACGCAACAATATTCTTCCATCAGGTCCACTAAACTGAGCTCTGCTGAATTGTATGTAGCACGGGTACAGCGAGGTGTTGGCAATATGACTGCTATATCTTCTTTCCGTATATCTTATGATTTAAAGATAGGTTACTATTTCAATCAATCTCTCACTGTACTTCTCAGATACTGTAAGCACAGCTCAGCGACACTTTGCTGAATTGTATGTAGCACGGGTACAGCGAGGTGTTGGCAATATGACTGCTATATCTTCTTTCCGTATATCTTATGATTTAAAGATAGGTTACTATTTCAATCAATCTCTCACTGTACTTCTCAGATACTGTAAGCACAGCTCAGCGACACTTGCTTCCTTCAGCGCGGTGCACCCGGGACATGCAGTACTCATGTGTAGTGTATTCTGGGAGTTGTAGTTCATTCAAAACATAATAATCTTTAGCATTGTGCTCAAATTAGTTTCATTGGGTTACCTACCATGATCATTTTGGGTCATTGAACAAACCAAAAGCAACGTAGTAACCTAGCAACTGTACTAATGACAGACTGCCGCATAGTTTCAATTACAACGAATCGGGCGCTTCTACGTAGACTCCGGGTTTAAGATGTTCTCTATTGCAAAGAACACAATGTACCAGTCTGCTGCCCCCTAGTGGATAGTAAAACAAGCTACCTGTGTTAAGCTAGTCAAGTGATTCTCCAAGAGATGCTGAGCTAACTCTGTTACTCGTATGAATAGAACCCTTTGATGTGTACTAACAAAAGTCTTAAAGTGTAAATAAAAATAGCACATTAGCAATTACTTAGATAACGTCCATTGTAATTGCTGAATCATGTTACATGACTAAAAGGTTACACTTAAATGATTTTTGCAAAAATCTTGTCTGCTAGTTTTCATTGACTGAAACTAAAAAGTAACATAGATGTAAAATTAGGCAACATTTGGACGATGATTTGGCTGTACTTGTTTAACAGGGTTATTATTTCACGCCATTTCACGATCTAAAAAGAGGTATTTCAAAATATTTCACGATTAAACATGATACTTATTAAAGCAGAAAAAAATGCATTGTCACATTCAAAATTAATAATTTGCTCTAGTTATTATGCAACAAATGATCCTAAATATTGAAATGCTTAGCTGAAAGACAGCAAATGCTAAATCGTTGACTGTCTCGTGCTTTATATGTCCACCTTTTAAAGTCTATTAGTCACGAGTGGATGCTTCTTAGAGGTTTAGGGGGGTCAAAAATAGGAAAACCAGATACATAACGGGTTTATTACGTAAGGTATGGCTCAAAATAACTACGGTTAAACACGCGGTTTGTACTACGTAATAAGTCAAATGAAATGTAGTGGGTAGTGCATTCACTTTGACATACAAAAGACTACACTTCCCATGATCCAGAGGATCAGCTGACCCGATGCAGCGGGAACAGCGGGAATTTAAAGGCAGCGCAGGGGAGACAAATACCCCATCTCCACTGGCATATCCGACCCGTGGCGGCTCGGTACGGTAAGGGTACGGGAGGTTCTCCACTGGCTATTTGTCGAGCCGAGCGAGAACCAAACCGTTAATTAATTAATAATAATTAATAACAACTGTCTTTCTTTGCGTGCGACGTCTGTAGCACGGATCGGCTCTGCAGTAGAAAAACAACCCAAGCTCATCTTAACCGCACCGTGAGGGCTCGGTTGTACAGTGGGAAAGAGGCAAAAAAGAAAGGTCTATGTAGAGCAACATTGCCAGACGTACGATAATTATCATATTTGTACGATTATTTCAACCCTTGTACGATCAATAATTGCAAAAATGGTCAAGAGTACGAGAAGTGTAAAAAGTTAAACCTTCAATTAATAGTTTAAATTTCCTAAGACTTTTCTTGGTCAGCTGCGCAGATTATGACCTTCTGCGTCACCACGTGCAGCTTTTTCCACGCACAATCCCTTCAGTACTGCAGGTGTACCTCTTCAAACATTGTTGGGTTCGGCTCTGACTGATGCAACACAGTGATGGGTAAAAAATAATTCAGTCGCCTGCAGAATGACTTTCCTGGCGTCTTAGGGCACCTTTGAGCCAGTGAAGCGTGCATGCAGCTTCCTCACAGATGTGATGATTTAGCAAGAGATGTTTACAATCATTTTAAGAACAGCTCAAAACATGTGGCCCGGTTCCAAGAATTTCAAGAGTTTTACAGTGTTGAACCTCACAAACTGCTGAAGCCCTCACAAACACGTTGGCTATCACTCCAGCTAGTTGTAAAGCAGCTATCTAACCAGTGGGATGCCCTCCGCCTGTTCTTCACTTCACAGTGGCTGGAAGCTCGACTGAACGCAGCAGAAGATATCTATAATTGTCTTAACGATGCATCACTTCACCTTTACTACTATTTCCTGGGATGGCCTTCCAAAGTTTACAAATTTAAATGAGAACTTTCAAAGCGAAAAAGTTGTAATTACCACTCTTCGCAGAAAAATGGTTGGAATTTACAGATATTCTCCAGTCCTACATGCAAAGAAATTATGACATCACTCAGCCAACGGGATCCTGCAGATGCATCCAAATTCGTACCACTTACCAATATGTACCTGGATGCAGCATGTGAAGCTCCTTCCACAAGAAAATTCAAGTCGCTATCAGAACATCTTCATGGGTTTCCAAGTTCACTGTCAGCGCTTCCTCGTGACTGCTGGCCTTGAAATAAAAAAAAACTCTTCAACTTTGATGACCCAGTTTTCACTCGCATTGAATGCCTCACCCTGTCGGTGGCCACAGATCAGGGCTCATGATCGCGGTACCCCTCCTTGGTGTCACTACAAGTACCACGAATCATGGATCTTGAAAACACTGATTTACTCCAGCTCATCGATGACCAGTGGAGGCAGATGCCCTTGATGAAACTGTCAAGAGAATATTAAAGAAATGGACGTCGAGTGTTAAAAGTGTAGAAGGACTGTAGTGTGAGTGGCGCTGCGTCTCCCGATTGCAAAAATCGTGTAGTGTAAGCCCGGCTTTACACAGCTGTGTGAGAAATCTGGTGGATTCATGAAAGAACGTGCAAACTGTATGTAGCGCTGTGGATTACAAACCTCGGAAATTCATGGAAACCTGAAGCAAGAGGATAACTACTCGCCAACGCTGGAGCCTTATTAATGAACGGACACCGCCAGTAAAACGCAACTAACAATAAACGTGTATTTGTTAGTTCGGAGGATTTTGTGAAGAATCGTAAAAATGTGTTTTTAGGATTATTGGAGACACGTTCTCTCACATACCGTAATACAGTGCGATATAATATTGACCGTGGACTAACTGTGGTCTGGTTACCTACCACCCAAGGAAAAGAGACAACACGGGTGTAATTAAAAATGACTTATTTTCCACACCAACACACAGTACACCTGATAATCGGGATTGCTGCTTAAGTGAGATACAAGTAGCTTATAAAGTGGTTAATAGTTTAGTGTCTGGTGTTTGCCTACGAGACTGACCATGATTGGTATGTACAGGGTTTGTTGTATATTAATAAAAAAATAAACTTATTATACTGTGTTTTTTATTTTTAGCAGTATTAGCAATAAAAAGTAGGTCTCTGCGGGTGGGCGGGCGTGAATTATTTATTTTAATCCCATGATATCGCGATATAGAAATTATATAGCATCAAAATATCGATATTGGTGCCCATCCCTACTATAAAATGTTTTTTTTTTTTACCCGGGAAAGCGCTGGTGTAGCACCGTCTACCGCGCAGGCTGCACTTTCAGTGTTTTAACACAACCTAAAAACTTAGTGGAAACCCAGTTTAAGAAAGCTGTAGTAGCTGCACAAGGCCAAATTGGAACTTAGAAACATTTAAATATACCATGCCGTATTTTAATATGAATTAGGTTATTTGCATTTGGAAGAATTTCTGTGGCTAAAAGAAAAACACATTAACACACACAACCCAGAAGTATAGAGTGAGCAAAAGGTGACATTTTTCTTTCCATGGAAATTGCCCCTATGAATGTTCATGGTGTATCCTATCCATACACTAGTATTGTGTCCAGACTAGCAACCACCCTAGCAGAAACCACATACTGCATCTACAATGTAAATACACTGTGAATTAGATAAAATCAGGAACTAATGCTTATCTAGCTGACCGCCTAGGAGAGTGCATGTATGCTTTACCCTGACACAGTGCACACATCTCCTACCATTAGAGGATGAACATTAGGAGTAAACAGTGAGGACAGCTGTGATCAGACCCATTCTTCCTGGGAGAACCTGTGCAAAGAGGTATGAACATCTGTTTATTGGGTTACATGAGAATAAACTCCCCCTTTGTCAGTAACATACATCCTCTGCCATGGTTGTAATTTCAAAATTAGACAGTTCAGAAATTACAATTAGTGTAAAAGTAAACATGGTAAACCATCACATTTTATTTTTCTCCAAAAAACTAAACAAAATATATGGAAACTAACCTGTCAACACAAAGGGGTGTTCGTATTTGAAAAGAAGCTATTTATAACAAAGGTTCTTAATGTAAAAGATTTGTAAGAATGGAAAAAATGCACCTCACTTACCATCTCAGCATTCAACCTCGGCTTTCCAGTCTTTCTGGGACTCAAAGGGACCCACACTTTCAGTAAGGGTACAGCTACCATGCACTCCATAAAACCTTAATTAGCCATGTGCCGCGTTCGTTTGAAAACATTTTTGCACACAGCAAGTTTAACAATCATAATGCAGACTGTTCTTGACCTCAATGTATGTTTACACAAACTCCCAGTGCAACTTTGGTTTTACAATCACCGTAAATTTAAAAGAAATGACATAAAGAAAAAAGTATGTGTAACATAGGGGCATAAAGATTCCTGTATATACACCCAGATTCTGCAAGTTTCAAAACCTTGCTAAAGAATTACCTTATTATTTACTTAAAACAAAAAAACAACACTGAAGGCGGCACTAGGTGAAATGTTTGCCTGCTTGACTTTCTCATAGGTTTTACAAAAGAACGACCTTACCATGTTTCAATATCATTGAATAAGCGGTTCTTAAGTGTAACATACGTATGGCAATCTCCACCTCATACCTATTTAAAAACGTCTCCATATTTATGAAATGAACGGTGTCTCCGGTGTTTGAGGATATGTAACACCTGGGTACATGATAATACAACACACTGAATCAAAAGGATTTCAGATTCCCAAAACATTGGGGGAAAATAGTAAAACAAAACCAATACTGATGTGTTCCTGCCAAATATTTCAAATATGGCAATTTAAAAAATAAAAAAAATACAAACAGAAACTATTTTGAGTTTCAAACAAACTGAAGGCTAGAGACAATTTAAAGACTGAGAAATAAAAATGGCTTCAAGTGGAAAACCTATTGAAATATTGTGCTAGCTACAATCACTTTAATAATGCTCAAGAACAGGTGTAGGTGTGTGTGTGTGTGTGTGTGGCAAATGGGTACAGCAACCCACGGAAAAGGTTTCAGAAAACTGTATTTAGACCTTTAGTACCACAGAAATGTGGGACACAAATGCAAAACAGCAAAACCACTACAGTGCTACATTACAAGTCTGTTACTGTGATGCCATAGCTTTATGAATGCCAATGAAAAAAAGAGTCAAGTTTTCAAATTCTTCATACACACACAATACAATATGTCCAACCCAACCCTCTCGTCTGCCCTTCTCCACTCCACTCCTCTCCACTCCACTCCACTCCCTTACCCCCAAGCCCATTTCTTGTGTTCTTTAAATCTCATGGGATGAAGGCAGCAAAGTGTACAATACCATTTTTTATACAACAACTTTTGCAGTATTTGGAAAGCATCGCTTTCTGGGGAAGCTCAGTATGGTTCTAGTGGTGGGGATGTGGACTAGCTCATCAGTTATCCAGTTACTCCCCTCAAACAATAACCAAACTTAGAGCTTCATTTTCTGTGGGTGCTGATACTTATAACCATGATTTGCAGGTATGTGGCTGAATCACAGGGAAATAAAGAACTAGTGGCCCAATCCAAAAACCCAGCCCAACAAGTAAGTGCAATAGCTTGGACTGAAAACTGGCACCTATCACGTTCTGGATGTTAAACAAGTTCTATGGATTAACAGTCAAGTAGACTCTGTAAAATGGTGCTCAGTGCACATAAAAAGAATAAAGGGTATTACTGACAAGGACATTCAAATTGATTTGTAGTAGCCACTAGTACTGTATGATTTTTTTGTATGCTATTTTGTACATATTATATTTTTCCATTGGGATCAGCTCCTAGCCTTTGAGAGCAGATTAAACAATGGTAAAATGAGAGATTCCAGGGGGCTTGTGCTCCGTAAGTCAGTCTGTTGCACGGCCGCTGGGTTAAAGTGCAAATCCAGGAGGGCATCTCTATTGGTCTTGAACCCTGCAGGTCAATAATCCTCTACCCAGCCATTCTCTGAGATAAATGCGTCGATCACCTCCTTCATGGCCAGGTTTGGGATCAGCTGATCCTGGGTTAAGGGACTCCGGGTCACAGGGTCAAAGTGTCCAACTCGCTACAAACGCAAAACAAAACATCAGCGGCAATGCATATGGTTTTACATTCAGTATGACCGGCTTTGGATTTATCAATGGTTCTAGACATCTAGTGTTCAAGCTTCATCAAAAGAATTCTGAGGGATATATTTTGCCACTCTTCAACAGATCTGCTGCTCAATACTTGGTTTGATAGCCCCTGATTAGGTCTTATCTTGAACTACTTTGCCCAAGGTAAGATTAAGTAGCCCCAAAATTAATGGTAATTGAGATCTGTAAAACTAGCCATTATGACCGTCTTCTTTTCACCAACATCTTTTACTTGATCTGGAAATGCATGATTCAGACCTGGAGATGGGCCAAGAACCACAATCCCAGTGTTAAAACTCATACCTTCACAACCCTCTGTAATAATCAAGGACTACCTAATGTTACCCTTGCACGGTAGGAAGATAGTGCTAAAGTCGGGATCTGTGACCTCTCGCATAATCAACATTTATTGCATGCTACTCAGGAGAGCAATATCAAAATAAAAATAGGGTGTCAGTACTTTTGGGCAGCAAAAGTCGAGACAAGGTATCAGTCATAGAGAGAAATTTGAAAGTTAAAGTTGCCAAATGATTAGTTTCCATTCCAATTATCTACCGCTTATTTGAATGCATAGTTACATACGTCGATTAGCCTAGCACTGTGCTATGGTTGGATGTTGTTTTTACCTGTAGATGCTCCTCTATGTCTTTGCGGTCATACGTGATTCCACTGGGGGTAATGCAGGGCTCTCTCATCAACTCAAAGCTGATCTTTCCACATAGATAATCAGGAATATCCCGCTTCTGTACAGAGAACACAAACAGCATATTCCAATAGCGTACACGACTATGAAACAAAGGAAATGCTGCATGTAACAAAAACATTTCTCAACCCGTACTACTGTAAATCTGTGGTATGTAAATTATTCAGACGACAGGTTTTTTTTTCTATTATACTGGGGTTCCCCATAAGTCATAGGAGTGATATATTATGGTGATTATGATATTCATTGTAAAACTGGGTGGCCATAACATGTAAAGTATCTGCACCACACATCAAAATGATCTGAATGTATTCCTCTTTGCTTAAAGACATTTCACACCTGAAAAAAACAGAGACAGCCAATATTAACAATTACACCTACAATTCCTGACGTATGGGACACTTTGTACAATTATAAATGGAAACAACTTAGTCCAGTTTTCATCATCATTTTCACAAATTTTCATGGCTTTGACAAACTAAACCAACTAATTTCCAATTGATGGATATAGCATAGAGAATATGGCTATTTTATAAGACTGAACATTCACCCACCTTTCTTTTTTCATCTACTTGAGAGAACAGCTCTTCCATGTCTGACAGGTATTTGTCCTTTATAACAAAGAGAAAAAAAAGTTTATTGGGAGAAATACAAAATCTGCATTGTTTTTTTGTGCACATGCAGCATGTATTCCTGTGTAGAAGCATTTAAGGAATGATTATCTGAAATTGATCCTGTACTCTCCAGTGTCTCGTTAAACTATGCTCTGACTGCATTCACTCATTAAAATTAGGAAATCAATACTGGAAAACCCGATTCTGGCAGGCACAAAGTCCAATATACATGTGGATTCAAATTTGACTTGCTGAATAATAAAGCAATCATTTCAAGTATGTACGAGAGCTTCCCTTCAAAACTCCTCATGCAATAGGTTCGGGACCCTTTTAAGGCCACTGCTCACTGGATCTGATCTGTCATTTATCACGCATTATCCCAGTAAATGATTGAACACATTGCAAAGAGCTGCACGACTTCAACGAAAGAGACACCAGTTGCATCAAAGAACAGAAATATTACTGCTATAGATCACTCTGCCCAGTACAAGAAAAGAACATTTCAGGTGTCTTGTGATATTTTTATTAGTATTTATTTTGTTTGATAATTTGGTGAAAATAAAATTTCACATTTGCTGTTGTTCAAGTCAGTATTTGAGAACTTTTGTAATAAAAAAAATTAAATTCTCAGATAAAAAAAAGAAAAATCCTCGTTATTCCATGAGAAAATAAAAGGGCTAAAAATGAGTTTTCCCTGCCACGTTATAAGACACACAAACAGTACCACTGGGGATTACCAAGTTCACGGTACCGGCGCGTTTTTGTATTCACATATTCTGTGGTAGAAAGAATTATGCCTTTCTACCACAGAATATGTTCTTAAAAAATCGCGCGAGGGAAGTGGCTTATGAACAGTAAGTAAACAACTTTATTATTATGTATATTATTTATGTAAGTTGCCCAATGTCCTGGGAAAATAGAATTTTTAATAGAAATTCTGTTTTTACGTAGCATGTGTCAACTGTACTGTATTACTGTAGATATTACTGCACCCTTTGCAACCTAGTTTTTATTGCCTCTTGAAAATCAGGCTGTTCGCACACAGAAAGCACGTTTTCACCACGTTTTGTTTTTTGAACTTGTTTTTAGTGGAATCACTATAATCTTCACGAAGCAGAACATAACCTGAATTGTGAATTTCTTTTATGCAGATTTAGACAATGTCTGACTGCCTAATAAACATTGCTGATTTAAAATGTAAATCTTCATATCTGCAACATGTCCACCTTGCTGTTCCGTTTAACTCAGATAAAATAAGTATGCAGTCCTGTTGCTGTTAACAGTACAGACTAGCGAACTTCCTTCTTGTTAAAATAACTTGCTGTAAATGCATTAACATATTTAATTTATTTACATGTTCAATATTCCATTATGTATGTAGGGGTGTGCAAATTTATTAAAACAACCCCCAGACACTGTAATTTGATTTGTTGTATAATATATCGCACCTTCATTTGCAAATGGAGATTTCAAAGCCAGTTCATTAGTGTGGTATAATAATAAATACAGACATTCTGCTGTATTATTTTGTTTTTCAAATTGATGGAAACTCTATTTTCTCAATAAGTTTTGTAGCAAAAATGTAACTACAGCAATTTAAAATTAATATTTGTTTTAAAACTTTGAAGTTATTTTTTTGTTAAAAAAATGACTTGACCAGTGTATTTATTTAAATAGCCATTTAAAAACGGATTACAAAAAAATGACATTATGCCGTGGTATGACGATAACCGTGGTATATTTTTTGACAGTTATCATACCGTCAATTTTATACCGTGACATCCCTACTACTGGGTAACAGTTAACACAGGAAGTATTTATTGTTGTTCTTGTTACACTTCTTGTGTCTCTATGTTGAATTTTAGTTTATAACTAATTATTCTTGAACTGTAACCTTGTATTACAGTGTAACATGTGTAAGTCGCTTTGGATAAATGCGTCTGCTAAATAAATAAATAAAAATTGTTACACTTCCAAATTTTAAGCACGTTACAAGCTTACCAGCACCATTAATCAATAAAACAAACATACTTTTTTTTTTACTTCAAATATTACAAATAGTTCCTTGTTATAAAAATAAACAATATTCCTATAAGTTCAACTCCGAGTTAGTCTTCATCATCCAGACGGCTATTGTTAAAATAGAGCTGCAGCATTCCAGCTACAATCGGTCTGACTTCGGAATGGCACCACCTCCCTAATGTGCTTGCTGAAAAAATCTCACCAGTTGATCCACTTTGCACAGAGGAATGTTGGCTTTTACGTTGTAAGACGCTGAAATGATCCAAACACAGTGGTCTGTTTCAGTGTTTGATGGCCCTGCTGTTTCGGCCTCATCTTGTTTTACGTTTACTTTCATTCAATGTGTTTAGCGCTTCCCCTGTGTTCTACAATGGTGTGCCTACAAGTGTAATCTACAGCCTTGCTGCATGAAGTACAAAACAGCACATTACCATCGGCGTGAAATTCATCCTTGCCAAACTCGTTGATCCGATCTTTAGGGGTGATTTTTATTGTTTTCAGCATCTTTGAACAGCTCTGGACACTGAAGTAAATTGAATTACAAAGTAGTTTTATTAGATAGGTATGCTTACATAAATGTAGAGCAAAGTTGCCTGTGTTAATTTTTATAATATAAGTGTACTGATTTGGTTAATATCAAACAAACAAAAAGCCTTGCACGTTTTTTGACCCTCCCCAAGCGTAAAACTAAAAAATCTCCAAAAACATAGAAAATCTGTGTTTCTCTGTGTTATCATAGAAAAATCTGCGTTTTTACGTGTTATTCCGCAGCAAATGGATTCCTAGGATCCCTGTTAATAACTGTAAAGAAAAATGGTCAATATTGAATCTGACGAGGCTGTTTTTTCCACTTTAACAAATATTATGTTTAAATCAGGAAATAACTATTTTTAGATTGTGAAGAGCCACAAAATTAGCCATTTTTTACCATGAAAAATAATACAGCCCAGTTAATAAGTGAAAGCAGTCAGGGCAGAGTTTAGGACTTAAACTGAAGTAGACAAGTCAACACATTAAAAGGAAAACTGTGTCTTACATGCTTAGCTTCAATCTTTGCTAATTCATTCCTGCATCTGTTGTCTTCCAAGTTCTCTTGTCTTTCTCTGAAGTCTGCTTTTTCACTGCAGAGGTAATGGAACAATCAGCATACCCATACTCTTATAACAAAGTCATCATACTCATCCAATCAATGGGACAACTGCAGTGTGGTGATTCAGAGCTTGCTTTGAGCTGGGTTGGACATTGTAAGTACCTGTACTGAACAGCCTTCCTCATTCCATTCACATGAACTGACAAATATGACCTTTCAAAAGCAAGCTCCAAGCCAGGTAAAGGGAGATTAAGAAAATTAAATTTTGGAGCAATAGGACTAAGAACAACTCACAATGATTTCAAATATCTATTACAATGACATGTGATGGTACTTACCCCAACAAACATAAATAGCACCTTATCATTAGACAAATATAATGACTAGGGTCCATTTATTTCTTCATTTTCTTTGGAGAGAGACATTTCCACATATTTATTTTTTTTGTAAAGGCTACGGGACAGCAGCACTAACTCCTTGTACCTCTCTTTCTCTGCCAGGATGAGTTTGGTGAGATATGCGTGCAGCTCGTTCTCCTGGTTGATGCGCTTCTCTTCGATGTTGTTCCAGCGTTTCTTCTTTGCTATCCTGAGAGCTCCAGGGATATCGTCCCCGAAGTTCAGCCGCTGCTCCTTAGCCAGGTTGTAGGCTGGAAACAGACAAAGAAATCCTGCACAACACTGACAATATAAAGCCCTTATGTAGAAATCTGCAATGTTTTGGGGACTTTCCTGTGTGTTGGCAACAAGTGAGGAACACATACAAAAGATATGAGGAAGTAGGTGCAGAAGTAACACCTTACTTTACCTTTGCGGTATGCTGTGTTGCCTGCATCTCAGCAGTACATTTTTAAACAATCATGATTATTGTGGTATTTCTAATTCACACATCATGGAGCATAAACAGGCTAGCTCCTTTTCAACGTTTTATTTTTCAGTGCTTGTAAAACACAGTAATAAATTACAATTTGAGTAACATATTTATTTAGCGTCGACTCTAAGCTTTATGACCCATGACATGTGAATAAAAATATCAGAACAATATTTGAGGAATTGGTGCCTTCATCGTGACCTCTGAATGCCAGGTAAACAACAGAATCAAGTGTTTAAGAACCTCACGACTTGCTCGTTGTGATGTATTGTATCCCTACACTTCTGCTCATTCAGTTGAACATCAATCCGGGTTTGTCTAAAAGTTTTGAGTGTAACAGTGGCTCACGAATGACTTTGGGAAAGCTCATGTTTTTGTGCTGACTTCAATAGACATCCTAGATTGCTGTAGCCAGTGCTGTTCCACATCGCCTTTTCTGTACTGAACAAAAGACAGTTCCAGCAGTATAATTTTTCTAATTGGCAGCTTTCATATTTGACCGGATACCTTTCATAATTTGAATGTTGGAAGTGATGAGTCCCTTCCTGTGTCAGTTCAGGTATTTCGCGTATACCTCCCTTTTTTTTTTTTTTAAACAATCTCCATTTTTTCTGAAAACTGATTCGCAACCAAATCAACTACGATGTCTCCGTTGTCTGATGACATTTTTTTTTTAAATTTGTAAATATTACTTCGAAGTTCAACATAATTCTCAATAACGGTCTCTATAATATTAGCAATATTTTGTGACATTCAGCTATTAACGTGCACCCTAGCATATTTATGTCCTGCCTCTTCTCACTAATAATTGGACATCTGCAAAACCAGGGCAGATCTTTGAATTTCCCATTGGTTAAACTCACAAGACGTTGAACTGAAATGGAGAATACTTTTCAAAGGTGTATGTCCCACCTCTGCTCACTCATGATTGGACACCTGCATAACAAGGGTCAGATCTTTGACCCATTGGTTAAACCTACTCAAGACCGTCAACCGTTTATGTCCCGCCTCCGCTCACTTATGATTGGACTGCCATGGTGAAAATGCAGTTCTATTGTTTGACTTTATATAAAACATTTTAATTCTGCACAATTAAATTGTCAAAAAAAAAATCTGCCATCAACTCTTTAGTTGATTAAATTGGTCCGATTAATCTGTTATCTATCTATCTATCTAGAGGTAGGCATTACATACAAAAACAGCTAGTCAATTTTTCAAACCCTGACCTAAAGCACATACACTATCATCTAACTAGTATTTGGATGAGTGGCAGTTGAGTACCACAGAGCCCACAAGAGGCTGTAACATGTCTATGTCTTTTGCAAGTGTGAAAACAAGGATATATTTAAGTATATTAAATCCTCCTCTATTCAAATTTTCAAGAGCCATTCAAATGTTTTGTGCAAAATCCACTTAGATAATAGGAAGAGGAGATGGACTTTACTGGAAAATAAAGGAAGTATCATTATACATCCTCCTCCACTACGGCAGTAAATCTATAATAAGAGCTATCAGTATCACAACATGTAAAAAGTGTCATCACAATTAAATAAGCAGTTCTTTAGAACAGATTATCCCCTTTAAAAAAACAAAAAAAATCCAACTGAAAAATGTAAGGAATTGCAAAAACAAATGTACTGCAGTGATAGTAACCGATGAATGTATATTGTTAGCCTTCCACTTATCAACACAGTAAAAAAAAACACTTTCCGTACCATAAATATATGTGCTGTTTTTAAGGCTGTGTTAGAAGATTAAAAGGTTCGAAAGTTCGTTAAGCTAGCCAGGAATTCGAAGGTAGTTTTAAACCTTCGAAGGTTCGTCAGGTGACATTCACACACTGTATTATCCAAAGCACTGGGGGGTACCTATAGCGGTTGTAGCGCTTCAGTAAATATGTACTGAATACCTCGTGTACAAGACAGTGTAAGAGAAGTGCTATGGTAGAATATGTTTGAAACATACAAAATATACACAAACACTAATAATTTAAATTTCGAAAACTGAGCACCGTCTTCCCCTCCTCCTTCCAGCTCATGTTATCCAGAGGCAAACCTTTAATTTCTTCATTCACCATCTCGACAGCAAAGCGTTGCATAGCGCAAGCTGTCTTGAAACCCCTCTGCTGTTTGGGATTTTTAAGTTAAATGTCCAGACGACCAAAAAAAACAAACAGTTAAATGCAAACTGTGCAAGCATCTGTTGATGTATCATGGCGGCACAGCCAATCTCCGGGGTAACTTGACAAGTGTAAGTTCATATTATTAATATTTTTAGTAGTAGTAATAAGCGACTGATAACCTGCTTGGAACGGTGACTGTTAAATAAAGCTTTGTTCTGCCTCAGTCCACTGCAGTTGGTGCTACTGCAATGCAAGCTTACTGTATATCTAGCAAGCAGCATCAATTACGTGTAAATAAGTGTATTTTTGTTTTTATTGAAATTATAAAAACATGATTATTGTTCTATATAACATATTTTTAAACGACATGTGAATGTTTTATTCCACTTATGGATTACCTGTAAAATAATAGGATTTTCAATCAAATATAAACAAGTAGCTATGGTGACGTCACCAGTAAATTATGCAAATTAGTACCACTGAAGGTTCGATGCGTAATGTGTTCCGAACCTTCGAAGGTCAAAATGTACGCTTCGTTGCAGCCCTAGCTGTTTAACAAAAGTGTTTCCACAATTTTCTGGGGAATCCTGGGCAACCTCTGTGTGACATGCACATGCCTGCTCTATATCTCTGTCATTAAGATAACATTTATATGTCCTCATACTGTTGGAGGATAGTGAAGGCGTGCAGTTTCATCGAGTCGCGTGGTGAACAGTGATATTTTTCTTGATGATACGATTACCGATACAGTGACCCCTGTATCTGTACACTGCGATACAAACAAAATAAATAAATAAAATGGGAGTCTGCATGCAAAAAACACAGTGGTCTGCAAACAGTGATGTTCATGCACAGATTTAGTTTTAGTGTCTGAATTGAAAATCCAAGAATAAAATGTGTTAGTAAGCACTCTGGCAGCCTCGCTCTATCTTGAATGACTGTGTAAAGGATGTTTGTCAAGCCCACCGGGAGCGACCCCGGAGAGCCAAGCAGAGACGGGCTATTGTTGATCACCAGTTAATTTAATGACGGAAGGCAACACGGCGAAATTCAATTCAACCTGTGTGCCGACCTGTTTAAAATCAACAGCACAGCCTTAATGGATTTTTGTTTGTTTGTTTGCATCAAGGACTTGCCCTAAGTTCTTGCTATGAGTCACGTTGCTAAGAGTCTGAGGCAAAAATCAAGTACCGGTACTCTGGACATACAACAAATCTCATATTAAATGGCACCATCAGATCGACATTAGATAGTAGTAAGTAAAGCATCTGCAAGCACTAAAAACATTACCAGTCCCTGGTGCATTTAGTTTGCTTCCCTACAGTATTGTGGAAAACGAATTTATCCATACTTTGGATCTAAGGTGTACACTTCTTACCAGTCCCTATATTACTGAATCTATTCCTGAATTATACTGACATAAAACAAGAAGTCATGCAGAGGGCAGCATTCACCTACAGTATATGGTTTAAAATGAATCTCCACTTAGAGAATTCTGAGAGATACCACATTTTTTGGAAAACGGATTAAAAAAGCAAAGATTCTAAAACATTTGTTTCCAAAAACTGTGCAATTGTATAGATTTTTTTGCATTAGGCTATTATTATTTACAGTATTTGTAATTGTTTTAAATAATTTTATTTAAAAGGTTAATCAGAAAACAAATGCAAAACAGGTTGCGAGTCTTATTTGACAAAAACCTGACTTATTCCAAACACTTGCACTATCAAATGGGCCAATAATTGTGTAATGTTTATGTTTCACCTTAGTTTTCGGTGATATGATATTGTGAAGACCCTGCCTATGCACGGCCCTAGAGGATAGTCCAGCTATTCCATCTCATGCCCTGACCTCTCTGCAGGTTGCCGATGGCCTCGTCATAGTTCTCCAGCTCCAGGTGGCACTGGCCCAGGAAGAAGTGTGCCTTCACTGACTGGCTGTCCAGCTCCAGGGCATGCTTGCAGTCAGCCAGGGCCTTGTCGTGCTGCTGCAGCTTCACGTAACACAGAGCCCGGTTGGTGTAGTACACTGCCACTGAGGGATTCCGGCTCTGAACAAAGAACAAACACAGTTTAAGATCAAAGTAGATCACTGTGACCCAAGTGTGACATATGAATGGAAAGGACAGGTTCCTCCAAAAACCCCACGATCTCCTTATATCCCCCAGATTCAGCGACACTCAATTACTTCATCACTAGGGATGTCACGGTTACCAGTTTTACGGTAAAACGTGGTATAAACTGCCACTGTTTAGAAACTGCAACCATTTTTCTATACCATGATTACCGAGTTCACACTGTTTAAGGTGATATGGGAGCGTTTTTTTTATTCACCATTTGACTATAGATAAATGACAGGTTTATCTGTTTTCTAGTCTATCTTTCCCAAACCCGTTTCTTGGACAGGTGCCTTCCTGTGTGCCGTGACCTTTCAACTCCCTGGGATGTTTTTTTTTTTTTTTTTTTGAAGGAGCAGTCCTGTAGCCTACTCATATACTCTTTCACAATCTAAATGTCTCTTTATTTGAACACGGTAATAAAAACAATTATTTGCCATACCGATGTATATTTTTCATAAATATATTAGTTAAATAAGTACATTTATGCCAGACGCCCAAGAGAAATAGGAACACAGTCTATTTTAGAAGCTGTCCGTGTTGCGCTACATGGCCAGTGTGAAAACCTCCTTAGATGTACAGTATTCTAAAAAATGAATGTTACACGGGACACTGACACTTTGATGCAACGCGCTTGGTGTGAAATAACTTACAATGCAAGGTAGTTCTGAAACCCAGGGCTGGGTGCAGGGCTAGCGTGAGTTTTAAGCCATTCATTTTGTAAAACTGTAAGTCAAACAAACATAAAATTCTATGGAAGTGCTACACCTCATGTAAAACCAGCAGCACAAAACATCAGACCATAAGATCACCACTTCTGCTCTTCCAGGTTCGGCAATATGGGCATTTTAAACCTTATAGCAGTGATATTAAAACAGGTGTCTACTCTTCTACATTTGTATTGCAAATTTTGGTGATGAATATCCTCCTGGATTTGCTGTTCGTGACTGGTACTCACGACAGCTTTGCTGTAGCAGACTGCCGCTTCCTGGTACTTGCGGTTGAGGAAGAGTCTGTTCCCCTGCTCCTTCAGCTCCTGGGCGGAGGCGCTTTTCTCGGGGCTGCCTGCCATCTTCTCCGCCACCCCCGCAGCACCCGCTCCGCTCTGCTTCCCAATCCGGCTCCCCGTGTCTCCGGCTGGCCACCCGGCAATCCCTCGGGCTCCTTCAGGCTGAAACCACCCTCCCCCGATCCCTGCACAGAACACACAGTATGGGTGTTTTAATTATTAAACATCCTAATGTATAGAGCTGACCTCTATATCTGACATGATAGCTCTGACAAAGGTTGGGAAACATTTGAAGCACTAAACTATTCAGATTCCTAGCAGACAGCACACAAAAACATTTACCAAAATATGATGCAGTCAAAACTATCACTGTAAAACCAATAGGGTCATTCCAGTCCATTCCTAGAAAAAGTGTGTCCTACATGGTGTCTGAAGGTGGTAAAGCCATTTTTTTTCTCCATGGGTGGTAGTTGACACTGTTATTATCATTTTAAAGCTTGTTTCAAGGGCTTTCCATCACATGGGGTTGGCAAACCCTACTTGGTCTACTTGAGCTGGAGTCATGTGCAATCAGACATTACAAATGGAAGTCCTACAGTGGACACACTGTTATATTTATAATTTCAATACTGTTATGCACAAGGTTTGTTTGGGGGAGTGAAGGATCTTTTTTTATTGTAATGTTGCTCTGAGCATGATTGAAATAGTCTCTATAAGCCATCTGGCCACTTTCAAATGCTGCTGTGGAAAAAGAACATAAACCTAATTGGTTTGAAGGATGCCATCTGTTAAGAGGTGCTGTGTGTTTCTGCGAATGTATCTGTCTTTCTACACCTTTTTCTGAAAGATAAAAATGCTACTCAACCTGTATCAAACATCACCAAGAACTGATGGTATTATCACCTTTTAATACAGGGACTGATAGTTCTACAGGGGTCTTCAGACTGTAACCAAAGCATCACACAATGTCTGCATGTTGCTCTTGGCTAGTCGTTGTAGTATTCCCCACCACATCCGGTTGTGGTTCTAATCCCGACATTTATTCACTACATTATTAAATGCGTTATGATGTAATTTCTCAATGAATATACTAATGTCAATCAATTTGGATCACAATTAGCACCATTTTAAATATGTTGCATAGTAACGTATTTAATATAAATGACCATAATTAAATACGAAGTAATGCATACTGCAAAGACAATTTATTGTGCAACATTACTGAAACAGTATTTTTCTGCAAACTGAAATTTCTACTGACCCCTGGACAAACCCACAGAATAACGGTACTGATGTGGTATGAAATTACGTTACGAATTATATTTTGGGCGTCGCTATAAAATAAACACATTTTAGTATATTTGTCCAGGTTATGAAAAACACAAAATAAAGTCATGGTTTTTATCCTGGACCGCTATCTACTTTCTGTCTATATTGTGCAGCGTCATATTTTAATATAAATAAAATCGCATTATACCCCTCAATTCCTGTTGCAGATAGACATATTGTAAATTGAGGACACAACTAAAGCATACTAGTTGCCATGTGAACATCTTACTGAATCGGTCAGCGAGGCCCGTGCAATTTGATAGTAATACTTACTATACAAATGCCGACAGGAACGTGGAAAGCTTTCTTTGGCCACCAGTTTATTTCTCCTTGTTTATTTTCCAGGCATTTCAGTGATTTTATATAACCCTTTGTCGATCCCTGTTCTGCACAAGCGTTCAGACTCGCTGCCTTCCCCGTCCCAGCCGCTCTCTCCCCCAGCAACCGTCAGCAGGCAACACCCGGGTTCTGTTGACCGCAGCTTCGTACCCTAACTACTATTCCTTTAAAGCCCTTTCCTTTATTGCGCGTTCAGTACTGTTTTTTCCATATCTTCCATTTTTGTAATATCTATTTTAAGTATCTTTGACGTTGGCTTTTTTTTTTCTCGACTAGAGCGCTTCCTCAGTTTCTTGTTTTGGTGACGAAGACACTATCGGAAGTTCTCATCCGCAACACACAGATCGGAAGTCCCGTCGTAACATCTCACCATAGAGTAAAAACGAGCATAGAGTTAAATTATTAGACATCTTTTTAACTTCCCAGTTAACTCGGCCCTAAATATCGAAAGTGTCTTCCGACAGCCCGAAACTCGCTGATTCTGTCTGTTTTAACCCGACTCTTATCCCGAAAGTTATTTCTATCAAAAAATTAAAAACTGATGTTTTCCGACAGGTGGAATGGGTGCAATTTACATAAAGTTGGCGGAATAACATTTCATTCTTTCAATGAGAAACCTATATGTTAATGACGCAAATAACGCCATTTCAGGATTTTAATCAAGGTACAGGTGGGATTGAAAGGTAAGGCAGAGGAAAACAAAACAGACGTGTGTTTCAAGAGATATGGAGAAACAAGAGAAGATACATTTAACATAATAATAAAGATAATAAAGCATACACATCAGGACAGAGAGAGAAAAAAAATAAAGTTAGAGAGCTGATTTGAATGTAATTTTGTAAATGTATTAATTAAATTATAGTTTCTGTACCCGTTTGAACTTTATGAAAAGGAATAGACCCTAACACTTAAGTGTATTGTAGCGATCTGTGCATCTATGTAATTGTGTCTTGTGTACTATACTGCAGTGTAATTCACGTTGTATTGCACTTTCCCACCTCAGACTAAGGGGAATCTCTGCAGCCTCACTTTGAATTAAGTTGTTTAATTTCCTGGTTTGCTCGTCTGCTAAATGTCTGTAATAATCATGTTTTTAAACGATCTATTAAATAATGTTGGTTTAACCAAATCAAGGCATAATATTAGTATTTCTTTTTTCAAATACATTTCAAGATCTGTTCCTGGGGGAGCTCCAACACATTGATTTAAATAATCCTCATCATTATTTTCTGAACTCAGTCACATAGAAATGTTCCTCATATGCTTCTTTTTTCAGCTACTGAGATGCATTATTATTGGGGAATTGTCATACAGTGATATGGATAATTAATAATATGTAATAATGCACACAGTGATATGCATATAACCATATAATCTGACATTCCTATTGCAATCGTGTACTAGAGTCATCTGTATTTAAATAATAATCTTCATCAACAGTTTCAGAATGTCCCTGGTATGAACAAGACAGGGTCTCTCCTAATAATGAATAAATCAATGAAAGATAAAAATAATATATATATATATATATATATATATATATATATATATATATATATATATATATATATATATATATATATATACACATACAGTACTGTGCAAAAGTTTTAGGCAGGTGTGAAAAATGCTGTAAAGTAAGAATGCTTTCAAAAATAGACATGTTAATAGATTATATTTATCAATTAAATAAATGCAAAGTGAGTGAACAGAAGAAAAATCTAAATCAAATCCATATTTGGTGTGACCACCCTTTGCCTTCAAAACAGCATCAATTCTTCTATGTACACTTGCACAAAGTCAGGGATTTTGTAGGCATATAGTCAGGTGTATGATTAAACAATTATACCAAACAGGTGCTAATGATCATCAATTCAATATGTAGGTTGAAACACAATCATTAACTGAAACAGAAACAGCTGTGTAGGAGGAATAAAACTGGGTGAGGAACAGCCAAACTCAGCTAACAAGGTGAGGTTGCTGAAGACAGTTTACTGTCAAAAGTCATACACCATGGCAAGACTGAGCACAGCAACAAGACACAAGGTAGTTATACTGCATCAGCAAGGTCTCTCCCAGGTAGAAATTTCAAGGCAGACAGGGTTTCCAGATGTGCTGTCCAAGCTCTTTGAAGAAGCACAAAGAAACGGGCAACGTTGAGGGTCAGAGACGCAGTGGTCGGCCAAGGAAACTTACTGCAGCAGATGAAAGACACATCATGCTTACTTCCTTCGCAATCGGAAGATGTCCAGCAGTGCCATCAGCTCAGAACTGGCAGAAAACAGTGGGACCCTGGTACACCCATCTACTGTCCGGAGAAGTCTGGTCAGAAGTGGCCTTCATGGAAGACTTGCGGCCAAAAAGCCATACCTCCGACGTGGAAACAAGGCCAAGCGACTGAACTATGCACGAAAACACAGGAACTGGGGTGCAGAAAAATGGCAGCAGGTGCTCTGGACTGATGAGTCAAAATTTGAAATATTTGGCTGCAGCAGAAGGCAGTTTGTTCGCCGAAGGGCTGGAGAGCGTACACGAATGAGTGTCTGCAGGCAACAGTGAAGCATGGTGGAGGTTCCTTGCAAGTTTGGGGCTACATTTCTGCAAATGGAGTTGGGGATTTGGTCAGAATTAATGGTCTCCTCAATGCTGAGAAGTACAGGCAGATACTTATCCATCATGCAATACCATCAGGGAGGCATCTGATTGGCCCCAAATTTATTCTGCATGACAACGACCCCAAACATACAGCGAAAGTCATTAAGAACTATCTTCAGTGTAAAGAAGAACAAGGAGTCCTGGAAGTGATGGTATGGCCCCCACAGAGCCCTGATCTCAACATCATCGAGTCTGTCTGGGATTACATGAAGAGAGAGAAGCAACTGAGGCTGCCTAAATCCACAGAAGAACTGTGGTTAGTTCTCCAAGATGTTTGGGCCAACCTACAGTACTGTGCAAAAGTTTTAGGCAGGTGTGAAAAAATGCTGTAAAGTAAGAATGCTTTCAAAAATAGACATGTTAATAGATTATATTTATCAATTAACTAAATGCAAAGTGAGTGAACAGAAGAAAAATCTAAATCAAATCCATATTTGGTGTGACCACCCTTTGCCTTCAAAACAGCATCAAGCATCAATTCTTCTAGGTACACTTGCACACAGTTTTTGAAGGAACTCGGCAGGTAGGTTGGCCCAAACATCTTGGAGAACTAACCACAGTTCTTCTGTGGATTTAGGCAGCCTCAGTTGCTTCTCTCTCTTCATGTAATCCCAGACAGACTCGATGATGTTGAGATCAGGGCTCTGTGGGGCCATACCATCACTTCCAGGACTCCTTGTTCTTCTTTACGCTGAAGATAGTTCTTAATGACTTTCGCTGTATGTTTGGGGTCATTGTCATGCTGCAGAATAAATTTGGGGCCAATCAGATGCCTCCCTGATGGTATTGCATGATGGATAAGTATCTGCCTGTACTTCTCAGCATTGAGGAGACCATTAATTCTGACCAAATCCCCAACTCCATTTGCAGAAATGCAGCCCCAAACTTGCAAGGAACCTCCACCATGCTTCACTGTTGCCTGCAGACACTCATTCGTGTACGCTGTCCAGCCCTTCGTGAACAAACTCCCTTCTGCTACAGCCAAATATTTCAAATTTTGACTCATCACTCCAGAGCACCTGCTGCCATTTTTCTGCACCCCAGTTAATGTGTTTTCGTGCATAGTTGAGTCGCTTGGCCTTGTTTCCACGTCGGAGGTATGGCTTTTGGCCGCAAGTCTTCCATGAAGGCCACTTCTGACCAGACCTCTCGGACAGTAGATGGGTGTACCAGGGTCCCACTGTTTTCTGCCAGTTCTGAGCTGATGGCACTGCTGGACATCTTCCGATTGCGAAGGAAGTAAGCATGATGTGTCTTTCATCTGCTGCAGTAAGTTTCCTTGGCCGACCACTGCGTCTCACGGTCCTCAACGCTGCCCGTTTCTTTGTGCTTCTTCAAAAGAGCTTGGACAGCACATCTGGAAACCCCTGTCTGCCTTGAAATTTCTGCCTGGGAGAGACCTTGCTGATGCAGTAGAACTACCTTGTGTCTTGTTGCTGTGCTCAGTCTTGCCATGGTGTATGACTTTTGACAGTAAACTGTCTTCAGCAACCTCACCTTGTTAGCTGAGTTTGGCTGTTCCTCACCTAGTTTTATTCCTCCTACACAGCTGTTTCTGTTTCAGTTAATGATTGTGTTTCAACCTACATATTGAATTGATGATCATTAGCACCTGTTTGGTATAATTGTTTAATCATACACCTGACTATATGCCTACAAAATCCCTGACTTTGTGCAAGTGTACCTAGAAGAATTGATGCTGTTTTTAAGGCAAAGGGTGGTCACACCAAATATGGATTTGATTTAGATTTTCTTCTGTTCACTCACTTTGCATTTAGTTAATTGATAAATATAATCTATTAACATGTCTATTTTTGAAAGCATTCTTACTTTACAGCATTTTTTCGCACCTGCCTAAAACTTTTGCACAGTACTGTATGTTATGTAAAATCGACGTTTTCGCTTTGTTACGTTTACTGTTATTGTTAATAGTAATCGTTTGATGGTCTTATGAAGTTTCCAACGGCTGTATTACGATGAGGTACGATGTGATCATGTGATTGGGGTGTTCAGATGAATGAGCTTGCCTTCGGCAGTATAATGATGACATCTATTAAAAGCTGCGCACGCATGGCTGGAGGATCCGGGCTGCAGAGACACTAGGTGCGTTCACGAGAGGCAGACTTTGCTAAGTCTGCGCAGATTCTGCAAAGATTCTGAACATTCATTGGCCACTTACTCCGATTCTGTGCAGATTCTGCGAAGACTTAGCAAAGTCTATGAACGCAGCCACTGTTCAAACAATCGAGGAGCTTTAGCTGACAAAGAGGCGTGTAGTCAACCAGCTACGATCCTCACTCCACGTGCTACTGCCACCTAGGCAGGGGGTGAATTACATACTAGATACGGCAAAGTAATACACATACATACATGTTTCAATTCTGAAACAGTTCAACAATAAAATACTATGCATGGATGTTTTAGTGATGTAATTATACATTATAACTTCAATATATTTGTGTTGTACATGCAGGTGGGTGGCTGAGGACCAATGGTATGTGTGTTATCTCAAGGCACCCAATTTGCATAAGGGGCGGAGCTACGTTATAAAAGGTGCTGCGCCGCCAATTATGTGTGTGTGTGTTTTGAAAGCTGGTTATTGTTCCAGGATTGCAGTGAAGCAGACAGAGCAGTGGTCTCTGAGTAATTAATGCAATTGAACTTGAATCAAGCATGTTGTCTCCTTCCTTTCTGCCTGCTTGTGAAATGCTACACTGGTGTCAGAGTGGGATGGAATGTAAGCATTGGGGACAAAGAGGAAGCCAGGGAGAGAGCAAACCGGAGCTGACATTCCATTACTACTTGAGTGGATGCTGGCAAAGGAACGGAGCGTCTCCTCAGAGTGGTAGCGGGGTCGAGTCGCATCACTGGATGGACAACGGAGACAACAGTGACTCCGACGAGTGCTGAAAAGTGTCTGGGGGTCTGGAACTGTGAATAGAGGACTCTGGCGGGCGCTGAAAAGTTTCCGGGGGTCGAAACTGGGAGTGGAGTCGAATTCTCCGCCCCTTTATGCAATTATGCATGACCCCTTGGTAAACGATTGCAGCTGACTCTATTGCCTGCAGCTGCTACTTCGTTTACCTTCCAGGTCAATACGTTCCTGCAACGGAGGCTCGTCTTTTTCCAGACTGACCGACTTCCTGACTCAGGGAATGAACTGTCAGGCCAACCTGTCCAAAGCCTTTCCCTTTCACTACTTAGTGCCCTCACAGGTCGAGAGGGAGATTTACAACCAGAACTCATTATATTTCTGTCACAAGTCCCTACATCCAAATCGGACCCTTTTTATTTTAGCACAGGGCCTGTTTGAATTAAGTCCTCATCTCCATTAGGACTGAAACAACTGGAACCACTTTAGATGTAGAGTACTCAGTCCGACCACATGAACACTTCTGATGTTTTGCATAACATTCCTCATACTGTCGGAATTGGGATTTTGCGACTGTTCTCATCCTTCCTGGCCATTTTCGATTTTTTGCTAGGAACACGAAAAACAGTCGGAAAGTTAAAACTCTGCCACAAAAGCCCCTACCCCCACCCGTGTGGATTTCATATTTAAAATAAAGAAAAACAATGTGTATTCATGGTTGCAGTCATGTTATCTCATTGTTCCGGTTTCACCTAGAATGCTATCACTCATTTCTATTTACTTTCCCTTCCCATTTTAAGTTGATTACATTGCCATGTATTGATTCCATTCAGTTCCCCACCCATGTTTGTTTGCATTATTTGATGGCTGCTGGGGAACTGTGTGCAAATTCTCCTAGATCTTTTTTTTCTGGTTTTCTGGTTCACTAGTATCCTGAGACAGATGTAAATTAGATTATCATTGTTTGTTTTTGCTGTTCATTGCCATTTTATGATTGTTGCAATCATTCCTTGTTACATTACTAAAATATATATTTACTTTGGGAGTGGCTTTTCAGTTCTAGTTTGCCTGCCATAGTCATGCATCATAATCAACATCAGCGAAAGTGTCTTTATATTGGTATACCCGAGACCCATCTAGAGCACAGCTGTGTATTACCAGCAATACTCTACATCATTATCTTCATTTCTTAAAGGAAAACAAATAAGAAACAACTATTTACAAGCCCTGAATTGAAATGTCTGAGTTTCTGGTATTGTAACTTTATTGAGTGCATTTTTCCTTTCTGAGTTTGTTTTTACTAATTTGGATTAAACAGCTTTGAGAATTTAGCACATTGTGTTCTATCTTCATCTGACAGAACAATTGTGTGACCAGGTGTGGAAAAAAGTATTCAAATGTGTTACTTGAGTAAAAGTACTGTTACTTGGAAAAAAATGTAATTAAGTAAAAGTCAAAGTATCCTTCTAGATTTCCATTACATGAGAGAAGATGTTAAAACTTCATGCTGATTTGAACTTGGCTCTCGCCAAGATAAGCACCAACTAAGACGTAGCTTCACAGTAAACTAATGTGATCCATATGTGTCTCCATCCATTTGCGCTTCCTTCCATATGATGATGTAGATATCCTTCTGTCTGGTGTTGATGGCTGAAGTGTAATGCTGGCTCCAGGGATCAGCTTATTTTGCCTCCCTAGCGCATCAGCACACACAACGGCTACGATGCTGGCTCGGGGATCAACCATAGTGCGGTCTCCCCAGCGCATCAGCATGACAACCGTCTGGATTGAGCTAAGTAGGGTACATCTCTGGGGTCTTCAAGTGGGCACCTTCCATCCTCGGTGTTTCGTCGACTAGCCCACGACACCTCAAGAGGGCTCGACGGTGATTCTGGCGTCCCAGCATCACCCCCTCCGTCCCCCACTCAACTCAGCCCAGCTTACTTACCTGTACATCAGCCTTTCTTTCTTTCTATTGTGCTTGAGATCCCCAGCCAGAATCTTTCCGTCTCAACCACAGCCAGTTGCTGCTCCTCTCTGCTGCTTCAGATAAGTTCTTCACTGTGCGACGCAACTCTTGGCCATTGAATCCGACATCTCTGAGAAACCGGGTTGTAGAGTGTGCCACAAATCCTCGACATCCCACTTCCACTGGGTAAACCCAGACTCTCCATCCTCGCTGTTCCGCTTCAGTGGCTAGTTGAGCATACCGCAGTTTCTTCCTCTCATCGCCTCATCTACAGCATCCTCCCATGGCACTGTTAACTCTACCAGGTGAACAAGGCGTGCTGATCCAGACCACAGGACAATATCTGGTCGAAGGTTTGTGGTGGCAATTTCAGGTGGAAAAATAAGCCGCTGACCAACATCTGCCAGCATTTTCCAGTCTCTAGCAGCTTCCAGTTGTCCTGGGCGAGGATTGGTTTTAACACCTTTTCTTGGTGGTTGCTCTCCTGGGCGGAGAAATGTTGTCTTTTGTGTGTAATGTTTTGATGGAACAGGTGGCAACTTATTGGTCATGTTACGCTTGTCTTCCAATGCTAAGGCCAAACATCGCAGCACCTGGTCATGGCGCCAAGTAAACCGTCCTTGGCTAAGAGCCACCTTACATCCTGTCAAAATGTGCCTTAATGTTGCAGGTGATGAACACAAAGGACATGAGGGATCCTCTCCTACCCAGAGGTTTAGGTTCTGTGGTGATGGGAGAACATCATATGTTGACCTTATAAGGAAACTGATCCTGCTCTGTTCCATTGACCATAGGTCTTGCCAGCCAATCTTGCGTTGTTCCACACTCTCCCATCTCATCCATTCTCCCTGCTTGCCCTGGGAAATGGCCTTTATACACCTCATCCTCTCCTCCTGCTTTTGCACCTCGTTGACTACAAGCTTCCTCCGTTGCGCTGGGGCTGCCTTGTGCCATGTAGGAGGAGCTGAACTGAGACCAAGACCCCTCTTCCATGCTGAACTTGCCCCATGATATCACCAATTCGAAGGGCAGCCTTTGCATCCTCCACAGCTTTCTTTGCCATCCACTTTCTTCCAGTTTTCAACACAGGTGCTGCCTCCCTTACGCATTTGTCGCGTGACTCTACTAATGTCATTTCCAGTCGGACCTTGGCGCACTTAAACTCCTCGGTTAGAGCGGAGACAGGTAGCTGCAGTATTCCTTTACCATAAAGTCCCACTCTGCTGAGGCAGCGTGGAACTCCCAACCATTTCCTGATGTGTGAACTGATTAAAGCTTCCAGCTTCTCTACTGTTGTCAAAGAAACCTCGTACACAGTCAGTGACCACAGCAACCTTGGCAGTAGGCCAAACTGAAAGCACCAGAGTTTTAGTTTGCCTGGTAAAGCGCTGCTGTCTATGCTCTTCAACCCTTCCACAGCTTGTTGTCTAACTTCTCCCACACGAACTGTGTCCTTTAGATCCCGTCGTACCATCTCCCAAGACTCTTCACTGGCTTCTCAGACACTGTTGGTATTGCCTCACCATTAATGAAGAACGTTTTATCAACTACTTTACCTTTAATTATAGAGATGCTCCTTGATTTAGTGGGCTTGAATTGCATTCGTGCCCATTCAATGTTATTGGTTAATTTGCCCAATAACCGATTAGTGCAGGCTACTGTTGTAGTCATGGTTGTCATGTCATCCATGTATGCTCGAATTGGTGGTAGTCGTATTCCAGAAGCCAAGCTCTCCTCCCACTACCCATTTTGATGCCCTAATGATTACTTCCATTGCCATGGTAAAAGCCAGTGGAGAAATGGTGCATCCTGCCATTATTCCAACTTCTAGGCATTGCCATGTAGTGCTGAATTCTGAAGTTGAAAAACTAAATTGCAAATCTCCAAAGTAGGCTTTCACTAGATTTGTTATTGTCATTGGTACACTGAAAAAATCAAATGCTGCCCAAAGAAGTTCATGTGGCACTGAACCATATGCATTAGCCAAATCCAGGAATGTCACATGGAGCTCCTTCCTCTCCTTTTTAGCTGATTGAATTTGTTGCCAGATTACATTGATGTGTTCTAAGCATCCTGGGAAACCTGGAATGCCCGCTTTTGTATTGAAGTGTCAATGAAGCAGTTCTTTAATAGGTAAGTTGACAATCTCTGAGCAATAATGCTGAAGAAAATCTTGCCTTCTACGTTTAATAGGGAAATAGGGCGAAACTGACTGATGCTGCTAGAATCTTTTTCTTTAGGTATAAAGACTCCACCTGCTCGGCGCCATGCTCTTGGTACAACCTGTTTTTCCCATGCTACTTTCATCAGTTTCCACAGGATTCGTAGAACTCCTGAAGCACTCTTGTACACTCTGTACGGAACTCCATTAGGCCCTGGAGATGATGAAGCCCTTGCTTTTTTCACAGCTTGCTCTACTTCTTTCCACTTAGGTGCACAGTCCTCCATTTGGTATTCTGGTGGATTGATAGGTGGGATGTCTGAAGGAATTGACATAGGCTCCTGCCTTTTGAATCTGTATGCGTTTCCTCCAAATATCTCTCCAGCTCAAACTTAGATGCTTTTAGTGCCATTCTTCTCACTGGTGAATAACTTCTTTACAAATTTGAATGGGTCTTTATAAAGTTAGTTCTCGCACGCTCCTTCTTTTTGTAGCGTTTCCGTGAGGCGCTCAGCTCTGCGCAATGTTGCAAGCTTATCTTTTATGACCCTTTGTAAGAGATTGAGTCCCTCCGTCTGACTTTCTTCTGCTCTTCTCCATTGCTTCCTCAGCTGTCTCCTTTCTCTAACTAAGCGTTCAATCTCCTGCTGCCGTCTAGACTTTCCAGGAATAGTTTGTACTTTTTCCTTCCTTTTTCAACTCCAAACCTCTCGCTTCCATATCGTAGATGATGTCCCCAAATTTATCCAGTTTCTTTTCAACTGTTCCACTTAACCTTTCCAATGCAAAGCAGAGATCTGTGTTTACTGTGTCCCATGCAGTTTTCTCACAAGCTCTTGGCCATTTAACTCCAGGCTTGTGCCCGTTGAGGTTCTTTTCTCTCTTACGCTGGTTTGTCTGACCGGGTTCACAAGGATCATTAGGTTCATCACTAACTGTGTCCATGCAAGTCCTCCTCACATCTATGACAGGGGTGCTGATATCCTGCGAACTGTGGTTTGCTTCCTGTCGCTGGATTTCATTCGACTGACTTGACTGACTTCGTAAGAAGTACTGATCAATGCGAGGCCCTTGTCCCTTCTCCCTCAAGCATTTCATTCTCCCTTGATGAATCTTCAAACCCTGACCGTTGTCGCCTTGCTCCAGCCGCAGACACAAACCTGGAGTTCCATGTCTTTGCTAACTGCAGATCTTGAACTAGTCTTTTTGAAGTACTCTCCATACTCATATCCGTTTCCGTTCCTAAGTCCTTAACCGTGTTGTCCAACGTTGAGTCATCTTCCGCCCGGCTCGCAGACTCTAGGGTATTTTCCTCTTTAATTTCTTTGAAGCCTTGGGCGGGTGTCTCCAGCATCCTGTAAACACAGAGCTGGATACTGCCGACAAGGGTAGCTAACCCTGCCAGCCCCAATGGGGTCTCTTTCCTCCAGTCAGCTGTCTCTCCAGGCTGTCACGAGGTCTTTCCCTTGTTGCCAGCTGCACTATTCACAGCAGTCACTGGACGTATCCAGATCTTCATGATTTCCATTACATGAGAGAAGATGTTAAAACTTCATGCTGATTTGAACTTGGCTCTCGCCAAGATAAGCACCAACTAAGACGTAGCTTTACAGTAAACTAATGTGATCCATATGTGTCTCCATCCATTTGCGCTTCCTTCCATATGATGATGTAGATATCCTTCTGTCTGGTGTTGATGGCTGAAGTGTAATGCTGGCTCCAGGGATCAGCTTATTTTGCCTCCCTAGCGCATCAGCACACACAACGGCTACGATGCTGGCTCCGGGGATCAACCATAGTGCGGTCTCCCCAGCGCATCAGCATGACAACCGTCTGGATTGAGCTAAGTAGGGTACATCTCTGGGGTCTTCAAGTGGGCACCTTCCATCCTCGGTGTTTCGTCGACTAGCCCACGACACCTCAAGAGGGCTCGACGGTGATTCTGGCATCCCAGCATCACCCCCCTCCGTCCCCCACTCAACTCAGCCCAGCTAGAAAACTACTTGAGTAAAAGCACAAACGTATCATATCTTAAAAGTACTCAAGTATCAGAAGTAAAAAGTAACCACTCTTAAATTCTACCCATGGAAATCTGTTACCCTGAGTTACACACCAAGTATATTTATCAGGGGGCACTATTATTTTACACAGACCTATACTAATATATATTGAAATCTCAATCAGGAATTAGAATTTTAGTCACAACCTTTATCCATAAATAAAACACAAGTCATGAAACAATTCTAGGATCAAATGTTAAAAATGTGAAATGCTGTTTTGAAACTGCTTGTAGATTCCCGTTACTTTTCTAAACTACTAAATGCATCCTCTGTAGCTAAACAAGAGGGTCCACAATAAACACAGATGAGTCAAAGTACTCAAAAGCAGTGGGTGCATTCACGGAGATCATTCTGTGCAGAAGCTGACCAATTAATTAGCCTTCTAAGATCTTCTAAGAATTGGTCAGATTGTGCACAGAATCTGCGCAGAACGATCTCCGTGAACGCTGTTGTGTTTGTTGATTGGTTATTTTAAAAATCAAAACGGTCTCTGGTTGGACATCAACATACTATGTCAGGGATGACGAACCTTTTTTAGCTGGAGTGCCCAAAGTCAGATATATACAAAGTGCCAACGGTGCCAATGATTAAGGGGAAGTAAAATGTTATGCAGGGTAAACTTTTTTAAACAATATTTACATTCCTTTTTTGTAATGATGTTTTTATTGAGGACATACCAACAAAACAAAAAGTTTTAATATTGCAGTATTGCTACACTACATTGACATGCATGAATCACACTTCATCACGTTTGAGAATTGTAATCCTAACCTACATTTAAAGAAACAATCACTATGCAGTACATATAAAAGGTTTGCTTATACGATGCGCTGCATCGGTGTCCCTGGCCTTACCGACGTTCCTTCATTCTTTTCCAACTGTGACATATTTACTTCCTTAAACATATCTCGTGCTTTTACATTTTGTAAAACAAGTAACAGTAGATAATATACTTTAAAATATAGCTATGGTTGTCTTCATACAGTGGGGGAAAAGCAGGTTGTAAAAAATTCTCAAAAAAAGAACAACTGATATGAGTACATTTGTGGTATGCTATTCGTTTTTTCAACGTAGTTTGACTCCTGCATTTCCCCCCTAGTGTCAAAATTACTTTAAAAAATGTATGTAACAGTGAATATATTTTCGCTCAGATTATCTCATTCAGGTTTTTTTAGGCTCCCCGACTCCGACCATTTTAAATTGTGTCGGAGTGTGAAGCACAAATAGTACAGGAGATAACAGTAAGCAAAATTCTTCGTCCCCGGACCCCGCGAGTCGCGCTGACACATCTATAGCTGAACCCATTTACATTTGGACAGACTTACTGTTTTTGTCTGCTTCCTCCTGGCTCCAGAGTGCAGCATAAAAGCATGAAACAGACATAAACATTCAAACAGAAACATAAGATAATAACGGCTACAGTTAGCACTGCTCAATTACTCGGGGACCGGCCGTCCTTGCAAATCAAATTGACTGGCTTTCTGAAGTGCCACTCATCTCATCTTGCGGGGGGGCGGGGGGGGGGGACAACAAACCAAACAGGTGCTGACGCGTGCCAACAAATAATGTTTCAAAATAAAAAACAAAACACATTGAGTGTGCTTAAGAGGACATAACTTAGTTGTTTGGTTATAGTTTTGTAAAATGAACAGGTGTTTTACTTCATTCATTCAATTAATTAATTAAAGCCTGGAGTAAATGCTTTGAAAATATGACATTGTGTGGCATCTCAGGGAGAAACACCTTTTCTGTAAATATCTGGGAGCAAATTGAATTTTTCCTGAAAGATGTTTGAAATATTGTCTACTTTCTTTACCTATTAGTTTAACCTCACATCTGTTTGCAGAGTTTTTCAGGTGTGTTGTATGTAACATTTTAACCAAGTGGGTCAATGTGTAACTGAGCCTCTTATTAATAGTTCATATAAGTTAAAGAGGTTGGGAAATTGCTGTAGGTTCTTAGTTCCACTTGGGAGTGGTTCGGAGCCTCTGATAAGACAGAAAGAAAAAAACAGAAGCATATTGGCCCTACCTTCCCAACTCAGCAGTCAAAGAACCAGACAACGCCCACTCGCCAGGAAAACACACAGCGAACCAGCTTCCCATAGCGTGTCTTTTAAAAACTGTTGAGGGTATCAGGATTTATAAAAGACTGAACATGGTTATTGTGGAAATGGATTACAGATCGGTCACCGCCCCGGTAGGGATTGTACGTTTGGTTGAGATCTTCCTCTCCTGTGTGGCTTTCAGTCTGGTTGCCCATGATGGAACCTTCAGTGGCTCCTATGGTATCTGGTGCATGTTTTCCTGGTGTTTCTGCTTCATCTTAACAGTTCTGATTGTGCTTCTGGAGTTTACCGGGCTATGTCAGAAGATCCCCATCTCCTGGGAGGACTTCACCAGTGCATTTGCCATGCTGGCTACCCTCATGGTGCTTACAGCCTCAATCATCTACCCTGTGGAGTTCCTCAAGAACTGCTCAGGAAACAACTGTTCCTTTAAGATTGCGGCTACGGCCATGTCCTGCCTGTGTTTCATTGCCTATGCCGTGGAGGTGGGGTTGACCCGTGCCAAGCCGGGGGAGATCAGTGGCTTCTTGTCCACCATTCCTGGGCTGCTCAAGGTTTTGGAAGCTTTTGTTGCTTGCATCATCTTCATCTCGATCAATGATTACTCGAAAAATTCCGGACTGCAGTGGTGCATGGCTGTCTACTGTCTCTGCTTCATCTTTGCTCTCATCATTATCATCTTTACCATCTGCAAGATCATCAGCCTGTTCCCCTTCTCCTTCGATAAGGTCCTGACTGGGTACAACATCTTGGCTGTGCTCATGTATGCCTCGGCAGCCATCGTCTGGCCATTGTTCTGCTTTGACAAAAAATATGGTGGGGGTCCCAGACCCGCAAATTGCAGTCCCTGTTCCTGGGATGGCTTGGTGGTAGTTACTGTTATGACTTACGTTAATCTGGTGGTGTTTATAGTAGACACTGTGTATTCTGTGAGGCTCGTCTTTTTCACCAGCGCATAGTAAGAGTACCTACCATGCTGTTTTATTCCATACGTGTCCCTGAATAAAAGACTCATTTTCTGTATATCATTCTGGCATTCAGATCCCCGAGATCTTTATACTATATATTGTATTGAACTTGCTGGCTCTCAGATTTCCTGTGATCCACTTACATTAGTTAAATTAAAATGAAATGCCCACTACATCATTTTCTATACATCAATAACTTTTGAACTGTAAATTGTTTTAAAAGATATATATATATATATATATATATATATATATATATATATATATATATATATATATATATATATATATATATATATAACATGTGCGAAAGGCACATTTGTTTAGTTTAATTGTATTTGTTATTGTTTAATTGTATTTTGCTTTATTGTTAATCAGTGCCATTAATTGTTTTATTGCTTAATTATTCCCTGCACCTGGAGATCTTTATTAAATTAGAACCAGTATAAAAAAAGAGCAGTTAGTTTGCTCGGGGCTGCTTGGAAGAAGGAAGCAGGAAGGTGTGTGCCCTGGTCCTGAAGCAGTCAAGTCTGGTGTGTCGTAAGTCCTCAAAGTTAGTCTGTGAAACCTTCGCGAAACTGTTTGTTTTTCAGCCGGTAAACAGCCTAGCTGTCCGGTACTAGTTTAGAGTTCCTGTTTTTGTTTAGTCAGTGCTCTAAAAGGAGCTAGGTTTTTGTTTTGGTTATTTTGTGTTTTTGTTTGTTTTATTAAAAGTGCGTAGCTTGAGCCTCCAATTTTTGTCTGGGTCAATTTTTAAAGGGGCAAGAACCGTGAGTGGTGTGATTCTTGAGATTATTTATTTATATATATATATATATATATATATATATATATATATATATATATATATATATATATATATATATATATATATATATATATAATGCTGCATTTAATTAACTGTCTCTCAGATCCCCTGTTTAGCACTGAGGTATCCATACTATCCCTTATACAATATTACCACAGTAAATTTGCATGTTAATTGTGCAGTTTTTCCCATGGTTATACTATGTTTACCATGTTTTTTAAAATGATTTATTATGTTTCTGTGCTTTGCAATGCTTACCGTCTTAATTGTGGTTTCTCTCTTGTATTTAATTTACTATATTTCAGTTCTCCAATACAATGTGTAGTACATTGAGTTATCTATACTATGTCGGGACTTGAACTGTGTTTTACCATGCTTAATATAATGTACTACATGTTGCTGTGCTTTTACCCAGGTATGCTGTAATAATGTTGTATGCCTTTATCAAAAAGTTACCCAATAAAAATCACCTTTGCCCTTAGCTTATCAACTTAAAATCAGTAAACAAAAAGTAACCTATATAGCACGGCATTCATTTTTTCATTTCAGTCAGCAGAAAAATGAATGCTGTGCTAAATATTTCTTATGAAAAATGTACTTTTAATCAATATACACACGAGTCTGTTCTTTTTGGTCCAAACAGTGGCGAATCTGAATACTTCGAAAAATGTGTGCTTTGGATCAAGCTTTGCGGGAGATCGCAAGATCAGCTGCTAACGCATCAGTAAAGCTTAAAAAGCTATTCAAACTCTCAAGACTTTATTGTTTTCTATAAACCCTGGAGTGTTTGAATGCGTCTGGATCTCACTGCTCTCCACTTTAAATAAAGACGTTGCAGTTTAACACACAGTTAAACCAAACTTTGTCAAAAGGGAGTTCAACATACCTACAGAATAATTAAAATAAATAATTAACTTCCACGGTTCTTTTGGACACTACGAATAAACAGCACATTTGTCTTTTGGATTAAATGCAGTTACAAAACATTTTTCGAACAGTTTGTCACACTCACTTTAAGACTGTAGTTTAGGATTAATTTGTTTAGGATACTAAATAAATAAATTAATTAATACATTTTGTCAGTTTTCCAAAAGGACGCGGCAACGTTTTGTTTTTTATTCCCAAAGTCGAACTCGGCTGTCATTTTATCTCGTAGCTTGTCCAACGTAGCAACAGTATCTAGGCCGTGAAAAGATGGCGGGGCTAAAGTCGGATTTGCGATCGGTGAATTGGGGCGAAAAATGGGTGCAATGTTAACTTCTCACTTCTCCCTGTCCTGACCTGAACACACCCTACCGGCAGTCAGTACTGGGCCTCTCTCAGGCAGAGACCGCCAGTTGGGAAATTGTGCCAAACGATTAAATTATTTATAAATTTAGGGTACCTAATTATTTATTATTACCCTGTTTTTATGCCCAGTTTTAGAATGTCCAATTAATTTTTCCAGCACCGTGCCTGTCTGTGCCGTTGCCATGGTTACTGAAATATTTAAAGTATTTTTAAAAAAGGATTTCATATTTAAAATAAAGAAAAATAATGTGTATGCATGCTGACTGTCAGAATATTACATATATTTTTAATTCCAGAGTATTGCATATCTTTTAAATTCCCCAATCACCTTATCTCTATTTGTTTCAGTTCCACTCCCTACTGTATTACATGACATCTCTGCCTTTTGCTTTCATTGGCTTTACAAATCCTGCTATCTTACAATACAGTCATAAAGGGCCAGAGCAACAACAGCCTGTCACAAAACAGTTTTATTAAAACCCAGGTCCAAAAGATTGTCATGTAATAGCAGGGTGCATTTAGTGTGCTTGCAGACAGCAGTGTCTCTCACTAGTACAAAGTCCTTGACTCCACATTGGATTTTACCCTCTGGTGCGTTCAATGCATTCTGCAGTCAGCTCCTAATAACCTGTCATTTTGTATTTACAGCTGTGGCAGGCGGCATGACAAATATTAAATATTAAAAGGGTGGATTGTAATTACTAGTAGTCTTTCAGAAAGCTGGAGAATGTGTTTAAGAGTGTTTCAGTCAAGATTCATGGTAAAGCTTTTAAAAATAGTTAAATACATTTTGTGGAGGGACTCCCCAACTATAAACTAAGGGAATGTCAAATCGCAAACCAGAAAGATACACTGTCAATCTGTAAGTATTTAAGTCCCCACAATATTTCTGTACATTAGTGTTTTTTGCAGACCCCAGTTTGAGATCCACTGAAGTAGACTAGAACAAAAGGATTTATGGAGAACCTCTAAAGGGTCTTTGACTCGTCCATTATGCAGAACAGGTCGCAATTGCATTTTATCACTCTTACAGCCTGAAAACTTATTAGCTTATATTATATTTGTTTAGTCTGGGATGTGCTAACAACAGGTTATCCATTCACTGAACAAACCTTTGGGAACAGCCCTGAGTCCAGGAGTATCTACACAAACCATGGGCGCACTCATAACTTTAAAATTTTTAGCTTGCTGTTCCCTTATTCCTGTAAGCCTCCGAATAGCATCCTGGACTTCCAATGTGTAGAACTGGGTTCACATCTGGGTTGGCAATATGCTATTTTTTGTATTGTCCTTTAAAAACAACAGGAAACACTCATTGATAGTTGCAAATGGTTTACTTATTTATATATTAAGTTTTCCTAATTTGTATATGGTTTTGTTCAAGTTTTTTAAATTGTGCTGTAACATCAAACAACAGAAAAACTAATGAACAAATCACAAGTGTTCTTTAGTCAAATACAAATTGCAGTTCTGTAGCTTAAAAGTGACATCCACCAGTTTTTAAAGGAGTAATACACTTGAATATGTGTCGTTCAGATTAAATGACCAAACACAGGTGAAATTGCACATCCAAGCAAGCTTACACCATAAAAGTTAAGTCATAATATTGAAATATGGTAAAACAGTTTCCATTTTGGGAAGATATACTATGTAATTAAAATGGCCATGCCAGAAAAGGGGGAACCAGCGCTAACTCTGAGGCACTGGGTGCAGGACTCCATACAAGGTGGATAGAGCTCAGCCATATCATGGCAAATCTGATTTGTGTGAAACTATACCGTGCTAGGGCAACCATTTCTGGCTACCTTAGTGACGGCTTGCTGTATTGCAATTTATAATTGTGTAAATACATTTCAGGTGCCACCGCCGTTACAACTGCAACTCAGTTGTAAATTAAGTGGAGAAAGACTTAGGACAGAGGGAAGGAGACACTTCTTCAGAGTGGTGAGGATATGGAATGGGCTACTAGTCATATTGTTGATGCATAAACATTGCAATCCTTTCAGACCCAACTTGACAAAGTTCTGAGATCAATCAGCTACCAAGAACCAGACAAGCTTAGATGGGACAAATGGCCTCTTTTTGCTTGTACATTTTCTTACTCTGCTGTCTCTCTGCGATCACCACATCCTACACCCCTTTAGCAGGGCAAAAACAGGGCAGAATAACATTTCATTTTTGTCCTTTTGGTGATGAAGGGCAAACCGTACAAGTGTAATATTGCTGAGCATACAGTATCGTGCAATTAGCAACAAGTTAGAGACTGAACAAGGCTAATATAAAAAACAGGGCCATGGATTCTGCAGTAATTTTTATTGCGGTTTAAATATCTATTTCAGTTCCTCAATTTGGTTTATTATAGTTTTTATACATGCTGTAAAGCAAGTCTGTTTTGTTTCTACATGATAACATTCAGAAACAAATGAGTTACTAAGTCCAGGTGCTGACTGACTGGAGAGTTGCAGTAGAGTAAGCAACAGTGTGACCCAAACACACATGAATAGCACATTGAAAAGAGATTGTGGAAAACTCAAATTAGATACAAATTTCTGGAGAGATAACAGCTGAACAGTATAGCATGGAAGTGACTGGTAACATTAAACCAGTTTCAACAGGTTGATCCCTGAGGGTCTGTTCAATTGATGTAAACAGTGAAGGATTTGAAAACTGCCACTGGAGGTCATTAAAAAGCTTTTATAAAATGATCTTAAAAGGCTAAGTACCTTTAAATGTAAGTTTAATAGCTTTTTAACATTCCACTCGATATTTATGGTGCTTACAAGCGGTTCTGAGTCCTGCTGCTCCTTAAATATGATCTTTTCTCTAAATCAGCCTTTATCTGGTTTTGAGCTGCTTAGTTAGAGCATGTCTGGAGAGTCGAGTCCAAGGGACTCTCTCTGGACATGTGACAATGTGACCTTTCAACTCTTCTAGCACCATCTACTAGGTGGGACCAGTGGCGCGGGAACATTTTGTATAGTGGGGGTGCTGAAACCATTGAACAAAACTATAACCCCTGTATAGGATGGAAGCCATGCATTTGGTTGCTATTGTGTTCAAACATGTTAATAAAACAAAGCCAGCATCAACACCTGTTTATCTATTGAAGTAAAAAAAAAATATTTAACCACAGTCCTTGCTACAATGCTTACAAAGTGCTTGCCATAAAACAACAACAGGGCCCCTAGCAACCAAGGTTATGAGCAGAGGCAGTGCAGATCTGGGGTAATTCCTCAGGAATCGTGGAGTTAGCAGACTCCTGTCTTTTACAGATGTGCCGTATTCTGCAGCTACATCGTCATCATACTTATCATGAACAGACTGCTAGGGTGACCTGAAATATAGAACTTAGTTGTTCGGTTCTAGTTTAATTTACTTAAAATGTCTGCAGTTTTTTTTAATCATATTTACCAGCAGATTTGGACTAGTCTCTTTGGTATATTAAATGGGGCTTGGGGCTTGGGATGGCTTGTTCTAGTGATCTGGCATGCAGATAGAAACCTGTAAGGCTCCATAGAAAAGTCTTTATTTATTCTTTAGTTCCTAAAACCTGTGTAGATGCTTGAACTGAGACCAAGCTAACTCATTTAATTTAGCTCCCTTCTCATGAATCCAGTACTTTTCAATGCCCGTTCTCTCTCTCTCCCCCAGTAAGATGTTGTAAAGAGCAGTTCTGGAGCCAGGTTGTGATCGCATGGTTCGGATGAGGGTGAAGCTAAGTTGGTATATTTAGATCTTCCTTCTCCTCTTCTGATGGTCAGGCAATGAGAAGAGATGCCAGCTGGAGGGCACATTTGGTACATTTGAGCAAGGCATGTGTGACAATCACAGTCATGCCAATGGAATTTTGTGGGATGGGGTGGCATTCTGTGGTCCAGATGGTTTAAAGCAGTTGAACACTTTTCTGATTGAACCCACAGCAATTGACAGTGTCACCTCACGCAGTATGTTCCAAACAGTATTGTAATTGTTTGCCAATATGTGATGCAAATCACTAATCACCACCTGCTTATCCACAAGGAGCGTTGCATTGGCCCTGGCACTTTCGCGGTTAGGGATGCAAAATCATCAGCGACTGAGTTACCTCATCGCAGCCCTTACTGGCAGACACACTGTCAAGGCTGTAAGGAGGGATCAGAGGATCCTCACTGACCTTCTCCTGAATTGTATGGAGTTGCTACAGTGAAGGAACATAATTAGACATTCTAAACTGGGAAGAAACTCACCAAAGGTCTTAAAACAGGCATGATCTAATAGGGAGATTTTCAGCAACAGAATTTACTGTATCACAAAGTTATAAACTGGTCAACCAAATACACCGCTGTAAAAGAATGAAGACACAGCTCTCCTGGCTTACTTTTGGTTTTCTTCTTATTTTTCATCAGGTGCAGACCATTGTTATTAATATACAGTAGCATACATACTTTAAATCACTGAAAACAAAAGCAGACATTTTCAGACCTATGGACAGTTGTGAGGTTCGACTGCCATTCAAACCATCCTGACCCTCTCCCCAGCTATGTTGTTAAAGGACAATCTAATGACGGTTTGCTGTGACACTGCTCAGAGAATAAATAAGAGGGTGTCAGACTGACGATCAAGCCTCCCCAGTGTTAATCCAGCACACAGAAAACATGTCACAATGCTAACATAGGCAGCCTGGGTGAGTCTGTGAGGTCTGGGTCACAGTTGTTCTAATGAATCACACACAGCAATCAGACAGCTGGCTGACAAGCACTGATGCTCAGATTTCAGTTAACTCGGGCCAATACTAACTGAGAAGGCAAGTATTGTGATAAAACTGTTTAGTTCCTATATCAAAAATGGATATTCCGATATAAACTGGATCCTATATCAACTTTACGACTTAAACTGATAGGGTTTCAAACTCTGTTCAGGTCCCGTAGCCTCTCTGGATGTTTTTTATGATTCATTTGTAGCTGTAAGTACGTGTTTAACAAAACTCTCCATTCAAAAAACCATATATACTGTAGTGTAGACTGGATCTGAACACTGCTATCACAAGCTGACCTGTAATGCAAACTGCCATAATGAAAATGCATGCCGACAGCAGCTATAGAAACCAACTGCACCATTCCTAATTTACAGCTGTCCCTGTTTTTGTATTCAAAGGGTTAGTACTGATTTTTTTTTAGTGCAATCAGTGTTCAAAACAAATTACAACTCTGAACAGAGTGCTGTTCTATTTAATGAAATTGCAAACATACTCCTGAAACACATATAAGTTCAGATCCAGTCAGAACACAATACAAGCAAACCATATTTATAGTTGTGGCAGAGCAGGGCTCTGCCCTTGTAAATATTGGCAGGGATGGGGTTAAATTCTCCTCCCTGCCCAGGTTTATTGCGTCAGGTGGGAGCAATCAATCAATCAATTAACACCCAGCCACCTGACATAAAAGGAGGCCTCAGCGGCTCAGTAGAGGGAGCTGAGAAAGCAAGGGTGTTTTTCTTTGTGTGCTGTTTTTGTTCATTTTTCCAGTGAAGCCAAAGCTAAGCCTTTGTGTTTATTGTCTTTTATGTTTAATAACCTTTTTGTTTGGCCCTCGTGCCTGTTTATTTTGTGTCTTTTATTTATTAAAAGTCTTTTGTTTGAACTGCAGTCTGTCTCTGGGTCTCATCCCTTGCGCCATCCTGTCATAATAGTCAACACCCCTTTCATTCTCTACAGCAGAACCACCAAGTTAGGAACCCCACACATGATCAGTCAACCAAACACACCACTTGGAAATGGAAACAGGGAGCCGCTGTGTAACTTTGAAGCTCTGCAGTACGTACCTGGATGAAAGCCCACCACCAGATCGGGTCTCCACCAGGGTCCCCCAGAAATCATGGTAGAACCCCTTGAAGGTGCTGATGTAGACCTATCCACGGGGCCCGTAGCCACGCAGCGAGGGCTTCGTGATGGAGCCATCCACCACCTCAGGCCCACAGCGCCTGGGTCTCAGGGAGCATCCGGGCCAGCTCATCCAGGTCTGAGACTCTGGTGTAGAGGGTCTCGTTTTGGGATGCCCCCACCACATGGACAGTAAGAGGCCAGGCGCGACGTTCCAGCCCAAAGTTCAGCAGACCGATTCTGATGGTCAGCGTCTGAGAGAGGAACTCGCTTGACAGACTCTTTCAGCTCGGGCTCCTCTCAATGAGACTTCCCCGCGTTTGACCACAGGGTGCCCATGTAGCAGCTGGTCAGTACCGCGTCCAGGCTGTTGTCCAGTTCACCCTGCATGGAGAGCCAGTAATCCTTGTCCTTTCCCTTCCTCATTTCTCCCATGCTGCGCCGCTCCCATCCAATTCAAAACTCTTATACTCGCCTACCGTTGCTTCGACCTTTTTGCTCTCTTCTATTATCAGACTATTATTTCTCCCTATACCCCCTCTCACCCCATCGGCTCCTCCACCACCGGCAGACTAACTGTACCCCCCACCGCTCTGCCGCTTCCAGAGCCTGCTCCTTCCTTCTCCACCCTTGCCCCTAAGTGGTGGAACGAGCTACCCACGGATATGAGGACTGACCACCTTCCGGCGCCTCCTCAAGACACACCTGTTCAGACAGCATCTGTAAACCTCACAACTCTTGACTATACTGGACTATATGGCACCCAATTGTACCAGTGCTTGCATCATCTTGTACTTGCACTGAACTGCTCCATACCTTACCGTATTCCACCACTGCTCTTAATTATAATTACTTCCTGTATCTGATTTGTACTTTATAGGTATCCGTATTCATGTTTTTTGTAATTGCTCTTGTTTGAAACTGTTCTTATCCATCTATCGTACTTAATACCTGCTCTTAATGGACTTTACTCGTATAAGCAAATATTTTTACTATAAGTTAACTGCTCTTAGTCGAATTCACTCTTAAATGTAATTATTAACTGTATTCCTTATTTTGCTCTTATTAGAAATGTATTTATTTTCTACTGATTTTACTGTACTTTATAACTGCTCTTATCTGTAATGTAATATTGTGTAATGTGTTATTTTATAATGTGATACTTTGTACTATGATATTTTGTAACAACTGTAAGTTATCCTGGATAAGGGCATCTGGCAATAAATAAATAAATAAATAAATAATCCCAGCCTGATTCTTGGGAAGCCAACATGGGAACAGGAGGTTACCTTCGACCAGAAACAAGCAGTCAGGATCATGCGTGGTACGTTAGCAGTGTAATTCTCTAGTTCATCCAACCCAGTGAATACCATTGAGCTCAAGATCTATTCCAATCAGGTCCTAAATTAGTCATGAGGCTGCTCCATGAACATGGTGTATCCTATATTTATCCTACATGAGGAGACCTGTGAAGCCTGTCGATGGCCACCAGTTTGAGTGTCTTGCAGAACGTTTTATGAGTCGGCCAGTTGGCTCTCTGGCACTCTGTGCTGCGTAAGTTATTAGATAGGACGATCACTAGATAGGAGAGGCTTGTATTTCAATATTATCAGCACAGATACAATAGACTATGAACTCATACGTTTTTAAAAGATAGTCAAGAAACTACAGTGGTTAAATATGCCTACAACAGCCATTCATTAATAACTGCATTGTAATCTAAATATTAAACTTAAAACCACAGTTTTACACCAACCTTTAACTTAACTTAAAGATGTTGTACAGATGTTACCTGCCATCCACTTTCATTTGCTATATAGGTCTCAAACGTGCGGTTTCGAAAGAAACTGTTTCACTGGCATGCTTTTAGCCAGTAATATATTTGACTTCAAAGGCACCGCTGAGGTCAGATGACCTTTATATTTCCTGAGAATAAAATATGATCCTCATTGCACACGGAATCATATTCCTCCAAGTGGATGCCTGGACAGCTTAGGCTGACCTCTCGCTGGAATGACTGGCAACTTTCTTATGGCCGTTAAAGAAAAATAAAATATCAATATGAGTAATGCCTGGCTTGGCATCGTATCCTACTAAATGAATGCAAAGGCAAGGGCTGGGCGCTGACAGCAAAACGCGCGGTTCAGAGATAATATTTGCAGGATTTCACAAAAATTTTTCCCTCAGATTACTATTTGAAAACAGAGATACTTAAACGTTTTAGAAAACATTAACGTTGTCAAAGTAACAGAAACACTCAGTCACGTCTATAATATATCATGGCCTAATACAGTAGACCTGACTGAGTGACGAAGTCTCATAACTAAATATTATTACACATGTTTGGGGTGTTGACAAAGTTATACTGCCGTTATCATTTTACAGATTACAATTAAATCATCGGTTTAATCAGATTGAACAATTAAAAAAAAAATGTTTTGGTCAATTCCCTTTTTTTTCTTAATGAGCTTACCTTCTCTGACAGCCTCAATCTCCCCCTGTCCGTGACATTTTTCTAGTGGCAGCTGTCATCAGTCCTTGATTCAATTTGCTCAAAATGTGTTGATAATTTGCCCCGAACCGATGCTGCTAGCTATTTGTGTGTTTGGTGGCTAATTTACCGCTGTAAAAAATACAGCATTGTGAATGTATCCTTCAGAAAATACACACACGGCCGTGAACGGTAACATTTATTATAAACTTTTTAAAAGTAAAAAAAACAACCACCAGATATTAACGTACTCAATCTGTTTATAGAAGCGTTGGATTTTTAAATTGTAAATGCTTCTAATAGGTTCCAGTATGACGTGATTAAAAAACAAAAAAAGTATGGACGGGATTTATGTTGTTTTAAATTAAATGTACTTGATATTCTGACATTCAGAATCTTTATACGCTGCGCCACGCATATTCGCTTCTCATTGGTCAGTTTCCCTAGTTACGGCTGCGCAGCTCCATGATCGGATCAATATTTCGGATCAGTGGAGCCTGCTCGTGATCCGTTTAGTACAACACTTTCTCAAGATCCGGCTCCAGTGAGCCCGGATCCGATCCTGTTTCTTGTCAAGAAATCAAGCAAATATCACGCCAGGGAAGGAAAGTTGGGCAAATTTGGCTAATTTGACCGTCAGAAATATTGATGCCTTTGCTGAATACATTTTAAACTCCGTGAATTAACAACGTGTTACAGTCTTGTTTATTTGGTGTATTTATAATTTAAATGTAGAGGTATATTTATGTGTTTTGTATCTCTCATGTACCTATATCGTTTCATACTGCAAAATCCAGCTGTTTCACAAAACCAGTACAGTTTAAATAGTTTTTTTTCTTAAACTAGCACCTCGCAACCAACATTGCAGTATTGCAGAAGGTAGATCTTATAGGAAGATTTAAAGTAGATAAATGTTTCTGTTAGTGCCTTCACAGTACACACTGGTGTTGCAATGTTTTAAGGAATTGTTTTACCTTATCTTTTTGATTGCGGTTTTTTACCTTATTATGAAGCTATGGATCAAACCAGATTAAAACATGCACAAAAACAAACACAACTCAGACTGGAATAAACCAGTAGTGGTCATGGCTGGTATTTAAAACAAGGTTAAAATAAGATTTTGTGAGACTTCCCTCTATTTAACTTTGCCTCTGCCTCCCGTCGCGCTGGTCGCTGGACTGACCGACAGCCTCTTCGTCTTCCTGCTTTTCCAATCCCTTCCATCCGGCCCTAGTGCAGCTCTCTCCGGGCTCTATCAATGCACAGACAGGGATTCCAGACTGCTGAGGTGTGACAGATGCTTTGGGGAGCAATGGCTCTGTCTATCTCTTTATTACAGTCACCCCCTCAGAGTGGTCCAGCAGGTGTAATACTCCACCACGCCCTCTGTTGGAGATGTCCTGTAACTACACTGACAGAAGAACCCAGCATGAAGCGTGACGTTTTTACAGCATGCGGGTAAGGCAAACTAGTTTAAGATTAAGAATATGATTAAAAAAAGACAACAAAACTTGTTTAATTAAAAAACAAAACTTTATTTGGTCCATTGGAACCTGAGTTTGCAAACTACCCATACATACATATATCATACATATATAGATTTTATTTTTTTTCTTCTAAAATTGATAAAATATTCCATATATCACATTCCTGCCCAAAGGTGTTCTTCTGTTTTGTTATTTTTAAGTTAATTTTTTTCTTACAAGATAAAACTATTCACAGCTTCGCGAAGATTAAATGTGTCTGTACAATTTACAAAAAAACAAAAACTAAATAAAACAAAAACCTCCCAGTTTGACAGATAACCACCGTAACTCAAATTTCATTTGCTGTTCTAGGCATCTCCCTGTAGATCGTAGGTGTGGTGCAGTCAGACTGTTCTGCAGAAAGGTCCTTTCTTTCCGGTAAATGGGATAACTCTTGTATTCACCACAAGGGGGGGCTACACAACCCTGCTCCTTTCACTTTGCTTTACACCATTTTTGGGTCAGACTGCTTCCCAGTTACCCAATGAGAGCAACGATCAGTGTGGCATTGTGGAGACCAAAAGTCCACAGAACAGATATGGCAAGCTTTGTCTTGTTATAAAAAAAATCATTATTTTTGTCATCTACACACTGGCATCTTTTACCAGCTGAAGATTGGATTGTACAGCTATGACCAAAAGTTTTGCATCATCCTAACAATTAACACATTGTGTTTCATAACGTCAAATGAAACCTGCTGAATAATGTTACTTTAACATATTGAATTACTTACTGCTTTGTAGTTTTCCATATACTTAAGGAAAAACTGACAAAAATTGAAAAATGTGACATTTCGAAGACTGTACTACTATTATGGCTTCTGGTAGACTTTTGCGATATCATTTTGTAGTTTCTTTGATTACATGATGTTAGTAAAATATCTAAATTATGTTCACATAGGTTTGTTTAAAAAAATAAATAAATAATATATATATATATATATATATATATATATATATATATATATATATATATATATATATATATATATATATATATATATATATATATATATATATATATATATATCTCAATCCTAAAATACAAGGTGATGAAAAACCTTTGGGCATAGCTGTAGACAGCCCCCATTTTTATTGGAAAGAGATGAGATTTTCAGACTGGTTAGGTGAGATTGAGTAGTTCAGTCACTGTGGCCAATTGAAGTGTCTACAGAGACAGACTGCAAAACAGTCATTACAACAATGACTTTGTAATGTGAACAACTACAAACACAGAACAAAGACAGCCTCAAGTAGTCTTTCAACAAACAGACAGCAGGCAATAAAGAAACAGAATCAATACTGTAGAACAGCTTTCTGTTTTGATGAATCACTGCTGCCCCACTCCCATACCCTAAGTTCAAGTAATTCCCAACACTGATGACAGGAAAAGTACAGGGCTGACCTTCATGGGTAGGGAGCCAGCCAGACACACATATCCTACTACCCACTAGAATAATGTGGATACAAACATCAAATGAAATTGTGTTTATAAGGAAATATTCTAGGCAGCTAATTTGGTGGTATCAGTTTAACCCCTGTGCACATCAGTGCAATCTGCATCAAACAGCAACTCTGCTTGAGAGGGGATCAGGAATGAATGTTTATGTGTGGACAGAGGTGTGCTCTCTCCATCTCGCTTTCAGAGCTGTGAGAAGGAAGCTGTCATGGTGCCTGCCTGCCTGCCCTGTACCAGACTGCAGTCAGTGTCATGTCAACATAAAGGTCACAGTATGTTCTGTAATGCTTAAGGTAAAACTGCTAGACAATGGAGTCTTTCTACAGTGCTGCTCATCCAGAAGAGCCCTGGTCTGGATAGTCTGTGACAGTGCTATGCAGCTCAGACAGTATCATACGGGGTATTCCATTAGGGGGCTAGATGGCGCTGCCTCTCTGGAGACCCGGGTTCAAATCTGGATCAAGACGTCAGTGTTTAAATTTAAAACCATTGTCCCTCACCTTCCATGAGTTCTATATTTAAATAAACAAAAATAATGTACAGTACATTTACACACCTGCATCGACTGAGCAGGTGACCTGACAGATTCATTCAGCACACCAAGAATCCCTCAAGGCCCTCTCCGTACACCATGACTCACTGATCCTGCGGACTGGACTGAACCTGGGCTGCGTTTCTGAATGTCATGACTCATCCTGCCAGCACTCCTTTAAAACCCTGCTGTACACAGCTTTGAGCTCAGTGCTCAGCAAGGGAGTCGAGACATTATACCGAGGCTAATGCCTTCAAAATGGATTTGCTGGTTCATTCAGAACATTAACAAAGGAACTTGCTAATATGATTTGTGTTAATTTGTGTCTATTGTGTTATAGTTACTGAAGACATTGGGCCAATACTTCTCTCTTTAAATTATTAATGCTGTTGTTTTCTCACAACATGATTTTAATATCGCTGTCTGAATTTAATGAAAATAAGGGTCCTGAAAGGTAGATGCTAGTAGATGTAACAAGTATGGTTAAAGATGTTTTTTAGGGCTGAGTGCTACATGGTTAAGCTTTTGACCTGGTACACATATTTTCTAAAAACAATAATAATTATAATAAAAACTAACCTCAAGAGATAAAAACAAGAATGGAAGTCAATACTATCTGGTAACCGGTACCTGACATTGGGGTTCTGTGCCTTTTACATATAATAATGATTATTATTACTAAAAAAGGGCATTTTAGTACAAAAATTACTAAAAAAAGGGGGGGGGGTCATTAAAAACAAGAGAAAACAGATTTTAAAGCCTTAGTTTCCTTCCTTTAAATGAAGTTTTTAAAACCACAAAATGAATGAATCCCTCATAGCTTAGTTCCGTAAATTAGCAAATCCCACTTCTCCCACCAACAGACTATTCCAGTTCACACATCCTGAGCACAGAGGCTACAAGAGAACCTGCAGCACCCTTTCCAGTGAATATTCTGCCAGACTTCCAGAAGACCACAAGAAGGAGTTTTACTAATGTCTTTAAACCAGAGCTTGCTGCTTTCTAGTGTGTGTTCCTGTGTAAGGCAGGCTTGTGATCTTGGATGGGTTGACAATCACTGTGGATGAAGCGTCACAGTGCCTTGACACAATTCAGACAGATACATTAAAACTTCCAGCTTCTTGGTTAATGTAAAATGGCTGGTGGGCATGTGATTTGCTATAGCTGTGTGGCTCAGTAGCTAGCTTTGGAGCTGCAGGTTAAAAATGGAGTGTGATATTGAACCAAATATAACCCAGTTTGGTTTGTGAACTATGAAGATCCCCTTTACGACTTACCATTATATCTCTACACCATGCCATCTTAGCTTAAAAGACTGAATAAGGAGAGGATCCCACATAAAAAAAGACTTGTGTTGCCCCAGCTACAGTATACCTCTCCCTTTTGACTCCCATTTAATCTGTAAGAGGCAGCAGCTGTACTTTCAAATCCCAGAAATGGATGGAGTAAACTCATGTGGCTCTCTGAAAACAGCGCTGGAAAATGTTCAGTGCAAAAAAGGGACCAAAAAAATATTTGGCAGGGTTTAAAAAGTGCTATAAAAGTGTGCCCTCTCCCGGCACGGCGTATGTTTTCTTGTCTTTGTTGCCCCTGTGCTGCAGGCCTGTCCCTCTGTCATAGCGGTCGGGCCTGTGCAGTCCTGCAATGTCCAAGGTGAGCTGGGGCTGTGTTTGCCCTTGGTCGGGTCCAGTCCCCAGACAGGCCTGTGCTGCTTTCCTGTGAGCCAGTCTGTGTGTTATGGAGAAGCCAGCATTCCCTTCCAGTTGAGATAGCACTACCAGTACCTGTCTGCAGGGGGAGACACAGAGAGAGAGTAAACAGGGGCTATATACACATTAGGGTTTTCAGTATTTGGTGACGGCATGGAATTGGATGCCTAGCTATATTGATGCTGAGTCACTGGGATCCCAATTTAAACTGGTCTGATTTTCGACTGTCTACTGCAGACTGAAACAAAGAGCACCGAGTTCAAAGTTCAATGCATGTTCCAGTGGTTGACCCAACCAATCAGCTACTAGAAACCGAATGAGCACTGATGGGCAGAATGGCTTCCTCTCATTCGTATGTTCTTCTCATGGAAAGGTAGATCACACTGCACTACAGGACTACGTATCCCTACTCTCAATAACGAGACAGAGAGGCATCCCCTTACACTGCCAGATCCTGATATTGATCATTGACTTGTATAATGGCAGTCAGTCCCCGCAGCAGTGTCTGCTGTGTTACCTGTTGAGTGGCGGGACGCTGTCAATGGTCTTCAGGCTGCCCCGCGTGGAGACCACGTTGAAGCTGTCAGTGCAGTCACACGACACATGCAGGTAGTATTTGGGGTGCCTGTTCTCCACCACCACGATCAGACCCGCCCAGCCGTGTGTCAGGTAGTAACAGGTCATTCCCTCCCGACCCTGCAAAACGCCAAAGGTCACAGAATCAGAAAATAGCAATAATAATAGTGTCAGACTCCCAGTGCATAGCAATTTGATCCATTCCTAGTTATAGTATGAGTTAATAAGACAAATCTAATCTACGAGATAATCAAGCTTGTAGTAAAACTTGGAATGGGTGAAAGTGCTATACAAAAGTCTTATTTCCATCCCTGTATTATATGTTAAATAGTTTCGCACTGCAGCAGATGCGTGGTTATAAGCTATGAAGTTATGCACAAGTGAAAAGATATGCTGTGCACATTTTTGCTTGTAAATCAGCTTGGGACAGAATAGACTTCAATCAAAACTGAACTTTGATACGCACCTCGTGTCGCTCCCCTTTGTTCTCCGTCAGCAGGATGATGGCGTCGGCCAGGGTGGTGGGAGGGGCTTCACTCTGCTCCACCATCACCTGCCGCGAGCTGTAGATTGCCAGGATGTACCCCGGGAATTCTGGGTTGGGGCGCCCTCTGCTGGTTGGACTCGATACTGCAGGCACAGGGAGAAAACAGTGTCACAGAAAACCTGCACAGCCTGTTTTGTTTCAGTCTTTCTTTTACTAACATTTAAAAATGTGTGTGACTTCAACCTGGGCAAATAGTAAGGATTTACAAATAGATATATAGACAGATCTGAATGTTGTTAAGGTGTAAAACAGACCTTGTTTAGCACGTACAACTATATATATTTTAATAGTAGTTAGTGATTCAAAATGATCATTTTTGGTATTCTGAGCTAGGAAGTGAATTCTGCTGTCAACGTTTTAGTTTATTAGGAAGTGCTCCATGCTGGCCCATGGTTTATTTTAACCAGTTCAGAGATGGTTTAACATGACCTTGAAAGCGGGCCCTCGATTATTATTATTTGTTTATTTAGCAGACGCCTTTATCCAAGGCGACTTACAGAGACTAGGGTGTGTGAACTATGCATCAGCTGCAGAGTCACTTACAACTACGTCTCACCCAAAAGACGGAGCACAAGGAGGTTAAGTGACTTGCTCAGGGTCACACAATGAGTCAGTGGCTGAGCTGGTATTTGAACCGGGGACCTCCTGGTTACAAGCCCGTTTCTTTAACCCTTTTCAGCATCAGATTACCAGTCTTACCTGATAATATATGCATACATTTAACCAGTAGAAACTAACTATTAGAACTTTTGTAAAATACTCACAGTTTTAATATTTTTAAGCTAAATACATTAACAAAACTACCTGTAGGTAAAAATCTAGACCACATAAATAATTGACATATGTTTATTACGTGATGCAAAGTAAAGTGAACAAAGCATCATCATTCATTATTAAAGGAAACTGCGACCTGCAGTGTTGTTCTCCTCTACAGTCAGTCAGCAGTATTTGAATTTCATGTTACTTCTGTTGAGGTGAGCAGGTGAGTCTTGATCCCTTCAAAACAAGGTCAGCCCTACTTCTGACTTTTTATTTATTCAAATCTACAAAATCGACTGCTCAAGTCGCCTTGCAGATGGTGGGAAATATGAGAACAAGAGACTAGCAAAACACAGCGCAAAGACTTCTTCAGGTGCGGTAAAACTGATCACAATGGAAACTATATGTGTACACACAAACATATATGTATTCTCCACACACACACACACACACACACACACACACATATATATTGTGGTGTAGTAGTTATCAACAACAGATATGCAAGTCTGAAAATGAAAAGGGCAGGGATACCTTATACATAGTGTTCGCAAGCTGGGTTCACTCCAAATTTTACCGAAAATTTACAGGATTTTTGGATGGATGTCGGTTTTTACCGATTTATACCTGATTTTTGTCTATTATTCAATATTTCTAGGAAATACACAATATTTTGATCAAAATGATGTTTTATTTTGACTCTGACATTGTGATAAGCAACCCTACACTATCCTAGGATACAGCAGACGTTTAGACTTCAGAGGACAAATAACATTCAAACATGGTTTTCTGTCACTCCACAAACACACTATCACCTGATCATGTTGGCCAATCAAAGTCTGATTATTGTGGCAATTGCTGGGCGTAGTACCTACTAGCTTGATCAAAAACTAAATTGAAATGCTTACACTAAAATATAATATTCAGTTTATGAAGATTCAAAAGAAAAAATTAATGCTTCAAAGTACACAAAAAGCAAAAATAGCAGAAGTGGGTCAGATGAGGCAGAGGATGCATAGCTGCAGATACTGCTGCATTGAGGTACATGTTCACGCTGACAATAAAAGAACATACTGAAAAATAAGAGGCACATTAAACAAAGAAGAAAGTGAACCGAGAGAGAAGCAATCCATTATGTGGCTTTTACACGCACTTTAATAAACAGAAAGCACAAAATGACTGTGTTAATGAGTTTGTCAGAGCACTGTGCTTTGCTGAACAGCCACTGTTTATTGTAGAGGTATATATCGGTGACTTTGTGTGACAGGACTGTCTGTCCATCAGTTAAACACTGCCTAAGCCGACAATCTTAATCGGAAATAGTTGACAGAAAATGGTGATGCTTTAGTTGGTAAACTTATGGAATGCATTGATGAAAATGTCCAGTGTGATTTCTGACTGCACTTGCACTGCCCAGTTCTGTCAATTTTCTTTTCTTTTTATGATTTCAAGGTGAATAAATCTGGCTTGTTTTGTACTGATGTCATGTTCATCCCTTCTGTAGATACTGTTTCCATCAGCACAGCGATTGCCCAAACGTTCGCAAAGTACCAGCTAACTTGGGAAAATGTGGCTTCGACTTGCACAGATTCTGATTCATCGTACGTGCCTGGGACATTATTAATCAGAACCAGAACTGCTACTGCTAATGTAAAGAGTGTATACTGAGATTCCCCCCTCCCCCCGATTTGTACCGATGTTTCAATTAGAAACAATTTTTCTTTACCAATTTTATCCCTATTTTAATATATGTAAAATATATAACTCTTTTAGATGAAAACCAAAAATGCAGAACACTACTTATACAGTAATTATTAAAACTTGTAATTACAACAGACTGACCACTGGGTGGCAGCCTTGAGTCATCATATGGCACAATTACAAGTTCACCTGAATACAATTAAGGTAATTTAATTGAATTACTGAATGAGTGTTTGCAATTAAGTATGTAAAAAGACTCCTTTGTGCTCAGAACTTGTTGAGGTGTAGTAGAATTAGGTTGGCGTTGGTGGAGGAGAGTCTGTTCAAATCGTGAGTGTGTATCTGTGTGATCTGTATTATTGGGTAATACCATCTGTGTTTTAAGAGTTAACCACTTACACTTGTGTAAATGGCTAAACAGCTTAGCTGTCCTGTATTCTGAGTTAGGGAACCCATTATCCTGTGTATCTTTCGAATTTGAAAACCGTATAAATAAATAAAAACTTTGTTTACTGCAATTACTGTCTCCAAAACAGTGTGTGTGTGTAGTAATCTGCACCCTGCATACAGCCACATTACCACAATACACACACACACACACACACAATATATATATGTAGTCTCCACACACATACACATTACAGCATTCCTTATGCCCAGGTACCCACCTGGAGTGAGGGCAGCTCCGGGGATGTTCATTTGCCAGTGGTTGAAGGCACAGCAAACCACGGCATACTCCCCCGGCTCCAGCATCACATCGCAGCCCACAAACTTCTTGACCGCGCGCTTGCTGTGTGCCAGCAGCCGGCCCAGGCTGAGCTTGTTGCCGCTGCTGAAGGAGGCGCGGAAGACCATGATGCACAGATCCAGGAGGTGACTGTCAGCAGTGTCCGAGCGCCTGGGGAGGGGCACAGGAGGAGCCAGCAGGTTCACACAGCATTTTACTAGTCGTGTTCCTTTTCTCTTACTACTTTAAATGAATTGCATGTGTGGCCTATTGACATCATCAATTAAATTAGACAACCACTAATCTGTTTTCCAAGATTTTCAATTACAGTGATTTGATTTCATATGCACATCAAAACTACAGAAGCAATGGGGTGTTGCACTCTAATGTAAATCTAAAAAAACACAATTATGGTACTACACTAGGTTCAAGAAATTTCAGATTATCTTGCACTTCCTGTGTCATTTCATCTGAAGTTGTCCCCACCCCTTTAGCAGCTTCTGCCAGTGCCAGCGTTCTTTTATTTGAACTGAGCACAGCTCTGGATAATAAAATTGCAAAGCTGAAGAAACACATGCAATGACAAACACTTTGACTGCAAGTCACAAAAACACAGTCTGTCAAAGAACAGTATCGGTTTCTTTAGTATTGCTGTGTAGCATCCAGTTGTTCTTGGTTAAGGTTCCTTACCGGCTGCCCTCCTGGAAGAGAGCGAACTCCAGCGCAGTGCGCTCCAGCACGGTCAGTGACGTCACCGTCACAGGGCCACTCGCTCGAGTGGGGAACGAGCCCTGCACCCGCACTTCCTGCCAGTCCGAGTGGATCTTACAGATATCCACCGAGTCAAAGTACCTGAGAGGGAGGGAGGGAGGGAGAGCTCAAACTACACAGGCAGACTCACTGAGCATTGTGTTCAATGGGAAACGTTTGCCATTGGATTTACTATGTTACTTTTAGAATTCCGAAATTCTATATTTGTTTTGTGATGAGAAATGTCTGAATATAATCTTCTTGGTTTTTAATAATATCATTTTACAGTTATAATAGTTTTCTAAATGCATACATTGTATTTGAAAGCTTTTGGGAAGAGCCTACACATTTTCTTGCTTCTTGCTTTTGAACAGTACAGTGGTTCTCAATGAATCGATTACTGTTTTTCCCTGTCCGGAATGTGATTAGGGAATTGGTTGCTGACTGCACCTGTACATATTATTATTACTGTACTTTACATCAGGGGTTCCTAAACTTTCCCAACTCACGACCCACCTGAGTAACCAGATACTTTTCTGGGACTCATGCCCAGTGGGAGTGTGTGAAATAGCATACACAGTAACACCCTAAAAAGAGCAGCAATATAAAGTAAAAATCACTTAACACAAAATGATAGATGGAAAATAATTATTATAACAGTAACTGTATTTTATCAAGTAAAACAAGAAAGGCTCCCAGCACACATATAAAACACCTGTCTCTCGCTAAGCAAGACACACTTCGTCTCCACACTACACCCCTATTATTATTATTATGACCACCTTTTGCAATTCTGTGCTTCTATAAAAATACATGACTACCTTCTGCCTGATCAGTGTGAAGGGTGTGCTTGCTTCCCCACCCCCACAGAGATGGTCTATTCTTGGACTGTTGCTAAATAAGCTGACCCTCAGATCGTTGGATGGTTGCATTCTGGCACGGTATTTGTTGTCTGTAACTGTCACAGCTGAACCTACAACCTACTAAACCTGTTCCGCGCCTACTGCAAACACATCTCATAGTCTTGAACAAAAGAAATTGACACAGCCTTCCAAGTGATCCATTGAAAGCAAATGTTTTCAGAAGCAATATCCCTAAGCTTAGTTTTACAAGTATGGTGCACAACAGTACATTGCTTGAAATGATTCGTTTTCTTTACTGTCTTGAACTTTTTCATATGTCTGCATTGCTTCTTAAATTCCATCTCATTAAACATTAGCTAATTAATCAATTATCATCAAGACCATATTTAGCCCTGTTTCCACCTGCACCATGAAACCAGTGTGTAAAACTCAAACCTTTCTCATTCCAGTATCAAACAAGGGATGTGGTCGGTTCCACCTGCACGATGAAACCAGTGTGTAAAATTCAATCCCATCTCCTTCCAGTGTCAAACTGGAGCTGCATTCGGTTCCATCTGCAGCCGTCAATTGAATATGCAACTGTTTGTTACATGAACGTCAAAGATCACATGAAGGTATCTTGTTTTGTATAATTGCAATTTATAAAGTGAATTCGCCTTGACAGTATGATATATTCACAGCCTTCATGTTCAGCCAGCAGATTTGAAACCTGCCTCTCACATCCTCCACGTTGGGCTCACTAGATAACCATCAGCAGGAGTTACAGATTGAGTTCTGTCAGCCTACAATCAAAACTGAGAGACCGAATTCTGTCAGCCCACAGTCCTAACTGAGTGATCGAATTCTTTCAGCCCACAATCCTAACTGAGCGATCGAATTCTTTCAGCCCACAATCCTAACTGAGCGATCGAATTCTTTCAGCCCACAATCCTAACTGAGCGATCGAGTTTTTTCAGCCCACAATCCTAACTGGGGCCCAATTGAAATCCACTCTGATCTGCTGCTGGTAGTCTAATTCTGAGTCAGTTTCTACTGGACATGGCCGAACTGGACATACCATTTATCAAAGCAAATTAATGAAGAATATTTTCCCCCAAACATAACAACAAAACACATATTTTCCAAAACTTTGGTTAAGTAGATGCTTGTCAAGTGGACTGGCCAACAGTGTTGAGGAGACAGCCCGGCTCCACTTACTTGATGAAGTCTCCATACTCCATCCAGAAGACTCCCTCACTGCTTCCGTGGGCCATGAGTTCATGGCGGAGATGCTGCGACCAGTCTGGCCACTCGTCTGACCAGCTCCCGTTCCATGAAAAGCGCCCCCAGGGGTTCCGCAACCTCAGGAGCCTAGGGAGGGGGGGTTATTGGAAGAACACATTCACTGTTTATACAATGTATACAGGCTTGCTCCTTTTAGGGTAAAGAAAGTTCTGAGTTTGCTTGCCTACATAGGTGCTGCTCCCCTTACCTGTAGCCCTGCACGTCCCTCACGTCCAGTATAGAATAGGCATGGCGAGGCCGAAGCCCCAGGCTCTCGTACACATTGTCATCCACTTTCATATTGCCTCCTCCACACGAGGCACCCATCAGGAAACTGTATCGGAGGAGGGGGGGGGGAGAGAGAGTGAGCGAGCGAGAGAGAGAGCGAGACAGAGAGAGAGAGAGAGAGAGAGAGAGGAGACAGAGAGAGAGAGAGAGAGAGGGAGGGAGAGAGAGAGAGGAGAGGGAGAGAGGGAGAGAGAGCAAGAGAGAGAGAGGGAGAGAGAGAGAGACAGAGAGAGAGAGAGCAAGTGAGCGAGAGAGAGAGAGAGAGAATGCATGAGGAGGGACTACAGATTCCAGGCTTTACCAAGCAAACAAAGACTTGGCAAAACCACCAACGCCTTGTTTTAAAGGGCATCGCCATCTTCTGTTTCCCCCCTCCATTCTTTTTTATGTGACTGTATTAATAATTTGAATTTTTGTTGTTATTTTTGTTGTTCCTTTTTAGAAGGAATAGTGCAAATCCAGATGTACATCACAAGGCTGTAATTCCTTCAGTGCCATTTCAATGTCATCAAAAACGATGGCATTACGAAAGCAATGTTACTTTATACTTGGACAGCTGTGAGAATAAAAAAAAAAAAATGTTGCCTGAAATAGAAACTGCATGTCCTTGACAGATGCACCCTGGAATAAAGCCCACGAAGCTGCCCTGGTGGAATGGGCAGTGAGCTTTTCTAGAGGTCAGCTCATAGGCAGTCTTGACCGTGTCTGCTATCCACTTGGACAATCGCTGTTTAGCGGTTTGACCATTGGACTTCGACCCATAGCAGATAGAAAATTGTTCAGATTGCCTCCAACTTTTCTTCCTGTCAGCATAGTATGCCAGGGCCTGAACTGGACAGAGTGTATGGAGCTGTCGCTCTCTGTCAGACTGGAAAGGAGGTGGATGGAAAGCCTCCGATTTGGCCCTCTTAGCGGTATAAGCTCTGACTCCACGTCCTCAGACGGGAACGCCAGCTCCTGTTCGCCCACCTTTTCAGAGGCAGTGATGGACAGTATGTCATCCTGTGGCCAATCTGCGCCCGCAGCCCCATGGGGCTCCCAAGGGGGCAGATGGGGCAGGTGGCGACAACAGTTCCCTGGTGAGAAACAGCTGCCCAGATCTTTTCCATCTGCTCCGAGTCTGCCAGAACAGTGACTCTTCTTCCTCTTCCACGGGGGAGGAAAGGAAAGGCAGAGCTCGAGGAGGTTGAGGAACACCGTGCCTGGGCTACTTTCCCGGGTGTGTCGTCCGCTCTCCCTTGGCGCAGAGCCATGGGGTAAGGACGCAGCCACCTAAGAGAGGGTGATGGGGAAGAGCGCTGAGCAGGAGTGAGGGATGCAGAGCGCTCCAGAGAGCTGTGGGATAACCAGTGCCTCCTTGACATGCTCTGGCCGCAGGCAGGAAGAGCATCTGCAGTGCTTGTCCTCCATAGGCAGACTGGTCTTGCATGTCTCACAGGGATAGAACCTGGGCATGACACAGGAAGCAAGAAATGCAGTGTACAGTATACAGCTGCTGCTTCAATCTGCTTATAGCTATCGACCGGGCGGGTCAAGACCCGAGCAGGACCGGTTTGGTAACGGACCGGTGATCTCGGGCTGGAAGCAGGTCGGTGCCTGGAAAGGTACCGGTTTGATGTATTTAACACTGGGTCGGTACTGGTTCAGGACCGGTCCAGTTACTGGCTTGGAACCTGGTCGCCAGGATTCGGGTCTTTAGGAGGTAAATACCCATTCGGTAATGGTTACATTTTGTACTTGAAATGGAACCTGCAGTCGCATTCTACTGCAACATATCCAGTGAAAAACAACTTCCTGTTAATGGAAATGTACCTGTGTGGGCATCTGTCAAAGCATAAAATAACACCCCTCAAAACTCAAACTGAGAACCCCCTAGAAGCAAGTCTCAAATGTAATATCCACTTTGTCAATTTGACCTTGCCATTGCATTACACACGGAGGTGAGACCACCTATTGTGTCTGTGATAAAAAATTAACAGAATGTCATCAAGGCACACAAAACCGTCGAGATAAGGGTTTGTATTTTTTGGATGCCAGCTATAAAAGCAGTTTTAAAAATGCTCCATATTTAAAAAGCCACACAAAGTGTGAATGTGGATCAGATTAATAGTTTGTATCTCTAGGGCGCTGCTTCTTCAGTAATGATAATGCATGCTGTCTATAACAAGGGCCAACAAAAAGGTTGTATTTCTTCACCCAGGTCCCTGAGTCTCCCATGAGATAGAGAAGAAGTTTGAAGTGTGCTGACAGTGGGTTTGCCCCCTCTCTCTCCCAGACTCACCCTGCCTCCTTGGAGCTCAGCATCTTTGCCCAGATGAGGTCTGTGTCGATGGGCTCCTCTCGTGGGTTTGTGGAGCTGACCTGCAGCATGAGGCTGTCACAGGGGGCTCCGGTCAGGGTGGCCAGACCCTCGATGGCCCGGCCCGCCTGCAGTGCAAAGTAGGAGCCGTGGAGCTTGGCCAGAGCCTTCTCGATGAGAGCCACCCACAGCTGCTTCCTCTGGGCCTAAAAACAACACCAGCCCCAAACGGTGAACGAGGAGTTCTGAACCCTGCCTCCCGTCTCATCACACCTTCCTTTTATCCCAAACCACAGTGAAGCCAGGGTTGTTGTTTTACATCCAGCTTTTTCACAAACATTTCTGCTTCTTACCTTTTCATAATGTTTGCAGTCATTCTGAGTGGCTTATTGCAATTGCAATTGACTCGAATACTGTGTAGTTTTCATGTTTTGATAAGTTTGTGTTTCCTGCCACATATGTAATATAGGCTAGATCAGCTAGTCTTTATAATTGTAAGTGCCACCACCATCCAGTGCACAGCCGCGTACTGGCAGCAAAACAAATAAGTGATAAAGAACGACCCGCACTCTCCACTAAAAAAACTATCCGAAGCACTTACAAGTAGAAGTAATATTTCTTTATTATTTTATTTTTGATTAAAAAAATCTTTTATATCCACACCGATTCGGAACGGAGCTGCAGACATGTTTCAGCAAACTGCCTTACTCAGTATCTCGCAAAACAAATAAGCACTTCATCCAAAGGTACACATCATTAGATGGCGCTGGCTCTTACTTTGACAAACACATATAAAGTTGAATATATTTATGGCAGGCAACTAAAACTGAAGAGCATCTCCTGAACTTGGGTGAAAGCACCTTAAAACTCAGTTTGAAAATGTGAAACAAATATATATATATACTTTATTTGAGTAATTGCTATAAGCACAGAAAAATGATCATAGAAACATAATGGAACAGTAAAAAAATAAAATAAAATAAAGCAAAAATGATTTGCTAGATCTATTCAGTGATATTTAGTAAACTAGGCGTCTGATTGAGGTTAATGGGTAATAGATGTCAAATGTACATTAGTAAAAGGATATCATTTGGGGAACCCATTGAAATCTCTCTCTCACCTGGGAGAAGAGGAGGTACCCGTACTCATCGCAGGGCAGCATGTCGTCCACCAGCACAGTGATCCAGGTGCCGTCCTTACACAGTCTCACCTGGTACGCCCCCTCGGAGCAGATCACACGCGTGATCATCACTCTCTCCACCAGCTCGGGTCTCTCTGCCAGCACAGCCAGCGCACTGAGGAACCTGTGAAACCAGGCAGAGGAACACAGGGCTCACACAGAGCACTACACAGTGAGTACACAGGACTCGCACAGAGCACCACACAGGGAGTACACAGGACTCGCACAGAGCACCACACAGGGAGTACACAGGACTCACACAGAGCACCACACAGGACTCACACAGAGCACTGCACAGGGAGTACACAGGACTCACACAGAACACCACACAGCGAGTACACAGGACTCACACAGAGTACCACACAGAGAGTACACAGGACTCACACAGAGCACCACACAGAGAGTACACAGGACTCACACAGAGCACCACACAGGGAGTACACAGGACTCACACAGAGCACCACACAGGACTCACACAGAGCACCACACAGGACTCACACAGAGCAACACACAGAGAGTGCACAGGACTCACACAGAGCACCACACAGGGCGTGCACAGGACTCACACAGAGCACCACACAGAGAGTACACAGGATTCACACAGAGCAGTGCACAGGACTCACACAGAGCACCACACAGGACTCACACAGAGCACCGCACAGGGCGTGCACAGGACTCACACAGAGCACCACACAGGACTCACACAGAGCACCACACAGAGTACACAGGACTCACACAGAGCACCACACAGGGAGTACACAGGACTCACACAGAGCACCACACAGGACTCACACAGAGCACCACACAGGACTCACACAGAGCACCACACAGGACTCACACAGAGCACCACACAGAGTACACAGGACTCACACAGAGCACCGCACAGGACTCACACAGAGCACCACACAGAGAGTACACAGGACTCACACAGAGCACCGCACAGGGAGTACACAGGACTCACACAGAGCACCACACAGAGAGTACACAGGACTCACACAGAGCACCACACAGGACTCACACAGAGCACCACACAGGACTCACACAGAGCACCGCACAGAGAGTTCACAGGACTCACACAGAGCACCGCACAGGGAGTACACAGGACTCACACAGAGCACCACACAGGACTCACACAGAGCACCACACAGAGAGTACACAGGACTCACACAGAGCACCACACAGGACTCACACAGAGCACCACACAGAGAGTACACAGGACTCACACAGAGCACCACACAGGGAGTACACAGGACTCACACAGAGCACCACACAGGACTCACACAGAGCACCACACAGAGAGTACACAGGACTCACACAGAGCACCACACAGGAGTACACAGGACTCACACAGAGCACCACACAGGACTCACACAGAGCACCACACAGAGAGTACACAGGACTCACACAGAGCACCACACAGGACTCACACAGAGCACCACAAGAGTACACAGGACTCACACAGAGCACCGCACAGAGAGTTCACAGGACTCACACAGAGCACCGCACAGGGAGTACACAGGACTCACACAGAGCACCACACAGGACTCACACAGAGCACCACACAGAGAGTACACAGGACTCACACAGAGCACCACACAGGACTCACACAGAGCACCACACAGAGAGTACACAGGACTCACACAGAGCACCACACAGGGAGTACACAGGACTCACACAGAGCACCACACAGGACTCACACAGAGCACCACACAGAGAGTACACAGGACTCACACAGAGCACCGCACAGGGAGTACACAGGACTCACACAGAGCACCGCACAGGGAGTACACAGGACTCACACAGAGCACCACACAGGACTCACACAGACCACCACACAGAGAGTACACAGGACTCACACAGAGCACCGCACAGGGAGTACACAGGACTCACACAGAGCACCGCACAGAGAGTACACAGGACTCACACAGAGCACCGCACAGAGAGTACACAGGACTCACACAGAGCACCACACAGGGCGTGCACAGGACTCACACAGAGCACCACACAGAGAGTACACAGGACTCACACAGGAGCACCACACAGGACTCACACAGAGCACCACACAGGGAGTACACAGGACTCACACAGAGCACCACACAGGACTCACACAGAGCACCACACAGGACTCACACAGAGCACCGCACAGGGAGTACACAGGACTCACACAGAGCACCGCACAGAGAGTACACAGGACTCACACAGAGCACCGCACAGAGAGTACACAGGACTCACACAGAGCACCACACAGAGAGTACACAGGACTCACACAGAGCACCACACAGAGAGTACACAGGACTCACACAGAGCACCACACAGGGAGTACACAGGACTCACACAGAGCACCACACAGGACTCACACAGAGCACCACACAGGACTCACACAGAGCACCACACAGAGAGTACACAGGACTCACACAGAGCACCACACAGGGAGTACAAAGGACTCACACAGAGCACCACACAGAGAGTACACAGGACTCACACAGAGCACCGCACAGAGAGTACACAGGACTCACACAGAGCACCGCACAGGGAGTACACAGGACTCACACAGAGCACCGCACAGGACTCACACAGAGCACCGCACAGGGCGTGCACAGGACTCACACAGCGCACCACACAGAGAGTACACAGGACTCACACAGAGCACCACACAGACAGTGCACAAGACTCACACAGAGCACCACACAGGGCGTGCACAGGACTCACACAGAGCACCACACAGAGAGTACACAGGACTCACACAGAGCACCACACAGGACTCACACAGAGCACCACACAGGACTCACACAGAGCACCACACAGAGAGAACACATGACTCACACAGAGCACCACACAGGACTCACACAGGACTCACACAGAGCACCACACAGGGCGTGCACAGGACTCACACAGAGCACCACACAGAGAGTACACAGGACTCACACAGAGCACCACGCAGGACTCACACAGAGCACCACACAGGACTCACACAGAGCACCGCACAGGGAGTACACAGGACTCACACAGAGCACCGCACAGGGAGTACACAGGACTCACACAGAGCACCGCACAGAGAGTACACAGGACTCACACAGAGCACCGCACAGAGAGTACACAGTACTCACACAGAGCACCGCACAGAGAGTACACAGGACTCACACAGAGCACCACACAGAGAGTACACAGGACTCACACAGAGCACCACACAGGGAGTACACAGGACTCACACAGAGCACCACACAGGACTCACACAGAGCACCACACAGGGCGTGCACAGGACTCACACAGAGCACCGCACAGAGAGTACACAGGACTCACACAGAGCACCGCACAGAGAGTACACAGGACTCACACAGAGCACCGCACAGGGAGTACACAGGACTCACACAGAGCACCGCACAGGACTCACACAGAGCACCGCACAGGGCGTGCACAGGACTCACACAGCGCACCACACAGAGAGTACACAGGACTCACACAGAGCACCACACAGACAGTGCACAAGACTCACACAGAGCACCACACAGGACGAACACAGGACTCACACAGAGCACCACACAGGACTCACGCAGAGCACCACACAGGACTCACACAGAGCACCACACAGGACTCACACAGAGCACCACACAGGGAGTACACAGGACTCACACAGAGCACCACACAGGACTCACACAGAGCAACACACAGAGAGTGCACAGGACTCACACAGAGCACCACACAGGGCGTGCACAGGACTCACACAGAGCACCACACAGGGAGTACACAGGACTCACACAGAACACAACACAGAGTGCACAAGACTCACACAGAGCACCACACAGGGGGTGCACAGGCCATACATATTCTCTCATATTTCCTCTTGTTTATTATATTGGCATTATTGTAAGAAGGCTTGTTTTATAACTGAAAAGGTGCAGTGTGCTATTCTGTTTTACCTCATAACTAGAGGCAGTCCGAATCTGCAGGAAAATATGCAGAAAACTGCAGACATTTTCAGTAGGTATCTGCAGAGTGTTCTGTGGAGCATCTTATGTAAGTATTTGTATTAAAATTGGCTTATAAATATGCAAATCAAGTAAACATAACCATATCAAACAATGTATGGGTTAAGTACTTCCAATTTAACGTATCAAGCCTTTTGGTCAGTAAAACTTTTAGAAACTGTCAAGCAAAAACATCGCATCACATGAGACTTCCTTTAGGGCCACATAACTCCAGTCTTCAATGAACTACTTTTTGAAGGAGACAGAAAATCTGTTCATTTAACAAAACTAGAGCCAAACAATTAACTTATATATTATCATAAAGATGTAGCTGCAGAATATGGTGAATTCTGTGGAAGACTGTGAATTCCGTGGGAACCTGAAAATTCCACGATTTCCGTTCTCTGCAGATTTGGACTGCCTCTACTCATAACCCTTATAAAAGTTTACTACGGTGATTTGTAGTTTTCCCATGGTGATACTATGCATTTAATATAGTTTACTGTGGCTTGCTAGGTTTTTTAATATGCTTTCCCATACCTCTTTGTGCTTTACAATGCTTACCTAAACGTTCATTACACTATTACACACTGCTAGGGTTTTTATAATGGAGGGCCAAGTTGAAAACATTCGTTTTATACACGGCCTGGCTAAACAATGAGATTCCGGGAGTCTGCATTACTTAGAATAAGACTGACAAAGTTAACCTTATCTAATCCTTTTCAACCACTAAAAGCACGACATAATGCTTTGAAAAATGACCAGCTGTAATTTTTGTCCTGTCTGAAACTGCGATTCTTGACATCAGTCGTAGCGGGAGCAGTAAAGTTGCATTTCAATGCAAACGGTCACTTTCACTGTAAATGTTTAATCCGGGGGAATACATTTGATTTTTGGTCATAATTTGGGGCTATGACAAAAATACATTTTTAAATATACGAGTGCATCCTGTATAATTTACTTTCCACCCCTGAGCGATTATTCAAATGAGGCCAGCTGTGTTGTGAGATGCACTCAATTCACTTTATTTAAAAAACAAATCTCTTAGCAGGGTGCATTACTACTACATTTCCTTTTTGCTAGCAGCTTTCATAAATATTGCATAAAAAAAGGCTAAAGTACATTTAGAAGCCGTAATGGGGAAAACAGATCTGACTTTTAATGAATGCAGCTGGGTAATGCAAGTGCTGTATACAGTGGATAACTTCCCTGGAGCTAAACAAGAAATAGAACTGAAATATTGCACCCTTCTATATTTAAATTCTCCGCCTCCTTTCTTTGGTTTTCCCAGCAGCAACTGAAAGCACTTCTGAAGCAGCGGAACAAGAGAATCAATTATGCATTTATTAACTTATCAAGGTAGAAACTTTTTTTGACCTGTTTTACTTTTTTTTGACTTTGGGAAAGTCCTGTGAGCTGTTTTGAAAAACCCAACAACTTACCAAAGCTGCCAGGACTCTATTTCTCTTGCACTTCCTCAATGTGGTTAGTGAATTTCCAGAGCTACCAGTCATGTCCCTTTAGTTTGACTTCTCACTGAACCTGCTTTGTATTCTGAAGAGGAGCATCTGCCATTTTTTACTGCAGGTTTATTCTGGTAATGCCTAGATGCATCAATGTAATTAGTGTTATTATAACACCTTGTTTATACAATCTGTCCAGTAGGGGTGTGCTGATGCTTGTACTCGTAATTGCCTTTAAGAATGATTTATCGGCAGGTGTTCAATAAATCCACTCAATGTGTTGATTTCAAAACAAGAACACCTGTCCTTCCCTCACCTTTACAACTGAGTACCAATCAATGTTTTACAAGCAGATTGAAGGCAATTTTTTCTCTCTGTCAGTTTACGGCCTCTGTGTTTTCATATAGAATTATATGTGAATTGGAAAAGATAATTCAAGTAGTTGGAATATTAACACATCTGGAGTGAGGCAAGTTATTTATTGTGTACTTTTCCAAGTATACAAATCTTTACAACTGTCATAACCATTTCAGCTTTTTTTCTTTCATTTTTTGGATTTTGGTTTTGTTTATGAAGGACACAAAAACATGTATTTAATATGGGGGAAAAGGAATTTGATGTATGTGCGGCACAGTAATATACAGAACCATTAAAGGTACATAATGTAAAAATTTAAATGCAAGACTACTACCTTGTGCGCATGACTTACTATACTATCTCGTGCTGACGAGATAGTAGCCTCCCTTTTTAATTTACACCATGTCCCTTTAGGGGTTCCGTATTAATGACATCATTGAAAAGAGACAAATATGTTACACAAGCATTTTCCAACCAATCAATCCATGAACTTTCTTATCCATTTATGACAGTGACTCTTCTAAACTTCTGAAGATCTATTCAGCTCTTTAAGAGAACTTTTGAATCCTCACCTGCCCAGTGGTGATATACGTTATCTGAAGTGAACCCACCTACTGTACCAGTGAAGCAGTGTGTGCTGGAAAGCCTTGTTAGAACATGGGTCAGGTAAGGACGCAGTGGTGGCCTTACCTGACAATTTCCCGTCTTTTTCTGTATTGTCAGCTCTTGCCTTCAAGTAAAACGTAGTGTTTAATAGCTATTCATTTTTCACTGGAAGGCTGATTTTAAAACATGATATTTACATGCAATGGAAAGTAGATCCATCCATGTAGATTGTAGTCCTCTCTGTATATCTTAAAGGAAGTTTTTGGTTTGCTTTTTTTTTAAATTTTTTTTATTTGTGGTGCGACTTCTCATACATGAAACAAGCTATTATTATTAGGCTATTACATTTTTAGCAAGTTTTAAAAACATGAATACTTTAGTTTATATTAGGCTAGCTATGTAATTGATTATTAATAACAACATGAATATATTAATAAATGTATTTATATTTATACCTTGTTTACAAATGTACATTGATTCAAATTACATCATTAGCAGGAGAAATAGTAAAGGTCGGAAGCATTACGTTTTTTTTTATTTTTTTTTTTAAATACGTCGTAGAAAAATGAAATGGATAAAGTCAGGAACCACAAGACAAGTACTCTAAGGAATTCAAATTAAATTACCCACAGAGCATGATTAAACTGACGAATCCCCGCTAACTTACTCTTAGTGGTGGAACCTGATCTGCATGCGAACTTATGAGTTAGCAAAAAATAAACCGTGCATGAGAGAAGAAAAATTTAAATAACTCGCTAAATATTTTAACAATTTTTTTCGGTTCCAAAAAAAGGCACTCCTGGCCAATGAGTACTATCCGCCTGCCAGACATGGTGTTTAAACACGCTGACGTTTCTGAGGTATTTTAGCTAAAAAAAAAACCAAAACTCTGGACTACTTTGTCAAAACTAATGTTTTCACGATTCTGTAACTTAAGAACTAGCGCACTGATTTTCACAAAACTTGGACAAAAAAAATCTGAGTCACACGGAGCCCATTAAATGCCGTCCCGATCCGTTTTGAAAACGGCCGATAAAACACACCCCTCAAAATCGAGTTTAAACAAGGCTCTGCAGCTGCTCTTACCCAGAATGGCGCTATCGCACCGTTATAATAATCTTCCAATCAGCTTTTAAAGCACAGTGCGGAAGTTAATTGCCATTGATTGGTACTCAATTGCAAAGGTGAGGGAAGGACAGCTTTTCTTGTTTTGAAATAAACACATTAATGAATGGATTTATTGAATACCTGCCGATAAATACTTCCTAAAGGCAATTACTAGTACGAGTACATGTTTCTGCACACCCCTGGTCCAGTCTGCATTGTGCTTGTTCGATCAGATAACTGACACAATCTGATTGTTTTGGATTTTTAGAGCGACATCACTAAGGGACCAGGGGACGCTAACAGTAACCATGGAGACCCAATACCAGGGAGTGCAAGAGAAATTGAAAGTTCAAAGCACCGTCCTGGGTCATATGACTCAATGAAACTCTCAGAACCAGTGGGAATGACGGCACATATCTTAAAGGCAAGGGGAAGTAAAACATGCCAATGAAGCGACTTGTTCTTGAACTTTGCTTTTGTATTGCTTTTTGTAATGAATAGAAAATACAATGTATAACATACATTGGTTTTGAAGTGATGCTTTTTCTTTATTTCACTTGCATTTTGGGTTTTCCTTGCTTTTAAAAAGGACATAGAGCAAATCATTCTAAATGGAGTTGCTCATACTTTTAAATGTGTTTTTTTTTTCTTTTTTTTTTAAATTAACTGACTGCATCTTGCCTGTGTAGTATTGCTGTATTTGTTTGCTTCCTGGACATGAGAAATCATGTGATAGTTTGACCTTTCAACCTATTAAGCAAAGGAGATGGTGGGCTAGACAACTGAACTGAGTAAAAAAAAAAACAATAAACTCACCAGCAGTTTCCCAGAAGCCCCTGCATGATGTCAGAGGGGCGGGGCGTGCAGAACACTGACCACTTGAACCCGCGGCCCTTTAAGTTACTGCAGTTGATTTCGTGGGGCGGAGCCACTTCTTGACGCTGCTGCTGCACACTGTCTCCTCGGAAAGCCCACTGAGCGGGCCAGGGGAAACTGTCATCAACGAAGTTCACGGCATTCTGGGAACAGGCGACAAGAGCCAATAAGAACAGACTGACCAATTCCACGATGTAAATGAACAGAGGCCCCAACTCTCCTTCAATCTGTACCTCACTGTAATAGAGGTCAACTCTCCTATAACCCTCGCCTTCTTAATGAAAAATGTCCCCTCAGGTGGCATCACTGAACCACAGACTGGAATGGATGCTGTTCATTAATTAAAAGGCAAATCAAACGAGTGCGTGTTCCCAGATTCACGTCATTCTGAGCTTGGAGACGTGGTGAGCATTGTTTATTTATGTGTAAGAAACTGTATAGAAAACAGAAATTCCACGACCACTTTCTGTCTATTTATTCACACACGAGTGTAAAAATAGAATGACTGTGGGTGGGACATTCATTGCAAACTAAATGTATTGTGATCCCTGAATAGCTAATAGTCTCCTCTTTAAAATATGCCAGATATTTGAATAATTGAGCAATCTCACAATTGAATGACTGTGAGGGTCAATTGCTCTTCATTTTTCCCCCGAAATGGTGTCTGCCAAGAATGAGACCACATTGAACATTATACTAGTCTTGGCAGCCACCATTACACAAACATGTTTTAGGGGAAGATGAAGAGCAACTGTCCCACACAGTCATTCTGCACGGGGAGAAAATTGATAAGAATCGATGAAGAACGACTGTCCCACAGTGATTCTGTACCGGTAGTGAATTGATAAGAATTGGGGTACCCCTACACCTGTGGGATGGATTTTAAATTACATTCATATTAGGGGTGGGCTGGTATAAAATGTTCACTGTATGATAACCGTCCAAAAATATATATTGTGGTAAGCTTAATATCACAGTATAAATCATGCAAATTATAAAATGTACACTTGCTAAAATTGAAAATGAGTCATTCCCAAATATAGCGATGGTTTGAGCATTAAAATAGTTTGCATAATGTTAAGAGGAGAACCTTGTTTTTTGTAATACCAAGTAAGTAAGGGGTCTGAGTGGGATAAAGGGGCAATACATGTCCCTCCCCAGTCACTCCGTTGCAAGGCCGGTGATTCTATGGAATGTGTCTATCCTTGTCATATTCCAGAAGGAGCGGACAAGAGGTCGTATTCCGGAATATTTTAGTAGTGTAAATGCTACCGAACACGTTCCGGAATCAGTTCTCTTATCCTCTCAGAACTTGAGTTTGTATTCCAGACTTAGAGGACAGATTACACTATACTTTGCTAGTGTAATCGCACTGAGGAAAGACTCCGGCAAGATTGGAGAAAATACCCAACGGTATTGCCCTCACAGTACTGCCCTCCCATAATTCATAAACACAAACAAGAAAACATTTTCAGCTTCCAAGTCGTCCCATCTAAATAAAGTCAGTGCAATGTATTTCTATACCTTTTTCTAACCGTTTGTTTGGTATATCTGTTTTTTTATATGCATTTGTTTTTACATTTTTTGATGTGTAGACTGGGGGTCTGTGTAACGCTTATCAGTTCAATTTTTAGAGTGTTTCCTGAAATAGAAAAATGACAGTGCATGTTTAGTTTACAAAGTACGCATGCTCAGTCCTGAAGCACCCCCTGCTGTTTCATACAAGTGTAAACGCACCGTTCCGGAACACCCAATGTCACTTTTCTGCCTTTCCACTTGATTTAACAGCATCATTATTTAGTTCTGTGACAGGGTAGCGTCACGGCCCAAGCTGTTACCGGCAGGAAGAGACTCAGAAGAAGCAGGTTATGCGCTAGTGCGCACGTTTATTAACACACAAAACAATAACCACAACTCAGCAACAAACAAATAGGCTCAAGGGCCAAAACAAAAGGTTGTACAAAAACTCACGGACAAGAAACAGCACATCACAGCAAAATGCACCTTCACCAACACCGACATTAACTCCAATAACACCTGCGATTCCCCTTGTTATACACCTGTGGATGGAGCCTCATTAACCATTAACTCATTAATGTGTTTTCTGGCATGGAGGAATTTAACCCTCCCTGCCAACCCAATACCCACCCCCTACCCCTACCCCACAAACACACACTTTTAACTTCCTTATAGGGTAGCAGCCCCAGCACAAGCTTTATGAATTGATCGATCAGAGGGATGTGACTGTACTGTTATTGTAATTCTGTCGCCTGGCTTGTGAAACACACACTGCTAAAAATAAGAGCTGTAAGCAATATCCTTCACTTGCACAGCGACCGGGTTCAAAGTGAAACAAAACACAAATCGGTTATTGAACCAGCATGGGCTTGGACAGGGAGAGTGTTAGAGAGTTCTTGTGGTTTACAGTGTCACCCCTCAATGAAATTACAGCCTTATTCCGCACAATAAGATGTTATTCCTTATTAGATTGAAAATCATTAAGTCCATCAAATCGGTACATCCAGTACATCTTATTTTGCCATTGTGATACATTACACGTGGAAAACTACCAGCAAATACAAATTATACGACGGTGAAAGTAACATTTGGATTCTATCAATAACACAGAGCTGTATGCCGGTCTAGGCATGATAACTACACTCAAAGCTGCAGGACGCTTTAGCAAAATAGGAAAGATCATATAAATATTCCTACTTTTATTTATTTATTTTCCCGTATAAGACAAGCTCAAAAAAAAGGAAAATTGTGAATAAAAATTTGGTGCAGATTGTACAAAATCAAGCAAGTTCTCATGTTCTCCATGTACAGAGTGTCAGGCAGACAGACACAATGACATCTGATGAAAAGTAAACTTATATGGGAACCAAGCAAGATTTTTTTTTTTTAACGCAAGTTAAAAATGTGTAAGAACATGTTTTCTCCCAAACAGGATTAGTGCTGTTGTTTGAAAAGAACGCTCTGGCGTTGGGTGTAGCTGAACGGCAGAGACACATCAATCCAGTCAAGGTTACACTCAAGTGATTATTGTCATCTCAGCTGCCACAAGGGAAGCATCTGCTCCAGAGGAAGGAAAAATTCCAGCTGAGTCGACAGAGGCACACTCACACACACACACTGCTGCTGTCTGACAGACCGACAAGAAATCCTCCAACCAGAACTCACCATCCTATCATTACAATGCATGTGAGCTCAGTTCTTAACTCTATTGTATTTTACAGAACTGTTCAACTTCAGTGCAAGTTTGAGATGTGCTATTATTGTTATCAAATTGTTTTCCGGTTTCATTAATACCCAATTTCACTTTATTGTCATTCCTCCATGTTTCTGTTTGTTTGTTTTTATATCATAGCTTAGTTATCATATAAAAAGCTACTTCTTTTCAAGGCAAACTACATTAAAGCAATAGACAAGCACTGTATCTTAATTCCCATTTCTTACTAGCAATGTAAAACACATTCTGTGAAATTACAGTTTCTATTTCATTTTGGTTCTTCATTTACATGTAAGTTTCATTTCAGTTCCAATCGTTGACAGTAAGGGCACTCATCTGCAGGTATTGACCTCTACAGAAGGTATTAATGCTATTAAAAACCAAACAAATGTATGTACATGTATATTTTTAGATGCATACTTAATTGTGGTTAGAAATACTTTTCTCCACGGCAGTACAGCAAAGCATCCTGGAAAGCAAGCCTCATTCTCATCCACAACTCTGGGAGTTAGTGTGGATGCAGCTGGATTAGAGCAGGAGACAAAGGGACTCCTCAGTTCTGTCTGACAAGATGTTAAATCAACCTGTCACTCCATTCCCCTCAGCCACAGTGGGGCTCTCCGCACACTAGACATTACCTTTCTTAAAAGTGCTTGTAGCTAAATAATTCCATAAACTTGTTTAGCACTGCCATCTCAAATGTGCAGATTTGAAAGAAACACAAGTTAGAGCAAATATATGTTTTCATTTGAACACATTATACCCCTCGAACACAGGTTTTAATGGGGTGTTATAACCACACCTACCTCCCTGCAGAATCCAACAATGTTCTCCAAGAGCTCCTTGGCCTCTCCCTCGTCGTTCTGCCGTCTCGCCCACGCATGCTCTCCCGTCTCTTCAGGGGCTTGGCCCCCTTGCGCAGGGTGAAGTACTGCTGAGCAGTGTGGCAGGCGGCGCAGTGTTTGGATTTCAAGTCATTGAGGAGGGTGCAGGCTGGGCAGGCCCACTGACCAGCCTTCTCCTGGGGGTTTAGGGAGGTCGAGGACGAGGAGGAGGGGAAGAGCCGAGCAGGTTTGCGGGGCCCTGCTTTGCCTTGGCTGGTCCCAGGGCAGGAGCTGCAGACGTGGCCCGTTGAGCCACATTGGGAGCAGCGCTGCTGGTAGTCCTGGAAGCCGTACAGTTTGGATGACCCACAGGCGCTGCACTTGGGGGCCCCAGTGGAGTTGCGAAGAGTACACTTGGAGCAGGACCAGGTGCTGAAGTCCGGGCTGGACGGGCTGGCAGGGGTGAACCGCACAGACTCCCCTGTCAGATCGATCAAATCGCTGGCTACCCGGGAAGAACGGCAGCTCTCGCACTTTGAGCTGTTGGAGGAGCTGTTGAAGGAGCAGGAGCTGCACTTCCAGGTGGAGGAAGAGGAGAGGGAGGAGAGGGAGGGGGAGGAGCCAGAAGAGGGGGGAGGAGGCAGGGAAGGACACACCTGCATGTCCTCCTCATCGAGGACGCCAGCCGCTTGCTCGGGAAGGCTTCCCTGCTGTGGGGTGGCTGCTGAGGCTGGGGGCTTGGAGCTGGTGGGTGGAGGTTTGGGAGACCACTGGGAGGTGGTTGCAGCTGTTGTGGACGGGAGGTGGGGCTGGGGGCTGGATTAGGGGGCCGTCCCAGATGTGGGGCTTGAGGAGGAACCTCCCTGCGGCTTCGAGGGACCGGGTTGTTCTGCAGGAGGGAGAAGAGGGGGGTGAAGGCTGATGAAGTCGAGGAACCACAGCGTGGAGTTTCGGGGGGCTCCGCAGGCACTGCCGCGGGAGGGGAATCGTTATCAGTCAGGTCGATAAGAAGTGGGCCTCCACTGTTGGTGGCCGTGGGGAATCCGACCACAGGCGTCATGACTTCCGGCACTACCAGAGCCTCGGGAGGGATTTTGGGAAGGGAAAGCTTGCGAGGTCCGCCACAGGCAGAGCAGGAGAGGGCTACAGGTGTGTTGTGCAGGGTACAGCGTGGGCAGGCCCAGCCAGAGAGAAGCAGCAGGTCTCCAGGACTCGCCTCTCCGTTGCTCTCCGATCTCCGGAGCTCCTCTTTGGGAGGTACCTGCCCTCGGGGCTCCAGGAGGACGGTGGTGGAGTTGGAGGGAGTGGCAGAGGTAGGGGTGTTTTGTGGGGGGAGAATCCCATTTGGAGTGCCCGGGGAGGGGCCCGGGCTGGCTCCAGGTCCGAAGCCACAGACAGTGCAGGCGCTGGACCCATTGGGGTTGTTGAGGGTGCAGCGAGGGCAGGCCCAGCGCTGCTCCTCCGTGCTGCTGAGACGCAGGATCTGGTTGAGGTCGGGTTTCTGACGGGGTGCCTCGCAGATGGAGCAGCGGGGGGCTCCACCAGCGTTCAGGAAGGTGCACCGGCCACAGGACCACTCGCTGCTCCCCACCGCTGCAGCCATGGAGCCAGGAGAGTGAGAGTGACTGCAGGAGAGACAGAGAAGGGAGGTCAGTGCTGCAGGATCTACAGAGATATCAGCCAAGCAGACAAACATTTCAGTGTTACATAAAAACATGACGTAGGTAATGAATTGATGTTGTTTTTGTACTGTATGTTCTGTAGGAACGATTTATGGGCGCCTGTCTTGATCATGGAACGTCCTGGTTCTACTGTAAATTACAAATCATTTTTTTCTTTAATCGGTGGTAATTAGTTGACTGTGACGGATGTTACATGAAACCAAAAAACAACTTTAAAGTAGAGCACTTATGGCAGAAATTAAAAAACATTTGCCTACTGATGCTGGAATAAAAATGACATTTATGTCATCTTTGGTAAAATCATGAACAAGGAAACATGGCAGGGACTCACTCTTAAGATCTAAGCCATTTGAAAAGTTTGTGCACCACTGATCTAAGGTAAGGTCTGCCAAAGTTCCATTCTTAACAACCTTTGACATACTGGAATGGCCACTTGTTTCCTCCTGGATTGGTGGCCATCATGCCATTAACACTTCTGCTTCACACTCTTCCAATAGAAAGGTGCTGTCCAGTAGCTGGACATTCTTGGGGGTGTCACACTCCCCAAACTTACACTTCAGTACTCCTGTCCCAAACAATGTTCTCAATCAATGCTGATGATTTGCATGGAAATCCAGGAACATTTTGGGTGATGGTTTGCAAAAAGAGATTTATATTTTCATGAGAATGGAACAGACATGAGTCGTGGGGGAGCTCTGATATTGGAAGCACGTATTTACATCGAATCTCCTGGAATTTTGTCTCTGTCCCTGGTGCATTTTTTCTCTCTGCTTTCGAACTCTCATTCGGGGGTGTTCAGGCTCCTTTGCCTTGCTCTCTGCAATTCCGTTCTCTATCATTACTCTTGTAAACTGCATGTTTTTCAGAATTAGCTCTCAGTCTTTCCCTTGACAGTCACTTTCTCTCTGCTGCTGACTGCCATTCTATTACTGCAATAAAAAAATATATATCCTAAGCCTCAGAACAGCCATTTAAAAACAGTTGCTGCGGAGAACTTTATTTTAAATAAATAATTTATTTTCCAACTACAACGTTTATAAAATTATCTCAAATACTTTAGTTGAGAATGATAGTATTTACAAAGAATATTACAGTAGAGGCTTTATTATTGTTTTTAATATTGAATTAATCTGAAGTAATTAAGTCACCCAAACTTCTACAAAAGCCTTAAATGTATGCCAATTGTGCTATTTAAAAAAAATACATAAGAAATGAACAGGGTTAAAATGATTAAAAGCTTCTGGCACCACAAACCATGCTTGCATCATATTTCTACCTGGTGTTAAGTCACATGACTTGTTTTAAAGTCATGTGACCATCAACATCACCTTGTAAGGTGTAATGCTTTAAGTCTTTGTTCTCAATGTGACAGATGTTAAGTGACATAAGTTACACTGTAAAAGTCACAGCAAAACAAAGTATTAAAAACAGGCAAACAATTAAGCAAGTTTATCAAGCTGTTGGTAGCCACAAATGTGCTTTGCATTTAAATGCAAGTGTCTATCTGTCATACTAGTTAATTATTCTTTTTTTTTTCAATAAGGAAAATATTATTTAGAAAAAGCAAAAACTCAGGTTAGGTACCCAATTAGCTCACACATGTCATACAAACTTCATTTTCTAGTCTGATCGCAAACGAACACTGAAAGTGTCAACTGAAATTATATTATCAAACCAACCTTGGCAGTAGGTCAAGGTATCTGTGTATTTTTCAATTTTCACTTGACCTGTTCATCTTGAAAAGTGAAAATTCATAAAACGAGAGACTTCTAGCTTTCAAATGATGACTAACACATAGGTAAAATATAGATTTTCAATCTTGACTGTGTAGGATCACGCCATTGTTAACAAGATGGTTTGCTTCTCTCTCTTCCTGAATACAAACACATTACACAATTTTTTATTTATTTATTTTAATTTTTTAAATATAAATGTAGGTGTTCTCTGAACACTGTACGAATGGAACTACCAGACAACACATCAATAAAATAGGTGTTTAGTTATGCATTTAGTTTTGGGGCCAATTAGAACAAAAGCCTGTATCGGTTCTCTATCGTTTTGTAGGCCTGACAGTGTCCCCATGGAAACAGGGCCAGCTCTGCCCCGTGTAGTGTGTGCTGTGCCACTCTGACAGTGTGCCCATGGAAACCGGGTTCTGTCTGCCCTGTGTAGTGTGTGCTGAGCCACTCTGACAGTGTGCCCATGGAAACCGGGTTCTGTCTGCCCTGTGCAGTGTGCGCTGAGCCACTCTGACAGTGTGCCCATGGAAACCGGGTTCTGTCTGTCCCGTGTAGTGTGTGCTGTGCCACTCTGACAGTGTGCCCATGGAAACAGGGTTCTCTCTGCCCTGTGCAGTGTGCACTGTGCCACTCTGACAGTGTGCCCATGGAAACAGGGTTCTCTCTGCCCTGTGCAGTGTGTGCTGTGCCACTCCGTCACTGCGTCCCTGGCTCTTCCCAGCCTGGCTCGTATCCAGCTCTGTATTAGGTGTGATATCTGCTGCCTGGGCCCTGTCCAGCCATCCTCTCTGGCTGTGATACATTTCTGTTGTGTTTAAAGTCATTAGCACCACCTTCTCATTGCTGGCTCCCTGCTCCCAGCTGCTCCCTGCTCCCAGCATGTCTCCACATTTCACAAGGCAGTCCCAATCCTCAGTCACTGCTAAAGATGTCTGCCTGCTTAACTGATCAGGCTGTAGAACTGGTGGAGCAGTCCAGCTGGCTTACACTCCACAAAGACATTTCTGGCAAATGTTGCTTTAAATCAGTTAGCAGTTTCAAAGTGTCTTTATAGAACTAAGAGACTAATGAGCTGCCCCTTTGAATCCAGTTTGTTCATTACATTAAAGACAATTTGAGTACCAATTAATAAATACTTCTAAGATGTATAGACACCTGTAGACAATATTTTTTAAATACAAAATAAGCCTTAAAAAAATACTAATAAAATTAAAAATTCACTAAACAAAGAAGCTGAAAATCCTGAAAGCTTTGTACCCTCTGCTTGTATCACTCAGTCATGTACTGTAATATAACACTTAAGTTAAACCTTAAATGATAATTATTAAGAAATATTACACTATGCAGTAACGGCTGTAGTTTTGTTTCAAGATATCCGGGGTGATGTTATATAAAATCAACTGTGCTATGAACAAATGATACAAAAAGGTGCAAGTCAAACAATGCACAACAGGGGCTGAAATACCCCTCTTTTTTAATGTAACAGGCACTAAAAAATAAAATGGTACTTGACTTGACCATTTTATTTCCATAGTATTCACTGAAATCATACTTTTCAGACCTTGGGTACTCACCTACAACAGGACCTGGCTATGCCACATTGATAGCCTGTTATTTTATTATTTATCTACAATAATATATTCTGCCTGCTTTGCTGTTGTGTTTCTGCGATTAATTACCATGAACTATTCCAGAAAAAAAACATTTATGAAAAGGCTTCTTAAAGCTGAGTAAGAGTAAATGTGATGGAATTATGTCAGTGTTACACATACTGTACACTTTCTTCAACTGATTAAAAAAAAATACACCATTATCTAAAACTGTTTAATGGTTAACTGTTACATTACCCTAGCTTGTCTCGTTCGCTTTGTTTTGGTTGCATTTTGGTCAGGTGAAACTGGAGGATGATCTGTGGAAAACTGGTGACGGAGTCTGAAATCGCGTGTGACGGGTAAGTGCATTCATTTGTTACATATACATATATATATACTGTATATATAATGGGGATTGATTTTATTCTTAATACAAGGGCGGTAAAACACGACTGATGTGTATCTGGGTAATGGATATCCGAGTGCTGACTGTATTCAAGAATAGGTTGTGAGCACTTTACCCCACTGAATTAACTATAAAGCAGAGGATTTCAAACAGTATTTAAAATAAAATAAAAAATGTCTTGTGTGTATTTCAGGCAGAAACAGTACCAAAATAGACTATTTGTTTTTTCAATAATTATAGTTTTTGCACAATAAACAAAGTGGCAACAAGACACATGTTCCTAAGTAATAGCTGAGGTTTACGTATGCCTTTTTCTTTTTTAGATGAAAACTGTCAGATTCAACTTGAATAAACTTCAAAAAATAAATGTGGAAAAGGGGCGAAAGAAAAAAATCTCACCCTTTGGTTTCCGTTCATTAGTACTCTCCTCACAACAGAAAATAGGATTGCAACAAAACAAAACGTTGATCACTAAACATAACATTTACCTTGCAAGCTGGGCCAGTGTGAGGAACGCGTCAAGGCTATCGCTGGGCCAGTGTGAGGAACGCGTGAAGGATGTCGCTGGGCCAGTGTGAGGAACGTGTCAAGGCTATCGCTGGGCCAGTGTGAGGAACGCGTCAAGGCTATCGCTGGGCCAGTGTGAGGAACGCGTGAAGGCTGTCGCTGGGCCAGTGTGAGGAACGTGTCAAGGCTATCGCTGGGCCAGTGTGAGGAACGCGTCAAGGCTATCGCTGGGCCAGTGTGAGGAACGCGTCAAGGCTATCGCTGGGCCAGTGTGAGGAACGCGTGAAGGCTATCTCTGGGCCAGTGTGAGGAACGCGTCAAGGCTATCGCTGGGCCAGTGTGAGGAACGCGTCAAGGCTATCGCTGGGCCAGTGTGAGGAACGCGTGAAGGCTGTCGCTGGGCCAGTGTGAGGAACGTGTCAAGGCTATCGCTGGGCCAGTGTGAGGAACGCGTCAAGGCTATCGCTGGGCCAGCGCGAGGAACGCGTGAAGGCTATCTCTGGGCCAGCGTGAGGAACGCGTGGCTATCTCTGGGCCAGTGTGAGGAACGCGTCAAGGCTATCTCTGGGCCAGCGTGAGGAACGCGTGGCTATCTCTGGGCCAGCGTGAGGAACGCGTGGCTATCTCTGGGCCAGTGTGAGGAACGCGTCAAGGCTATCGCTGGGCCAGCGTGAGGAACGCGTCAAGGCTATCGCTGGGCCAGCGTGAGGAACGCGTCAAGGCTATCGCTGGGCCAGCGTGAGGAACGCGTCAAGGCTATCGCTGGGCCAGCGTGAGGAACGCGTCAAGGCTATCGCTGGGCCAGCGTGAGGAACGCCAAGGCTATCGCTGGGCCAGCGTGAGGAACGCTCAAGGCTATCGCTGGGCCAGCGTGAGGAACGCCAAGGCTATCGCTGGGCCAGCGTGAGGAACTCGCATCAAGGCTATCGCTGGGCCAGCGTGAGGAACGCATCAAGGCTATCGCTGGGCCAGCGTGAGGAACGCGTCAAGGCTATCGCTGGGCCAGCGTGAGGAACTCGTCAAGGTTATCGCTGGGCCAGCGTGAGGAACGCGTCAAGGCTATCGCTGGGCCAGCGTGAGGAACGCGTCAAGGCTATCGCTGGGCCAGCGTGAGGAACTCGTCAAGGCTATCGCTGGGCCAGCGTGAGGAACGCATCAAGGCTATCGCTGGGCCAGCGTGAGGAACGCATCAAGGCTATCGCTGGGCCAGCGTGAGGAACGCGTCAAGGCTATCTCTGGGCCAGCGCGAGGAACGCGTGAAGGCTATCTCTGGGCCAGCGTGAGGAACGCATCAAGGCTATCGCTGGGCCAGCGTGAGGAACGCGTCAAGGCTATCTCTGGGCCAGTGTGAGGAACACGTGAGGGCTGTCGCTGGGCCAGCGTGAGGAACGCATCAAGGCTATCGCTGGGCCAGCGTGAGGAACGCGTGAAGGCTATCTCTGGGCCAGTGTGAGGAACGCGTGAAGGCTATCTGCATCTGGACCCCGATTCTGACTCGGGGGGGCCAAATCCTGTTTTTTATATATCACACGCATCACGTGCCATTTTAGAAGGTGGTAAATCGGTGCAAGGATATTTTAGATATTTCTAATATCTATCAGCTAGTTATAGCAGGGACACAGACCTGGATTTTTGCCTTCCATTTAATAATGTACTGCAATGTTCATTCACAGATTCAGTTTGTTGCTCCACACTAAAGAAAATATTACTCCATGCCGCTGTTTTCACATCGCTTCTCTCGTTGCTCAACCAATGGGCACTGACACAAAGTGAAATGGGCGGAGATTTGTGACGCATGTCAAATTGAAACTGCCAGATTGGTTGAATAATGATTGGCACCGAAGCTGCCAAATAACTCGGCATGACTTTTAGGGGTGGGTATTGGGACTGAGGATCTGTATTGCAATGTATTGCAATACTGAAGACAATATTGCAATATATTGCAATACATACTGGAATTCTACACCAAATTATGCTGTTGTTGATTTTTTTGGTATCTATATATAAACTGTGCTTTTTGTCATTTGTATGAAATTTAAAGTATTAGAATGTAATATGACAAATTAAACTCTCATATGAAATGCCCAGTAACACATTTTTGTTGGATCCTCTGAAGTACGTGCATGTGCTCCCAATTTGAAAAACAGTTTTCAAACCAGCACTGTTTTTCTATTTAAAATTCTCTAAAAACATTGATTTTAAATGTAATTTTTATTATAAATAATAGCTGCGTTAGGTTTAAAGCTGTATTATACAGCGGTCAGTGCAGAGACCCAGGGTTTGGAATAAACGACTGACCTTGCTTTTAAGATTTAAAAGCACAAATAAGTGCTAAAATGTATTTAAAATAAAATAAAATAAAATAAAATAAAAATACTGGTAAGTAATGTTACAATCTATTTATTTTTGAATCTGCTTTGCTTGTTTTTTTCTCACAACTTACAGTACCAGTACCCAGGGTTTTTTTTTTGTTTATCTGATGAGATCAAATGCGGCAGAGCCAGGAAAAAAATATATTCAGAATAGAGTGTAAAATTACATTGTCCAGAACTGTCAGCAGATAGTCTTTAAAAATAATTAAAATTGCACTGATACAGTTCTTAAATTAGTGATGAATAAAAAAATAATTTTTGCATTTGTGCAATTCGTAATTTTATTGGATGCAGTGCTCCAGAAAAAAGACAATGGTCAGGGGACGTGATATATTATACAGACTGAAGTTCTGCGCTGGAGATTACCTCATAAAATCGAAAGGATAGGAACAGAAAAAATAACCAAACCACCAAAGACAACATTTACCCGCTACAAGTTTTCAAAACAAGCCAAATTTGGCTGGAAAAACACCAAATCTGCCAGCACTGATCAAGGGTGAGTAACCTAAAAGTTACATTGCAAGACGCATGCGTTACCTATTAAATGTTACCTCAAGTTCAATGTACAAAAACGTGAATTTGTATAATTTGTTTTAGAAAAATGTATATTTTAATTGGAGTTCTGGTACTTTAAGATGTAGGACTACACCACTGTACCAACTCCCCAGTAATGTTGTTGAAGCTGACACCCTGGGATCCTTCAAGAAGCTGCTTGATGAGATTCTGGAATCAATAAGCTACTAACAACCAAACAAGCAAGATGGGCCGATTGGCCTCCTCTCGTTTGTAAACTTTCTAATGTTCTTATGTAAGGTTGGTGATAACGCCAGCATATTTGACTTCAGCCTTGCATAAACAACATACCGCAATGTTTGATGCTATACAGCTATCCATTTTAGATTGTTTTATTCGGAAATGATTCCACACATGTGACTCTGCTTTGCAGAATTTAAGCAACTCAAAATCTTTGTGTGCTTGTCACAAAGACAGCAGCAGTAGTGGCACGGCTGACAGCATGCTGGTCCACTCCTGCAGCGAAACTGCTGCTGGGGATGCTGGTCTCCTGACCTCTCCCCCTTTCTTCGTAGCCGGTAGCTCCCTCCTGTGGGGCTCCGCCACAAGAACTCCTGCAGCCAAACTGCTGCTGGGGAAAGTGGTCTCCTGACCTCTCCCCTGTCTTTGTAGCCGGTAGCTCCCCTTCTGGGGCTCCGCCACCGCATCCCTGTGGTGGAGGTGCGGGAAACAGAGACAGCTCCTGCTGTTCTGCTCCTGGCAGTGGCGGAGACAGAGGCAGCTCCAGCTCCTCTGCTCCTGGCGGTGGTAGAGGCAGCTCCTGCTCCTCTGCTCCTGGCAGTGGCGGAGGCAGAGGCAGCTCCTGCTGCTCTGCTCCTAGTGGTGTCGGAACCAGCAGGTATTCACCCTCTGCTGGTGGAGGTGGGAGGGGCAAGCAGTCCTCCCACGACAAGGAAGGCGGAACCAGCAGGTATTCACCTTCTGCTGGTGGAGGTGGGAGGGGCAAGCAGTCCTCCCACGACAAAGAAGGCGGAACCAGCAGGTACTCACCCTCTGCTGGTGGAGGAGGCAGAGGCAGCTCCTGCTGCTCTGCTCCTGGTGGAAGCGGTTGAGGTGGTGGAGGCAGAGGCAGCTCCTGCTGCTCTGCTCCTTGCGGTGGAGGCAGAGGCAGCTCCTGCTGCTCTGCTGTTGGAGGTGGCGGAGGCAGCTCCTGCTCCTCTGCTCCGGGCGGTAGCGGAGGAAGAGGCAGCTCCTGCTGCTCTGCTCCTAGTGGAGGAAGCGGTGGAGGTGGGAGCAGCGTGTAGTCTCCTGGCGATGGAGGTGCAAGCAGCGTGTAGTCTCCTGGCGATGGAGGTGCGAGCAGCGTGTGGTCTCCTACTGTTGCAGGGGACTGGTGCGGCTCCGCCTCTCTTGCAGGGGACTGGTGCGGCTCTCCCGCTCTTGCAGGGGACTGTGGTGGAGGCAGAGGCAGCTCCTGTTCCTCTCCTCCCGGTGGTGACAGTGGGGGAAGTGATACCAGCAGACGTTCACACTCTGCTGGTGGATGGGAACCCAGCAGGCATTCACCCTCTGCTGGTGGACACGGGGACAGCAGGAATTCTTCCTCTGCTGGTGGACACGGGGACAGCAGGCATTCTCCCTCTGCTGGCAGCTTGGGTCCTAGGGCTGTGGCAGCACCGACTTCCCCTTGGGCTATGGAAGCACCGACTCCCCCCTCTTTGGGCTGTGGACGCACCGACTCCTCCCTCTTGGGCTGTGGACGCACCGACTCCTCCCTTTGGGCTGTGGACGCACCGACTCCCCTCTTGGGTTTAGGACGCTCGGGCTCCCCCACTCAGGCGTAGGGACGCTCGGGCTCCTCCCACTCAGGCGTAGGACGCTCGGGCTCCTCCCACTCAGGCGAGGACGCTCGGGCTCCTCCGACTCAGGCGAGGACGCTCGGGCTCCTCCCACTCAGGCGCAGGGACGCCGGGCTCCTCCCACTCAGGCGTAGGACGCCGGGCTCCTCCCCTTTGGGCGCTAGAGAGGATAACAGCCTTGCTAGTAGCAGTGCAGGGCACCTTTAACACCGCCTGCAACTGCTGCGCTGATGTTACTCTGGGCCCCCCTTGCTTCTCCTGATCCAGCAGCCAGTCGATCACCTCCTCTGTCACTGGCCTGCAGGATGGGTGCAGCTGTTGCTTCCTCTCTAGCGTCTTTCCTCCCTCCATTTCTCCAAAAATCCATTTTTTTTCTCTCCAAAAAAAAAAACACACGGTACTCGTGCTCTGGTCTGAGTCTAGGAGGCGCTGTAGATCCCACTTCTGACACCACGTGTCACAAAGACAGCAGCAGTGAGTGACGTCAGACCAGAGACCGGGAGCAACACAGAACAGACAGAGACAGTGAGGTTTTGATGAAGCTGAGTGCGTGATCGCGCTCAGCATTTAATAATCAAAATAAAAGAACACAAAAACAGCACACGGCACTTACGCCAAAATAAACAGACAAACAAAACGAACTAACACTTAACAAACGGTGCACAGAGACAAACAAACACGGTGAGTTTCTACAGTGCTTCTGCCATATTTTGTTTTGTGTTAGCACTGCTCGCATTACGAGTTCTCACGGGGAGTGCTTATCTCGTGAGATAATAGCTGGCATTTTTCAGTAGACGTTTCCCTGAATCAGTTTACCCACAAATAACGGTACTGTTGTTCAAATACCAGTTATTGTATTGCCTGATGATATTGCAATATACCCGTATAGCGGTATTATCTCACACCCCTAATGATCTTACTGAGCTCAATAGGTCATCCATTGGTTAATTTGGAGAATATTTTAATGAGTTTAGTTACTGTGACAAGACTTCTTTCCAACGGAATGCTAGTGGACTGTGTGAGAGTGATGGAATGCATCCTCATTGAATGAAAAGCAGATCAAATAAGTACCCAGTACTGGCATCAAAATAAGTGCGGTATTCCAGAGATTAGTTTGTTACGCTTCTCAGTGCTGGCTGAATGAGCCTGCTCAATAATTCATGGCTGGCAAGACGGCTCAGTTCACTGGTGACTCGGAGGGGCTGCTGGGGTTGGCAGCGATGGGGGCAGGCTAGCTCAGATTGAGGCCACCGTTGCAACAGAAAGACCAGTATGACAGAGGAGGGATAGCGGGCAGCGAAAATGTAACAGTGCAGTGGCTCCAAACATTATTCATTTGATAGTACAGTATGGGTTTCTGACTTTAGGTTTTAACTGGCTAGCACTCCTGAAAAATGGAACCAGCGTGCATGAAGCACCACAGGGTGTTCTGTTTTCAGACTTCCATTCATGCTGCAGCTTGCTGTATTGTGTTATAATAGAGGTACAGAACACACTGTGATTCCCATCTGTGCCGTTGTCTGATTGGAGCAGTTCTCACGATCCAACACATAAGAACTCCTGAAGAGAACTATTGGGCAATGTGAGAAATCACTTTTTACATGGTATAAAAAAAACAGTAAAGTGATGCGTTTATTAAAAATTGCCAACAAAAGATGTGACTACCCAAATACACAAACAGCAACGTGACTGACTGCCAAGAAAAGACAAACCAAGCATCCTGAGGAATTCCAAAGAGAAATGTTTACAATTTCAGCGTTTCTAACAACCAGTACCAGTTTGGACAGATTGGAAATGTTGATCAGACCCCCGTATTTTTCGACATGACAGTTCAATGCTGTTGTGGTTGCTGGGTTACATGTTGCCTGATGTCGTGCTTGGTGTTGCCGGGATGCGTGATGCCATGAGTGAGTGAGAGGTGTGTGTAAGACAGAGACGCCATCTTAAGTATTATACAGTACGCCGCACAATAAACAAGGTCCGAGGTTAATCTACAACAACACTGTTTCGTGTTAGTTTTGTACGATGTTTTATTTCTTCCTCAAATTGAGGGTGGTAAATTTGGGCTGCGTCTTAAATTCGAAGGAATACGGTGCTTCACAGACAAAATGAAAAGAAGTCATTTTGAAAGGCCAGTGAAGCCTGGGACTGCTTTTTTATGTATATGGAAAATCAATACCTGCCTCTCAGCAATCTAAGCTTAAGTAACCCAGAGCAGTTCCCAATGCCCCCTGTGATGAGATCCACAATCAGGAGCTTCAATCAGAGATGAATCGCAGTGTGAGATCAGCATGGAGGCTCTGGGAGTTTCAGCAAACCATTAAGAGAATACCAGCTAGTAATGACAGCTAGCATGAGAATCACAATGATCTTACATGACTAATACATTCATGTTAATAGCCAAACTGAAACAGAAATGCTGCACAAAGTGATTCCAAGCAACAAGAAGAATACATTAGTTAAGATAACTGGGATATTATCTGCATGTTGCCTGTTGTTTAGTATAAGGGACTATAAATACCTACATTGATTGTAAAACTAGCAAGCAAGTCTGTATTTTAGAAACAATGTTATTCTTGCCTCAGGGAAGCCCCAGTATTAAGTGTCTGCACAACAGCTTTTTCTAAAGGCAAGATGACATTATTTCTACAGCTTCTCATTCTGCCCACCTGGTTAAAACCTTGCTCACATTCCCTCGAGACGATCACAGAGATCACAGTGCATCATGGAAACTGTACACAAGCGCTCCATCTCAATACTATATACATTTCAGCAGTGTCCAACCCAGCAGTCACTTGAAAAATGACACCTGACATTTCTTATGTATTTCTTATGCGCTACACTTTGAAAACCAGAGTTTACCATGATTTGTCCTGTTTTTTTAATATGCTTTACTATACCGCTCTGTGCTCTACAAAGCTTAAATTATGCTTAGCCATGCTTTCGGTATGCTTTACAGTAGTCTCTACGTATAGGAACACCTCCTAAGAGCACACTTCATCTAAGTGAACACCCTTGTGGTGAAACAGATTTTTCCCATTGTAAATGCTCCGGCTAAAGGAACAGGAACTTCGCTTAAAAGAACACCTTTTTGGCACAGACAGAAATGGGTACAGTACTGTTTTGTAACCCGATAACTCATCATCATCAAACTTAAATTCGAAAGGTTTATTCAATCTTTTCAAAAGTGACTTGTCATCGCGAGAGTGTCTTGAGGCTCACCGATTGGTTTATTCAATCTTTCCAGAACCGTCGTCTTTATCATTGCCTCGTTTTATATTCTGATTTCCACAAGTGCCCCTCATCGCTACAAAAAGGCATGTAAACAAACGTCAAAATGCATCGCTGTTTCTCTTGCTAAATAAAGTTGGAAATTGTTCGAGCTCCTGAACAAAAATCTGAAATCAGACACAAGTCGCTGAGCAATTTGGTGTTTTCCATTCTGGTGAGTTGCTTCACCATTCTGTTAAATCATTTTGTGCACAGGGGCTCCCAAGTGGCACATCCAGTAAAGGCACTCCGTGTGGAGTGCAGGATGCGTCCTACAGCCTGGAGATCACCGGTTCAAGTCCAGGCTATTTCCACTGCCGAGTTCCCAGGGAGCGGCGCACAATTGTCCGAGCGCAGCCCAGGGTGGGGAGGGCTTAGGTCAGCCAGGATGCCCTCGGCTCACCGTGTACCAGCGATCCCTGTCGACTGGCCGGGCGCCTGTGGGCCTGCCTGCAAGCAGCCGAGAGCTGCGTGGTCCTCCGACGCTGTAGCTCTGAAGGTAGCTGCATGGCAGGCCTGCAGAGTGAAAAGAAGTGGACGGCTGACAGCACGCTTTGAGAATGTGTGCTCGTCTTCGCTCTCCCGAGTCAGCTGGGAGTTGCAGCGGTGAGCCAGGTTTAATCAAAAAAATAATAATTGGGCATTTCAAATTGGGGAGAAAATGCAGTTAAAAACAACTGGCGTTTCCAAATTTAAAAAAAAATTGTGCATGTCTTGAATATTGCTCCTGTACAAGTATTCATAATTAATCTAAAGCTGCTGTTTTTTAACGTGTGTAGGGGTGCTGTGTTAATTCAGTTAGTTTATTAACATTGGTTTGTCTGTTACTTTATTATTATAGTTTATTAACATAAGCTTGCCTATTGCTTTTCTCTTACTTATTCTGTTCATTTCATATGTTGATGCACGTGCGTCATGACAAGTAATACATACACTACCATTCAAAAGTTTGGGGTCACTTAGAAATTTCCTTGTTTTCCATGAAAACATACATGAAATGAGTTTGAATAGGAAATATAGCAAAATGAATAGGAAATATAGTCATTGACAAGGTTAGAAATAATGATTTTTAATTGAAATAATAATTGTGTCCTTCAAACTTTGCTTTCGTCAAAGAATCCTCCATTTGCAGCAATTACAGCCTTGCAGACCTTTGGCATTCTAGTTGTCAATTTGTTGAGGTAATCTGAAAAGATTTCACCCCATGCTTCCTGAAGCACCTCCCACAAGTTGGATTGGCTTGATGGGCACTTCTTACGTACCATACGGTCAAGCTGCTCCCACAACAGCTCAATAGGGTTGAGATCCGTGACTGTGCTGGCCACTCCATTATAGACAGAATACCAGCTGACTGCTTCTTCCCTAAATAGTTCTTGCATAGTTTGGAGCTGTGCTTTGGGTCATTGTCCTGTTGTAGGAGGAAATTGGCTCCAATCAAGCCGTCCACAGGGCATGGCATGGCGTTGCAAAATGGAGTGATAGCCTTCCTTCTTCAAGATCCCTTTTACCCTGTACAAATCTCCCACTTTACCACCACCAAAGCACCCCCAGACCATCACATTGCCTCCACCATGCTTGACAGATGGCGTCAAGCACTCCTCCAGCATCTTTTCATTTGGTCTGCGTCTCACAAATGTTCTTCTTTGTGATCCGAACACCTCAAACTTAGATTCGTCTGTCCATAACACTTTTTCCCAATCTTCTTCTGTCCAGTGTCTGTGTTCTTTTGTCCATCTTAATCTTTTCTTTTTATTGGCCAGTCTGAGATATGGCTTTTTCTTTGCAACTCTGCCTAGAAGGCCAGCATCCCGGAGTCGCCTCTTCACTGTTGACGTTGAGACTGGTGTTTTGCGGGTACTATTTAATGAAGCTGCTAGTTGAGGACCTGTGAGGCGTCTGTTTCTCAAACTAGACACTCTAATGTATTTGTCCTCTTGCTCAGTTGTGCACCGGGGCCTCCCACTCCTCTTTCTATTCTGGTTAGAGCCAGTTTGTGCTGTTCTGTGAAGGGAGTAGTACACAGCGTTGTATGAGATCTTCAGTTTCTTGGCAATTTCTCGCATGGAATAGCCTTCATTTCTCAGAACAAGAATAGACTGACGAGTTTCAGAAGAAAGTTCTTTGTTTCTGGCCATTTTGAGCTTGTAATCGAACCCACAATTGCTGATGCTCCAGTTACTCAACTAGTCTAAAGAAGGCCAGTTTTATTGCTTCTTTAAATCAGCACAACAGTTTTCAGCTGTGCTAACATAATTGCAAAAGGGTTTTCTAATGATCAATTAGCCTTTTAAAATGATAAACTTGGATTAGCAAACACAACGTTGCATTGGAACACAGGACTGATGGTTGCTGATAATGGGCCTCTGTACGCCTATGTAGATATTCCATTACAAATCAGCCGTTTCCAGCTACAATAGTCATTTACAACATTAACAATGTCTACACTGTATTTCTGATCAATTTGATGTTATTTTAATGGACAAAAAATGTGCTTTTCTTTCGAAAACAAGGAAATTTCTAAGTGACCCCAAACTTTTGAACTGTAGTGTATGTTTTTATTTATTGATTCATATTGTGTCTGGTGGCTAACTCCGTCTTAGAGAACACTTCGGCTATAAGAACACTTTGATTGCTTCCTGAAGGGTGTTCTCTTACCCAGAGACTACTGTATTACACTTTGCTATGCTTTTACTATGGGAAACTTTCATTAGTGACCAGTGCTTTGAGTCAAGGCAGCCTCTAATATTATTTCAGACAGCCTGTTGTAGTTTTCAAGTAAAACCCTTTTTAAAACTTCATTTCATTTTATTCCTGTCCCAACATGGTTCCACCATGTATTAGTGCTTTTAAGAGCTATTGTTTTTATTGGGTAACGGAACGGTTCTTTGGAACACTAAACAGAAGCATGACTACCTGTCTTGTTCTACCCTTGCACTGTCCTTTCAGGATAAATGAAAAAAAATGAAATCAGACATGACAGTAAAGACTACTCTGTACAAAGTATCTTACGCTTACCACATTGATACACTCATCATTGTACAATAGCTCCTAATTAGCAAGCACTCAAGTCTCCTTGGGCTTTATTTCTTTACAAATGATGTTTCCCAGGCTGGTTTTTGCTTCGCTTGACATTTCCCTCACTGCTAACTGACAGTGCCTGATGCTTTTCCACTAAGAGCCAACATTGACACAGCTGTCTCATGGAATACTTGAAAATCCATTTCCCACAGGAAAAAAAAAAAGTTCAATACATGATTGCTTGTTTAATACAAAGGAATTATATTAATTTTTAATTAGCTGATGAACAAAAGGGATCACAAGTAAACTTTTAGGTTGATTGATTTTACAGAACACAAGACAGCTTCTCCTACAAACTCATGGTGTAGAATGCAGTGAATCAAAGCACTGAAGTATCTGCACAGAATACCGGTAGCTTAAAATAAAACACCATTCAAAAATCTAATGCACGTTCAGCATAATGTGCGCATCTTCCATAAAATGCGGACTTACAAATATGTCAAATTATTTTCCACAAAAATCTCAGTTAAAACTGTTTTTCAGCTATATACACACACACACACACACACACTCTTTTTGGTCTTTACAAGAGAGACTTGCCTTATCAATAGCGTGACAGTTTATTCAATTGTAAGCAATTTGATTCATTAGCCCAATATGGCCTTATACACTGTCAGAATTTTAATTTAATTTTAGATTCCCAAAGCCATATTCAATTGTTTAGTTTATTGGTCTTCTTATAGATCATCCTTTCTTTTAAAAGTAATAAGTGCACAAGAGTAATAAGATTGCTTTAAAATGTCTTCAACAAAAAAAACACCAGCTGAAATCAAGGATCGGAAATATTTCTGCTAAAGATCACTTTGTCTAGTTTTTATTTTGTTTGATAATTCACTGATGGTGAAAACAGAATGTCTTTAAAAAGTGGACATAAAAAACGAAATATTCCACAATTTAGCATTTGCTGTTTTTCAGGTAAGCAATTAAATATTTAGGAACATTTGCTGTATAACAACTTTAGAGAAAATGATAATGCTATTTTTTCTGCTTTAATAAACATTATGTTTAAATCATGACATATCTTGAAATACCTATTTTTAGACTTCGAAATGTCATGAAATATTTTACCATGAAAATTATCAGTACAATCATATAATTTATAGAACTACTACATTATATATAGAACTGTAGTGAATCTAAAACACCTTCTGGGGGTTTTAATAAGGGGTTGGATACAACAATAATTCTCCCTAAAAACATCGTTAGAAGCTTCTCTCCTAGGTAAACTCCTGTTCTTGAGAAGAGCTTTCGAAATGTGATTCCAAATACAATCTGATCCTTAAATAGTCTCTGTAATAATACGATTAGTCTGACAGAATGAAACACAATTAGCCCTCGCTGTAGGGAGAGAATTACCTGGATTAGCATTGTAGGATTGGGAGACAGCTGGGAGAAGATAATCTGGATTAGCCAGCACAGTGACACAGATTTCCACGAGGAGGCAATTCTCCAGATCGTCAGCGAATTTCAACACGCAAAAGCTGCACTGCTACCAGCAATCTTCCCTGCAAGTGACAGCCAAAAAGGAAATATTTTCTATGGCAGTGGTTTCACCTTTAATGGAACCACCTCAGTGGAATATCCGCTGAAACTGTCTCACGCTACTTTCTTTTATTTACACCACTTGGGTAATTTTGTTCCCTTCAAGGTCATTTTTCATCCAATCTTTGCATCATTAATTGGAAAAATGACAGAGGATTCGGCCTATAGGGATGCATTTTAAACACTGTACTGTACTGTACTGTACGAAGAGCTAGCAGCATAATGTCAATAAATTCTACCTAATCACTTCATAGCACTCGCATTCTCCCATACAATATAACTGAATAGTTATTATTATTTTATTAATTTCTGTTACTTTTAAAAACCTGCTACAATCGTGGGATATATAAGAAATGTAGAAACAAGTAGGCCTACATCTATGGTATTTATTACTGTATTTGAAAACGTAATTTGTTGTTTGACAAAGACACTACTAAAGAAGACAAAAGATTTTAAAAAAATAGCTAAAAAAAATCTATAATAAGAAATAAAAATAAATTGTCCTGCCCATGTTAAATGTATTCAAAAAAAAAAAAAAACCTGAACATTTTAATTTAAATAGCATTTAATATGGGTAGGGTAATGTTTACCAAGGTACTGGGGACAGTTCCCATGAACCCACTGTATGAAAAACACACACATTTTATTAAACGTGTATTTGATTTTTGACTGGTATTTTCAAAGCTATTAATATTGGCTTTCAGTGCGTCCCTGCATTCCACTTCCAAAGGTCACATGAAGATTACATGGACATGGAAAATGTTAGGTTATTATCCTAACCCTGCTTCCCTGAAATACAAATGGAACCCTTACCAAATGGATGTTTACCTCCTAACCCAGAAACCTGAACAATGACTTTAATAAGTGGGGAGGCTAAACAACAAAACCTGCTTTTATTGCGCTTATATTATAAGGAGGCAGTGTGGTCCAGTGGTTAAAGAAAAGGGCTTGGAATCAGGAGGTCCCCGGTTCAAATCCCACCTCAGCCACTGACTCATTGTGGGACCCTGAGCAAGTCACTTAACCTCCTTGTGCTCCGTCTTTCGGGTGAGACGTAGTTGTAAGTGACTCTGCAGCTGATGCATAGTTCACACACCCTAGTCTCTGTAAGTCGCCTTGGATAAAGGATAAATAAACAAATAATAATAATATATATATATATATATATATATATATATATATATATATATATATATTATATATATATATATATATATATATATATATATATTATATATATATTATACACAATAAAATGTGGCTCGTTTCAAAAAGTCAGCGCAGGGGTGGTAGCGGTGAGCTGAGCCTAAAAATAATTGGACATTCTAAATTGGGAGAAAAAATTTAAAAATAATTGGCGACACAATAAAAAAAGATATAATAAAATATAATAAATCAAACACACATATACCATTACATGATCTTATACTGGAACATGTAGAAGTTTGGTTTCTGTCTTTTCTATACGGTTGCTTTAATCACTTAGTTCTGCTGGCTAAGCAGATATATTGTATTCTACATTGGGAAGTTTTGCCATTATACAAAACGGTATTCTATTCTATTTAGAAAATGTAGAAAGAGTACATAATAAGCCAATAATTGGTTCAAGTAAGTAACAGAGAGATTGGTTGAAATGAACACCAGCAGCCACAGCAGCTCTCCTGGCCCAGAGTTGGAGACCCCTGTTTAAAGCCTGATTAGCAAATATAATGCTTAGGATGTTTTTTCTTAGAATTTTTAAACATAAAGTGTAGCCATGCTCACAAGTCAAGGGGGCTGTTTCAGACTGACGCACTAAGTCATTAACAGTCCTCACCTCAAGCCACAGTTGATACTGTTGTGAGGCTTTCACAATGTTCGAAAATCCAGAGAGGAAAAAACTAAACAAAAGCAACAGCTTTCAGCACAAGAGCCCTGCAGTGCTGCCTGCCAGCAAGATGGAGCGACTCGCAGCATGAGATCTGGAGAGACGAGATGGAGCTCACCAGGGGATACTGCATGGTCCAGCACAGGCAGTACTCACTGACTAACTCTTACAAGAACAGGGGTTATTTCACAATACAAATTAGTGCTGGAACCAACATGGGTCCTTCCAGTTTGAATACCCATTCAGAATTCAAATCGATTAGCTGGAAAAGAATGGAAATTGAATGTAGGGATGTTAGATTCCACTTAAACCTTGAAATGAAACGCGTCTGTATTGGAAAATCAATCACTTCCAGTTCTAGCCGGCTTCAACTGTGAATCAAATTTAAAATCAATCCGCGCAAAGTGATGCATTTTTTATTTTGATTTGCCATAATGAAAGCTTGGTTCAAATCTATTGGACAGCAAATACTAAACAAAGACAAAATTGGTCCGAATTAATTTTCTTAGCCACTAAAACCAGCCAATCAAAACTTTGCACTGACAAAAGCAACAAGTCCTGTAGCCACAACTGCCAAGCCAGCCAATCACAGCCTGTCAGCTGAAGTGACGCTCAGCATCTTTCAACAACAACGAACTGTGACACGTAGAGTTCAGTAATATTGCTCCAATCATTATATATGGTGACCTTTGATAAATATTTTCAGGACTATTTTCCTAAAATGTTACTGAAAGAATCATTACAAGTTTAAGGTACCAGTAATTTTAGATTTTAAAGTGTTGTTTTAAAGAAAATAATGACAACAATTATTTTCTAATAGCGATAGTGCCCTCTCGATGCAGGACTTTCATTAGTGCCGTCACCTTCGGCTGAGGAAGTTTAACTCCATCGATGGGCACTATCGTTGAAACATATAGGACATTTTTGTAACCAATTTAAAACCCATCCTGAGAAGCGCTCCATTGGTGTTACTTTATGATATACAGCACTACATGTGAACGAGACTGTGTGTGTACAGCATGTGGAGAATAATGAATACTGAATAAATATATATTATTATTATTTATTTCTTAGCAGACACCCTTATCCAGGGCGACTTACAATTATTACAAGACATCACATTATTTTTACATACATTTACCCATTTATACAGTTGTGTTTTTACTGGAGCAATCTAGGTAAAGTACCATGCTCAAGGGTAAAGCAGCAGTGTCCCCCCTCCGGTCAAGAGTCCAGAGCCCTAACCACTACTCCACACTGCTGCCCCATATATATATATATATATATATATATATATATATATATATATATATATATATATATATATATACACACACACACACACATACACATACACTGTATTACTTCGAATTAAGACCACCCTCGAATTAATGCCTCACTCAGATATCAGCTTTTTCATAGACGCCACCCTGGAATAAACGCCATTCTCAATAAAGAAACATAAAGGTATTTTTTTTTTCTACCCCTGCTCAAAAAATAAAGAAAGAAACGTGCAACTCTGCCTATGTACATGACACCCCCGAAGAGACTGCAACCTCAATCCAGCATGTAATACAAACTAATGTACACCCACCTTAGTAAGCAAATGTTATTTTATAGTACAGTCCCAACAGACAACCCAAGATGAACTACTTACAGCACAGCAGTCCTTCACATTTTTTCCCAGCAGAATTCAGTGCCAACACAGCAGGGGATAAAACAAGGGCTGTCTGTTTACCTCATCGTCAGCTTGGATGGTGAAAACTTAAACTCAGAGGCACTTAGAGCTTTGCATCACTGCATCACACTCAAATACCGTTCTCTCTCCTCTTCTTGTCCTGTCCCATAGCAACCAATACACACTCCTGATATGCTGGTACAGTACTCTCCTGACCTCCCAACTCCCACCTAACAGGCTCTCGTTAACTGTCAGTAAATGTACTGTATTCAAGCCCCAAAAACACACAAGAGTATAGTGCTGCAGATAGGAGCCTCTCATGGCGCCGTTTCTGAAATGCCTCAAATCATTTTATAAAATACTGCAGCGTTTGTAAAGCATAGTATTATTAATAAAGGCCGCCCTCGTATAATCGCCGCCCTCGTTTAAGGGCCGCAGTCATATTGATCAATTTAAAATAAACGCTGCGGCGCCAAATGTTAGTAATACGGTATTAAATATATCTGAGAAGCATATCTTTGACATGGGACAATTGCAAACTCTTTTCTGTACATAACATGTATCGCTCTCTGTATTAGAATGCTGTACAAACATTTCACGTGTCCAGAAAAAGTTTGAATAAAGTCCTTGTAAAGATGCGATATCTACAAAAGGGCATATTATACAAAAAAGGGCAGCTCTGTAAATAGCTAAACGAGACACAATTTGAGCAAACTTGGCCCCCCATTGTTTTTGCAGTAGGAACAAGTAGTTGAATAAAGAAAAAGTGGGTCCAAGTTTGTCATCATTTATTATATGTCCTGAGATATCAAAAAGCTGTGTTGAATTGATGTTGGAGTGTTCCGAGCCACCCAGAAACAATACTGAAATGGTACTCTCACTAGTTTTGCTCCATTCTTTATTCTAACTTGGTCAGACAAACTACTGTGACAGTAACCACATTTTACTGAAAAAAATTGAACCACCCCGCTGGTTTGTGGTGCCTGGGGGCATCTGTTGTCCATTTTACCCTGCTTACTAAATAATTCTTGTTTAGACAATTGCCCCCCCTTTAACGAGTCAAACTTCGTCTAAGAGCAACGATGACACGATTTACTAAATATCCTGGAATCTGTCAAGAAGTTATCATCTTCAAAAAGAGATGTAATAGGCAAGGCTTCTTCATTTTAAGCCCAACATTCTGTGTTAATAAAAGCTGAGACAAGCATCGCATTGATAAATGATATTCAAGTGCTTTAAACTACAATTTTACTTCCTTGAGGGAGCAAGGCATTGGTGTGTCCTCCTGCTAACATCTTTAAAGTGAGAACATCTACAGCATGCTGGGAAATGGAGCAGAAACGTGCCCTTTGAGACACGCTGTGTTCTATTTCCCAGTTATTACCGTGGTAACGACCGCACAGTGTGCTCCACACTGATGGCACTGGTGCTGTGAACCGGCCCCTCTGTCTCACTCTCCTGCCTATTATTAAAGATCAATAGATGTACAGTACATTTTCACTGTCCCCTTTCACTGCTTTTTTATTTTTATACTGCAAGTGTGACTGTGTTCAGGAGCTGCTCTTCAGTCTAGTTGTCAACTAAATGAAGGCTAGATCAGCTAAACTACCTTTATATTAAGCACCAGCACCCTCCAGTGCAGAGCTTCCCAACCCTGGTCCAGGGGACCCCCTGTGTCTGCTGGTTTTCATTCAAACTGAGCTGTCAGTTACTTAACTAGACCCTTCATTGAACTGATCATTTGCTTAGACCTTTTTAATTGTTTTCAGCTCTTAGCTATAACATTTTATAAGTACCTTGAACTATTCAACTGTTTAAGAGCTGAAAACAATTAAAAAGGTCTAATTAAGCAAATTATGAGTTCAGTGAAGAGTCTAGTTAAGTAACTGAGAGCTCAGTTGGAATGAAAACCAGACGACACAGGGGGTCCCCAGGACCACAGCAGACACAGGGGGTCCCCCAGGACCACAGCAGACACTGGGGGCCCCCAGGACCACAGCAGACACAGGGGGTCCCCAGGACCACAGCAGACACAGGGGGTCCCCAGGACCACAGCAGACACAGGGGGTCCCCAGGACCAGGGTTGAAAGCCGCTGCTCTAGTGCACAGCAGTGTATTGCCAGCAAAATTAAACTTGATCCAAAGTGTGAGATCCCTAGATGGCACTGAGACATCTATAAAGACACCGGTTGATCTAGTCGATGTTACACATATCTATGGCGGGCAACTAGAATTGAAGAGCAGCTCCTGAACTTAGGGGAAAGACCCTTAACACAGACAAACATAAATACAGTGTTTGAGAAACTGCAACAAGAACCACTAAGAATGATAGCAAACGATAAGGGGCCAGTAAAAAAAAAGAAAAGTTATTAAATTATTGATCTTTCATTTCTTTCAGGCTCTCAAACTGTCAGGTCCTCACTTTTCATTAAAGCTATTCTGTGTCTTGCCTGCACAGAGATTGCAAGCTGATTTTTTGAAGCTATTACATTAAGAATAACGGTTTACATATGAAATAAATCTTTAACCAAAACTGTGCTGTTGCATCATGCACTGCTTTTCAATCATTTAGAGTGATGTGGAATATGTGAAACACAATCAAAATAATGTAATAAATAAAAGTAAAACATAACAGATGATATAAAGACTTACTGGCCTTAATACCGGTTGGTCTGCAATAAGAACTAAGCCACTCTCTTCAGACAGAATATACTAATTGCTCAGGGGGATGTTATCAGTGAAGAGAACAGGATATTAAAAAGCAAGCAACTCTAAGTGTCATTTTTCAATTTCTCTTGCATTGTGTTTGCAATTATTTTGAGTGGTTCTGTTGCTCCAATATTGAGTTATTGCCATTTCCATGTAAATCTCCCTTTACCTGGCTTTGAACACAGTCAATCTCAAGTGCTGGGACTGGACACAGAACCACTTAGAATGACTGCAAGCCTCATACCACTGTAGGGAAAATGCGAAACAAGCAATCAAAGACATTTGAAGGCCACTTGCTTTAATTAGGGTTCAGAAAAGAATACATTTTCCCTGGTAGCAGCTGGAAGTAAATAGGTTAACAACTAGGTGCTCTTGCTTTGGGGCCTCGCTGGAAAGCCTGGATGGTCTTCCACGGTGCAGACTATTAACAGGGAGCGACATTTTCATTTATCAACAATTGACGGAAATAAAATAGAACCAGGTTTATTCAGAACCAACATTTAATGCTATTTGATCGCAGTATATATCATTTGACTTCAGTAATAATGTATATGTTATATATATGTCCTGTGCAATATAAGACACAGCAAGACTCACAGAACAAATACAGTAAGCAAAGAGTACTGGATCACTCTCCACAGTGACTGTCTGCCAGGATGGGTGATAAGACAGCCTGCTCCCGTCTCCCAGTGTGATCGATCCTTCCCAGACTCGAGCTCCCCACATGGCTATCAGAGACAGGGGGACGAGACAGCACTACAACACCCAGGTCAAGCAGGCCGACAGGCAGGTGGAGGAATGGCTGCAGTTTAGAAGGATAAATAGACACCACACAATGAATACATGCAGAACCACAGGGGGATGGAGTATTTGTAGCCCATCTTCACAGATTTTTCAACTTTACTTGACCCCACACAGTCCTAGCCTGGGAGTATGAGGCTCAGGAAAGGGGGGGCTAATATTATTATTATTATTATTATTTATTTCTTAGCAGACGCCCTTATCCAGGGCGACTTACAATTGTAAGCAAATACATTTCAAGTGTTACAGTACAGGTAATACAATAAGAGCAAGATAAATACAATGACAAGTTCAAGCAAGATAGACTAATAGACTGCTGCACAGGAAGGAAGTGAATTAATAGTGTGGAGAACGTTGCAATAGTTTATTTATGTAAATACAGTCGCCACCGCTTAGAACGGGCGCGTTTGTGTTAACGTGATTCGCCCACAGTAAGCGATGGACAGTATTAACTCAGTCACAATAACCTGACATTTAAAAAGTCCCCTAATCACCAGTACAGTAATCAAAACAAATACGCGTGTATGCAGTTAAAAATCTTTATTAAGACATGCATTACACGAATAAAAAAAATATATATTGAAACCTGTGAATGTAATAAAAAGTAAGTGCAAAAAAAAATAATGCAAGTGCAGAAATGTAGAGTACAGGCAGGCTACACGACTGCAAAGTGTTTCCAGCGAAGAACTCTGTGGTACGCATCTGGAAGGTCTTTTTTTGCAAGTATGGACGGCAAACTTTGTCAGCATTTTCTAAAAAAATCCCAATTCGGCTCTATATCCGGATGCTGCTCCATAGCACGCCGCAGTGTTAAAAGCACAGCGCACACATACGTAGCCATTCAGAAAAAAATTCCACACTCATCCGGGTGGTTCTGTTTGCACAGTAAACCACAGGCAGGTGGGGAACTCTAAAACAACGTGGGGTTTTCCATTTGCCAAATCACTAGTGGGTCACTGCCATCAATATTACAGCGAAGCAGGACTGAAATTCTTTCCTTTTCTCTTTCCAGCCATGCTTGCTGTTGCAGTCAGTGTTGTTTTTTCAAACTGTAAACCCAACACTGCGTACACGGATTAAATAGCCAAGGTACAGTACAGGGGTAATCGCTCAGAAACAAGATGCAAACAGCTGATTGATCGATCGGTCAAGCTTTTACTTCAGTAAACTGCCTTTTGTATTGAAATCCATGTGAATGGCAAGGTAACTAGGTGAAAACAGCTGATTGGTGGATTAGTAACAGCGATGACTACAGCTAGCAGTGAGTTTGTTATTTAAATCTATGTGAATGGCACATAACGAGATCCAAAAGCTGAGTTTGCCTGAACTATACGCCATGCTTAACACAGTATTAACAATGCCTTTATTATTGAAACCAATTGGAATGGCAAACGCTATTTGCTGATATAAACAGCTGCCCGCAATAACCCTGAACGTTGTAAGTGGTGGATACTATATACTATATATATTCCATTAAAGGTTAAATAACTGTAAATATTTCATTTTTGTTCATCACGTGTACAGTAAGTAAAAATCCCATCTTATAGCCATGGAGTTTCATAATTAAAAAAAAGCCTTTAGTTGAAACGACTATTATGAAATTTAAACAAGCTGGCATGTCAGCAAGATCTTTGTTTCCAATGAGTATATAAAAGGGTAGGTTATGAAAGAATGTAGTATTAAAAAAACACCAAGAGCTTTAAACTAAGACATGTTCAGAGTTAAAGCTCTATTCCTGTGAAGTATAAAGAAACATGATTGTACACGCTCAGGGATATTTCTTTAAAACAAAATTAGTTTGTGAACAAACTCTGCTTAAAAAAAATGAATCCCTCAATGGACAAATATACCGTGCTTTTGTTCTGTAAAACACTGTAATTCCAAAGTTTTCAAGATCAATAGACACACTGTTTAATAACATTCCCCTGCGGACGCACTCTGGTGTTTATGAAGTCGCTTGGGGTCTTAGTAGCAATGGTGGAGAAACAAACTAAATGAAAGAGAGAGTACAACCGGAACACCATCAACCTGACCCCCTCACCACTACTGGATGGGAGAAATACATGAATACTACTACACAGAACAAATGTGGTAGATCTTACATCCACTGGAAGCAGTGTTGCAGAGCGTCAAATATTGAACATCCCAGTACTGTAGGGAAATTACCGATACATGTGTGTTATACAGTTTCTAGCACGACCTACCTTTGAATCTCTGTGTGTGGGGTACCTTTTAGAGCGGCAGACGGCATGTTTGGAACAGTTTGCGTCAGTTGTGACCTACATCTCAATGCAAAAGAGATTACCATGGCAACAAACCTGAGTGAGCGAGACACACACTGCAAGCTAATTAGCACAAGGGGCTGTGGCTGTGTGTGTGTGTGTGGGGGGTTCATGTTGCCTTCTACTGCTTTGGCCTCGGCCACACTCTGTGCACCTTCTGCCAGGCCAGGAAACAGTGCTTGGAGCTGGGCTGAGCCTGCTAACAAAACTCCATTCAGCAGTTGGGTCTGAAGCCTCATTCTACATGAGCTTGAGTAGCTATATTAGTGTTGTTTATTGGGTAAAGATGATAATCATGATTAATATTATAAATATTTTTTAACTGATATTGTTACTTCTTCTCCCTAGTCAGTAGATTTTTCAACCACTGCCTTTTGCCCAACTATGCTAAGTGGAACTTCTTTATGTGCTAAAGAATGTCCTTACAAGTGGCATCACAATTGAGATTACTAAAAGAAACGTTTGTCAGTGAATTTATTAAGTTTCTTCCAGCATTTCTAAATTCATCACAATTGGACAAATGGTTCTTTAGACACATGTAAAACTATGAGATCTGTAAGGAAAGCAGTGCAGACACATACTTTAATGAGGGTCCTCACAGAAGCCCATATCGAGGCAAAGCTTCAGTAGAGTGGAGGTGATGCAATAGCAGTTTGAATACAAGCGCAAACGTAAGAACGTGAAACAGGTTAAAAAGCGCAAAATCCAGAGCTTAACTGGTTATAGTCAAATGCAATACGAAATGTCTATTGGGGGCTTGGAATGAACGTCTATTGGGGGCTTGGAATGATAAGGTCAGGGACAAGCTCGTTCCTAGCGTGTTTGTGACAAAATTTGTGACAAATGGTGTTGTGATGCAACATGGTCACAAATGTTTGATTTTTATACCTTGGTGTACAATGTGTTAAATAACTACTTAGACCAAGAGAGTCCACGAAAGCTCTGAAATATTATAAGAAAATGGAAATCAGTTGCAGGCTGGAGCTCTCCCTTGTGCCCTGGAAACTGGCTTGGATTAGTGGGAGGGGCTGGCACACAAGGGAGAGGAGGGGGGGAGCTGAGAGGATCCATGAGAATCTCTGAGGAACTCCGGCACTCAGAACAAAACTGGCTGATCACGGGCAGTCAAGAGGAGGCCATGCTGCCAGATGACTTCCATTCACAAAATAGGTTCTAAAAAGGATTCATTCTGCAGAGCCAGAGAGAGAGAGAGAGCGAGAGAGAGAGAGAGAGAGAGAGAGAGAGAGAGAGAGAGAGAAATGGGGCATTGTTTTTTTATCGAAAATGTTCTGCCTTTGAGACATAGCTGAGCATGAACGTTACAGGATACGGTGACATTATCTTGATCTGAACTGCAGGCTCCCTGATTAAAACCCAGAAAGATGGGTTCATATCGGGCTCAAACTAAAGTTGCAGGGTTCCTGAGTTTTGCTTTTTGCTTTTTTTTCTATACGCAGAGTAAATCCATGAATGACCCCGCTATAGTATGATAATTTGGACTTTTAAGTAGGTATTTCTTCTTCTTAAATTTACAGATACAGGGCAGCTCCATTGAGGTGTCCCATCTCATTCACAACATCTTCCTGTCTGCCATTCTGAACTGGAGAATGAACATTCACAGTAAATATTTAGCTTATAATACTGTTCTAAAGGCACTTTCCTTTGTGTCTTACAAAAAATGCATCAATATCCTTATATACTGACTGGCTACTTTATTTGGATCTGCCTACCTAATTGGATTTGGCATTGCCCTGGTGTGGGGCATGTTCTCCAAGTATACCCTGGTGTGGGGCATGTTCTCCTGGTATACCCTGGTGTGGGGCATGTTCTCCTGGTATACCCTGGTGTGGGGCATGTTCTACTGGCTTACTCTGGTGTGGGGCATGTTCTCCAAGTATACCCTGGTGTGGGGCAGGTTCTCCAAGTATACCCTGGTGTGGGGCAGGTTCTCCTGGTATACCCTGGTGTGGGGCAGGTTCTCCTGGTATACCCTGGTGTGGGGCAGGTTCTCCTGGTATACCCTGGTGTGGGGCATGTTCTCCTGGTATACCCTGGTGAGGGGCATGTTCTCCTGGTATACCCTGGTGAGGGGCATGTTCTCCTGGTATACCCTGGTGTGGGGCATGTTCTCCTGGTATACCCTGGTGTGGGGCATGTTCTCCTGGTATACCCTGGTGTGGGGCATGTTCTCCTGGTATACCCTGGTGAGGGGCAGGTTCTCCTGGTATACCCTGGTGTGGGGCAGGTTCTCCTGGTATACCCTGGTGTGGGGCATGTTCTCCTGGTATACCCTGGTGTGGGGCATGTTCTCCTGGTATACCCTGGTGAGGGGCATGTTCTCCTGGTATACCCTGGTGAGGGGCATGTTCTCCTGGTATACCCTGGTGTGGGGCATGTTCTCCTGGTATACCCTGGTGTGGGGCATGTTCTCCTGGTATACTCTGGGTCCCTTGATTACTCCGGAAGGTTAAACAAATGCTGTAGTTTACGCATTGTTGCAGATCAAGTCCACGGAACAATGCAGCACTTGTAATCTTTCAAGACGATAATGCGCCATGCCAGAATTATCTGACGAGAATGACAGAGATTTCAGGTATCTTCTATGTCCACCACAATCCCCGGATCTCAATCCAATTCAGCAAGTTTGGGATGTATTGGAATAATCTTTACATATGATCCTCTGCCCACCTCTCAACAACAACGGTGTGAAATATTAATGACTGAAAGGCTTGGCATCTCTTGAGGCAGCCTCCAGCACCTTGTAGTCTATGCCACAGAGTTAAGGCTTGTATAAAAAACTGTAAAAAATCCTTAAAAAACAGAGCTAACAAAACCAATAAATAGTATATTTTATATTTTTTCAAAGCTTTTCTAGAACAAAATGTACTCATCGTTCCACGATCAATACATTTTGTATGTTAGAATTACCCCCCCAATAAAATACACATTTACCATAATGTGTGACTCTTTTATAATGGAAAAAGTGAGATCTATGCAATGATGGAAATACAAATCACGTAAGATAAACTTTAATTATTTTGTGTGCTCTATGGGGCTGATGTAAGGATAGACAAACAACGTGCAAACAATTGTGGCTGCAATCATTTTGCACTGCAGCCTATGTAAGCTTAACAGCAATGCAAGTTACTCAACATGCACAAATAATGAGCTGCAATCATGATAATGAGGACCTCAGCGAGCACCGCCTGTGCATCGGGCTATTTACCGACCGCACTTATAGCCCAGAGGTGAGGTGAGTTCAGAGTACAGAGAGCAGTAGGCGCTGTATGAGATTTGTGGAGCACGAAAATCGGGGAGGGGTATTGCAAGTGACCCTGGGTTTGAATATGCGGGGTCTTCTCCATCTTGCCCTTCTCCTCCAAAGGTTTTCCTGCCTGTCCTCAATAAGAGCCAAGCGTCGGTGCATCAGGAAGTGTACCACAGCAGCCAGTCAATCGCTTCTACAATGGTTTGCACCTTGCAAGAGGAGGTGCAAAGTTTTTGCAGTGTCAGCAATTGCCCAAGAGCAAGGCAAAATCCTTACATCTCATTAGAATGTTTGTGCCTGCTTAGTATTCCAGATCCCCGCCCAATTCCATGTTCTTTTCGTCATCTCAATACATTTCAATATCATTTAAAATGGATTAATGATAGCAAAGTGCTAATTTGATAGCAGGTGCAGAACGACAGGTGAAAACCATTCTTTACATACGCCACATTTTTAGTGGCTGCTAAAGTCCCACTTTACGGCCGCTAAACACGGTTTGCATGTTAAACACCGATTTGGGTGTTTTACAGCCACAAATCACTTTGCACGCACCCTTACATCAGCCCCTATGTATTTTAAGGAGGTCTATACTGTCCTGTCAGAGACAGTAATCCAACCCAGTCTGAGGCAAATCCTAAAAGCAGCAGCTTATTTTGATGGTATTCTGACCTCTGTGTTTCGTTACAGTAATGCAACTGCTCTTATCAGCCAAAAAAATAACTGAAATGCTGCAGATTCATTTCTAAAAATAAGTGAATTAAAATATCCAGCATCCAAGAAATCCAATATGCTTTTGGGGATCCAAGAGCCAGCAAAAAAATACAGTCTAGTAATTAGAACGAAGTACTTTACTAGGGATCTGAGAGCCAGCTAATTCAATACAGTCTAGTAATTAGAACATAGTACTGTACTGGGGATCTGAGAGCCAGCTAATTCAATACAGTCTAGTATAGAGAATTCAGTGCTGTACTGGGGATCTGAGAGCCAGCTAATTCAATACAGTCTAGTATAGAGAACTCAGTGCTGTGGATCTGAGAGCCAGCTAATTCAATACAGTCTAGTATAGAGAACTCAGTGCTGTACTAGGGATCTGAGAGCCAGCTAATTCAATTCAGTCTAGTATAGAGAGCTCAGTAATGTACTGGGGATCTGAGAGCCAGCTAATTCAGCTAGTTACCCAGAAACACACACTTTCTTTGCATGTTGCTAAACTAAAAGCTCTTATGTTTGTATTTGTTTTGTGATGAGAAATGTCAATCAAATGAAAAAAAAAAATGGATGTCACCTTGTTTTTTTAATAATAATGTTTTCTGAATGCATGTCTGTATAATAATATTCACGTTTCAAGTGTTCTGAATGCATTGATTTTTACCTGTACAAGGCTTGTTAAGGGAATTGGTTACTGACTATGCCAATCCCTAGGATAATAACAGTCTGAACTACTGGAGTAAGTTCTAACAATCAGTGCATGTATAGACATTGCGATTCCTTTTTAGTGCCATCTACATTCGATTTTTTTTATGTTGTCTCATCAACAATTTATTCTTTGATTAAATAGCCCTCTTTACATATGAGGCGCCTGACCCATCTGTATTTATTCATTTACAGATCTCTGCTTGGTATAACCCCTATTTATTTGCATAATTTGTTACACTTTTCATCATCATCTTATTATTTAAGATCAGATGAATTTATTAAACTAGTCCTACCTACAGTCTTTGGTCACAGCTCATTTCAGTTTGCTGCAGCTAATGACTGGAATGTGTTACAACTTAGCCTAAAGTTAAACAGTTTTCTTACTGTGGATGCCTTTAGCCGCAGGGTTAAATCCCTACTGACTGATATCTGTGCCTGATTTTTATTGTTTTAAATGTGTTTTTTTTTTTAATTTTTCTTGTATGTTTGTTTGAATGAATTGTATTGTGTTGTGTATTTTTGCAGCTATGGTGTGAGCTTCTTGGCCAGGTCGTTATTGAAAATGAAAATCTGTTCTCATGTTATTATTATTATTTATTTCTTAGCAGACGCCCTTATCCAGGGCGACTTACAATCGTAAGCAAATACATTTCAAGTGTTACAGTTGGGGAGAGCTGGACATGCATTCAGAAAACAATATTATTAAAAAAACAAGGTGACATCCATTTTTTTTTTTCATGTGGGTAAATAAAGGTAATAATAACAAGGCAAAGTGTCTGAACTTTTCTGAATGCTTCTTCCTGACCGCAGACATGATCATGGATTATCAGCCTGGAGGGAGGGGTTACGATAAACTAAACCAATCGCAAGCACACACACTGCTCAGTTGTATGTGAAATCCAAACAGGCCAATCACAGCAGCCCTGCTGATTCCAGTTGCTCAATTGGAGTTTGTGCCTGTTGGGGAGAGCTGGTCCAATGACTCCATGCAGGCTCATCCTTCATGTTAGCCCTGACATTTCAACAAGGGCAGCGAGGCCAGGCTCCAGTTTGCCTTGCCAGGTTATTCCCAATTGTAGACTACAGAGTTAACTCTCGACCGTTATCTCTAACCAAGCATGCAACGAAGCAGTAAAAGAGCAGCAGTTCCTATCTAAGAGCTGATGCAATCATTTCCATGGTCTGCACCTTTCCTATACTGTGTGAATGTAAAGCCTTATATTCAGGACTATTTCATTTCATGCATCAGCTTTTTTGGCCGTACCATTTTAAAAGGATCATCTAAAATATGTGTAAAAAATATATACTGTGCACTAGGCTCCAGAAGTCACCTCATAATTTGCTGTGCAACATCTCTAAAGATTACAATTTACCAACAAGCTCAAAACTGGCACCCCACAAGAGAACAGAAAGCTTTCGTTTTTATTTTGTGACATTTTGAACTACATTTTTAGAGTTTTTTGGGGAGGTTACAGAGCAACATATTTATGAAGAGCCCTCTTGTCATTGGCAGAATAGGATAGATAGTAAAACACCTCAAAGATTAAGCATACACTGTCTAATGAATCCTTATTCTTTTCAAATGAGTTTGTTTTTCAACAATGCTGCCACAAACTTTATAAAACATCCACTCTTCCAATTTCCTTCCAAAAAGGAGCCACAGCTTTCCTTACAAACTCGAATTGCTCAAGTAATTGGTTTTTTGGGGACTCTCTTTGAAATAATTTTTTTTTTTTTTTTTGGACTTTGCTCCCAAGGTGACTGGTTTCTTGTCCACCCCCACACAGCACTGTGACATAAACTGCAAAGCTCTTGTCAAAAAGCTTTTGGCCATGCATGAGCAAAACTCATTCCACTTGCACACTGTTGCCTCCATAGATCCCCAGATTCCGACACTAAAGAATGTCCTTACCAAGTTTTTTCACAATTGGGAAAGTGGTTCTCTCTTTATATAGGCCTATGTATGTGCAACAGTCTCAATATACTGCCAGATTTGTTTCAATGACTTGTGCCAAGCTTAGAAACTCACACTAGCCTGCACCGTGAGCTTAATTGATGCTCACAGAATAAAAGCCCTGAAGCTCAATATTCTAGTCGATTAACTGTGGCCTCTTTAGTGACAAGTGCAATTTGCCAGGGGCCAGATTTAATTCCTGGAACCTAGTTATTTCAATTATCTAGGCTAACTAAACAAGAGGTGTTTGGAAACCTAGGACTGGGTGCAGGACTAGTGCGAGTTTCCTAACCTAGTTTGAGCAGCACATGTATTTATTTAATTTTATTAAATAAATGTGGAATATGTTTGGTGGTCGTTGTCTTAAGACCACAGTGGGGTTTAGGTCCAGTGTTCCACTACATTTATTAACAGCAACATCAAAAAAGGTTATTGGAAAGCACAGTAATAGTTAAATTCATCATTTATTTAATTGAAATTGCCTAAACTTAACAGCCCGGTCAGTTTACCACAGCGGAAACTGAATGCCAGTAGTAAAATAAGTAACTATTCAAGAGGGTTTAGTACTTTAACAATTCTCTATCTAGAGGCAGAATCAGTGGCTGTTAAATTTGATCTGGATCTAAAAATGGGCTGCACCAATAAAAGCACAGACTCATGAAACTTAACGCTGTCCCACAGTTTAACAGCCATGAAACTTCTTGACTGTGTTTAAGTGAGGGCTTAAGGTTAATATATGAAAGATAACACTATACTGTAGGTTACAAGCACCTGGTACCTAATCACAGCATGTGCTGTATTTTAAACTCAATGATCTAGCTGCAATAAGACCATATGAGGTGCCAGGTCGCAACAGAGTATCAATAGCTTTATTTGAAATATATCAGTAAATAACATTAAAAAAACAAGCGAAGAATCTAAACATTCTCGGCACGTTAAAAGAAGAGTTACCTGAATTATAAGCTCTGCCTATACAAAGCAGAGTTGAAAGGTCATACTGTCACATGAATAGAGTGAAGATAGCTGTCCAGTCCCGACAGTCCAGACAAGATCAAAGCAGCTCAATGCCAGGTAAAGATAGATTTATATTAAAAAGATAACTCAATATTGGAGGAACAGAACCCAGAGAAACGTTTTACATACAACACAGAATACCAAGGAAAATATTCAATTACAATAACATTTGAAGCTACGAGCACTTTAATTTAAACCAAGAAAAATTGTCAACAATGATAAGCATCTCCGACATGGGACAATAGAGGAAATGTCATTCTTAAACATGACTCAGAATCTAATCCAAGAGCCAACAAGAGGCCCAATGTACAACTGGGTCGAAGGCAGAAACATTAAAATTCACAGCCCTTCTTGAAGCTTGACTGCATAACTACACGTGCAATGGCTCAGAACTGCGTTACCTCATATAAAAACTCTGATTCGCATCAGGAACCGTACAGCATCACTGTCTGAATTCACAAACGTGGAAATATACTGCGCTCCCAGGGGAACAAGAAGAAGAAAAAAAAAAGATTCATGATGTTAGAAGCAGAATGCTCCAAACTTGGTAACAGTGATGTAATAAAAGTCACCACTGAGCAGGGCTGATCGTACAGGGGTTGTAGTAATGCGAAACGCACTGTAGCACACTCCTTTATAAAACAGGAAATGCCTTGCCTGACTGATCGAGTTGGTAAGAAACTCACACTAGTGCTGCACCAGGTCCTGAGCTCCCCTTGTTTAGGTATATTATTGAAATCACAACAAAAAAGATCTTCAACTCAAGAAAAAGGAAGACAGTGATAATGTTGCTAGCGTAGCGGCCAGTGTCATGTGATCCACTGCCATTAAGGAGTCTGTCCCCTGTCGATGAGACAACATTAAAAGCTCTGTAACCACGAATACAGGCAAGCTTGGCTTTTTCGCACAGCGGTTAAGACACTAACTTGTGCATCCAGCCATTACAACAGAACAAACATTTATGAACGAGAAGAGGCCAGTCACACCATCAACACTCATTTCCAAGTAGCTGACTGATCCCAGAACTTTGTGAGGCCTGGTCTTAAAGGACCCCAATGACAGCAACAACACAGCTAGGTAACTGTGTAAAGAAGGGTCTCCCACTGTGTCCTTGCATCTCCATCCAATATGCAACTGTGTCCCGTGGTCCTGCTTTCTGTGCTGCAAGTATTGGACAGGGTTGTCAACTCCTTATAAGACTCAAGTTGCTGTCCCAGTGGGCTAGCAGGTAGAGATGCCCTCCACAACCAATTTCCTAATTGAATGTTGGTTATAATGGACAACATTCGATACATTGAGAACACTTCATTGTTATTTAAAAGCAAGGCAAAAAAGTGCGTAGATAAAAGCCATGCAAATCAACAATGAATTAATCAATGATTTGTTGAATGGCTAGCAGGAAGTTCCTCAAAAGAGCCACATTTGTTCAGCTTAATGAACCCCTAATAGGTGCAATGTACATCATTTGAAAGCTGCAACACAATCAGTTTTATACCAGTTATGCTCAACTAAACCTAATCATATCACTTGAACAGCCAGAAAATAAGTTACAATTTTAGAATAACTTGCAAACTGTAGGATTCCAAAATTATATAATACAGCTTACAGTACAAACAGGAGAATGATGGGGAAAATATATGTATGTATGTATGTATGGCACATTGGACAACCTCATAGTCACATGACATGACCATTTATGCAAGTGGATTAATAAACAAACTGAGTTCCGCCAGTCTTGGATTCCTGTTAGCTGTCAGGTGTGATATTTGAACATTCAGTCCTAATTTTGTTCTGTAACTTTCAGTGTACACTACTCCAAACACACACACACACACACACACACACACACACACACACACACCAGTTTGCCTTACCTTCTTTCTCTATGTGGTAGAGGCTGTTGCTGTGGTCTGGACGTAAAGGTACTGCCCCAAACCGGGCTACTGTGACTGTTCCTGAGCCAGCCCACAGATGGCGCTGCAGGGTAAGCGGTGCTGCGGAAACCATGATCCGATTCTGTCTCGGCAGCCAGAGAAGAAGCAGAGCTCCCCATGGCCTAGCGCACTGGGATGATCGGGGTTCTCAAAACCAGAGCGACCACCAAACCTTCCTCGGCTACAGTACACACAAAGCTACTCTGAAACCGCTTTGGAGCTTCAGTTATTGCAGTGCTCCTCTTGCTAGCTTCCCAGCCACTCGATGGAAACAACAGTTAGCTGTGAACTCAGAGGGTTGATCAATCTTATCACACTCTTTCATTGGTTTCCTTCAGATTTGAAAATCATACACTGGATTAGTTCCAAGAACGTCCTGATCTGGTGTCTGAATATGGACTTCACATGCCTTTCTTATGACACTTTCAAAAGTTACCAATGAAGGAAATCTCTGGTGGTCTTTACATTTCAATTAAAGACATTTGACAAAGCATGTAATGTTTATTCTTGGACACGAAAGCTCCTGTAGAAATCTATAATGTGTAGTCCTGCTAATGCCCCATGGTGGATTCCAGTAGAACAATGGTTTTCTGTTGATCCAGAGAATGAATGAACTAGTCCTACGATGAACTGCCCAAGTCCAGGTGGCCAAACTGGAATCATCCAACTGAAATGTGGAGCACAAGAGTAACCAAAGGTTCCATTCTAATGATCCGTGGCTATTTAAAAAATCGTGGCATGAAACTGAGATCTAGGACTAGAAGTCTCCCACAGCCCAGGCTTCTTCCACTACATGGACTGGGATGATTTCAAACTGGTGAACAAGTTGTAATATCGCTCCCAAATCTGACTGAAAAATATATTGTTTTCAGATTTTACTACAGGTTGCTTGTTTGATCCATTAGTTGCCCAATATATTTCAATCCAAAATAAAATGTGTTTATTATTATTAAAATACTGCCAATGAGTTTCTCAATCTAACATTAAAAATGTTCATAAAACTTTCAAGCAAGTCCACTATCAAGACAAACCATGCTTGCAGAAATAGTTTGGGGAATCTTGTTTACAACTTTGTTTCCTACAGCACATCAGGTTTAAGGAATCAAAAGTTCATAGCAATTGTTACAGGATGATTTATTGAACTAAGCATGACGATAAACAACACAGGGACACGCTAAAATACGTTCATTTAATAAAAACGATTGCGTGTTTGATGTAGTTTGGAAAGCTAAAAATCACCAGCAACAACTTTCTACAAACACAAGTGCCAGCATGCCACTGATGGGAAAAAAATATATATATATATATATATTATAAAGTATAACAGAAGTTATGACTTTAAAGTTTAGAGAACTCCATGGCTTCATTTACAGGCTAGGAATGCAAAACCAAACGAGTCAGCAGCTGTCTCTCTAGCAACGTTTTTAAACTGAGCAAGGTGTTTAGAGGGCAGTTACTTGTGGAATGGGACTATTACATTTTAAAGAAAATGAGCAAAATCCACGATTCATTTTAAAAACATGTATTTCAAGCAGCCCTGATGATATCTTCATTAGTCCATACTGATGTTGAGTATCATTTTCACCAAGACTTTCTGACCGAATGCAGTATCTGTACTGTTTTCATTGTAACTGAATCAGATGCGATTGCATAAAGAATTCGAACAAGCAGTTCACTGATCGACTACATAGAAATACATGCAAAAAACTACTGCAGCCTCAGACGCTAAAATACACACAGAAAGCTATATAGCATGTGGCTGCTGTTCAGCAGATATTATTACCCGAATACAATACGATAGGCACTTCTTCAGATATTCTTTTAATTAGGATAAATTCCTAATATATGTACATCTATAATCAAGAATTTTTTAGGTATGGCAACTTTTAAACTTTAAACGTTCTGAAGGTTTTTTTTGTTTGTTTTAGCTGGTATTGACTAGCACGGATAGATCAATAATAAATTATACGTTAACAGATACGAGTTTCTCCATTTCAGTTACACCAAACTCAGGTGAGGGTTTGAGAAAAAAAAGTTATTAGCACCTGCAAAAAAAATCCGGTTGTTTTTACTCAGCAAAACCAGCTCATAAAGCATTTACCACCCAGATAGCACTACACATCCACCATTAAATCCGCTTTAGTAATTGCAAGACGTAATACGATTATTTTTATGAATCTAATTTCCTGCAAATGCAAAATACAGTTATTTTACTGCCTGGCATATTTCCCAGTGTTTGCAACTTTAGGGATAAATTAACTCTGATTCAGTTGCAAAGACTAATACATTGCTTTTCTTGTCCTGTCAATTCCAATATAATATATATGGAATACGTTTTAAATATAAATGCATGTTAAACAATCTGATTTCGTTTGTCTACGCAGGCAATCAATGTTTGTGACAACTTAAAATTATCAAGACCGGCAGAAAAATGAACACGCCGGTAGTTTGAGCTGAGTTATTTTCCGTGCTGGACGGTCCTTCCTCAGTGAAATACTATATTCTCCATGTATTTTTAAAGCAGTCTTTTCTCAGCATACGAGAATCTAGCAGTCAGTGGCGTGCAGATTTTTTATTTATTTATTTATTTATTTCTTGTCGGCCAACAGCACATCTCTAAAGGGAGACGTGGAGCTGGATCATAACATAATCTTGCAAATTCTCTTTTGAATATGCGTCAGATCTGCGGGGTGAAAAGGGTACATATATATCCGTCTTACTGTTAAATCCGTTTCCATGCAAAATACTGAGTGCTATAGGTCTTCCCGTACGGAGGCAGAATAAGTTACAGTAATATTCTTCAGTGTAGTTATTTATTTATTTATGTATTTGTTTTTATTCCAGCACATTTATTCTTGTCTTTATTGTGCGAGTCAATCAAAAACACGGATCCTCTCTTTTGAGTGCAAGACTTTCACTTGTCAATTTTCAGCAGAATTTTGCATTATCAAAACAATGTGCAATTCAGACACGACTTGATGAAATACTCCACTTTTTAATACGATCCTTGTGGTTTGCTGTCCATGTGAATTCTCTACACTCCGGTCCTCCTCAGTCATGGGTATTAAACATGAAAGCAGCTCCCTCGTTGCACTGCTTCGTTCCCGACACCCGGTTTCTTTTTATTGCAATATATATTAAATGTTTTCTTCAGCCTCTTTCCCGATTAGTGCAGTGAGCTGCATTGCAAGCTATCCCTTATAGCTGACTGCTGCGAGTCAGCAACGCGCATGCGCTCAAGGAAGCTTCATTGAACCCGTAGGAACCCGAGGGGGATTAAACCACAGAAGCATCCGCTTCAGCCGTGATAACAGAAGCACTATCAACTCCCACACATCTCTTCTGAAAATGTAATTTTAATATTAAACGCGACCAGACGTGGCAGAACCTAACCCCACCCACTCCACAGTGCGCTCCAGATTTGTACCTTCTCAATGTTCAGAATCACGAATAACCTGACGTACTGTTTGCTTTGAAATATTACCAGAAAATATCGAGACTGCATATTTACTTGTGCTTAATCTAGTACGTGAGGGTTAGACAGAACAGCAAAATAATGTATTCCAAAAACACGGTACCACATCATCAGCTTTAATAAGCTTTTCTTAAATTTTAAAATAAATAAAACTATGAAACTGCATCCAATCATCGAATGGCTACTATGTGCATCGGCAACAAAATGTCTTGCTAGTTTTGTTAGCATTGTAATCTTACATGCTTCTTTACGACCTGGTATTGCAGGAAAAATAAATAAATAAATAAAACTGCTTCAGTTTGCACTATGTTCTTTTGACATGCCCCGCTATGCCTACTGTAAAAGGTATTTACAATCTGCCTTGATACACTGCTTAAATATTCCCCTTAAAGAGCATGGCACTCTCCTGGCTGCAAGCCATTACAGCTGAACTGTCCATTCACATTTATTAGACAATAAGTCTCTTTCTCTCCTGATCTCGCTTATTTCCATCAAACTAGCCCTTCTGCTGAGAGGTGCAGGGGTGGGGCAGTATCCCATAGCGCAGAGTGTCACTAACCACCTCTAATCACATCACTGCTGCCCACACTGCATACTAAGTTCAATTGCACTGGTTCATTGCTCGGGTAGATTCAGCGTAACAGTCAGCCAGTCCCAGAGAAGAAGCAGGGCATCAAACGTGGGCCTCCACTTGTAGAGACTTCACACTAGATCCAGAAAACCACTTACTCAATTGTGATTAAACTTGGTAAGGCCATTCTTTAGCACAGATTAATGTAAGTGCTATATTCAGAGTACTCCAATCTGCACACGGTAAAACTCAATCAAACTGGGGCTCCGCCAGTTCCATCTACAGTCTACAATATACAATACAATCTGAAACCGGACACAAAAGTCAAAGATCATATTTTTGGAAAACTCGCTGGGTATCTTTCACCAGCAGCACAAGTAGAGACATCGAGTTCGCCAGTCCACGATCCTAACTGGGGCTGATGGCATCTCCACTGAATGGAAATAAACGAGTGGTTTAAAATCAGATGGGAAAACTCCTTTAATTCTCTTGCCTTTCATTTTATATGTGGGTGTTAAAACCAATCCTCGCCCAGGACAACTGGAAGCTGCTAGAGACTGGAAAATGCTGGCAGATGTTGGTCAACGGCTTATTTTTCCACCTGAGATTGCCACCACAAACCTTCAACCAGATATTGTCTTGTGGTCTGGATTAGCACGCCTTGTTCACCTGGTAGAGTTAACAGTGCCATGGGAGGATGCTGTAGATGAGGCGTATGAGAGGAAGAAACTGCGGTATGCTCAACTAGCCACTGAAGCGGAACAGCGAGGATGGAGAGTCTGGGTTTACCCAGTGGAAGTGGGATGTCGAGGATTTGTGGCACACTCTACAACCCGGTTTCTCAGAGATGTCGGATTCAATGGCCAAGAGTTGCGTCGCACAGTGAAGAACTTATCTGAAGCAGCAGAGAGGAGCAGCAACTGGCTGTGGTTGAGACGGAAAGATTCTGGCTGGGGATCTCAAGCACAATAGAAAGAAAGAAACGCTGATGTACAGGTAAGTAAGCTGGGCTGAGTTGAATGGGGACGGAGGGGGTGATGCTGGGACGCCAGAATCACCGTCGAGCCCTCTTGAGGTGTCGTGGGCTAGTCGACGAAACACCGAGGATGAAAGGTGCCCACTTGAAGACCCCAGAGATGTACCCTACTTAGCTCAATCCAGACGGTTGTCATGCTGATGCGCTGGGGAGACCGCACTATGGTTGATCCCCGGAGCCAGCATCGCAGCCGTTGTGTGTGCTGATGCGCTAGGGAGGCAAAATAAGCTGATCCCTGGAGCCAGGATTACACTTCAGCCGTCAACACCGGACAGAAGGATATCTACATCATCATATGGAAGGAAGCGCAAATGGATGGAGACACATATGGATCACATTAGTTTACTGTGAAGCTACGTCTTAGTTGGTGCTTATCTTGGCGAGAGCCAAGTTCAAATCAGCATGAAGTTTTAACATCTACTCTCATGTAATGGAAATCCCAGCAGTGTCTAGATTGATCAACCCGTTATTTTTTTAGATAGAGGGAGAAAAGGAGGGAGATAGAGAGAGAGGAGAGAGAACACTGAAAGTTGGCCAATTCTTAGCGGGGGAGAATTATGTTTATTTATGAGAGAGTATACCTTTAAATGAACACTGTTTCAGAGGGAGTAATAAAAAGAAAATATGAAAAAGGAAACTAGACAGGGAACTGGGGAAGGCCTTTCTTTCTGTAAAGTTATTAACCCCAAAAGTGGCATCGACAGCTGGGCAGATTCTTTCATGGCTCAAGATTGCATTACACTCTGTATGGGAGCCAAGCACAAGCAAGGGAATAAATGCAACTCTGTGCGTTACAGTCAGGCCGTGTTCAAGACCACCTGTCACTGGAGACCACCTGTTCACAACAACAACAACTACAAAAAAAGAAAACGTGGTCTTCTGATTCAACAGGAATTTCCACAGCTGGGTTACCAAGAAAACACTGTCGTCCCCCAAATGCAGAATCATTACTGCTGCTGTGGTTCTTTATGAAGACGTAAGAAAATCCAGTTGTGTTTGTTTTGTTAATAATGATCTGGTGCCAGCAACTAATTCACTCCTGGTAAAGGAGAGGCAACTGTTGGGACATGTGAAAATAGCAACTCGCGCAATAGGGAAAATCTTAAGTCATGTATTTTTTAAAAATGAAAAATACACTTTGGCACACCAAAAGTTAGCATAAAAAACATTGCAGCTTCTGTTTTCATCTGAACTGCCACAATTCTAAAAGAAATGTCCTAGTACTGACGTCTTTCTTATTTGTAAGTGACCTGTGACCTGTGCAGGACAGGTGTTAGTGAAAGTGTAGGTGAGAACCTCTACTGGTCTTGCTGCATTCTCAGCTGTTTAGAGTGTCCAATTATGTTCCCTTCCTGCAGTAATCCCCACAACAGCTCCAGAGAGTTGAAGGTCAGTGGGCGTCCTCCGAACTCACCAATAAGCCAATCGTCTCTTTACACCCAGGACCTCTGCCGTGGATGTCGGTGAGCTACCAGCCCCTGGAGGAGGACAAGGGCTAGCCCAGCACGAGTCCACTTGAGCTCATCAGATGCCTGACCAGCAGGGTCTGCTGTGGAGCAGGGTGGAAAAACAGTCCCTGACGATTTTCCACTCAAACCTCCGCCAGAGCCAAAGTAACACTCTCTGTGGAAAACCCAGCAAAAGATCAGCCAGGACATGGACCTGAACACACCTGACTGTATGACTCGCCCCACACCCCACTCGGGGACTCTCCTCTGTGCAATCCTTTCCAGTTTATCTACTGGAACATATACATTACCACCCTTCTTTACTGGAACTGTGTGAGAAGCAGAGAGGGTCATTCCAGCGAACCAAATTCCGGGAGAGTGTTTCATTCATTTGTGGTTGATGATCAACCAAATATGAATGAGAAAACACTGCCAGGTAGGTGTGGTAAAGTGCCCATTTTAATGAGGCTGAGTAACCCCTATTGGTCTAGAGCAGTGGTGCCCAAACGTTCTGTAATCCTGACCCTGACCCTGACCCTGACCCTTTTCTTAGCATACATTTTGTTGCCCCTTGGCCCATACATGGAAGCCACCATTTTGGCTCTGTTCACTGCAGTTTCACTGACACTCTCCACTTCAAACATCATTTCTCCGGTTCTACAAGTCCTAGAGTGATCATAAACGGCTCATTTGAAAGGTAAGAACTTGGACTAATTAGCTGTCATTTATGTATTTAAAATGTTCTATCCTTTTAAAAAAAAAAAAAACTTTACATTTTCCAGAACTGCCACTTTAGTCATAGTCGCACCCCCACACTTTGCACACCACTGGTTTAGAGGCTGGAATGGACGCTGTCCAGCACAGAGAGCACCGGCAGACTCGAATACCTGCGGACCAACATGGAGAGGAAAGGGCTGCTCCACAGGGTTGTACACATTTGTACTTTCTTGGAAATGGAAAGTTGAACAATGGTTAAGCATTGAGATGTTGCTCCATAAGACCTGAAGTTCTTTACTGCAAGGGGAGCTCACAAAGTCATAAGGGAAGAACCTACTTGTGTGTCTACAGAAGGCAGCTAGAATTGAAAAGCAGCTCATAAACTCCTACTCACCTTAATAAAACATTTGATTAATTGTAATAAGAACTAGCCTGCTCAAAAATATTGCAAGCATCATAAAAAGCCAAGGGGACATTAACAATATGAAGCTACTTTAATATTATTTTTATAATATTATTTTTAATATTATTTTTTACAGCAGGACACTTGTTCAGCATGTGAAATGCTTACCTCTGCTCTCAATCACCAGTAATACATCCCCAGCTGCTAACTCCTGTCCACTGTGGCAATTTGTATCCTTCGAAGAAGCACTAACTTCACTGTGCAGACAGACAATGCCAAGTAAGACTCAGGTGTTGGGTTGAAGTCTCTGTTCATTCAATCAGAGGGGGATTGAATCCACAGCTCCGGAGAACATCCGGAATCACAGACAGAAAAACACTGTCACACTGGTTTCAAACATCCAGGACTATGATGTCACCTCAGTCTGTGAAACCAGATGCAAGACATTATCACGCAGGCAGCTGCATGTGTAATTTTCAGAGGTGCAATCAGCAACCTAATTGAGAATCAGACAGGTAATAATTGATGCATTGAGAACATTTTATTAGTCAAAAGCAAGAAGTAAATGTGTCCTCTTCACTAAAGCTGCAAATATGACTCAAAACATGCATTTGCATATTATTATACATAGCCATATAATGCATAGAATAAACCTTATTTTTAAAAAGCAAGAACCAAAAAAAATGCTTAACTTCACATAAGCCTTCAAATAAAATGAAATAAATGCATATCTATTAATATAATATATACATGAGGAATGGGGCTCCAAATAGGGTGATTAACACTAGACCCACCATGACCCATTTTGGATTTCAAATGTTAATTACTCTTCCGTTGTAAATCATATGTGCATGTCTGTTTTTTGACTTTTCCTAAATATATGAATTAAATATCATGACAGAGTGTGATAGCCAGAATCGCAAAAATGATAAAGTTATAAACAGTTCTACCTAGAACTGCCAAGTTGATCAATTTGACCATTGCATTACAATACATGTCTTTTTTAATATAACATGATATTCTATTTTTGTTTGTAAATGCAGCAAACAAGACACGCCCCCTCCTCCTAGCACACGTGTTTTTTTTATTTCAATCCTTTCTTTGTTTGTAGACTGACTACGAGACAGAGATTTGTGGATTTGTAAAATGTCACCAAGATGCCAACTCAGTGAAAGCCTAGTTGTTTATTTTTCAATGTACCTGGGAGACAGCAATCCTTTGTTTTGTTCCACAGATGCAACTGGGAATATATCAGAAGGAAATATTTAATCTTGAAAGTAGTCATTTTGATTGAGATATGGCAAGCTGCACTCAGATGCATACAGCAAACTGAAATGACAGGTAGGACAACAACTTATGTGCCTAATATGAAACGTATGTTATATATTCTTTTTTTATATATTACTTTTAGAAAAACATATTTCAGTTTTACAGGTTTGTATGTACCAGTTTACATAAGTGTTCAATGGAACGGCGTCTGTGTTTACAACACAGCTCGTGGATGCAAGCACAGAGCCAGCAGACAGATGCGTATGCTTCATACAGCCATCATACCGGAGTAGTGTTATATTTTTTTTTTATGTAGTATTAGAAACAATGATTTCGGTTTTACAGTTTTGTGTGTACATGTACCCGTTTACACCTCTACACAGGTATATGTACATACCCGTTTCTTTTGAAATATATATTTTATTATTTCACTGTTGTATATGCGCTCATTTTTTAAATAAAGCCTTTATGTTTAATTTTCCATTTAAATACTGTGTTTCTGTGATGCAAATGTTAGATATGATGTTCGTGAATAAAACTTTTGAGTTGTATCCAATAGTATGTCTCATTTTCATAATGTAGCAGTTTAAAAATGTATGGGTCAAAATGACCCACGTGGTGATTCTAGGTAGTTCAAAAATCCGGCAGTTGTAGTGTTAATTGAGGTTTAATTAAGGCTCCATAATAAAAACCATAGCAATCAATAATCGATTTGGCTAATTGTTGCAACTCTAGCAATTTAATTGCTTTTTTTTATATTTCCCCTAGAAGCTGAAATATCATATTGTCACATGATTTGAATGGAATGGGGAAGGCAATTAAGATTCTCCAGATATCCTCACAACAGAAAAATTATAATAACTCGCTATGGAAACAACAGAACCTAGAAGCAATCAGAATGATTGAAAACACCTTAAAATCGTAATGAAAAAGAAAAAAAAGCAATTAGCTCCATACTCTTCAGCTGGAAAGTTATTCAAGCAAATTAAAATGTTTAGTTTGATGCAATCTAACCTGTTATGTGTTTTGTATTCTCTACTGAGGTTAAAGTGAGATTAATTTTTATAAATGATAAAAATCAGATGCACGCCCCTAGTGGACAGTTTTCAAACCACCACACTTGAATGCTTGGCTACTTGGTAAGCCTGGTAAACAATGATCCAAGCACGAACGACAATACAGAATTATAGCGAACACTCGTAATAGGATATAGGGATGGCATTAAATATGATCAAACATTTGATGAGATAAAAAGTATAAAGTGAATGATTTTACTAAGATTATAGAAAAATAATGCAGTAGTACAGTGCTATGATAGAAAAAGGATTGTAAAGCTTCACTTCTGTAAAGACTAAATGTGCGTAGCTTGCAAACCTTACCTTCAGCTTGTATATTGTACATTACACGTGCTGGGAATTCTCAGAACAAATGAATCACCATATTATTTTTTGTTCTATCAGCAATAAAAATGTACAGTAAATGAGGAAATATTTGCTTAGAATGCACTGTAGCCACGTTTGTTACTAGCTATGAGGCTAGCTATCGTGTCCTTGTTTGTTTTTTTGCATCATAAATTCTGATGCTCATGTAAAAATTCTGGTAAATTACAAAAGACTACTTAATTTTCTCTGTTGGTTTGCTGTGTAACACAGGAGGTTGAATAGTGACTACCAAGCAGTCATATAAATAGTGCCAGCTAGAGCTTGAAACCTCAGTTTGACCTCGGTAGAATGGCAGCTCTGGATATGGCCCTGACTGTAACAAGCAACGCCTACCCATACAGAAAACATGTAGAATTGCAGGGAGTTTTTGAAAGATCTCAAAACAAAATCTGAAGAACTATCACTCTTGTTTACAGAGGGAAACACTGGGCAGCAAACAAAAGCTGAGACACATTATATTTCAGTACATCAGAAAACTAAATTTACCATGAGTTATACAGTACTGTAATATTAGATTTGATTTGTAGACCAGAAGACAAATGTAGGGCTGTTCATATATATATATATATATATATATATATATATATATATATATATATATATAAATACAAGGATGAAGGCTATATTTGAATCCTGAGCCATTCGAAAAAAAGGCATAATACCACAGTAGTGACGTCAAAAAGTGATAATTCCTCTAGAGGAAAATATACTTGAACTTTGACCCGAGACCATCACTTTCAATTCAAACACAAAATGTCTCGTTTTCAATCACTCGACCCCCACAGTACAGAAATGTTCATTAATGATCAACAAAATGAGAATATGTTTTAAAAAAAATGATGTAAAGCCGGTACATTCGTATCTCAGAGAAACTGGAGAGGAACAGGAAATTAAAACAAGGTAAAGGCAATCATTCAAATAAAGCTGAAGCACTAACGGATAATGACATAGAACATCTGTACAGCACTGAAACACTACGTTTAAAAAACAAACAAACAACTGTACTGCTAAACCTCGTCTTCTTTAATATTAGCATCACCAGGGTATCCATGTATTATAAAAAAATAATAGATGGGCCTCTTCAGTGAGTTACAGGAAAACAATTCTATCTCGGGTTTCTGTAAGTTAATAAATTATTCGACCTTCGATCTCGTAATTTATGACATCACAGAAACCCTAGATGGAATTATTTTCCTGTAACTCACTGAAGAGGCCCATCTATTTATCTATATCCTTTAGCCCTTTGCACTTTGCACTCATAACATCACACTGCACCGAGATTCTGATAAACTTCACATTACAATGCATTTTTACTTTATTTTCCGTTTTAAAAAAAAGAAAAACAGCTTTTACTGTATACCAGGGTTTAATTGTTTTTGTCATTAAGCTGTTTATTTCTGTGAATTTGGTATTATTTACTAAATGGCGTTCTCTTAATTGCACAATTTCTGAAGAAAATAATGCTCCATGTGTGGTTTTAAAAATATGTTTAACATACTTACACCACAACTTGCTAAAGGTCAGTTTTGAGCCCGTTGTGTCTGCTGATGTGTATGTTCAGTACCAAAATCGCGTGTCATTTCAAAGTTCAGCATCTTTAGAATTCAACTTGTAATAACTGCAGGTCCCCACATCTCTCAAAAGAGTGAATGGAGTTTGTTTTTCTTCTTGGTAGTGGGTGAAACATGTACATCTCTGTCTGTCTCTGATCAACCATTCATTTGGAATATAATGCCATCGACAGAGTTTTACAATCACTAGCTGCTAAGGTTATGTACTTATCTATAAGTGTTACTGTGTGTTCGCTAATCACAAGACCACGATAGCTGCTAATTAATTGAAATACCGAGCAACGCTAAAACAAAATCCACAATGAATTTAAATGAAATGACTCTTCAATAAAACATGAATCCAAAATTCTGTGAGGTCGGCCCCCCCAATTTTTTTTTTTTTTTTTTTGTAAATTGATTACGCGGTGGTTTAGGTCACTTTCAAGTTAACTCATTTAACTGTTTTTTGTCTTGCGTACAGTTTTCAAAGGTGCACAATTACTTAATTTGATGAGCATTTGTGTCGTTTTACCAGGTTATGACTTTTCGGAAATAGATCATTGTCTAGGTATAATCCATTGCATTGGCATCCCACACATATCTGTTAGCGAACAAGGCGTAAGCGACTGCCACCTATAATCATGTTCATCCAAATGAGCCTTACCTTTTCGGCAGACTTGATTGATGTCTGGGATTAAGAAAAGCCGTCTCGTGTCTATCAGTTTCCTTTGGTGCTGAAATTTAATCACCGGGTACAACTTTTCTTTTCAGATCCAAAATGTTTTTCGTTGTTTAGTTACAGTGCTTGGTTTTTAGTTTCGGACATTCAGACTGACTGGCTTATTTGTGTTTTTAGTTTCTTTAAAACAATGTGAAACTGCACTTGCACCTCCTACAATCCAGGAAGAGGAATTATAAAAAAATATAAAAAACACTTGCGCAACTGGTGCAGTGCAAAGATTCTTATATTACATATACATGCGCAAAATAAAGCCGTAAAAGGCGTTTGTGAATACCTATCGAGAACTACGATAACCAGTTTGCTAAGCGGCGAAAAAAACGGATATCCGTGTCTTGGTGACGAAGGCGAGCCAGCGTTTGTGGGGATTGTAGTCCTTATTGGAATAATTAATTTAAAAAAATAACTCATTTTGAATATGGCCGCTGTAAATCCATTTGTATTGAAACGCCGTTCCATTAAGACTATGTACTGTAACGTGTTTTTTTTTTTAGCAAAGTGGGTTATTTTTATGAAATTCGTTTTAATCGTATTTAAATTAAATGACAAGTCCCTGGCATAACAGTGTTTTCTTCTCGGCCACGGCATTATATTTTTTACACGATTGGCGGTTGAGGCCGGGTGAATGCCGAGGTTCGGGTGATTTGATCGGGCTTGTGACCTGACATGCAGGGGTGTCTTTTCTAAGTTTGTACAGTATGGATTTTGTTATGATGACATGCAATATGATCGAGATAGAACGAGACAGAGCTGATGTCATGTTTTGCAAGGTCTTGCCGCCCGCCCCTTTAGGTTTTGCATATAAACGGTGTAACTTGTTTTAAAAAGTAATGTTTGGAGTTGTACAAATCAATCAACTTACACCGATAAGTGGGGTGCTGGAGATAGGGTGTATTGGTTTTATTGTTTTTTTGTGAGCCCCGGCTCCGTGCAAGTATTGAGCCGCGCTGCCCTTTTAAATTGTAATTCTGTATTTAGTTATTGTTTTACTTAACGGGCAGTGCAACCCCCCTGCCATGACTGTGTATTCTAGATCTGCGCTGTTTGTTAAGTATAGTTTACCACCGGTATTTAATAAAACGATGTTCATTGCCCGACATAATAGTGCGGTCTAGTTTATTTTCCTTCTGGTATTCTGCCTGGCTGATCCCACCCCGACCAGAAAGAACTAGTGACCCTCCCAGGTGCTGCATGTCTAGAGGTCCTGCATTGAACTGAGCAGTATACAAATTTAAGAAACCGTAGAACTGTAAAGTTCTAACAATGTTGACCATATAGTTCCATGCATGATGCAGTACGTTTCCTTGAATCAATACCTTCTCTCCTCTGCCGTATGTGACAAAGTCCGTCTCATGTGGAATTTGTGTGAAACCTATCAGAGAATTGCCTGCACAGGATGCATGTACCACTATGGCCAAACGATTTGCATCACCTAGAAGTTTAGGAGGTAATTTAATTTTATTTTAAAAACTACATGAACATATTTTAGATATTTTATTTAACATCATGTAATCAAAGAAACTACAAAATGATATCGCAAAAGTCTACCGGAAGTAGGGTTGCCACCCCGCCGGTATTTTACCGGACTGTCCGGTATTTTTATGTGCTTTGACATCCTGTCCGTTTTTTTTGGAAGATGTCCGGTAATTCTAAGCATTCTAATCTATTGGATATGTTCTTAAAATGTGTTACAATAAACAATTTAATATAACATGTTGTGCTTGTATGAGTGAAATTCAAATACTATAATACAGCGGTGTGTAAATGCACCAGAAAGAATTGAGGTAACAACGTAAGCCACCAAAACGCTGTACCGTTATGTTTTTCTTGTGTGCTCACCGCTGTGTGTTATCTGCTATGAGCATGCGCGCTGCTGTTAAGTTTGACAGCCCTTTGAATGAAGAAGCGCGAAACTATTAAGTAGCATACTGTAACGTTAAGCGCGAAACTATTAAGTAGCATACTATAACGTTAAGCGCGAAACTATTAAGTAGCATACTGTAACGTTAAGCGTGAAACTATTAAGTAGCATACTTTAACGTTAGTTCAATTTTGAAATGTCGCGTTTTGCATCGGTTTTTCGTTAGGTACATGGAAAACTACAAAGCGGTATGTATTTCAATATGTTAAAATAACGTTATTCAGCAGGTTTCATTCGACTTTATGAAGCAAAATAAGTTAATTCTATTATAGGGTGATGCGAAACTTTTGATTGACTGAGCCCCCAGCGCGCTTCGTGATGTATGTACTGTAGGTCCCTACTTTTTTTCGTTATCAGCAATAGCACTGCAATTACATTGCAGGCACATCCATTTTTAAGGACTGGCGATCTGCAATGCGAGGTGTCAAACATTGGCATGAACGCATTCTTCTTTCTGCTGTGGATCTTGCTATTGTGAAATTAGGCAAAACATTTGCACATTATGTGACGCTATCAGTCACATTAGTCATATCCCTTTAACCTCATATATACTGATGCACAAAAGAAACGCAACACTCAGGTCTAATGGATTTAATCAAATATTTTTAACATAGATAGCAAACAAAATCACAGAAAATGTGAACAAAAATACAGATCAAAGGAGTCATGATAAGTTTTCAGTATGAAACGTGACACACTGTCAAAATGAAAGCATTACAAAGTTAGTATCGGGTATGACCTCCCTGAGCATTAACACAATCCTGGCAGCGTTGATGCATAGATCTGATCAGCCTCTGGATAGACTGCTGTGGGATGTTCCACCACTCTTCCTGTGCAGCTGCAGCCAGCTGGCGAAGGTTGGCTGATCACGGTTGTCTCCTGTGGATGGCGCCATGATTTGGTCCCACAGATTTTCTGTTGGATTCACCTCAACATTGTTTTCTTGAAATTGTGCAATTGTATTCCTAGCACTGTGTGGTCTTGCATTGTCCTGCTGGAAAATCAACACTTTCTGATTTACTTGCAGGAACGGAAAAACTGTTGCCTCAAGGACTTCGTCAATGTATCGCAGTAAGGTTGCCCTCAATCTGCACCAAAGACATTCTTGTGTTAAAGGAGATTCCTCCACACATCATCACACTTCCACCGCCCCACAGGTTGGCTTGAACAATGCAACAGTAGCATAATGCTCACCATGACGTCTCCACACGTGTTGTCTTCTGTCAGGTCTGTCATGGGCAAAACGGCATTCATCAGTGAATAAAATACTCCACCACTCTCTCTGCTGCCACCTCAGATGTTCTCAGGCCTACAGAAGACGGCGATTTCATCTCTCAGCTGTCAACATGTTACCCCTGAATGGCCTCCGAGCATGCAAATCATTTTCATGCAGACGACGAGCTACAGTCATTCTGCTGATGCGCCGGTTATTTCTTCCTGGAATTTCTCGTGCTGTAGCCACTGCAGTCTGAAAACGATTACGCAGCTGGATCAGTCGGATGTGATGGTCCTGGGCCAGTGTGGTGACCCTCTGCCTTCCAGGACGTGGCCTGTCCCTCACAGAGCCGGCTTCCTGGTTTCTCTGGACTAGTCTGCTGATTGTTGAATCAGAACATCTCATTCTCCGGGCAACTTCTCTCACAGACAGGCCGCCTTCAATCATGCAGATAGCAACCAGGCGATCTTCATTAATCAAGTGGGGCATGGTTGTGTCTTTCGCTGTTCTTGCGTTAATTAAAATCATGGCTATTTATACAGATTCTTAATCAACTCATTTTGGCAATTTTAACACTGAGCACCTGGTGGTGTTATGAAATCACATGACTTGAGCTCAGTATTGTGTTATCCCAAGGAACAATACTGCTCAAACCATCAATAAACCTATCTGCTCACTATTTAAAATGTAAATAACATTATGTATGTGCCCAATGAGCTATTAATGTAAAATTTAGACTGTTGCATTTTCATTGTGCATCAGTATATTTGATAATTTACTGAGTCAATAGTACTAGACAATAGTACCAGGGCAGGTTACTATATATTATTTTATTTTATTTTACTTTTTACATCAGTCCAATTTCACCTGTGCAATCCAATTTATCTGTAAGACCTTGATGACAGTACAGTTTGTGTATGCATTTTTCATTGTAAACACTTAAATAACCGAGGGTTCTAAATAATGGCTGTCAGATTGTGGAACCCTTGAAGATTCTATATTTAGGTGTCTCGTTTAATATGGAACCCATTCTATAGAAAACTCCATCTGGCCTCAGTATAGCTCTTATGTCTAACCTATATCTGGTACGATGAACTGTAACCATGAATAATATTCATGCCATGAGAGGTCAGATTAGCTACTCATGAATGGGCTTACTGGCTGCTCCGACAGAGTGGGTGAAAATCTGCTTGTATGTTATTATATTATACAGCACCATACAGTGGATTTTGTATAATATAAATTAAATAAGAATAATGAAACAGTATGCTAACCTTCCCTTATAAAAGTTTACTACAGTAAAAGCAAAGCAAAGTGTAATAAAGCACAGTGAAAGCATAGCTTAGCAGGTCCATGTATGGTAAAGGATATTACAAAATGTGGTAAACTATGGTAATATCATAGTATGGGGATGGGAAGAGCATAGGAAAAGGGTTAATGTGGTATAACTTTCATCAGACACAAGCTATCGGATACAAAGACATTTCACCTTCAATATTAAGGCCACCCCTGTATTCAGCTTTAAGGCCTCCATCATCAGTCCCAATAGTATCAAGTACCTCTCTAATAAGACCATCGTACTATAAACTACCTCTGAAACCCTGGAACATGATGTGACTCATTTGATTTCGATTAGCAAATAACTCACCTGAATGCAGCTGTGCCTTGTCAGAACTACAACTGGAAACTCCAACATTGCTGCTCTCTAGATGGCATTGGATCTTAACTTCTATAAAGACATTTGGCTGAACTTCCTGACATTAAATATATCTATGACAACTAGAACTGAAGAGGTCCTGATCTCAGATAAGAGCACTTTCTTAGTGACGTAGATTGTGTGTTGGGAATAGCATTCATTCATATGCTCCATTTTGCAATTATATACTTGGTGGTCATAAAGTTGCCCTTCCTCTCATCATTTCCATTTTATAAAACACACATTATAAGATATTAAACAGGTAAGAAATGAAATATTCTGAAAATGTTGATAGCATAATGTATGTGTTCAAAACCATTCCACATGTACAAAAACTGCCGTGTTAGAATAGCCATATAAAGATGTGCTATTTCTATTGTTACTTAGGTTAAGTCTATTTATCATGCCAAACACTAACACACTGAAATGCACAACAGGTAACATTCTTGAAAATACGTTGCAGCTACAGCCACTTTAATGAATTGAACAGATCTCTGAATGATTGGTAGGAGTCACATCTGTTTTTAATAGCCAACACTCGGACGGAGACTAGGAGAGTTAAAAAGAGCTGTATAACCTGAAAAATATCGAACAGATTGGAGTTTGTTTTCATGCGGCTGGGCAAGTTCCCTCTTGACATGCTTTGAGGATTAAGGTCAATCTCTTTAAGTTCTCTGAGCTGTTTAGGAGCAATTTTCCTCTCTGTTAGCTCTCTGAGTCTCTCTGGAGATAAGCAGAAGAGGAACCTGCGGATTATCTAAAGACTTTACAGGTTGACGAGCTGCAGAAATAGGGATGCACTGCGAGCAATGTTTAAACGGTGTCTCATACAGTTTGAAACAGTACTTCCAATTTGAATCCAGGCACAGCTTTAAACACACGGGCAGAGAGACAAGGGCACATTTCTGGAATAAAACCATTGTATGAAAAAAGCAAACTGTAGTTGCAGATTATTTGAGCAGGGAAATTATTGATCACAGCAATTCCTTGCTAGTTTTATATTGCTAAAATGGTTTTATTCCTTGAATAAGCTCAAAAGACAGGTACAGGCAGGTTTAGAGAAAATTATACTAAGCCAAGCTGGAGTGTGTTGGAGCAGCAGCATCCAGAACCACTCAGAATTATCAGTACAGTTAGGGACATTTTAAAAGTTATTAAAATGATATTCTTTAGCACAAAGTTCAGTATCAGAATCTGCGTCTTTTATGCACTTGTCACATTTACATTTTTAACGGGTAAGTGAAGGTGATGTACTTTTTCTTATTAAAAAGGAGCTTTCATGTTGTATTTATAACTGTGGCTGGGGATGTGACAGACATGCTTGTCTTCAAAGAGCCTCCAGCCCTATTCTTCACTGAGCTGTAGTGATATGCCCTAACTTCATTTATTTAGTAAAATGCTGTAATCCTTGTAATCAAACCAATTTCCTACTTCCCTTTTACTCCTTAATGACATTGAACATCATATTGGATCTCTAAAACTTGATTATTTAACCAGACTAATCCCAGGGCTGAATCTATTAGCCAAGAACAAAGAAGGATAAGGGGAAAAGTTCTTGCCTGTTCTTTTGGTTATTAATGCAATGACTCAGTATTGTGCTAAAAGCTTGATGCTCATGATTGAAATAATAATAAATGTGCGAGTGTGTGACAGCAGAATCCTGTTTCTCTGAGATCCTTTCCTATCCAGCTGTTTGAAATTATTTCAGTGTTTCAGAAACCTGAGAGGATTATATTGACTTCATTTTAGAAACTACATAATCCACCCCAGAGGCAAACTGAATCTCCATACATACAGCATGACTCATAAATAACGCACCACAGGGATAAAATGCCTTAATCTTATTTCAGGTTTAAGTAGCACCACTTGGAGAGAGAGGGAGAGTTACTATTTCCCTTTTCTGTATTAGGTTGAGTTTAAAAAAGGCCCTTTATTTATCCCTAATATAGTCCGTACTTCTTCATTTTAATCAGTCGCTTCAATAAAGTGGTTATGTTCTTGTTACATCATACTTAGAATACTCTGGCCAGCTCACTACAGAAAGACATTTTTGCACAGGTACAGAGAAGGGCTTAATAGCATGCACTATAAAGACAAAATAATGCCTACAAAAGATTGATAATTGAGGTGATAAAATCCGACATGCTATCGATAACGTGGACCCAAGTCACTGTTTAGCACAGAGTAGAATGGGAGAGCACAAACGAAGGTCACAAAATATACTGTACAAGCATGGGGTTTGTCCGGGCTTATTTGATTTACAAAGACGAGTCATTTTTATTTATACAACAAGGTTTGTATATGTAGATGCACTGTATATACAACACAGTTACCAGTGCAAAGAAATTGATAAACTTGCAAAAAATATATATACAGTGTTCAACTACATCTATATATATATATATATATATATATATATATATATATATATATATATATATATATATATACAGAACCAGTAAAAAGTTTGAGTACACTTGCTGGAAACTAGTTTTTTTTTCATAATTGACAATGTTTTACGTTGTATACGTTTCTGTAAATACTTGAAAATGAAAACACATGTTACAATATACAAAACAAAACATAAGGAGTATCAAAGCAATTTTCAAGAAAATTGAAAATTGTCCCTAAATCTTGGATTCCTCAAAATAGCCACCCTTTGCCTTAATAACAGCCTCACAAACACAAGGCATTCGGTTAACAAGTTTCAGCAGTAAATCACCCGACATGTCTTCCCAGCTCTTCTGCAGCAATTCCCAGAGATGTAGGGCACTTGTGGGTAGCTTTGCTTTGACTCTTCTGTCCAGTTCGTCCCATACAAGTTCTATGGGATTGAGGTCTGGAGACTGGGCAGGCCAGATAGTTCTTGCACAATTTTGAGGTGTGTTTCGGGTCATTATCTTGCTGAAGAATGAAGGACTGCCCAACTAGCCGTAATCCTGATGGAATGGCATGCCTCTGAAGTATGCTATGATAGCCATGCTGGTTGAGCTTGTCATGGACTTGGTAAAGATCACCAACTCTGTCACCAGCAAAGCAACCCCAGATGACACTGCCTCCTCCATGCTTGACAGTGGGAACCACACATGCAGAACTCATGCGCTCACCCTCTCTGCGTCTTACAAATACTCGGCGGTTGGACCCAAATATTTCAAATTTTGATTCATCGGTCCATAAGACCGACTTCCACTCCTCAAACGTCCAGTTTCTGTGTTTTTTGGCCCAGGCAAGTCTCTTCCTCTTATTCTGCACTCTTAACAATGGTTTCTTTGCAGCAATTCTTCCAGTTAGGTCAGCTTCACGCAATCTCCTCTGAACAGTTGATGTTGAAACATCTGTACTTCTAGTAGCATTTAGCTGCGCTTGTATTTCAGGGACAGTTAATCGCCGATTTCGCAGACTTGTGACTCGAATGAACTTGTTATCTGATTCTGAGGTCATCCTTGGCCTGCAGGACCTTGTTCGGTCCTCATGAGTGCCAGTTTCTTCAAATCGTTTGATGGTCTTGGCCACAGCAGTTACAGACACTTGCAAAGTTCTTGCGATTTGTCTTAAAGATTGACCTTCATTTCTTAAAGTAATTACAGACTGTCTTTTTTCTTTGCTTAACTGAGCGTATTTTGCCATTTTCTGGAATGGCAAACTTGTGCCTATGCTACCTATATTTATAGTAATCATGGACCCTCACCTGTTAACAAGAATTGGTGACAAAAGGTTAATTAGGTAACATGCTAGTTAACTCGAAGAACATCTAACAAAGACACTTTTATACTTAGGCCAGTGTTCTAACACCGTGTTATACACATTTCAGACTTTTAACTGACTTGGGCTTCAGACTGAAACTCCTTTGCTTTGGGTGACCATTTCATTGAAATTGACAAGATTTACATTTTCATTTATAAATAAAAATTTTGAATGCAATTCACTTATGATTATCAGCTTATCATACAGTTTATACAGTTGAAAGCATAGATAATCATGAAAAACCTGGTTTCAAGCAGGTGAACTCAAACTTTTGACTGGTACTATATATATATATAGATAGATAGATAGATAGATAGATAGATAGATAGATAGATAGGCTTTTATTGTGGTGAACCAGGTTCTTTTTTTTAATACAACAAATTACTCATAAACACTGATTTCCAAATAAATACAATCAAAGTCCAATGTCATCTGAAGAACAGATACATACTGCATCAAAGCTGTGCTTAGAGATTCCTTCTTCCCTGGGCTGTTCGTGCCAGATACACAAGAAATCTCCCCGGGACAATGTAATCGGGTATGTGGGCTGCACTCAGTCCAATTTAATGTGTTGCTTGTGGTTGAGATTTTCTGTCAGCAGATGCAGCCATCGTGTCTGACAGGCACTGGCTCATGTGCGCCATCTAGGCAGCTCTCTGTGCTACTGCAAGTCAATTCCTGAAGTGATGTTATTGATGGCAGTTTAACAAATGGGCTTGATCACTTTTTAAAGTAGTACAAAATCCCTATAAGTATTAGCTTCAGTTTGCAGACTACGACTGTAAAGGTATAAAAGTTTTGTCTACATGTAAAAGAGTTAATTTCCTGCCTGTGTAATACCCTACCCTGTATATTTCATGTAATTCTCTGTTGTTTTCATGTCCTACCTGTTTAATACCCTAGTCTGTGTATTTCATATCATTCTCTGTTGATTTTTCTGCTTAGATCAATATTTAACAAGCTTACTAACTATTCCAGTAAAAACGTTTCAACCACTGCTTCTGAAAAGACTTTTTTTGACGTAATGTGGTTTGAAAAAATGACAACTAGGGTTGTGCAGCTGTAATTTCTGTCCCCACTTTTTTGTACAAAGATTACCTATCAACTAACATAGCTGCCACCGTTGCAGAGGGAGGCATTGTAGATGCACACTCCTGGTCGTTACTTCTAAAATCTCTTCAGACATTCCGTTTTTTCTCTGAAAAACGTGGTTGAAAAAGACATGAGTGAGCAAGCCTAGTAAATAAGGGTCTGAGCAGAAACAGAATAACAACAGATAATTATACAAAAAACAGGTACGCAATGCATTAGGAACATGTTGATTGTACATCCCTTTCAAGTAACCTTTAAAACAGGCCTCTGCTTGTAGACCCTTATTGTGCTTGGGGAGGGATCTCTCGTTTTCTGTAGTAATATATTGTTTGTCATTATTACTAAAAGCTGTGCTGCTCAACAGCATTGTATGACATATATTGCAGGTAAGAAGGAACACCTTAAAACAGTTTATTTCGGTGTGTGTTTGTATTAGGCCTTCCAGAGTTATGCCACTGTGCTCTGCAGAATGAGAGGTCATTTCTTCCACACCTGCTCCCCAGCGATGTATGTAGCTCTCACATTCAAAGAATCATCAAGGAAAACAAAATCTATGGGAAAAGAAACAACTCTAAACTCTCTGATATCAACAGTCATAAGAACAAATATCTTCCAATGTCATTGTAAGTATTTGTTCAGGTTTCATGAAGGTTGTCATCATTCGGCATCAATATCGAGTTTTTATCATTTTTCTTTATATCGGTCTTTACCTGGCTTTGAACTTGCTTTGTCTGGAGAATCCTAACTGCCACCAAACAGACTTCCTCATTTCATTCAAGCCATGTTGCAATGCTAACGTTCAACTCTGCTGGCCAACCCACTCTACCTATAGAGAGGTGGGACGTATTGTCACAGATATAGAGAAAAATGATAATAACTAAAACATCATAAAAAGGCAAGGAAAAGGTTGTGTGGAAGGTGTCACCTATACACGAGATGTGATATACAGTTTGGGTGAGAGGATCGCAAAGCAGGTGTCATTAATTCATTTTCAGTCTCTCCTTTGCATCGATTTTCACCCAGTTTTAGTTTATCCACTCCTCAAGCTCAGGCTCTCTAATATAGCACCGCTTCCACCCCCGTTGGTACACTCCACTCACCCGCGTCTGAACCATAGTGCAGCGCCCCTTCCTGTCACTGACCCCAGCAGCTGAGCCGGGTGGAGAGAAGCTGTTTTCAGAGCCTCCTCCACAGTACAGCCTGGGCAGAAAGAAGAAAAGTCCGTAAGTGAAGAAGAAAAGCAAGAAAGTAATATAGACACATTTCCAATCAAGTAGATTTCAGAAGATTCATGAACATCTTTGCTCTGCCAGCCTGTGTCTCACCTGAAGCCTGTAGGAAGTGACGCACGCACATATCCATGGTAGCGATGCTCCCGCACAGAGTCTTGGTGCCTGTGGAGAGATAGGGGGCAGTGCGTTATTACAAACTCATTTCAAGGTCACAGACTCCCAGATACTGCTAGTCTTTGCAGCCTGAATGTTTCATGTACTCTCATTCTCTTCTGCTCCCTCACCATTCACAAGCACCAGATTAACATATTTAATAAAATATCCTGAGAATGAGAACGGACTCACTGACCTGCTACGTAGGCTTTGAGCCCCTGGATCTCGATGACCTGCTGCCCCAGAGTGTGCCTGCCTGGGGGAAGCCCCATCGCAGGGATGGCATCTGTCACCAGAACCAGACCTGGAGCAGGGCACAGACACAAAGCAGTGGCATCACAGTGCTGGGCACAGGGCAACATTCCATTCAAACAAGCATTTCAGCTGAAGACTCCACTGTAAGTGAATGTTTAATTCCACCGTTTCTGAATGTTAAGACTTGTTAATTGCATGAGTTGTTGTCTAAATGTTTTCACTGTGAATTTGTAATTAATATTAACTATGGGAAAGTAAAGAGACATTCAGAAAGTGTGTGATTAAACTTAAATTTCTTTTTTAAATTATATTTTACATGTTTTTCGAACTTTTTTCAAATGCCCAGTTTAAATGTTGCCTCAGCGTTGCAACCCACTAACTGAGATTTTAAGTTGCTATGGCAAATAAGACCATTAATACCAGAATCGGCAAGTTCTCTTAATTGCTTAAATAAGTATGAACAGTAATAAAGAAATACTTTAATGAAATATCAAATGCTTTAGACTAGAACGTTTGTCACTGAATTCTAGTTTATTTTAGTATTTCCTATTTCAGCATTATTGCGTGTTTATTCTTTATGGATGTAGTGTAATAACCTATTTGTTTAAGGTAGTGTTAGTGAAAGTGGGACTGCTGGTTTTCATGATATGTGTGTGTGTGTGCTCTTACCTGTGGAATGGGCGCGGTGGGCTATGCGAAGGGCCGCAGGATTGGTGTGGATGCCATCTGCGATCATGCCGTAGTACACAAAGCGTCCGGGGGGCAGCTGGTCACTGGTCAGCAGCCCCACAATGCCGGGGTCCCTGTGGTGAAACTGAGGAGTGGACACTGTCAACACAAACACAACTCCACACAGCATGAGATGAACCACACTGTATTCACAAGATATCACAGGAGAAGACACAGAGAGACAAACACCTCACGCCTCAGTGCCTAGTGAGGATAAACCCAAATAAAATTACTTTAAAACATTTCTAAACTGTTTGTAACCTTTCATGTATTTATTTATGTAATCATTGGTAGAAAACGTTCACATCTGTATTCAACAGGAATTACAATCATGTACACTGTTGCATATTGAAGTGACAACAGCCGTTCTCTGTATAAATTCACCAAATGCTAACAAATGTAAAATATATAAAGCTAACAAAACAAATTGATCAACCTTTTCTAGATTTCCAATATGAAGGAGGCACACATTATGGTAAATGTGTATTTGATCTGGCCAACTCCTTTCATGCGCTTTTCAATGCTGCATTTTGAAGACGCACAGGCAACACTGAAAAGATGGGACTTGCTTCTGGGAGTTTGATTGCTTTTCTAAGTAAAATGTGAAACCTATGAAATAATGGCAATACTTTTTAGCTCAATGAAGCTCTGTGAAAATTGAAACATTGTAATGTACGATATTAGACGGTGCAAGGAACTATCTTTAAATAATCGCTCCAACGTTTCATAATTTGTTTGTATTTGTAGGCCTGGTGGTTAATGCACTATTTTCATGGCACTCTGGTAGACAGCGTGCACTCACAGGCAGCATGGCGTTGAAGAGGTGTGTGATGAAGGTGGCTCCCTGCTGAACAGCTTCCTCAGCCTGGGACAGGTCGGACACAGAATGCCCTGGAAGCAAGAGAAAGGACAGGCTGGGTCTCAGTCCTTCACCCTACATGCTTGGCTTTGAAATCCTGTTCCACAGACTTGGATTAGAATGGGTTTAAAACAAATGTAATGATGTTTTCACTGCTGTTGTTTTGTGTGTTCTCTACTGAATAAATCTTTAGAGCAACCTAGAGTCAGCATCTCAGACAGTTCATGTGATATTAGCAGTTTAATAACACTAAAAGCCACACGTACCAAGTGACACAGTGACTCCCCTGCGTGCCAGCTCTCGGATCACCTCCTGACTGCGGGGCAGCTCAGGGGCCAGCGTCACAAGGGCCACATTGTCCAGGCTCCCGTAGGTGTCCAGCAGCTCCTTGAAGCCCGCAGCCTGGAAGGAGCGCAGGCACTGCTCTGGGTGGGCGCCCTTCTTCTCCTGACTGATGAAGGGGCCTTCCAGATGAACCCCTGAACACACACAAAGCTGGGTTAGCTCAGCAGGGCCGCATAATCAACTGCAATGCTGTAAATCAGACATTTCTTTCAGGAGGATCGGCTTTTACAGAATGCTGCTGCAAGAGTTCTGACCGTGTCAGCCCTTGCCTTGATTTACCTGTCTGAATGGCTGCCTCCTTTTGTCCCTATCTCCTTAGAGTTCATAACAAGCGATGACATGGTTTACCGTATTCAAACACACATACCCAGTACCCCTGCTCCTTCAGCCCCTCCATTCTGGATACTGATCTCAGGCAGTACCTGTCAACAGGAAAGGCAAAGCGAGATGGACCTTCATTGTAAACCACTGTAGCTGAATACTATATGAGGAAAATCTGAGATAAATACAAAGGTAAAATATAAAGATGGCTAGGAATACTAAATCAATGTGTCTGATAGTTTACATGGCAAAGTTTAAAAGCTGAATCTATTACATGTAGATTAGGACAGTGAAAATAAATATTGAATACAGATTCAATAAACATTGCATTTTAAATTGTTAATAGATGATTATTTTCTAAACTTGGTAACTTATTTTCAGGACATTTCTGTTTATAAAGCTCAGAAAACCAAAAATAAAATAAAAATAGTAAATCATAAAAAATAAAAAAAACCTGAAACATAATCGTTTAACAGGGCAAACACAAAACTCCCATTTATGTTAAAATCGCCAACACAGCTAACCCAAGTTTTGAAAATAAACATGGCTAAGAATTTAAAATTTCAACGAATCAACTTCAAACCTTCATTCAACTGATACGCTTAGGTTTCCAAGTGTATGTTTTTGGATTTATTCCTCACCTTATGGTAGATGTGAGGTGGAGAGGTCACCAAAGTTGGGCAGAAAGAGGTGACACCATGAGCCAGTATTTTCTTAGCAACCAATGAGACCCCACCTTTGACATCGTCTGTTGCTGAGGAGAAGTCTATGCCATAACCTCCTGGTGACCAATCACAGAACAGCAAGAAAAACACAGTTATAGTTATCATTTTGTGGCATAACTTGGTCATTTGCTAACAGTTTTACTTTCTTTACCACAGAGAGAGGTTTTCTGACCAGGGCTTACCGTTTATCTGCACATCGATAAATCCAGGAGCGATTATACTGCCCTGACAATCGATCTGAATGTCTGCATACCCTTTCTCATCAAAAAACAGCTTCTCTGGGTTCAGAATTGTACCTTCCCGCACCCAAAGGTCCTCTCTGCAACACGGGAGGGAAAGAAGGTTAGAAAGTTTCCCCCGTGGTTCTAGGTAGACACATAGACTATTCCATACTGTAGGCTTTATTGTGCTACCAAACTTGATATGTTCCTGACTGGTACATGTGTGTGACATTATTATCAGGCGCTTGTCCTCATTGACTCCAATTTTAACATTTCCAGGACTTTTCAACATGGTGATAATAGGTGGAGTTGACATTAACAGAAGCGATATTAGGGAGATATTAAAAACAGGAAAAGACCCATGGTGTTCACCCCAGAGGCAGTGGTCAGGCTGGGTGTTAGGCTTCCTTTCAGCCCGAAGGTGCGCAGGTTACCCAGGCTGCACTGCACTCACCTCCGCAGGTCCTGCTCCTTCAGGATCCTGCAGTTTAGAAACTGTGTGATTGGGGCGTCTGATACTGACTTATTGGATGGCATTGTCCCAAGGACCTGTGATGAAAGAAATGAGAAGCCACTGATCCTCCGACAAGCTGCTGCAGTAGATTTATTGACCATACTACTGCCCTTCCACTTTTGTTGGGGATGATTTTCAAAGCGTTTAACTCCAACATGTAAATAACTCCATTTAATAAAACACTAACTGAATTACCTAGTGCTAGCACTGGTGGGGACGATAACAGGTATAAAACCCATTCTATTACCGAACGATGAGGTTAAAATGAGGTAAATACATGTGATTTTATGTATGTTCCATTTCTACAGTACAGCCTCCATGGTTCTCAATATACTGTACAGTTGTGACCCTCAGGTGTGTCTTATCAAACTCACAGTAAAACCAGAAAAGGATCAAACTGCTATGCAATAGGAGTCTTATTTCCATCCCTGCACACACACACACACACATATATATATATATACACACACACACACTACTATATATATATATATATATATATATATATATATATATATATATATATATATATATATATATATATATATATATATATATATATATATATATATATATATATATATATATATATATATATATATATATACACACACACTACTTCTAACAACAAATAAAGCCATTGGTAAGTAAATCGTATGGAATATATATATATATATATATATATATATATATATATATATATATATATATATATATATATATATATATTAAATTCAAAGTGGAGTTGTAGAAATGTTGTTATACTTTTGCAGCATTTATACTCTACCCTGATTTATTTAAACCTTACAGCTACATAAGAGTCTGGACATGTCAGACTGTATACTCCAGTTTTGAAATCATAATACCGGTGCCGATTACAATTCCTGCAGAACGCTCAAAATGAAATTCGAAAGCGAAATCAGTTATCAGTTACCTGATTTCATAGCGGTGTTGCAAAACAAAGGCTGGACTTCAATATCACATGCAGGAAATTGTACTCACAGTGAAAAAGCAAGCGCTTCAGTTCTTCCTTCTTGTACTCGACAGTGCTGCTGAATTATTTTTCTTATAGATATTTTTGGCACCGGCATATACAAAGACCGTTACTGAAATAAAAAGTTAAACTGTTTTCCATTCTACATACATTAATTGCTTATACTATTCTGCGCACTCTAATCGTTCCCTTGTCTGTATTACTGGTAGTCGGGATAAAGTCATATGAGAAAACAACTTTTTGGGGTCAGCTGATCAGCATCCTGCCCTGACAGGAACTACTAGCAATGCGCGTCAGGGAAAAGCCTCGATATTTGTTTGAGGACTATCAAAATAAAGCATACTGGTAATGTTAAAATGGTTAAATTAGTAAATAGCTTTAAGTAAAATTCTAAAAGCATTCCTAGTCATATAGGATTGTCTAATGCACTACGGTTACTGCATTAAGACTATGACCTACCCTCATAACATAGTAAACATATCCCTTTATTGATATTTTTATTATGTAAGTGATATGAATTTGATACATATAAAACACATTTTAAGACAGTAGGCATTTAGTTAGTAATAAAACAAATTAAATTCACTATACTGCAGACAACCCAGATTTATGAGATTGATTTCAGGAAGACAGTCTCAAGGACCCAACAAAACCAAGCCTAAGATTCATTTTCCTTCCAGTGACTATGAAATACATCTGAATATGTTCGCATTTGCTGAATTACAGATAGGCATATCTACAAAGCTTACAGTGACTTGAACTTTCTCTTCATCAAAGTACCTTGCAAGGACAGCACACTCTTTTTCACACATAGTGTCATTACTAACATCTGTCATTAGATAAATTATGGATTAGGAATTTCCATTCAATACCTTTATTTTATCCATTACTATCTATTGTATAGAACATTTAAAATACTCAAATCCTGCTGTTTAACAAAAAGTAGAACATTACAGAAGTACAACTAATCAGTGAAGAATTATAATCTAGGGACTCTTAAATGATCTCAGTTTATATATTTTTAGGTCTACAACATTAACACACGTTTCTCTCCTTTCAGGTGCTAAAAACACCAGGAGCTAACTGTTTTGTTAATTAAGCACTTGTTGGTGCTTTGCTTTAATGGTTATAAGACACACACACACAGCTGTGTTTTTAGTTTTGAATTAGTTTGATGACAGAGAAATCCTCTTGATGTAGCTATACAATACAATTGCAACGTCTTCTAGTGAAGTAAGACACTGACAATTTGTACGTGTTGTTAGTACAATATTTGAGTTAAACTCGATGAAACCATCCAATAACTGCGCTACTGAAAAAACAAACATTGAGCACAATTACACGACACTTACATCTACAGGTCTCCTACAATCGTTTATCTTGCCATGGGCTATGGAGAAATCTGAATTGCACACTGTGCACCTGGCATAACACAGGACTTGTTTTTACAGAAATAATACAATGTGTAATTTGTATTTTCTAAACAATGTGGTTCACCCTCAGTTTCAGCTTTGTCCTTTGATGCCATTGTGTACAACTGAGATTAATGTCCCGCCCAGGGTTGCCAGATTTCTGACAGAAAAATAGCGACCTTTTCTTCAAATAAAGCCCAAAACAAGTGGAACCCTAGCCACGCCCCATTTCTGCTCACCCTTGCCAATCTTTAGGAAGCATAAATCGCGGTGTTGGGGTGGGGAGAAAATTACTTTCCTTTGCGCTGTATCTAGCCTCAGGCGACTCATGTAATTTTGAAATATGTATTTAGAGGCTTAAATTAAAAGGTAGATACATTTACAAGAATCTAAAAGTATACCTCCTTTGCCTTTTTCCATACACTACATGCGTAATAGTAATACGAGTATAGTATTAGTAGTATGCCGTAGTCTTCAGCAGTATATTGCACCACAGTAACTGAATTGCAGATAGCAGTATGATAAGTTTGATGCATAATCCAATATATTTTGCATAATAAATATAGCAATGAAACAAGGCAGTCTTGACCACAGCACGGTCTGAAGCCTGGCGCATGCGCAGTGCTTACAAAGGTACCACGAAACGTTCCTGTCAGGACAACTCTGGAAGTCAGGACAACTCTGGAAGTCAGCACCTCTGGTCATTTTTTTTAAAGTAACAAAAACGCTTATTCACTGCCAAACATGAACTACTTTAGATGTGTAATGACTGCAGTATAGTATGCTGACCTTAAGGTTAGGGTTTCGGTGTAGGGAGATTATTCATTGTTTTATTAACAATAACATGATAGCCAATCAGAGTGCAGTGTCCTGACAGGAGGATTTCATGTTACCTTTGTAAGGACAGCGCCGCATGCTGCAAGCAATCAAGTTAGTCCTGCAAGTTAACAGTTACAGAGCAATATAGCAACAGACAAAGCCGGACATCCTGAAAAATATATTTCAGGACGTTTCGGACAAAAGGCCGCCTTCTGCTGTGTAGAAAGAAATGTGTGTGTGTGTGTGTGTGTGTGTGTGTGTGTGTGTGTGTGTATATATATATATATATATATATATATATATATATATATATATATATATATATATATATATATATATATATACTGAAAAAAAATCTTGCCTGCGAGTCCTTTAAAATGCTGGGTGATAGTGACACCTAGTGGTGAGCACAGTTCCTGTCATTTTATAATATTGGCTAATAATACTATAGCTGCCATATGTGACCTATAAACCTGTGTTGAAAAGAAATCTGTATTAGGTTTCTGAATATGATACATTCATGCTGCAGTTGAGGGGTTTGCATTCACATGCATGAAACTCAGTTTAAAAAATGCAATAGGCTGTTTTGGTGAATAAATTAAGGTCTGACATACAGAAAAACTTGTTTATTTATCAACAGTCTATACATAAGAAAATAGGATTCCAATGATTAAGCATCAGCAAAGTGAATCAGGCAACACATTCCATCCATGCTCTCTGTGCAAAGAAGTATCTACCCTCTGTCCTAAATCTTCCTTTGCAACAGTGTCCTCTGGTCTCTGTGCTGTGGCTGGGTTCGTTTTGTCAGCTTCTTTTAGGATTTTAAAAATGTCAGTCAAGTCTGTAACCATTGGGTAATTATTAATTTAAAATATTGGTACTTGAATACATGTTTTCCTATATTCTTTTGATTGTGTGTTTTGAAGGTACGGTTTAAGTAAAATGCAACTGTGACCCCCTTAACAGAGTGCTCCTTGTTTTAATAATAACAGATTGTTTCCTGTTGAGAGCCTGCGGATCCTCTAATGGTAGTTTAGCTGCCAAAACAAGGGGTGATTTAGCCTTATTCTTACCCCGCACAGGTGCAGCTCCCCTCTGGCACATTGCTTACTTTTTGTAATTCTCAGTTCCTTTCAGTGAAGAGTGAATGTTTCTTTCCCCAGTTGGAATGATTTCAGAAGTGCTAATTCTCACTCTCTGCTGTTTGTTTCTGTTTACCATCTGGGAAACCTGTAGCTAACCCAGGCTCTAGAATTGCACTGCTGTGCGTTAGTGAAATATGAATTCAGCAGACTTGTGTCATTAAACCAGAAAGATTTTCATGAGAAACGGATTGTTTGCAGTTAAAGAAATGTGAACCGAGGTTTTTAAATCCATGTCCTTGTGATTGTAGCTAACAAAATAATTCCGTAAGTTCCACTATACATTCCTCTGTGTTTTAGCAAACATGTATTTTAAAACATGATATCTGGTACTACACAAGGTTAAAGAAATCTCTGTTTGCAAGCCCTGCTTTCAGATTGTCTTGCACTTTCCTGGTCATTTCACCCTGTGAAATTGCTCCCACTCCTTAAGGACTTCTTTCCTGTCAGTAACCAACCAGCTGCTTCTTCTAATGATTGACATACTTTGCAACCAGTAAGATGTGTGACCCTGAGGCAAGAGAAGCAAATGTTATTTGACATCGTCATGTTTGTTATCACGTGTGTTTTGTTCTGAACTGTCCCCCGGGTTTGAAACCAATTCCCTAGTTCATCTCAGTCCATACAAGTAGGCTATGTTAAGTATCTTGATGATTTGTCTTCATTTGCAATATACTTGTAAGAAGGTGTGTGGGTGGATCACTGATTCTGATGTTCTCCTGTTCCTTAGCACTTCATTGGGGTGCCCAGATTCCCCCCTGAGCTAAAACTAAATCACACCCCCGGTACTGTACTGTCTCCAGTATGGGGCATGTAGAACCTAATCGTATCACTGTGGACTCTCTTTCTCCACGGCTGCCTGCAGGTGTCTCTGCAACAGGCAGCTTTTCCTTCTTTTCCTTCATTCGGTCTCTCACTCGGTATGTGGTGTATCACTAGGGTATTCCACTGCTCTGGCCAGAGCTTCCGCTGTGCTATATCCTGCAAGGGCTGACCAAAGGAATAGGAGAGCATTATTTTTATGAAGTCGACCCCTCCCCCAAGACCCGCCCCTCAACCAATCAAAGAGGTCAGAGCGACAGTCCCTCGCTCATCCTCTTTGTGTCATCACCATGACCGACAGGCGGATCAAGCAGGGCTTCTACCCCCATGACAGAGATCGAATGATTCTTGGTGTTAGATCTCCCTCTCGACCTGTGAGGGCACTGTGTAAAAGGTACCCTTAACTAAATGGCACGACAATTTATTTAGGGTAGGTGGAAGTCGGTCATTTAGGAAAGGGGCGGAGCTACGGTATCCAAACTCAATGACCCAGACGGTAAACGGTGTGGCATCCGAGGATTGGAGGAGCGGATGTGCTCAAGTAACCTAGGGGTCATGAGTGAGGATATAAATAGGGGTCATAGCGGATGTGATCTGTTCCTTTTGTGAATGGTTAGGAAAGAACCTAAAAGGAGTCCCTGCATGTAATAACCGTGAGTGTTCTGTGAGTCTGTCTTGGAAACGTTGTTTGTTTGTTTCGTTTGTTAAAAGATTACTAACACGATCCGGAGCTGCAGGCGCAGGCCAGCATTAAACCCGGACACCAGCACTTCACTTTCCACTGAGAACTGTCTTTTCACCACAAGCACTTACATCACGCACCATAGGAACTGTGTCTGTGTCTTTGTGTTTTGTGTGGATGATAAAACTGGACTTTTTGGTTCATGGTCAAACCCGTGGGAATTTACAAACCGAAGTGATACACGCCGCTGTAATCACTTCCTGCATTATTATTTATAGGTGTTTGTCATAAGGCTCTGGACATTGTAGTAATTTATCAGTAAACACCCATGCACCTGTTCATAATTGTCTGTGTGATTTGTACCTGCACTGCACTCACCTGTATCCACTCATCACTTTGCCACACCCCTCCTGCAGGATCACGCATGCGCCCGATAGTCAGCACAGATCTCTCCCTGTCACAATACTGTATTTGCTTCTTCAACAAGGAGAACAGGAAAAATAATATTTGTTTCCAATTTTTGAATGCTTAGGTGTGACATACAGACAGACAGACAGGCAGATGGACAGACAGCATCACACACCCCCTGGATTATGACACGCTAAATAGCCTCCAAAGTTGTTTTGAAGTCAAACCCTGTACACTCCTCCGCTAAATTAAATTACACCCGTGTTTCTCTGCCTGCCCAAACTTGAAGACTCTGACTGAGAGCAGACAGACAGAGGGGTCTGGGATTCACACAAGCACCCCTCACTCCAGCCAGTGTTGGAATTTGATCCCTTCACAGATCTGAAATATCACAGTTACAGCAGCTTAGCTATTGCATTCTTCTTGTTTATTAGGTATACACAATGCTGGGGTAGTCAAAAGTGTAGAGTACAAATCAAATGATGAGGTTGTATAACGCACGGGTGAGACTGCACTTAGAATACTTCGTTCAGTTCTGGTCACCAACTTACCAAAAGGACATCGTAAGAGTCCGAGAGAAGAGCTACCAGATGAATCCCAGGGCTTGATGGAATGAGATGAGAAGAGCTGATGGAACAGAATTGATTTAGTCTAGAACAAAATAGAATTACAGGGAACTGGATTGAAGTCTTTAAAATCTTAAAAAGAGTTGACAAAGTTAACCCTAGCCTTTAGGCAGCAGGAACCAGGTTCTATATATCTTTATTTTTATATAGCACCTTTCATAATGGACCACCATCACAAAGCGCTTTACAGTGGTAGGCTGTGAACTGTGCATTATATGCAGAGTCACTTACAATAGGACATAGATTTAACATCATAATATATATATATATATACACATACTGTATATATATATATATATATATTGAATCCCTTCTTTGGAAAAATATAGGGTATTAATGCTTGTGACAGAGTAGCTGTCTGCCGTGTGGGTGCGTGCATTCGCTGCTGAGTGACAGGCAGGAGATCGAGACGGAGGTTGAAGTTGATACACCCCCCACAAGAGAACAGGATTTATTTACATATCACCACACTGAACAGCTCACGTGACAGTACCAGCAATGGCAGCGCACAGAGCTCATATAACACAGTGTACGAAAACTTTGTTGGGGTCTACAACCTCTGAACTAATCTTCTCTGTTCAATAATAAAGTAAGGTTGCTGAAGAGATTGATCATGGCGGATAAACAGTTAGGGCGGATATGTGACAGGTGGATACGGATTATATACAGCAATGTGAAGATATTAACACTGAAAAACAAATGCCCTATAATACAGTGTGATAGTTCACGTCTCATCAAGTTCTCTCCTGATCTCCCCCTACTTGATTTGCAGCTGCATATTAAATTATTTCTGGAATGCAATTACAAGGTGCTTTTGGAATTGAAGACACATGGCTTCTTGGCTTGCTTGTATAGCATGACAGGTAGCACTGTCTCAGCAAATACAAACTGCACACATATTATCACACTGTTCAGCCATGAAGAATGTATACTCAACCAAGAAAGCCCACAATCCTAAAGCAACACACAACTAACAAGTAAGTCAGTGTCATACATCCCCTGCCACAGCTGGAAATTCCAAATTAGAGCTCTCTGTGTAATCAAAAGGCCGATGACCATGGCGTAGATCAACTGCATGTACAGAAAAGTATAGAAGAAATGGGATTAACTAGTTCGATGAAAATTGAATCATTGGTGTTTAAGAACTACATGTCATTAGGTAAGTAAATTAGGTGTTAGTATCATAGTAAAGCATATTAATGATTTACAGTATGTGGAGTATGCTAAAAAAAATTCATAGCAAGGCATCGCAACTGGATAAGCGATTTTCAAGATACATAAAGGTATCAAAATGTGACATACAGGTGGACAAAGTCTACGGGGAGACAGACACCCCCATCCCCAGAATCTCTCAATAATATTCAATAACTAAATAATGTTGATCCCAATTGGATAACTGGTTTTCCTAGTGGTGGATAACCACTAGGAAAACCAGTGGGGGGTTAAGATTCAGGCCTGGGTCCGGTGGTATCCTCAGCGTAGCCCCCAGCCAGTGGACATCAGTGCAATCCACTTCACAAAACAAACACAGTACTATCAATATGAGAAGCAGACTGGTGGTGTTCAGGTGAGACCTCAGGTGCTCTCTCTCCCTTTCTCTCTCTCGTTGCAGAGGTGTGAGCTCACACAGTGCCTGCCTGCCTGCCTGGTGGCACCGTGTCTCATACTGTGTGTGCTATTGTCCCTTTCATGAGCACATAAACAATAAAACTAAACATAAAATCCAAAGATAAGAAGAGGGGCATTACTACAAGATCAAAGGCACACAATAAAACAGCCAGCATAAAGAGTCAGTCGGGAAACACAGCAACAGCAGCCTGCCAGCGAGTGGAGGCGGCACCTGACTTCATTCTTCTCATGAATATTCATAAATAACACTTGGGTAGTTCTTTTGGTTTCAAATTTGAAATTAATACATTAGAAAGGGGGGGACGGTTCTGAAAGAAGTTCACCTATATATAGGGTGGTGGTAAGTCCAAGATTAAGGTTTGTGAATGCTGGAAAGCAAACGGGAGATAAGACATTTTTATTTTAACAAAGGGTTTGCTTTTTACCACAAATATTTCTTAGGTTTTCATTCCAAAAGGTGAACACGATAACTTTGCACCAATCCTCTTCATCATATACACGGAATTCCTTTCAGAGTTATGAATTGGAATTACAGTTGGATCCTTTCAGTTTGACAGCTCGCGCTAGGGTCGCGCTCTGTTGCTGGTGTTAATGAGCGCTGTATCAACCGGCTCAGGGCAAGATCAGCTGGATGAGAGCTTTGAAAACATTGCTCACCAGTTATTATAGTCGCATTATCTACAGCTGATATATAAGGTTTTTTTTTTATTATGTACATGTCAAATAGGCATCTTAACTGACTTCACCTCTGCACCCAAACTGGCAGAAGACAGAAGTGTTTGTTGAAAATCAGGAAAATGCTGTCAGAAGAAAAAAGACGTTGAGTGATATAAATGTACTAAAAGCGCACCTGGGAGTACCACAGGGATCAGTATTAGGTCCTCTGCTACTCCTAATCTACATTAATGATTTAGATTCTGTTATAGTAAGCAAACTTGTTAAATTAGCAGACGAAACAAAAATAGGAGGAGTGGCAAACACTGTTGCAGCAGCAAAGGTCATTCAAAATGATCTAGACAGCACTCAGAACTGGGCAGACACATGGCAAATGACATTTAATAGAGAAAAGTGTAAGGTACTGCATGCAGGAAATAAAAATGTGCATTATAAATATCATATGGGAGATACTGAAATTGAAGAAGGAATCTATGAAAAAGACTTAGGAGTTTATGATGACTCAGAAATGTCTTCATCTAGACAATGTGGGGAAGCTATAAAAAAGGTCAACAAGATGCTCGGATATATTGTGAGAAGTGTTGAATTTAAATCAAGGGAAGTAATGTTAAAACTTTACAATGCATTAGTAAGACCTCATCTAGAATATTGTGTTCAGTTCTGGTCACCTCGTTACAAAAAGGATATTGCTGCTCTAGAAAGAGTGCAAAGAAGAGTGACCAGAATTATCCCGGGTTTAAAAGGCATGTCATATGCAGACAGGCTAAAATAATTGAATCTATTCAGTCTTGAACAAAGAAGACTACGTGGTGATCTGATTCAAAGGTATAGACAATGTCGACCCAGAGGACTTTTTCAACCTGAAAAAAAACAAGGACCATGGGTCACAAATGGAGATTAGATAAAGGGGCATTCAGAACAGAAAATAGGAGGCACTTTTTTACACAGAGAATTGTGAGGGTCTGGAACCAACTCCCCAGTAATGTTGTTGAAGCTGACACCCTGGGATCCTTCAAGAAGCTGCTTGATGAGATTCTGGGATCAATAAGCTACTAACAACCAAACGAGTAAGATGGGCTGAATGGCCTCCTCTTGTTTGTAAACTTTCTTATGTTCTTATGTTCTATATATCACCTTTTTTCAACTTCATATGGTGTTTGTTTGAACTGTTGCCTTTTTATTCAGCAAATCAGTAAAAGTTATTGTTGAGCTGCGCTACAGGATTTAACGCAGGCTTCAGTTTTTTCCAGTTTTATTCTGAAATTTATTTAGCATATCCCCTACCGTTTAATTTTCTGTCAGATTCATTCAGTCGTTCATAATAACTTCAAAATGAAAATTATAGCTGTTATAAATGGGTGGAGGGCTAGTTATAAAGGCTATAATGTATATAGAGAGGTGTGTGTGTGTGTGTGTGTGTATATGTGCATATGTGTGTGTGTGTATATGTGCGTGTGTGGCTGTTTGTTCAGGGGTAGAGGGCTTGCAAGTGTATGCTTGCCTAGGGCCCCAGTAATGGGTTAATCTGACCCTGGCTATCCTATCTCCTGTTTCTGATTCTAATGCCTGCATTGAGCTTAGAGAATGTGTAAAAATCACTATATCCTGTTCTTTAAATGCCTCTGTTTTGTCTATGGCCATAAGAATTGCGATCAACACTGCAGTAGATACTGATAAATGATGTGATTCTTCGCTCTTCTTTCTCTCGGCCGGAGAAGCATACGAAGGCGTGGTTTGGAATGACTAGGAGGAGTTGTACGACTTGTCAAAAACTGCATACAAGCGCGGGCTGTGATAATGAATGGGGCAGGCTGGGTGGAGGATCACGTTATTCTTACCCAAGTAGTTTTGCTCAGCATTGTAGACCGAGACGGACTGCTAGTTACTGCAGCTCTCACTGTATCATTATGGAGCACCGATGCGGCTTTGATTCCACACTCAGGGAACACTAGTACCGTCAGCAGCTTTATGGGAGTTCTTTGTGAAGGTAAGAAACAGAGTTAAAATAAATATTTTGTTTTGCTTGTGGATTTCCTTAAAGTAATTCAATCGGAGGGAGTAGGGAAGCTGCAGTGTTTGTACCAACAGCTGTAGCTGTGTTGTAGTTTAAAACAACTATAACGCGTGATAACTTTTCAATGCACTTTGAGCCAACGTTTGGCGTAAAATAATTTGAAAATGTACTCAAGACTACCTCAGTACATCTATGTAAACATACATCAACACAGTATCATTTTGACGCTTTTTCTTGTGTAATGTGTCTATGAGAACAACACACCAGACACGAAAGGTCACATGCAAAGTTGTTGTGTTAACAATGGGCATTGCTTTTAAATGCTCAAAAAGACCGTAAGTGTGTGAAGTTGGAGCTATAGAAAACTTCTTTCAGTTTATAATGGGCAAGATGTCTTTCCAGCATAACAAAGGTATGGAAATTGATGTTTTTGTCTAGGTGTGTCTACCGGTGCATCACGCGTCATTTTGGTGTAAACACGTTGTTACTGACTGAAGAAGATACATAACATCACGACAAAGCATTTCTTCGATTGCTGGCTGGCTTTTTTTTGTAGAAGCGTGGACGATACTAGTAAAAATGTTTTAAAAACATCAACGGTTTCCAGTACTCATACAGTTCATTATCATCTGCATACTAGTAGCAAATTTCTTCACAACAGAAATATTTGGAAATGTGCCAAATTATATGCAATTATTGATTTTTTTTTTGCTAGGTGTATTGGTCTAAAGGTCTATTTCTTGAAACCTCGCGAAAAAAGAATGCAATTTCGCTTCCAAACTAATATTTGCTATTGATTTATTAATTCTGGAAAATGTTCCATATTTTAACTGCCAATATTGGATACCAAATTCTGCCGTTTGTCTTTTATAATGACATTTTGCACACAACAGTTTGAAGTTTTAAAAAATGTAGTCTTTCTAGAGGGAGGACGGTCTTTGCTGTATTCCTGGCTAGTTGAAGCCTTTGGCATGCTGCTCAACAGAGAGAAAGAAAAATCTGTTTAGACAACGCAGGCCTGTGTAACATTAAGAGTGGGGCAAGCCAAAGAAAAAGAAAACAGTGAGGATGTTCTACTTCCTCTGGTTCACTGTGGATGAATTAGAGCTTTTGTTTTGGGAGAATGCAAATTCCGTTAACCTTTGTAGCTGCGTGTACTGAAGTGCAATTATATATTGAATAAGGCTGCACCTGGCCGTCTACTTATTTAAAAATAAGTAGCCTTCAATGTAAACCGGCAAGGTTTTAAACCGTGAGAGATTAAGTACAGCAGTGTGCAAATTTATTAGAACAGTCATTTATAGCCTTATATACCTACCTGCATGAAAACCTCGGGGTGTAATCCAGTGGAAACTTTGTGCTTCTAATTAGGCATCTTAAACAACTTCTCTAAAGTCTCCTGCATTTTAGCATGTGTGGTTATGTGTTCCTTTTCTCTTACTCTTTTAAATGAATTGCATGCGTGGCCTATTAAAGTAATCAATTAAATTAGACCATCACTAATTTGTCTTTTTCAAAACTACAGAAGCAATGATGTGTTCTTATAAATGTGCGCACTACTGTAGCTTCATATTGTAATTGCCTTTGTATATTTGTCTTCTGAGGGTGTGTGCAATCATTTCGAGTGGTTCCGAGTTCTGTTGCTTCCATATTATCATTTTAAATCTGCCTTCACCTGCCTTTTGAGCTTGTCTGGAGAATTCCAGACTGAACCTCCGCATTCCATTTAATTCATGTGACAGTGTGATCTCTCTCTCTCTCTCTCTCTCTCTCTCTCTCTCTCTCTCTCTCTCTCTCTCTCTCTGTAGAGTAGATGGAGCTGGCACAGTTGAAAGGTTATCGCATGATTTGAATGAAACGAAGGCGGCTGTTCAGAACCGACTCCTACGGTTCTCCAGACAAGCTCAAAACTATTTAAATGTCTTGCTAGGCAATAATGAATTCTGAACAATTCTATGATAACCGAAAGATTTAAATCCTTAAACTCTTGTGAAATTAGCTTTCATGCCACACGTTTAATTTATTCACAGACCAGTATTTACTAGGTGGAAATTTCGAAGATATTTGAAAAAAAAATGATGTAAACTAGAAGTAAAAAATAAGAATACACAGCAGAGGGGTTTTAACTATAAAAAGCAGAACTTCATAAAGGACTTTGAAAACTTTCAACTGTACTGTACCCATAGTTGCTGATTCCATAATATAATAATCCAGCCGTTATCAGTACGAGACCAATAGCATCAGAACTCAAACAAAGGCTTAACATCGCCCGGGTAGCTTGCAGTCAAAATCCAAATTAAAGTTAACTTTTAACAAAACAAACAAACAAAAAAAGCCTTTTTTCCCAGCCCGAGACGCATCACATCGCCGACCATTATGCACAGTAAAAGATGCTTTCTTCCAAAGTGGCAGAGTACTTGTGCTGCAGAGATTACATTGCACAGTGGTATTTGAACGAGTATTTGAAACTTGATCAAAGTATTCGAGTAGTAATTTTATATCGAATACTCGATTACTTGAATATTCACACTCACCCCTAGTATTTACCTGTGGTTTTGTGGTGTACAATGTCTCATTTTCTGTGTATAGTATTTAACTATATAATCCCTTTGTATCCAATTGTAATCGTAAGAGCATCTTTGAGATACACATGCTTTTCTTTTTTGACTTGGCTGTAGACTTACTGTAGAATGAACAGGCTAAGTGATGGTGAGAGACTAAAGTGAGAGATTTGGGCTTTTCAGTGGAATTTTATTCCGAGGTGGTGAATTTCGAGTGATTGTAGCTACAGGTAACAACATATTTCCAAACATTTTCACCCATCTGTTTGCTCTACATAATGTGCAGTTTTGAAAGAAACACATTTAGCAATGTGGTACTTCACTAGGTTAAAGAATTCTTTATTTGTAAGTCTTTCTTTCAGATCGTTTTGAGACCTGGAAAAGGAAATTATTATTATTATTATTATTATTATTATTATTATTATTATTATTATTAGTTTATTTAGCAGACGCCTTTATCCAAGGCGACTTACAGAGACTAGGGTGTGTGAACTATGCATCAGCTGCAGAGTCACTTACAATTACATCTCACCCGAAAGATGGAGCACAAGGAGGTTAAGTGACTTGCTCAGGGTCACACAATGAGTCAGTGGCTGAGGTGGGATTTGAACCGGGAACCTCCTGGTTACAAGCCTGTTTCTTTAACCACTGGACCACACAGCCTCCTATCCCCTACCCCTTCCGGGCCTCCTTTCCCGTCCGTAACCAACCAGCTGCTTCCCCTAACGACTGACATGCTTTGCAGCCAGTAAGACGCTTTTATTCAAAGATGCTGCTGAGGTCAGTGGGGTGATATGGCATAGAAATTAAAGCAGTGCAGTAGTCTCCATATGTAGAGACACCTCCTAAGAGAACACTTCAGCTTAGGGAACACCCTTGTGGTGTTTCCCATTGTAAATGCTCTGCCTAAAGGAACACGAACTTTGCTTAAACTTTCTGACATGACAGCACTTTGTTGCTGACAGATTTAGAACTGATACAGTACTGTTTTTTAACTTGATAACTCATCATCAAATTCAAATGTTTTATTCAATCTTTTCAAAATGGACTTGTATGTAGGGGTGTTTTGTTAATTTAGTTGGTCAGTCAGTTTATTAATGTTAGTTTTATTGTCATAGTTTATTAACATACGCTTGCCTGTTTTCTCTTAATCATTCTGTTTGTTTCATATGTTGATGTACCTGAGTTATGACATAAGTAATACATTTGTATTTATTGATTCCCATCGTGATTGGCCTTGGCATGGTCAACTCTGTCTTGGAGAACACTTCTCCTAAGAGAACACTTTGCTTGCTTCCCCAGAGGTGTTCTCTTAGCCACACTACTGTATTAGACTTCCTGGAAGACAAGGCAGGCAAACAGAACTTTCTTTAAGCTAGTGTAGTACCAGATGCCCTTGTTTACACAGTTATTGAGTATCAATCAATATTGTCAGTGTGATTTCCTATTCCTACTCTAACAAAAAAGCATAGCAATGTCATTGTTTCTTATAAAGACAATCCAGAATTTTAAAACTTTAAAAGAATCCTCTAAGGTTGTGCAATATATGTTATACTGCCACAGTATTATTCTATCATTACGATCTATCCTGTGCTCAAAACAATGTTGTGCTGCAGCTTGTTAGAAAAATTCTGATGTGTAACTAAATAAATAAAGTAATTTCTTCAGCCGATGGTAAACAGAATTAGGAAATTATCGGTCATATTACTTAAAACACAAACATTTACTAATACAGGTTATTATTTTACAGCAGAGAAGAGTTGTTTATTTTTGAGACAGGGTAAATAAAATACATATAATAACATCATTACAAATGTATTTTAATACTAACACTTCTGTTATTGGATTTATATCTACAGTTCATGTTACACATGTAAGCTTCCAATGTTATTACAGTGCTCCCTCGCTATAAGACTCTCGGTTATAAAGCTCCTACAGCATGTCCCCCAATTCCCTATACTAGTGATTCATGCAATATTTCTACAGTACCTGGGTTTTTCAAACTGTAAACAACTTCTCAGTCTAACTTTCGTTTCTGTTTCTCCCTTTTGATACAGTTGTCTGAACTGAAGAAAAGCTGTGCTGGCTCTTGATAACACAGACACCTTATTCAGCATTTGTTTTATAACTAAATAAATATTAGGCTTATTATGTGGTCATCTTTCCTAATGTATTTACTTTTTTGCTGCGAGAGGAGCTGCAGCTTTCTCCGGTAGACGAGACTCTTAAGCCCCGCTCTGGCAGCCGAACCTGGGGCGAGCCCATTCCCTCTTCCCCTCGCCCGACCCGCTCTCCTCCTTCTCACACTTGGTTTGCTTGTCTGTCGCTTCTAACTGAACTCCCGACCGCCGTTTAGCCAGGCTATTTATATTTTAAAAACTGCTCATTAAAATGATCCACGAGTGTGAATGTTACCTTTTTATTTTGGTAAAAAATATAGCCTTGATTACATGGTGCTTTATGCATGGTTAATTCATGGAAAGTTACATTTTTGCTTCACTATATGTGCATTAGAGAGGGAGTTATTTTATTTTGTATTTTAGTCATGAGTGTGTTGTGTCCCCCGTTTATAACGCTGTTCAGTTATAACACGCATATTGTGTGTCCCCCGAGACCCGCGTTATAGCGAGGGAGCGCTGTACTAATAATTATTGCACATTTCTTGACTTGCCTGTAAAAGTTTAAATACTGTAAATAACCTGTTTAACAAAACTACTTTGGAAATAAGTATGCTATCCCGCTGCAGTTGCTTATCTCTGCTAATTGAGATAGTTTCCATCAAAACCATTTTCATAACAAAAATATCAGTTCACTAATAGATCTTCCCATTAACCAGGCCACTTTGCTAAGGCTGGACGTATCATCACTTGGTTTAGAAGCATGTTTGTCTTTTTCCTTTATGCAATATATGCTGCCATGTATTGGACTGAAGGTTTGACTGATTTGTCCTACAATAACTTCCAGTTAAACAGATTTTTGTTGCTATAATTAGTTTTTAATCCAAGCCTCATGTGACTTTCAAATATCCAAAACAAATAACAGATTTGAAGAGAGCAGGAAGTAGATTATTTTATAAAAATCTTTTTTTTGGCTATCATCGAACAGTTTCCTGTCCTAAGGCAATTACTGTGTTGGCTGTTTCTTAATTTAACCCCCAGGATCGCGTTTTATAAAACAAGCATTGCGATTTCTAGCATCAAATAACTTTTCCATATTTGGTGAATATTTCTTATTGGAGATCTAATTTTGTAAGCTATCTTCCATTCATTCAAATCCAATGACGGAACGATTGGGTAAGTCCCAAATTATGCCGTGTTGCTAAGCAGAGCTTGATCAAACGAAAGTAATTTTCTGACATCAGCTGTTCCATACTTTTAAAAAAAAAAATGTGTCTGTTTTATAAGAAGAATCCTCCATGAATGTTCATAGAGTGCACTGAATATTTCACTCCTGAGGATAGCTGGAAACACATGGATAGAGGCAGTCCCAATCTGCAGATAGAGAGTCCTTCGAAATTCAGTCTTCCACAGATTCGCCATATTCTGCAGCTACATAATGATCATAAATGTAAGGCTTTGAAAATATGTCCCAATAAGAAATCTTATGTGATGTTTTTGTTTGACAGTTTCCAAAGAGTTTACTTCCAGAAATACTTGATATATTAATATGGAAGTATGTAACCCATATCTTGTTTGATATGCTAGGATATTGAATAGCTGTAGATAAAATAGATTATTATTTATTTCTTAGCAGACGCCCTTATCTAGGGCAACTTACAATTGTTACAATATATCACATTATTTTTTACATACAATTACATTATATTTTACAACATTATTTTTACATACAATTACCCATTTATACAGTTGGGTTTTTACTGGAGCAATCTTTGTAAAGTACCTTGCTCAAGGGTACAGCAGCAGTGTCCCCCACCAGGGATTGAACCCACAACCCTCCAATCAAGAGTCCAGAGCCCTAACCACTACTCCCCATTCTCATTAAAATGAACTTGGATTAAATCCATTTCCTCATACTACAGTTGTCCTACATGGTCCCAGCCAAATTTAGCAGTTCCTTATTGTAAATTACTTCTTAAATTCACATAACAGTATTTCCTGTTAATGAAACGGATTGCCCTAGTTTGAACAGCTCTGTATAAAGGAGATTGGGAAATGTATTTGCATCCAGATTAGCGCCTCTGTACTGTACTGTACTGCTTTTGCATTTTGATAGACACAGTTTTTGAGTTTCCATAGTGCTCATGCGTCGATGCCGTTTCCAAGAAGCAGCGTATTATCCTTACAGGCAAAAGCAGAGGTGTTGAAAGAGGTGGATAATGCATCACTGTACATGAAAAATAAATATTTCAATGTTTCTGCTTCATCAACCATTTTGAAAAACTGGAATACAGTAATACAGGCCTATAAACAGCAAAACTGTCGATCAAAATAGACTGCGTTTCCAAATTTGCTCAATATCCTGATTTTGAGGACGCCTTGCTTTTGTAGTTTAAAAATGCCCATGATCAGAATGGAACAAGCCGATTTCAAGTTCATTTGCAATTTATATTTTTAAAAGTTCACTTACAACCATATTTTCAGTAAAATGCAAAGAATTTTAAATGTGTAATACTTTTCATTGTACTGTAATTTTAAATTCAATTGTACTGATAGTATGCAGTAAACTCTTGATAAGACCAATTTTTTTCCTGGTCTTTTTTTTTTAATAATACATAGTTATATAAGAATAATTAAACAACATAGCTATTTATGTGACGTCATTTCCACGTGATCTGATGGCTGTATCATATCAATATCAGGGGCTACTGTGTTCTTTCAATAATCTATTTTTTTACACTAAATGAATATCTAGCCTGTGATATACTGTACACCTGACTGCCAAATTAACCAGGCCATAGGTTTCAATGCCAGGATTACAATGAAATTGTATTAAAATTAAAACCAGAAATAACTGTTTAAAAACAGTGTGGGGTTGTACTCCTTTTTGCAGGTGAGTAATTTCCTGCTGAAGGGATCAGCTCCCTCAGGAAAGATACATAGCATATTGCAGCAAGTTTCACAGCTGGCTTGATGACAGCTCCACAATGGAAGCAGGAAAAGGCTGAGAAACCCAACAAGAGAGGGTGGGAGGGAAAGAGGTACTAGCAGTTACAAGAAAATGGGATTCTGTACAGTTTGCTTTGTTTTACTTGCCCTTTGCCATTGAAGAAATCCATTCTGTTGCCCTGCCCAGTCCTTCTGTATTGGTAGAAAAAGGATAACATTTCAGTCTATGCTTCAATGTATGTGTTAATAGGGGCTTATGCTTGTTTTCTTTTGAAGTACTGAGGTATCCTATAAGCTTCTAGCATTGAATAACTGCACAGATGGGAATCGCAGTGTGTTCTGTACCTCTATAAGGAGGCTGTGTGCTCCAGTGGTTAAAGAAAGGGGCTTGTAACCAGGAGGTCCCCGGTTCAAATCCCGGTTCACTCACTGACTCACTGTGTGGCCTTAAGCAAGTCACTTAACCTCCTTGTGCTCCGTCTTTCGGGTGAGACGTAATTGTAAGTGACTCTGCAGCTGATGCATAGTTCACACACCCTAGTCTGTAAGTCGCCTTGGATAAAGGCGTCTGCTAAATAAACAGTTCTATAAAATACAGTAAACTGCATTGTGAACAAGCCAAGTGAACACAAGTAGTAGACTCTGATGTTCTTTCAGTGTTCATAGAAAAAAATGGTTTCATATTTTTGGTATTTCATCACCATTTGTTGGTTACTAGTCACTGCTAGGTAGAAAAAGAAAAACATGTTTTGTATCCACCAAGTACCACCAGTATATTGCAATCCGACCAAAAACATCTTGCACGTACAAAAAGACACTTTTTTTTTTTCTAAATCTACCAGCTATACAGTATTGTCTTTGACTTAAAACAACATGCGCTAGAATTACATATGTGCGTACCTGCCTGCTTTTAGATTTTGTTCTCTCTCTCTATCTCTTTCTTTCTTTCGTTCATTCTTTCTTTCTCTCTCTCTCTAGTTCCAAGTGATTGCTCAGTTACCTGTTGACACATGTCTAATTAACTCCCCCACTCTGGAATGCAGCAATTCAATTTAAAGAGACCTGGGGAAATGATAATAAACTGCTTGTTTTTGGATCATCAAATAAATGATTAATCTGTTGTGAACTTAAAATGATTTAACTTCTAGGCAAGAGGTGTGCTGAACGTGGACAGCAAGCTGTTGGAATGTTGTAGCCTGGAATTATGAAGTACAGCCCCCTTAGAAATACTGAAATACTTTAAAATGTAGAAAAATCCTGTCTTAAGTTTCAGTCATCTGCAAATCATTATATCGAAAGTAAATACAGTTGTATTTACTGTATTTACCTATATTGCAGTAAAACCTTGATTATGCAAACTTTGTTTGCACTGTTGCCATAGAGAATGTGCTATTCAGACCTTAATCTCTGGTATTTACAGACAGTGTGCTGTAGTACTGTATATATTTAAAGGTAAAGAGGCTGTATTCTATTGTTTTTCGAAGGTTTTTTGATATGGAAGGTCAGCCCCCCCCCGGCATACCCAATTAGTTAAGTTAAAATATATTTTACTGTACACCGTGCTGCCCTTAACAAGGCACGCAGGTTTTTGTTGGGACTTTCATGTTTTGATGTTGTCTGCGTCCCTGGGATGTGTGTCTGCCCGTCTGACACGAGCAGCCCCACGGGATTAAATATGTATATTTTTTAAATCATGCTGTCAATTGTGTGAGGTTCAAGCTTCAAAATATTGAAGTTGTAGTTCCCTCTGTGGAGAACTGGAAAACATGGACCTGGGAATCCTTGGATCATAGCGGACTGAACTTATACTGGTTGCTTGTTTTGTAGAAATCCATTTCAGGCTTTCTTGCTGACTGATTCCAAAGCATAAACAATTGTGTTTGAAAGATGTTAGCAGCTGATGACAGAAATACATGACTCAGAAGTTAAATGTTTTTTTTTTCGCGGTCTATTTACGTGGACTGTAGTAATACTGCTAAGTTTAAGGGTCTACTGGTCTACTAGTTTTTTTCCAAAGTAAAAGAAAGGAATGCGGTCATATAAATCTCCCAGCTACTAGCCTATCGTGTCAAATGTGTTTTAAAAAGTGAGCTCCCTTTGAGTTACGTTTTGATATTAAGTTTTAAGAAATGTAATAAAAGCAGGACTTCACTTAACACTTTCCTAGAGCGTGGTGAGCAGAGCATGCACAGTTTACAATATTGAATAAGCAAGTTAAGCCCCTTTCACACTGGCACTCCTACCCTGGTCCCAGCTACCCGGGTCACAACCCTGCTGTTGTGTGAAACCACATACCTGGGTCAGTACCGGTTGATCCGGGTCCCAGCGACCCACCTCAGGATGTGGGTCGACCACGCTTTGACCCGGGTTGAATGAGACAAAATGCATTATGGCGGTTCGTAGCATCTTTTGCCATGCCTTTTTGTTCTTTGTTCTTTTAGATAGAAAACAAATTCTGTTTGTGGCTTTGTGTTTGTTTCTTATTGTTAAAAAATGGGTAAAACTTTAATTAATGAAGAAAAAATGTACCATAAAATTAGGACTTTGTGCTTTACTTTATTTGGTCCCCCAACATTTCCTCTGGGACCTTCAGTGTTTGTAGTTGAGAGTCTTGGACCCTCAATGGGTAGAAGCTTTGGAGAGCCCCACTTTAAGTATTGAATTATCATAAGTATTGAATTATCAATTCATTTACGGAGTAGCATGTAAGTGTTGACTTTGAATGTTGTACCTGGGGTGGAAAAATCTGTGCTTTTGGACAAGTTTTGAATCCAATTGACCATTGCTGGATTGAGATGAAGAGGTTGCTTGCTTTGATTTCTTTTAAAACATTCATCTCAGCTGTGAGCTCTGAAGGAAGTGTGACTGCCCATGTGAACTAGCAGCTGATGTTTGAGGAGATCATTTATAATGCCACTAGCTGAAGTACCCGGCATTGCCCAGGGAATTTCAATATTTCATGCATGACAAATTGCGGAATAGTAGCCTTATGGTTTCCTATAAGTTACCAATCTTGGGTGTCGCTGTCGCTTCTGACCCCTTTCCCTTTTTTTGTGGTTAATGCCATTTTTAAATTTAATTTTTTTAATTTTATTTTATTATTTGGTTTTGTGGGTTTCTTTAATTTGAGATACACGGCTACTGTAGTGATCCAGCAATGGGGTTACTAAATAAAGCACCCCAGGGGTCAAAATTTTGGCTCCAAACATAGTCCTCGACCTTCCCCTGGATGAAAGAGGAGGCCATGCAAAGATTGGTTGCGTTGGCTCCTGCGGGGTCCGAATGAAGGAACAGACAAATGTTTTTTTCTGTATATCTTGAGGTAAATACAGTATACACACACTGGAGACCTTTTGCACCATTTGAATATGCAAACTAGTCCTTTGTTTTTCCTGGAAGGTCTAAAAACATCCTTGTGTGTACATGAGCATTGCTGCTGATCAAGTCCACCGCACAGTGTGTGTCCACACTGATCCCAATCCTATTGCACATCTGTGCAATGAACCTGAATGTCACATTCATTATTGCAATCCTCTGAGCCAGCATCGCAGCCGTTGTGTGTGCTGATGCGCTAGGGAGGCAAAATAAGCTGATCCCTGGAGCCAGCATTACACTTCAGCCATCAACACCAGACAGAAGGATATCTACATCATCATATGGAAGGAAGCGCAAATGGATGGAGACACATATGGATCACATTAGTTTACTGTGAAGCTACGTCTTAGTTGGTGCTTATCTTGGCGAGAGCCAAGTTCAAATCAGCATGAAGTTTTAACATCTACTCTCATGTAATGGAAATCTTACCTTATGTCTTCCAAGTCGCACTCCTGGAGATATGGGCCGCAAGACGGCATCAGGTGTCTTTGCCATGCCAACTCCAATATTAAAGGTATGTGTGTATTGTTTTATTCATTTATTTTTTTTACATTTTGACCAAAAAATGTTTTTTAAAACAATACACACACCTTATGTAAACAGTTGTAGCAACACATGGGAACATGTAACACAATAAAATAAAAAGGTCCTTATGTACCCTTTACATGATACTGTCTCACTTCCATGTCTGCAGACTGCCACATCTTAGCATCGTAACCACAGTCAGTTGGTATTTCTATCACTAAATTAGACAAAGCCTGTCTGGACACCCGTTCCTATCTTGTATATTTTCCACACCCATCCAGACTTAAGGACCTTAAATATATCCATAACAGTACGGAATCCTTTTGTAATTACTGATAAACATCACTTCAAAACACTCACTCAGAATTGTAATGTAAAACTAAAAACAAATCAAGTAAAAGTAAAGTCAATGTCTCGGTTTAATGGTGAACATTTGCAGGGTATTTACTAGAGACAAATGGCTTTTGATGAGAATTTTAAATTTGTGCTTTCTCCATGGTTTTATATAAATCTCTGTTCTAAAAATACAGATATTTCACTAATGCAGTCCTGCTGTTGGATGGGTGTTTTTTACTGAACCGTGGCAAAGATGAAACACATGAATGATAATAAATAGTACAGCATTTCTTTTAATCTCCTTATCATACAATGTCATCATATGATTGGAACACACGGGTCTGGGATGTGAATCAAAAAACGCTCTTTAGAGCCATGGGGCACTGAGGGAACATCTGCACAGAGAGTGCAGGCAGATTACTGATGGGATATTGTGTTCATATCAGAGGCTTCTTTTAGAAGTCTGGAACTTGAATTTTACAGTATCAACTTTTTTTTAGTCCAAGATAAATTCTAGGATAGCACTGCCTGATTTAAGCCCACCCAACACTGTTGCAACTTGCAATAACAACTTTCAAGACGATATTGCTCCAGTTCACCATGCTGGAACTGAGGTGCATGATAGAAACATCAGCCATCTTCCATGGCCCTGATCTCCAGTTGAGCACGATGCAAAACTTTAGGCCATAGCTGTATATACTGGGGGAGGAAGTGTTGTTTTTTACTAACAATATACAATGGCAACAGGTCATATATTACCTCACGACTAAAAACAAACCCAGTTGCCAATTCTCATACTGTTGATCTTACTTTTCCCAGAATGTTTTCAGTTTGACTAGGTTGAAGCACACAATATTCTTATATAAAAGTACTTCCTGTGTTACGCGTGTTAATGTCCCACTTGACACCACATGGTTTTCATACATGCAGCATAGAACACACGGTTCAGGTCGGAGTCTATTACCTGTTACACAGGATGGAAGTAGCAGGAAAAATGAGCTTTGCTTTCAGCTTACACAATTACATAATTAGTACTTGAAAAACAAAAATATTTCGACTTTTTTGAAGCCAGATTAATTTCAGATAAGGCTAGGATTGATGACTTCCTTGAATTTCCGTTATGCTACCGTTACCAGTGCTTTTATGAGCTCAACGTGTAGTTCACCCCAGTACACTAAATACGTCCATTGTTGGTGCAGTGTGTAAAATGATTGGCAAACCCTGGTGATTTCTTCTAAAACAAACAGGATGTGAGATTCAGTGCTGAGTGAGTGATGTAATGCAATTTTTTTCTTCTGCTTGCAGGGAAGGTAAAGCAGTGAACACAAGTACAGGCACCACGACCCCAGCGGACGCTCCTCAGGACAAGGAAACACAGCAGGGAATCTGAGGGAGTCGGCATGGAGCTGTTTTTAGGGTAGGACACCATTTTGTCCATAAATAAGAAAGACACAGTTCTGTTAAAGGGTTGAAATTCTCAACAAGAAAGTGCAGGTACTTGTATGTAAGCTGTAAAACAGGTAAAAACAAAAAAATAGAGAATTTGAGTGCCAATGAATAAATACTTATAAAATGTGTATATAAACAATAACAAGTAGTTGTCATGCCGTCAAAAACCTATAAATACCTCCAATGTTTTGATTCAAACACAGGCTCCCTTGAGAAAGATATGTACAACATATCGAAACGTTGGGCAGCTTGCTCTTTGAGCTAATATATATATATATATATATATATATATATATATATATATATATATATATATATATATATATATTGGTACACACTACATTCAATACAAAATTAGCCTTAACAAATAACTAATAAAATATAACCAATTCAGCGAAGTGGAAAATACTGAAAACTTTGTACCCTCTGCATGTATCACTGTCATGTACTGTAATATAACACTTATGTTAAACCTTAAATAAGTACTGTATTACACTATGCAGTAACTGCCATAGAGAGGGAGTTTTTTAAAGATATCCTAAAATAGGGGTGATATACAGTATATATAAAAAAAAAGTTACACTATGATTAAGGCCCTGTGAAAATCGCGATTTCATGGCTGCTGCTGAATCGTGAAATTAGCCCAATACCGCAATTTTTACAATATTCTTAAATAAAAATAATTTCATAATTATTTGTATTTCATACAAAAAAAAATCACATTAACAAAACTGTACAGCTCTGCTGTGTGCCTGCGTGTAATATTCGCCATGCAAACAGTACTGTGCAGTGATTGTCATGTCACTATGCAATCTAAGCAGGAAATTAAAATACTACACACTGTAAACAAGAAAAAAGGCAAACAATGTGTCTGCAGCACGTAAAGCAGTATCCAGCAGGAGTTTACACAGCGATGGAGGGAAGCTCTTCTCTATGTCCTGCAACGTCACTACCGAAACTCGTCTGTTGACAGGCATTTAGATTCAAGTATTCACCGAAAGAGAAAGGCAGAAATCCAGAGCAGTACTGCGACTGCTTTACATGCAAAGAAAAAAAGGTGACTTCCATATTCCAAAAGTCCACTAATTAAATTTTCACCTGACAGAGGTGTTTGTTTGCTAGCATCAAAATGAGTCCTGGTGTGAGTACCGACAGAATTTCACCCCTGGTTCTGTAGACGCTCTCATAGAATCTAGTTTTACATAGATCTAGAGAACCACTCCTCCAATTGCTGTGTGACTGGTAGGGCGTTCTTCAGCTGTTGAGAACATCAGAATATGGGCCTCTGAGGAGATGTCTTACTCATGTCTGTATTTTTACTTCTGTCTAGAAAAAACGCTTATCCAATTGTTATAAAACTTGGAATTGCAAGTTAATATGAATATCTGGGGATCTGCTGTGGAAAAAGTCTGTCTGTCTTTACTTTTTCATGGTGTCTATTTTGTGATCGTTTTCATTAACATGGCTTAGGACTGCTAACCAGGGTAGCAGAATGTCCAAAATCTTCTGGGCATAGACTACAAACCTGTGTAAGCATCATTGTGGTTTGCAAACAAACATTTCTTTCTTTATTTGTTTATTGTGGAAAAATGTAAAATATGGCTCATGATGGTGTGTGTGTGTGTGTGTGTGTGCGCGTGTGTGTGTGTTATAATAAAAACAAAGCAAAACAAAAAAAAAACTTAGCATTAGTAATGTAATATAAGTAACAGAACTCGCACGTTTACAGTATTCTGATATTTACAAGTTTATTTTTAGTTAAATGTCCTTATGAAAATGGTTGAAAGAACTGCAGTGAATGAATCAATTAGTCATCAATTTTCAGTTTCACACAGAAGTCAAGCATTGTTGATTTTGTTTCACATGCAAAAACATTTAAATACTGAATAGTTATTCCGCCACCTTTTATATAAATTGCACCCAGTCCACCTGTCGGAAAACAGCAGAAAAGTGTTTCATTTTTTTGATGGAAACAACATTTGAGATAAGAGCTGCTGTGGGGATTGCTGCAGTGAGGGAGCATTCTAAATTGAGGAGAAAGCTGGTATTACTTCTGCTGACACCTATTGCTTTCTCTGAAGATGTAGTTTAGAAAACAATTTCTAAATCTAGGAATGCAATTTGTATTTCACAGTTTTAACAGTGGAGTTTTGCCCAATCAATTACCAGTACTGTTGTACAAATGGTTGCCATGGTTACTATGCTGTTGGGATAATTTAAGCCAGGTTTTTAAATCCATTGATGTCTTACTAGCATGAGCAATATTAACACGGGTCCCTCTTCTTCTGTTGAAGATGTTTTTGGTTCTTTGCATGTATTTTAATGTGAAATAGTTTTTTGGTCTTTGCAAAACCGCAAAACATGCCAAAATAAATTCCTGTCGTAACTAATTACATAAACTGCCAGTTCATTTAAAATCCTGTTAAGGTCTGAACCACTTCAGATGGTAAACGGTTTGAGTCTGTGAGCGATTTGTAAGATTGATGATCCGTGACAGATTTCTATGTCTATAAAATGCTATTGAATGCTATTAAAATGTGTGACAGTCCAGTTAGAAAGAGAGCGTTCTAATGGGTGAGTTATATCATAAGCAGACAAAAAGCTGATTTGTGCCACTGTGATGGAGATCTCCGTGCTTGTGATCAGATACAAAGGAGGACTTTGACTAAATTCAAACACTCCCGAACCTCTGGTCCTTTCAACTCCTTGTTTGAAAATCCTACGAAGCAAGGCTTTCCTGTGACTGACTTCTTTTTATTGTTTGTTCTCTCTCCTTCTCTACAGTCTGTGCTTCGATTTATTATTTATCAGGATTGAATACTTTTACAGCAAAAGGACAAGGGTATAAAAAGGGAATTTTGCCAACAACCCTTATAAAAGTTTCCCACAGTAAAAGCAACGCAGCGTGTAATAAAGCAGGGCAAGCATTGTAAACATGGCAAACCAGGGTAAACTGGTAAATGCATGGTCTAACTATGGCAAAAGCGTGGTAAAGCTGCATAAGTTTCATGTGATAAATTTGCATAAAACCATTTTTATTTGCATATCCTATGTAGACCCAATTTGCTGATTTTAAGGTCATTTTTCCTACTTTGCATTTGCATCATCCGTTTATGCTAAAACACATTAAAGACTGAAGTTGTTTAAAGACAGAACTCGCTTTAAAAATGATGCAAAGTTGGAAATCTACCCTTAAAATAGCTTTCGAGACACATGGGGGGGGATCTGGTTAATTTTCTGAGATTGGATCTTCTGGTAGCTCCATTAAAGGTGAAACGACTCCCAAATTCTTCACAAATTCATATTCTGCGAATCTTCAGTAGCATCCCCTGTGGTTGATAAATTAGTAAGTTGACATTAGTTGGTAAGCCCAGACCACTGTGGTGGCAGTCTGGCCGTCTTCAGTTGTGATGCAAATTGGTTAAAGTATTTAAGCACAGGTTATAGAGTAGCAACAACTTTCCAAAAACCAACCATCCATTTATTCTTGTGTGACACAAGAGGGCGCTACTGTACCTTGCATTGCCGCTTGCTGTGCAAGTAAGGGGATGTGGTAGGCATTCAGAAACCCCTGACATAAGAACATAAGAAAGTTTACAAATGAGAGGAGGCCATTCGGCCCATCTTGCTCGTTTGGTTGTTAGTAGCTTATTGATCCCAGAATCTCATCAAGCAGCTTCTTGAAGGATCCCAGAGTGTCACCTTCAACAACGTTACTGGGGAGTTGGTTCCAGACCCTCACAATTCTCTGTGTAAAAAAAGTTCCTCCTATCTAATCTCCATTTGAGACCCCTGGTCCTTGTTTCTTTTTTCGGGTAATATAACACTGTCAATAAGGTGTAGGGTCACCATGGACAATTGACAGGTCTAATGATCAGTCTGCATCAACAGTTATTGCCAATTGTGTAATGCTAGCTAAAGACCTGGGAAGAGACTTAATGGTTGTTGAAGCACCTCTGCTAAGACATGAACCCACCCCCCTAAAGCCCCAATATATGAGTAATTAAAAAAAAAAAAAAAAAAAGAAAAAAGCTCAATCAAAATCAAACATCAAAATCAAACATCATAACAAAACTAAGCTATTTTAATTTGAAGTTACTCACTCTTTACCTTCTCATGATCTTAGTTGAAGTTGACAAGAAATCAACAGTCCTGTTTTTTGCAGAAAGAAAAAGGGTACTATAAAATGAATAAGATGGTTTGAAGACTCCAGGTGCTAAATAGGGGATACTGTAAAACTTCAGATAATTGCCAGTCTCAAATAATCGCCTGTCTCCAATACATGCCGGGTCTGCTGGCAAATACTGTAAATAAACACCGGGGGCATTTAATTGAAGTTTTACGTTTATTTTAGTTTTATTGCAATGGTAACTGACACTTAACAGATGTACGTACAGTGCATCTATGGATATTGTATGATGCAGTGCACAGTACAGAGGAATCGTAATCGGTAATCAAATATTTAAAAAACTATCAAAACTATAAAACGTAATGACATGCAAAAATGTGCATGTATACATTCTTCTTTCATCTCACAAATGTAGTTGATTAAACCTGTATTACAAATACATTTAATGCAGATAATCTTATCTCATAGCAAATGTACAGTCTGTAGCTGTGTTTTGGATTTCTCAAGCAAAACCTGCCCTCTAATGGAGGCATTATGGAAGTGCACAGCCATTCAGCAGCCACTATATGCAAGTAGGTTTGTGCATTAACATGTTTTCATTAAAACAGAATGCAACCCGTTTATAGTGTTGATTTTATTAAATGCAAAACAGCACTCTTCCTTAATTTGCAATGAACACATTATTGGCTGCCAATCAATTATAACCAGACAGCCAGTGTTTTCTGACAATTTGGTAATGTATTGTTTTCTTTGTGTTTAGGTTCACGTTGTATTATTTTGTGTTTCAGTCATCATATCCTGGTGTCATTAAAATCCGAGGCCCAGCCTCGAGTCACTTTTTTTTTTTTTTTTCCGGAGCCCACTTTAATGACTACATGTAAAAAAAGTAATATATATAGGCACTGCCTAATCTACTGGGATTAGAAAAATAAACTGTCACAAGGTAGTGTTGGTGGACTGTCAATCAAAACACAAATCTGCAAATCAGAGCTACCTTTGCACTTGATAACATTAATAAAAAAATCAAATTGATGCTTATGATACGTTTTTTTGACTGGAAGCTATTAATATCTTTCAGTATTAACTAAATTGAGTTATTCATCCAATTGATTAATCTTGTTACATAATCGATTTATTAATGTTTGGATATACTGTTACTTAATTGGTCACTGGCTTGTTTACAGTCCTCTTAAAATTAAGTTAGAATATGTTTTGTTGAAAAAAAAAAAAAAAAAAAAACTGTTTTTAACCAATTCAAATTTTGCTGCGAATGTATTTATTTTCAAAAAGCTTTCTTTAGGTTGTGCTGCAACTGCTGTTTTTTCTTCTTCTTTTTTCTTTTTTTTTTGGGTGGGGTGGTTGGGTCTACTTCAGTCTTACATCAGGGCCCAGTAAATCCTAGCACTGGCACTGGCCTGGGGTTTCTTGGGGCAGATGATTCCTCAAACGAGTGAGTGAGTGAATACTGTACCTGGAGCCTTGAGGGACAGCCCCCCCCTGCCCGGCAGCTCTTGTCTGACAGATTTCACAGTACACCTCGAGGGGCCTGTGACAGCATCGCTCCCCGTTGTAAACTCCCAGCCTGGTGCTGGCTTTTGACATCCTCTCGTCAAACTGTGAATTCCCCCGGAGGTGCCTGAGCAGGCCTGCTTCCCAGCACTGAGACTACAAGCACATCCCTGGCTTGTGAGCCACACTGCTCACGGCACACAGCAACATACAGCATGCAAGCTCTGCGTGTTAAAGGGCTAATAACAAAGGGTTTACAAAAACATGTTCTACCGCATAACAACAACTTCTGCTTGGGGACCATGCAAAACTTGCTGTTCAGCCACCCCTTATTTAACCACTGCCTTTCAATACATAAACTAATGAATTCTAATTTAATATATTTAATTTGCATAACTATCCTCAACTGCCCCATGAGAAAATAAGAACATATATGAATGAGAAGAAGCCTTTCGGCCCTTCAGTGCTCATCCGGTTCGAAGTAGCTGAGTGATCCCAGAACTTTGTGAAGTCGGCTCTTAAAGGATCCCAATGATTTCAGCATCAATAACATGGCAAGCTAACCCATTCCATATCCTCACCAATCCCTGTTTAAAGAAGTGTGTCCTACACTCTATCTCCACTTCATTTCTGTGCTGCACCTAAAATATTGGTTAGGGTTAACTGTGACTATTTGAGATTAGTTCATTCCTTTAAGCCCTGGGATAAGTCTGGTTGCTTTTCACTGGGCTCACTGTCCAGTATTCTGTGTGTGGCCTCACCTCTTCATTACACAGCCTCATTATATCTTCCTTTGGTTTGACTTCTTTAGGATTAAGGTTATACTGACACAATACATTATTTAAACCTCTGCATAGCTGAGCCTTCAGACCCAGAGAACAAAACTGACATTGACACAGACCCCCACCTGTCTAGAAATGTAGTCAAATTAAATACAATTTTCTTATCAGCGATTCTTTAGGACAGTGGAGAGAGATTCACTTTATTAGTATACTGTCCTGCCTCCCATCTGTAAAACTGCTTATATCTTTAAAAAATATACAGCTCTGGCTGCAATGCAACACAAAGCTTAATAAGTCCTTAATCTTTAGGTTTGGAACGAATGGGTGAAGTTTAGGAGCTCTGTGTTTGTGCTGCTGTCTGTTTATCGTTGCGGGAAATAGATTCACAGCCTCTGTGACTCCTTCCTGGAAAAATCTAATGAAATCAGTTCAGTGTCTGCATTGTTCAAGCCGTCTTGCAAATTACCAACCTCAGCACTCAAAACACAGAGACCAGAGTTCACCTAACATTACATTTGGGGTTAAGATGAACTAATCCGGATGCAAATGCAGCACGCTGACTTTGTTGTTCAGATTCTGTTCATGTTGCTAAATTTCTGTATAAATATCTGGGGTGTGCCACTTACTTGGCCTACTGAGCCATTCACACAAAGGAGCGTACTTTTCTAGTAGTATATATTCACTGCCTGAACACTATTAGAACATGTACCTAATGTTGGGTTGGGCCCTCATTTGCTCCTTGATCACAGCCTTGAAACTACATTGCATAGACGCTCTATTCAGTCTTTAATATTTCATGAAATTGGTGCAAAGAGGAAGGCAGAGGATTGTGATCAGGAATGTATTTTTTCAAAACGTGCTCAATTGGATTGTGACATGGTGGTGGCCATGGAAAGTGCTCCTCAAAACATTCACGCACAATTCTCCATGATGAATAGGTTATCTTGAAATAGCCATTGCCATCTGGGTACAAGTGCAGCATAGTTGGGTAAAGGTAAACTATGGCATTAAGGGACCCAGGGTATACCAGGAGAGCAAGCCCCACACCAGGGATATACCAAATCCTAAAAAGAAACTTGCACACACATTTTGACTAGAAGTCTGTAAGTCTTTCTCAATGTCTTTTAAATTCTCAAACATTTCAACATTGATTAAGAGTTCTTGTCAAAACTTTGGCAAAGATTTTTCTTCTAGTATCACTATGAAAATAGTCTAGGAAACTAACAGGTGAACTGCAAAACATCAGGGGAATATTGGTATGCCGAAAATTAATTTTAAAGGATTGATTGCTACACCTTTTAAGCATTCCCCCAAATCACCATGAAAGGTCATAGGAGGTCTGCTCCCGTGTGTAATCTGCTTCTCAGAATCCTTCATCTTTAAAGCAGTAGACAGTTTAGCCTGAAGAAATTGGCCAGGTGAATCACATCTGTACATTGTTAGAAGATGTGTTTGTCTATGCTGACAAGCCCTACTTCAGCTGCAGGAATGCTAAAAATAACTTGATAAAAGAAACTGGGACAGTTAGCTAACAAAAGAAATGACTAGGGCAATAATAAGAATGAACTATGGTTATAGCTCGTCAGAGTCGCTCCTTGTAAAAGCACTTATTCTGAGTCATATGAGTGTGGTTTGAATCCTGTTTATGGCAAATTGTTGAATTGGCCTTTGCACATTTCAGCAATCCTATGGTAAGAGGCTAGCCAGACTGGGGTCCAGAGTTCAGTAGCCAACAGCATGATCTGATTGTCTTGACAGTGGGAAAGGAGGTTGCCTGTTGACTTTCAGCCCTCCAGATCAGTGCTTGTGGTGCAAAATCGGATGGAAAAACAAGGGGTTAAAACTGATAAATGCACCAGAGTGGGTTATGTAAAAAATTACTAACTAGACAATGCAGCTGTCCAGTTTACCTGAAGATGGCGCTGTGGGTGCGCACATAGGGTCCCCAGGAGCCACTTGTATGTAGCCCCTCAAAGCCCATCATTTTTTCAGGCCATAAGCAGAAATCATAGAAATGAACATATTTACAATTCTGTATCTTGAGACAGACCGCTCTCCAAGCCCCAGTCGAGTGTCAATCAAAACGAAGAGCGAGAAACAATTACAGATCTTGTCTGTTGAAGAAGAGAGTTCAAGAACTGCATTTACAAAGAGACCAGCGTGGCAGTGCTCACCGGAACTCCTCAACCCATGCAGATTGATTTTTCTTTGCAAGAAAAAAAGCAAAACACCTACTGTAGGTTTTAAAGACCATGTATTCTTTTTTCAAATCAAAGTAACAGAATCTCTCATGCTGTAGTGGTTGTTGCTTCATGTAAAAATTTTAATGAGACCCAATTGAGCTCCTCAAGGTCTGCCAAGTTTATGAATGGAAAGGGGGTGCTATTAAGATAACATTATACAATGTCATACCTCAGTGAGTGTGTAAGTGATCCCATTTATCCATGCTTCCTTCACCTGTCAAAAGCCCTGAAGTTTTCTGAATCAATAGACTCAAAATAGACTCAAAAACCAGTTGAAAGCAACTGATGCAAGCCATTTCTGCAGATTTTCTTTTTTTTTTTTTTTTTGGCACAAAATGAATGAATGTCCCATCCAGTTGTTCTGCCTTGGTAGTGAATTAATGAACAGTGCCATTGACTTGCTATGAAAGGATAAAAATAAAAATGGTATTGAACACTGTAGATTTTGAAAGGAACATTTGTCACAATTTGTCATTTTCCAATAAAAATGGCACCCAGTGCTCCAGATTATTAATGAATTTTGTAAAAGATCCAGTATAAAGTCATTATTAATCTTTTATAAAAATATGAGTTACTCTGCACTGTAGGTATCGGGGACTTTTCAAAATTGGTGTATGTAGATAAGACAAACCTTATTTTAATAGGTTTAACATAGTATAGTAACTGCTTGGGATTATTTTATTGTTGTACTGTTGTTCTATTTTATTGAGTTTGGACTATTTAGGTCTCTCTTTGTAGTAACGCTCGCACTATTGAGATGTACCTGTGCTGGACCTGCGGCCACAAAGTGAATAAACTAAACTAAACTACATACTGATGTACTTTCAACACCACAAATCCAACCTCATTGGAAAGAGGGAACCTGCTTAAAAAGATCAGTCCTGAGGTACTGCTTGGAATTCAATCCTATCATATAACGGTATTCTCTACCCCACAATGTTCCCTTATTTTCAATGAAAATCACAGTGGACTAAATAAATACAATAAGGGTTGGTGATGAATATGAACATATGGATTCAACCTGTTTATTAACAGTGAAGAAGTATATAGTAGAGTTTTTGGAATGCAAGCATCTGGTTATATCTGCACTCATAGAGCATAAACAACAGATTTTGGCCCATTCAAATCACACTGACCCTAGCCGTCCTATTGAAATGCTTTCTTTATTTAAGCCCATCATTTTGAGCTCAGAAATGTTTATATTTTGTGCAGGTACTACCAGCCATAGTTTAAACATACCCCTCCCCCTGTTTGTACTCCATGCCCCCAAACCAAACCACAACCTCCACTGAGACCATGAACTAGATCTCATCATCCAGCGATATTCTTACCTTCAGTGTAGAGTAAACCAAGATAGCCACAGAGCTCTGCTAATAGCTTTTCAGCTTTAAATAGATCTGGGGGAAATAATAAAAAAAAAAAACAACGAAATGTCCTACTTTTTAAATAATACCTTGAACTATTTCTCTTTTAAACTTTAAAAAACCCAAAGTTTACTCTTTACTGATAACTAGATTGACACTTGCTGTGTTCTGCCTGACTTTAGTAAATCAAAAGTTGTGCTAATAGGTGTCATTTAGGAGCTTCTGTGTAACATTGGTTCATTTTATAACCGTATAACCACAGCTTATAAAACATGTTGCAGTACACCTGAGTTTAATAGTAAAAACAAAAACTTATAATAAATAAGTATAGTAATACTTAAATATTGGAAATAAAAATAGTGGAAAATGTACATGATTAACTTATGAAAAACTGAACAACTTCTATAACAGGATAGAGGAAAGCTAAATTACTATAAAAATGTGGAAACCATTAATTCATTATTTAAATAAAATTATATATTGCATACTTATCAATTTAGACTATATAATATGATATGAAAGTATGTATGCATGGATAAATGATGTGTGAATAGGCATATAACTATTATTTACAGAGAGGAATCAACATATTTATGTTATTCATAATGTAAGTCTGTATCTCTTAAAACACATTTTTTTACAATTTTGCATTATCCTCGGTACCACCTGCATAGACCAGTATTTGGTCAGTTACTTTTTAAATGTTATCATTACAAGACTTGCTGAAAAACAGAATTGATTTAATCTCTAAACCGCCTCACTTCAGAAATTCAGCTTTTTTTTCAGAACCATGGGATTTTTTTCTGATTTTAGTAAGCATGGTAAATAATGATAAACACGCGCAACAGGAAAAGGGTACGAAACAACATATTCTGAAAATGGAGCTGAAGTTAAAAATAGCTGTAACTTGTACTGCTGCTTTTCCACATCGCTGTCAAGGTGTCTCCTGTCTCTGTGGGTGGGGAATGGCTTGGAGGGGTTTGTGCTGAACCCAGGGGAGACCTGAAATCTATTTCTTGCTTGGTGATAAAACAACCCGTCCTCCTAGTTCAAATACAGCCATCCTCTTGGGTGCAGCAGCTCTACAGAGCAGCGATTTAAAGGGATATACTGTATGTGCAGTTCTGGGAAGTTAAAAACCTAGAGGCATTGCTGCAAAACAGCTTTGTTTTCATGCTTTTATAAGGTTTCTTCAGAAATGTTGAGAATGCTAGCTTTAGCAGTGTTTCTGATTTAAAATGTTGTGATCTGCTGTGCCAGCCCTACCTAGGTAGGTGGGGCAAGCTAAAAGGGGCTCACATTGTAACAGGATTTGAATGTAACCCGATTCTACAGACAAGCTCAAATTAGCTGAAAGCTAGATTGAGAGAAAAACACTGTGTGTGTATACAAGTACAAAATACTGTGTGTAGACATTACAAATACAGGAGAACATGCTCCTGAAGGAGTTGAGAACGACTATCAATACTGCTGTGCCGTATACAATCTCTGAGGCTTGTTGTAAAATGGTGGATCGTGGAGCGACGTGATCAGATGCCGAAATCAAGGCTCATTGATATCTGGAGCGATGAAATCGATCAAGGAGAATTTCAGAGTTCAAAACGAAACGCACACATTATGATAAAATATACCTTGTGTTTTTAAGAAACAAAGCCATAACGTTCATGCTAAGAAGCGCTATGTCTTCAGTGGGCACAGGCTCCATATTTGCCAGGTTATAAACATAAAATACAGTGCATGGTGGGATAATGTCATATTAGTCCTACAGTCCATCGCACTGCTAGGAACTGTAACCAGACTATTTTAATAGTGTCTGAACGCATTAAGCCCGAATAAACATGAAATGGTACTTTTAGAGTGGACGCTTTGAGCTCGATTTAATTAAAACATTTTTGAGTAGGGTTCTCGAGAGTGTGGACAGGGCCTAACTAGTGGATTAAGCTGGTTTAGTTCACTTGATTGGACTACAGTTAGCGCACCTTCTAATGTCGATTGCAGCGTACCAGAAGGGAATCATCACAGGTGGATCATCTGCTAAATCAGACTGAACAAGAGCCTGATTGCAGCGGCGTACCAAATCAGATTCGTGATGATCCTGTTCAAGTGGATTCACTTAGTACTGTGAAGGAGAAGACTAACTTAGTCCTAAGCATCTAATTCTTAATGTTTTTTTACAGCTGCAATTTTCCTCTGAAATGACTAGTACATCTGAAAAATGTATTCTGTATATTTCTTATTTCTGTCAAATTCGGGCAGTCAGATGTGTGAGAAGAAAGTCTTGCACAATATATGTAGGCCCTACATTCAAAATAAACGTTTTAATCATGTACCTTTTGATATCGTTTTCAGTTTAACGCAATAGAATTTCAGTTAATATGCTTTAACTAACTCATGGTCCATTATCATGCAATTCATGCTTTTCTGTGACTATACAGCAGTGTTGGCAGCTTAAATGCGAGTATGATCTGCCAGTTTTAAATGTACATGAAAAAGACATGACATTTGTTTTTACTTAAATATGTTTGATGTAATAAAAATGCGTCTTTCTTTTTGTACAGGAATCCCTTTATATATTTATCTGACACTGAATTCCACATGTCGGATTAGTAAAGAAGGGTTTATACAGCTCTGGTCAAAGGTTTTGCATCACTTAGAATATGAAGATTTGAGATTTAAAAAAAACAAACAAAAAACAAAACTATGAACATAATTTAAATCTTTTATTTAACATAATGTAATCAAAAACTACAGAATGATATCGCCGGAAGCCATAATACTAGTACAGTATTTCATGTTAGATTTTGAGTTGTCCCATTTTTCAGTTTTAGTTTTTTGTTAAATGTATGGAAAACTACAAAGTGGTATGTGATTTTAATATATTAACGTAACATTATTTAGCAGGTTTCATTCGACTTGCCATAGCTGTAAGTTAGTCCCTATTATCGGTCGGTATACACACACACACACACACACACACACACACACACACAGTATATGAAATAAACTAACTTTTCTCTGTTCTGAAAATAGGAGTATGCTCATAATTATTTTTATGGTTTCACCTCTGAAATTATGATTGCGTGTTTGAATTTGTGGGTGAGCTGTCTCTGTCATTGCAAGAACTGCTTTACACCAGAAAAAACAATTACTTACAATACCAAATGAATGAGATGATTTGTCAGCAGATATTTGGTTGTTAAACATTTTGATGGGGAAGGGGCAGGGGCAGGGGCAGGGGGGGGGGGTTAAGTATGCAAGCAGCCATCTTCACTGATCCAGACACAAACTAGCTTCTGCCAATGACTGATAAGAAGTGTCAGCTCACTTGAATGAAAACCAGAGAGAGCGATAGAGAGGAAGAGAAGAGAAAATGGACAGATGAGGAGCTAAATAAGAGCGAAGGCAATGTAAAAGCAGTACTAACCAAGGCAATAAAACCTTACCTCTTATTTTCAGTAACATTTTCACTGGTCCCCTGATTTCAATTGCTGAATAGAAAGAGGGAGAAGAGGGTGAAAGGAGGTGGGGTAGGAGAAGGTGTGGGGTAGAGGTTAGTAGGAGTGGGATAGCAGAAGGAGTAGCGATAGGGGTAAGCAGGTGGCGGAAGGGAAGAGGGATGTAAAGAAATTAAGTGGTGAGAGCAAGAAGAGATTTTTCAGTGTGTTTTGTCTGTTGCACTGCTATGTCAATATTAACAAATTCCATTCAATTCCAAGAAGTGTTCTTGGCTGAACGATAATAGGGGTCTGACCGCACTTGCCAATAGAGGGACACTCCCCATGAGTCATTGAGAAATACAGATCAGACATGTCTTTTAAAACCCAATAATTCACACTCAAAGTCCTGCATTTCTATTTCATCTCTTTGAATTACAAGCTGTTTTGGGAAAAGCAATACCCAAGAGGGAGAGCTCTGGCAAGATTTTATGAAAACCAATTATGCAATTCTGAGCTGATGGAAGTTGAGCAAATTGAGGTTTGTTAGTTTAGGGCATAATGCTGTTTTTCCTTCATCTATTATAAAATTGAGGCCAGTGCAGATTACAGTTTTTGGAGTTTACTGGCACTCTGCACTATTCTGTGTTTGATTAGCTAGATCTCAGATCCCCAGTATTAAGCTCTTTATACTTAGGGCTTAAAGGTTTAATGTTTGATCACATGGCGTCCCTTTTAAACGCATTTTTAATGTGCACAAATTACATTAATTGTTCATTGCTGATTTTGTTCTTGCAGTCACCTAGTTTATCGTTGTGCTTCTGTTATTTTCCTTATTTAACAGAGTTGTCCTGATAGCAAGTCATTTAAAATCACAATTGATTGGTAGCAAAGAAAAAAAAAATCCAGTCTTTAGTTATTAATTTTCTTTTTCTTAGGATGCAGAGCTTAACAACTACTAATTAACATTTAAAGGGAGTGTACCCCCGTCCCGGTGCGTATTTTGTGTTTTATGTAGCGTGTTATTGTGTCAGTGCACAGGGTGTGGGATTGTTGGTATTTAAAATGTATGTATTTGGGCACGGGTGTGTAAAGTAGTTCATGCGCAGACTGAATAATTAACAAGCAATCGAGTCCTACAGGAAGACCGTTGCAGTCACCTAGTTTTTAAATATATATATATATATATATACACTACAGGTCAAAAGTTTTAGAACACCTCCCATTTTTCCAGTTTTTATTGAAATTTACGCAGTTTAATGTCTCAATGTACTCTGAAATTAAAGCATAGAACAAATAAACAATTGGAGATAAAAAAAGAAATCATGGAATCGTTTTGTTTAACAAAATTTAATCTAAATTTTTGACTCATCAAAGTAGCCACCTTTTGCAGATATAACAGCCGAACACACTTGTGGCATTCTTTCTACAATGGAAATCAAAGTTCTTCCCAACACTGTTGCAGAAGTTCCACAAATGTGTTGCACTTGTAGGTTGCTTTGCTTTCACCCTTCTGTCCAGTTCATCCCAAACCAGCTCGATGGGGTTTAAGTCTGGAGACTGTGCTGGCTATTCCATGATTTGAAGCCTACCGTCTTGTTCTTTTCTTCTAAGGTAGTTCTGACATAGCCTGGAGATATGTTTTGGGTCATTATCTTGCTGTAGGATGAACCCCTGACCAACTAGGCGTATACCAGAGGGTATTGCATGGCGCTGCAAAATGCTGTGGTAGCCGTTTTGGTTCAGGGTGCCACTCACTCTGTGCAAGTCGCCGACTCTGGATCCAGCAAAAGAGCCCCAGACTATCACTCTTCCTCCTCCATGTTTGACAGTTGGTGTCACACACCGAGGAACCATCCTTTCGCCTACTCGATGGCGTACAAAAACCCTGCGTGATGAACCGAAGATTTCAAATTTTGATTCATCGGTCCATAAGACCTTCTTCCAGTCTTCAGTAGTCCACTGGCGGTGCTTCATGGCCCAGGCAAGCCTCTTTTTCTTATTTTGCCATCTTAGCAATGGCTTTCTTACTGCCACTCGACCTGTCAAACCTGCAGCGCGAAGTCTTCTCTTCACAGTTGAAACTGAGACTTGCTTACTTCGACCAGTGTTAAGCTGTGCTTGAAGCTGTTGTCCTGTGAGCCGCCTATCACGCAAGCTGTTGACGCTCAGAAACTTGTCTTCTGATTCTGTTGTGGCTTTGGGTCTGCCAGACCTCTTCCTGTTAGAGTTTCCTCCAGTTTCCAAGTGCCTTTTGATGATGTAGGAAACTGTACTCACTGACACCTTGGCTTTCTTTCAGTTTTTGGTAACCTAAACTTTTTTTTTAACCTCTGGCAGTTTACCACTTACCTTTGTACCATTTCAGGTTATTCACTGGACTTGAACTGCTTAAATTTCAATAAAAACTGGAAAAATGGGGGTGTTCTAAAACTTTTGACCGGTAGTGTGTGTGTATAATATATATATATATATATATATATATATATATAATATATAATCTCACATATCACACAGAGCTCTTTTTTATTTGCCATTTTTTAAAGTGTCGCGCAATTTCTGGTGAGGTGGTTAATAAGTGCAAGGTATTTTGTCATTTGTAGTGAATATGAACATCTGATTTCTGTATCCAAAGACATGTCAACAAATACTCGCTCAAATATTCGGATAGTTGTCCCAGCACTAATATTGCGTGTGTTCTCTATCATGGTCTAGTGCTTGTGCTTAGTTCATCATTTTACCTTGATGTCCTCTCTAAGTTTAACATCTGAATGTCTGAAGTGACATGGTTTGGAGAATGAGCCCCAGCAGTCTGCCCCTCTGATTTTTGTGGAGTGATTTTCCATTTACTAACTCAGTCACCACAGTTACAAAACACAAATTGGTAGGCTGATTAAGATGAGAATAAATGATACTGTCGGGAGAACAATGGGGTAAATGCAGGGGATCTTTGACTATTTTGTGTAGTGTCCGGTTTTAAATTGGATTGTTGACGGCAGGTATTGGAAGATGAGATTGAGTTTTACGCAGGTTTTATGGTGCAGATGGAAATGAGGCATACAAGAATTCTGATAATTGAGCTGCTGAGGTCACGGCCATCACACAATTCACCACAGTTGGTTGAGAGAGGCTCAGGACAGAGTGACAGGCAGGCAGTACTCGGCTCAGGACTAAGATGCTGATGCAAGGATTCTCAGGAGTTCTGTACACTGTATTTGCTGCATCTCCTATTCCCCAGAGCTCTCAGGACAACACTAATTTAAAGGACAAATCTAGAATGTGGGAATGTTGTCACAGCCAACAATGGAAAATTTACTACAGAAGTCGTTTCACCTAAGGCATACCATAAGGCTGTGGTTCCCAAACTTTTTAAGATTGCGCCACCTTATTCAGTGTGATGTGCTGATGACTGACTGGTATAATCTTTCCCCCATTGTCAACCATTTCATTTTCATTTAGGTAGCGTACATAACAGATCAAATGGGCCTCACCTGCCGCATCAGTTGCTTTGTCCAGTAGCAGCACCAATTCAGCTCCCCTGATTTTCATGAGTAACCGCTGAAGCATGTCTGAAAACGCTTCTTGAATTGTAGCAGACACCCGGAAGGAAGCTTTTAGTGCCTTTTTTGTCACTGATGTTGTCTGAACCATTAATAGTTTCTGTTTCTCAAAAGCACTGCGCTTTCTTTAAAAAAGAATCTCGAGGTTTATCTGCAATGTCTTTGTGATTTGTATCTAAATGGTGCTTTAATTTGATTGGCACCATCCTTTCCACAACAAAATAGAATAACAGATGACACGTTGTGACCTTTCTTTTCCATTTTTAACATTGACAGTAAAGCCAAAAGAAATGTAATGTAGGTTATATTTTTGTGATCTGCTCAGAGACGTGGATGTGGATGCCTGAACTCAGTCACTCTTGTGTCTTTCTTTTAACGCTACGCCAAAAAATCTCAGGTTGTCGCAAAAGTGTCTCACTGGTATGTTGAAATGGTTGTGTTTCAAACTCCTTGCTAAGAACACGGCCCCCTAACGCTAATTGGCTGTATTTTTCACACGCATTACGGCATCATGTTGTCTGCTAAAGCCACTTAGCTGTTATAGGATGCCGTAATGCGTGTGAAAATGCAGCCAATTCGCGTTAGTGGGGGGTGTCATTAGCAATGAGTTTGAACAAAAAAAAAAACACCACTAGTTCAATATACAGTAAGACACTTTTGCGACAACCTGAGATTTTTGTGGCGATTTGCTTAATTAGACCTTTTTAATTTGTTCTCAGCTCCTAAAACATTACAGGGCTCAAGTTGCTTATGAAATGTTATAGCTAAATTAAAATCTGCAACTGTTTAAGAGCTGAAAACAAGTAAAAGGGGCTAATTCAGCAAATTATTAGTTCAATTAGTAATTGAGCGCTCAGTTGGAATGAAAACCAGAAGACTTTTTGTGGCAATTTGCTTAATTAGACCTTTTTAATTTGTTCTCAGCTCCTAAAACATTACAGGGCTCAAGTTGCTTATGAAATGTTATAGCTAAATTTAAAATCTGCAACTGTTTAAGAGCTGAAAACAAGTAAAAGGGTCTAATTCAGCAAATTATTAGTTCAATTAGTAATTGAGAGCTCAGTTGGAATGAAAACCAGAAGACACCTGGGACCAGGGTTGTGAAACCCTGTTATAGACTCTTGCCCTTTGCTGTCTTTTTAAATGGTTTCTTAAAGTTTTTTTTCATTAGAACAATTCAGGCTCAGAAAGTGCCCCGTGTCCCTTTAAAAATGTGTCCAAATGCCAGCGCTTCTCAGAATGGAAATCACAAAAGAATATTCAACAGCATCGCGCTCGCAGCTGGACAAAATCCGATAGATCCTGCTCTCAGTTTCCAAGAGGGGAGCTATAGAAACAGCAGCCCATCAATCCCCCCTCCCCCTCTCCTCCTCTCCATTCTTTTTTTTTGGTTGTGTGTTTTTTTTTTTTTTAATTAGTCTATCATTCTGGCTTAATCTCAGGGATGTGACAGTGCGGAGCAGAGAGAGAGAGAGAGAGAGAGAGGGAGGGAGGGAGCTGTGGAGATATGAAACTGTACTGTATCACAGATACCTTGGTTCCTGCGCTGCAATGAAAAAGCGCTCTCTTTTCTAGGTAGCTGCAGAACGAGTCAGGTGATTTTGATTTGAACTTGAATTTTTCTGACCGCATCCTCTGCAGACGTGTATCTGCACAACAGTAAGGTAGAGTAATAGGTGCTTGAGAATGGGGAAGGTAGATGCCTAGAAGCATCCTGGATATGTTTTGTTTCTGCAGGTAGGGTTCAGTAACAGATAGAGAGAGGAATGTGTTGAAGAGATGTCTAGCTTTGGAAAACTTACCGATTACTTTAACCGCCGCAAATCAAGGGAGGAGCTTTGCGCAGGGAGGAGTGGCCAGCGAAGAAGCGGCAGCTACTGCTGTACCATCTCAGAAGCCAGGTACGAAAGCAATGTTCATATTATTATTATTATTATTATTATTATTATTATTATTATTATTATTATTGATCCAAGAGCCAGCAAATTCAGTTATTTCACTGTTTCTAAATTTGGGCCGTTAGCAATAAATAGTTTTACTCGTGTGTAATGCAGATAGTAATACAACGTGGGGAATTTTATACAATATATTAATTCCAAACTGAGGACATTCGAGGAAATACATAAATATAAGAACAGACTATGTTCTTCATACTGGTAGTTTTTGCAAATTTCTCATTCTCCTGTGGTCATACAAAAAAGTAATGGGTAGTATAGCATCCCAGCGTGTGTGTGTGTGTGTGTGTGTGTGTGTGTGTGTGTGTGTGTGCAGGTATCCACTGAAGAACAGTCATATAGTCTCCCATATCTGTATTCTGCTGTGCCTTTCTGCTCTGGAGGCCTGGGTTTGAATCCAGCTCATGTGAAATGAGTTTGGTGATCTTGGTTTAGTGGAATCCAAAACACAAAACCACTCTATCGGTAGAGAGTTAACACAAAGGGCAGTGTCTGCTTTGACTGAATGGCAGGCAGGGGTGTTCAGGTCTGGACAGAGGTGCTCTCTCACTTGCAGAGCTGTGAAAGGAAGCTCTCGCTATGTCCATCATTTGAGCATTACATTAAAAAAAAACTATACCTTCTACTGAAGCGACTAGAATATTTTCAGTTACTACAGGCTCAAAGACTAAATCAAAAAATGCCTGTTTTGTATATAATATGTACTGTACAGCTATGTAAAGTTTTACATCACCTAGAATTTTAGGATTGAGAAAAAAAAAAAAAATATAAACATAATGTTGATCTTTTATGTAACATCATGTAGTCAAAGAATTTACAAAATGATATTGCAAAAGTCTACTGGAAGCCATAATAGATTTCAAAATGTAACATTTTTCTATTTTTGCAAGTTTTTCCTTAAGTGTATGGAAAGCTACATAGCGCTATGTAATTCAATATGTTAACATTAAATTATTCAGTAGGTATCATTTGACTTTATGAAACAAAATGAGCTCATTCTATAGAGTGATGCAAACTTTTGGCCCTAGCTTGATGTTGATATCACACAGTACATCTTTGCCTTTTTTTGGTTTTGTCATTTTCTTTGTCGACGTTGTTTACACACACTGTACATTTGTTCAAAACGTCAATGCACCCATGCATAATTCACACACTAGATTCTATCCAAACGTCTGAACAGTTTTATATTTGATCCTGCTATTTCCTGACTTATAACACATCCACTATGGTATGAAATTCAATAGTCTTAGAGAAGGCTTTTGAAATGTTCCCAATTAAATTTTTTTGCCATCTTAAATATACCCTGCCTGGACCTGTACCTAATATTTGGGTGGGTCACCATTTGCCCTGATCACAGCCTTGACGCAATGTGGCATAGACTCCCAAAGGTGCTGGAAAATGTCTTGAGGGATCTGTTCAGTAAATAATATTTCATGCAGTTGGTGCAGAGAGGTAGACGGAGGATCATGATGACAATCGTTCAAGTTCATCCCAAACATGCTCAATCGGATTGAGATCCAGAGATTGTTGACACCATGGAAGATGCCTGAAGTCTCTGTCATGCACCTCAAACCATTCGCACTTTCGGTTGAAATCCTTTATCCTTTCAAGCGACTGATTTCCAGTGACAGCTTAATTACTAAACTGTAAACAGAACGCAGTGCCGTGGTTCAAGCAGCAGCGCTGTTGTCCCGTAGCTGGAGGGTGATGAGGTCATTGAGGTGGCAGGTGGATTTGGGGAGGTATAGAAGAAGGCTGTAGACCCAGATTTGAATCCTGTTGACACCTTTTCATGTTTGTTATTATATCATGCTGAAAGCAGTTCAGATAATTGGGTTGCTATATTTAACTAATAATAAATGCTCCCAGTGGTGCACCAGACCATGTCTACACGACAATGTGTTCTAAGCATGATGTAATTATATTGGGTTCATATGCCTTGCAGTATTGGTGGAGATGCCTGTACTAATGCCCATCTGCACATCAAGCTTTTTTACTTCTAGGGTGATGGATAAACAATGCACAATATGTGCCAATGACCTGCCGTATGGTTAATCTTTGATTCCAGTTTACTAGGGCAGAATGCTTGGTGTAATATTTGTGCATTTTGACCAGCCATTGTTCATGGCTTTCTGCCCCGAAATCTCTGTCATGCTCCTCTAAATATTTGGCATTATTCCGGCCTTCCAGAGTAATCATGGGACCCAGAGTATAAAAGGTGAATATGCCCCACACCAGGGCGATACCAAATGCAATCGGGCACAGTGTACCTAAATACTTAAGTGATTACTACAGTGAGAAGTGTACTCGCTGTATCATCTAACTCTAGCTATTGTGTGACTAATAAATTGGTCTTTGCTCTTTTATTTACGTACTGCTTCTGCTCTGAGTCATTCAGTGCCAGGCTTCTATCGCTGTGCTGTCAATGGGAACCTTTGTGACGTTTATTTCTCCTAAAGGACTGTACTGTATTGCTTATTAGAATCCGAATGAAAGTGAATGGCAGAGAGCTTCCTCCAGTTTGACTGTAGACATCACAGGGGTTGTTGCAGTGTACTGAAATGTATTTTAGCCTGAGGAAATGTTGTATGCAGGGATACTGCAATGCTGTTGGTCTCCCTGGTTACAGAAAAAAATGCTCTGTACATTTGAGCCGAGACACTGCAATGCTGAATTCATTATACATCACAGTTTCAATTAGAACTTTTAAGAAGAATTGCAGTCATGAGTCAGTAATTCCATTACCGTAGATGCATTTTTATCAAGAACCTCACATTTTGTTTTGTCATTTTGTTTTTGAGGAGCAGAACTGTATAGCTGATTTGGTCAGGCTTACCCTTAAGGATATTGTACGATATTGCTAAGGACATAGTTATCACAAGCTTTTGAGTGTATCTGACCCAGGGGTATATAGAATCGTCTGGCTGTCTGACCGTTGGTCACACGTGAAGGACTTGGTGCATGTCTGTGCTGTGCAGTGGTGACGGACGTGGTGCGTGTCTGTGCTGTGCAGTGGTGAAGGACGTGGTGCGTGTCTGTGCAGTGGTGAAGGACGTGGTGCGTGTCTGTGCTGTGCAGTGGTGAAGGACGTGGTGCGTGTGTGTGCTGTGCAGTGGTGAAGGACGTGGTGCGTGTCTGTGCAGTGGTGACGGACGTGGTGCGTGTCTGTGCTGTGCAGTGGTGAAGGACGTGGTGCGTGTCTGTGCTGTGCAGTGGTGACGGACGTGGTGCGTGTCTGTGCTGTGCAGTGGTGACAGACGTGGTGCGTGTGTGTGCTGTGCAGTGGTGACGGACGTGGTGCGTGTCTGTGCTGTGCAGTGGTGACGGACGTGGTGCGTGTCTGTGCTGTGCAGTGGTGAGGGACGTGGTGCGTGTCTGTGCTGTGCAGTGGTGAAGGACGTGGTGCGTGTCTGTGCTGTGCAGTGGTGAAGGTAATGATCTAGGTGGGGTGCTGGCTCTGTGGCTGGAGCGAAAATTTGCCAGTTTGTTTATTATGAAGAAACTACAATGGCAGGGATAAAAAAAGGAAAAAAGCAATGTCTACTTTTGTACTGTTTCTGCCTGAAATACACACATGAAAAAGTGTATGATTTTAAGTTTGACATCCTCTGCTTTATAGTTAATTCAGTAGACCAAAGTAAAGCCTTCACAACCTATTCTGCAATATTACAGTTTTACATATAGTTTTAGGATAAATAACGTTGGAAATTGCTTTAATTTTTCAAGAATTAGCTGGGAATTGTGCAGCATGTGATTGGAACATGCAAGTGAAAGTAGTTTTTGTAGTAATTTTAATTTAGATACGTTAGCAATGTACTTTAGAGTAGATATTGTATAAAGTAATATGATTGATTAACCTATTATGTTTGACCTGTTGTCAGAGCAATAACATTTTTTTTTAATCTTGCAAAACACCAGATTTTTGTCTCCAGTTTATTATAGAAAGGCTTGGGAAGTTGAGAGGGGCTGCTGTAAGTTTTTAAAATGAGAAACAGTATTATAGAAATGCATGAAAAAACTGAAGTGCATATGTCATCCTATATTTTCTTTATTTTTCATATGATAACTAAGTATTTTTAGGAAAAAATAGCAATGCGCCCACCAGTAAAAGTGTTCAGGCATAGGACATTAGCCGAAGAAACTGAGTCTGTCGAAGATCTTTTATTTGGGCTTAAAAAAACCTGTTTGGCAGCAGTAAGAAATGCACCTACAGCATGCCTCTCAAAGATGGCACATTTGAATATTTTCCCTCTGTTTACTGTCATGCCATGTATTTCATTTAAAAACTTTTCATTTACATTTAAACACATTGGAGTTAGAACATGCATATTTAGACACAGTGCTACACTTTTAATCAAGCACTTAATAAGATGATTATGCAATGTAAATAAAGTGATCGCCTGAATTAACTTGAATGCTTGCTGCTGTCATTTTCAGAACATTTTCTAGTTTTAATAAAATTCAAATGAACAACATGCTGTTTTAATAGCATTACAGTGGGATTTGTATAATTAGTTGTTTGCAAGAAGCCATTTGAAATATTGTCAGGAAAATATCAGGAGAAATATTTGCTTTGTATTTGTTATTAAATGGCGATCAGACATTGTGTCATTGTTAGTAGTTATTTGTAACATGTATCAGTTGATTGATGTAAGTGTATTATTGCAACGTTCTGATACTGTATGTAAAGTGTGATTGGATAGTCAGATTTTCATGACCATTTAAACCCCCGCCCCACCCGAACTACTGGTACTCACATCTTGAGCACCCTGTTGTCCCCCAAGGTTTGGACATTGCCCGCCAGAGAATGTAAATGAGTACCCCTGTTTTAGAATAAAGGATTTATAAAAATACCATAAAGCAGCACTCGCCTTTTTATAAAAACTGATTTTATAAAAATACCTTAACGCAGCACTCGCCTTTTAGAACAAAGTTATTGCCTTGGAATCTAATCCCCAGAATCGAATAATCTCAATTACTTAGGGTAAATAATATTAATACTGCTAAGTTTCAGGACAATTGGGTAAGCGTTTCAACTGATAACAGTTGAATGTGACAGAAGTACATTTAACCGCCTCCATTATGTTCTCTTCCCAGAGGGTTTCATCCTCAGCGGGGGATAATGACATAATATTGGAGCTACCCAGAACCACTCAATAATTTCAAGTACCATAAAATGTTAAAGGAATGAAAAAAAAGCAACTAAAATGACATTTGAAGCTGACATTTACTGAATTGCTAAACAATTACTTGTAAACTTAACTGAACGTTGAAGTGATTATTTTTTTCTGATCTCTGCAATATGAAAGCCTCCCATGTGACCGTGTTTCCAGTCTGGCTCTGCAGGAACACTGTTGACTCTATGTAGGGCAGTGCAGGGCCTGCTCATCCCACAGGCTGCAGTCTGGAAGGTCTTCCAGTAAAACTACACACCTTCCATTTTCCTTGCTATATATGTGCTGTTTATTGCTACATCTGTCTTTGTGAACCAAAACATTGTGCTGGTAAACCATGTAGCTGGGGCTCCATAATGCACACAGCACTGTGGTTTTAATACTAAATAAGAAGCAGCTGATCATGTTTAGTGCTCTATATTAAGGTGCAGGATAATAATAGTGCTGGAGAGCTGAGAATGGACTGTTTTAACTAGTGCTCATTGTTAAGGTGCAGGGTGATGACAGGGCTAGAGAGCTGAGAATGGAGTGTCTTGGTGCTCATTTAGAGTCTGGTAGCAGTGCTAAAAAGCAGATTGTGTTTTGCTGGTTATTGAGGTTGCTTAGCAACATGTTGCGCTGTTAATTTATTCCTAATCCTCAGTGACAGGTTGAGGATGAGTTTAGTCTGAGCATGTATAGACACTTTAGGACAAAGAGCATTTTTCTTTTGTTTTTCTGTTACTTTTAGAGTTTTACATGTACAGTGTGACATAAACCACATATCTGACTGTGATAAAATTTGCTTTAGAACTTTCTTTAGCACAAGTTACTGAGAATGTCTGTCTGTCACACTTACAGTTTTACATGTGTGTACTGTGGATGTAGGTCCTGGTAACCTACTTTATGTGCAAACAGATCTAATTTTTTCAGGAGTTTGCTAATAACCAATGTAAGTATTCAAAACAGAAGAAATGTTGATGCAACAAATGTACGTTTTCCTGGGTAACTTGAAATAAAGGTATTTCATTGATTACAATAGGATTATATATATATATATATATATATATATATATATATATATATATATATATATATATATATATATATATATATATATATATACTGTATATATAAAATATACTTAGGGCTTCTGTTTTTCTGTGTTTTACTCTCCTTTAAGAATTAAATTTATACCTGTTTAGCCATTCGTGTATCTATTGCCTCCCATTGTGTCCTGGTCAGATAATAAGCGGATATCAACAGAAGTGATGTTAAGTGGCTTTGACATAAATAAACAGTTTCTGTTACCATGGTGACAGTACCAAATTACAGTTTTATATATATCCATCTGATTATGCAGAAGGACTTAAGTAGTTTTTTGTTGCCACATTTTTTGTTGCCATAGTGACAGTACCATGGTTACCAGCAGCACGATTTCTGTTTTTTGTTTTGTTTCAGGTCGTTGGAAAGGAAGCTGCAGAGACCTCTCCTGGCCAAGTCACGCACTCTTCCCAGCATCCCCCAGTCCCCCATCTTCTCTAGAGTTCACCACTCCAATCTCCTGAGCAGCAGTCAAGAGCTGGCTCCCTCTGTGAGGATACCGCTGTCCAGCTCCAACCACCGCAAGGGCTGCACGCTGCCATCTGCAGGTAGGGAGGGTAACACCATCTCTGTATCTGCCACAAGGTGATATATCCCTGGTGACAGGGATGTAGTGGAGGCGGTCATATGTCTGTATGTCCCTTTGTAGATATAAGAACATGTACAAATGCTGTTCGGCCTCCTAGTAGCTGACTGCCCACTGTCTGTCGCTTTTTTAACCAACCAAAAGTACAATCATAAAGAAGCCAGCAACAGCAAGGGTAATCCTGTCCAGTTAGGTTTTTAAATGTAGATATAAGAATACGATGAAGGATTAGTAGACAAGTGTGTATTTCAAGGAAGCTGTGACAGCACACGTAAAGAGCAAATTCTCTCCGAATTAAAATGTAAATTGCTTGGAAACGCTTTAAAAGATAGATATTCTGGATACCAACAAATTAGAATGTATTACATCACCATGTTCTGGTTAGATATCTGTTCTCACCTCAGGGGACTTTGGAATTCTGCACCATAATCATAATCTGCTTACCGCATAGTAAATATCGAGCCAACAAAAACTGGTCAGCTTAACAACTGAAGCCATCGGTGCAATCTTCTGTTATCTTAAGAACCGTAGCTTATCATAAGAACATGTACCATAGGAATGCCCACCCAGCTCCTTGTTGATCTCAGAACTGTGTCGAGTAGTGCAGTTTCACCACTATGTTGTACAACCTAGTTGTAACTTCCCTTGATTTAACAGGCAAGAAATTAAATACAGGCCAGTCGAGGGACCAACACAATGTGACCCTAATAAGACCTTGCTGCTGAAACCGCTGAAGGTACAATTTCTTGTATAAAAATACAATTATTGTAAAATTAGTTTACCCAATTCATTTACACTGATTTGACCATTTTTTTTCTCATTTTTTATTTTACTTTTCTTAACAGAAACTGTTCTGATTTACTGATGTAGTCTTTATTTCTTTTCTATATGTACAAATGATGTATCCAAGTTTTAAGCAGAGAAGTCCATTGGTACAGCATGCTGGTCTTATTGATAAGGTTTGATGCACTTGTGACTGCTGATGGTGGCATTCAGGGGTGACATTCTCAACAGAAAAGTGCAGGTACTCGTATGTGCAGCTGGGTGTAAACATTGAGACATTTATGAATATAAAATAAGCCTTAAAAAACTGATAAAATATAACCAATTCACCGTAAGCAAAGAAGCTGAAAATACTGAAAGCTTTGTACCCTCTGCTTGTATCACTCAGTCATGTACTGTAATATAACACTGAAGTTAAACCTTAAATGATTAAGAAATCACATTATGCAGTTACTGCTTTAGAGAGGCAGTTTAGTTTCAAGATATCCTAAAAAAGGGATGATGTTATAAAAAAGGTATAGAAAAACCAACTGTGCTATGAAAAAATGATACAAAAAGGTTGACGTCAAACAATGCACAATATGGGCTAAAATACCCCTGTAATTTTTAATGTAACAGGCACTAACAGCAGGGTGTCACCCCCATACTTTCCAGACCCTGGGTACTCACCTACAACAGGACCTGGCCATGCTACAATGATAGCCTTGGATTAGAACATATATCTCTGTTTCTCTCTTTAAAAATAAAATAAAATAAATAAATAATAATAAAAAAAAAAATTACTTCTTATTTCTCCTTAGAGCCCTGTGTTTTTTGCAAATACGAAATACAACGAAATGGAACATATAAAACGAACAATTATTATAAAAAAAAACATAGAATGACATTTTTAAATTGGCAGGTTTATACAAAAAATACTTTAAATAAATACTTGCAATTGTAGTCACCAAGGCTCAGCCGTATAATTTGAAACGAGTTGTTTGGGAAAGAAGAGACGTGTGTTTCTAAAATGCCTAAACCACGCAAAACAATTAAACAACGCTGTAAAGAATTTGAGCATGAGGGGATGTCTGCAGCTGACTGTGACAAAATAATGATGTGCAGATTTTGAAACTGTCGGCTGGAATGGGAGTTGAAAGATACCGATGTTAAGCATCATTAGCTGTTTACTCATTTTGGGGAAAATATGGCTTGTTTGCTTTGCTGTATTTTGCATTAGTATGCTAATTATTTGTTTTATTTCCAGTGGTGCAAACTTTGCACTGGAGCAAATGCTGTTTTGGTTTTGAATGGATTTGAATGAATGAATCTGCTTTGCTTAGTGTTTAAATACTGAGAAACCCCAAGCTTATTGTATACTGGAGCCCTGCTTCAGTGCAATGGGATTGAAATACAATACTATCGGCTTATTTAATGGGTAGAGCTGTATGTGCAATTATTATGACAGCCCCACAATAGTAGAGCAGTATAAATACATATTTTGTATTTTATTTTATTTTATTGTATTTTTATGCAGGGCATGGGCAGTGTCAAAATGTCCCCCCCCCCCCATACTATTATTGATATACATCTATTTTGAGTTGTTTTATTAATGTGTATCTGTAATAAAACAAAACCAAATGAAATTTGTGAAAAATGATCCTACAGTATAGATTGATTACCATGATCCTGGTATTGTGGTTTCTGCACAATTAAAAAGTGGCAAAGGACACATTTTCATAAAGTAATATCATTACTGTGGTATACTTGAGCATTTTTTTTTTTAAATGTACACACAAATGAAAATTCAAATGTAACTTTAAGTAAACTTCATAAAAATTTAGAAAAGGGGGCATTGCACAAAAAAGAAACACCACACCGTTTTTGTTTTTGTTTATTACTGTCCTTTTATACCTTGCAAGTTGGACCAGTGTTTGAAAAGCACACCTGGGTCATTCTGTGTCAACTCAACCACCGCTTCCCACCTCAAGATTTAGATTCTGCTTATATTTTGTGTAGTGGAAGATACAGGTCAGGCCAAAAAAAAAAGGCAAATTCCTGAGTGATTTTTAAAAAAATTTTTTTTTAGGTGCATGCTCCTTCTAAAGTAGACGACATATCACTTTCAAATTGCTTAGGTGTGCTCATAATTTAACTGACTTTCTGTTTGTAGCTCTGCTACTGTCTACCTACTTTACGGTCTGATTTAATGACCCCACAAAAAGGATTCAGAATGAAAGTATCGAAAATGGCCCCATCTTTGAAGGGCTGAAACCCCTTGTGGGACACAAGTTAACAAACTGACCTTTGGTGGGCTTATAGATGACGATATGAAGGACTTGTGGTAAAATAATTAACTTGGTAATCTGTTTCCTTCACAGTTTAATAAATGTACAAACATGAACACGCAATTATGAGACTGATTACCAAGTCAGTTATTTCACCACAAGTCGTTCAAATGCTCATCTATAAGCCATGAATGCTGGTTTCAGAACTTTGCACGAATCCATTTTTAAAGATGGCAACAAAGAAGAAATAAGAGGTCAGCAGTACCTCTGTAGCCCCGTGACAAACCACTAATAAAGAAGATTATACACATTTTCTAAAGTAGAAGAGCTATCCCTTTCAAATTGCTTAGGTGTCCTCATAATTTAACTGACTTTCTGTTTGTAGCTCTGCTACTGTCTACCTACTTTACTGTCATTCAGCCCACCTATTCTCACCCGGTTTCCAGCAGCTGAATGGTCTCAAAACATGTGAAACTTAAAGCAAGGTTTTACTGAATCCCAGAAATGTAGAAAAAATAAGACCCTCTAACTTTAAACACATGGAACATTATTACAAACGAGTGGTTTGGTTACTCAGTTACTTGTTATAAAAGGCCATCAATTCTGCCTTACAGCTTCTTTGTGATCCTCGCACTGGTTTCTTTGGAATGTTTGCTGCTTTTGTGTGGCCTAGACAGGAAGCCAAGGCCAAAAATCACACTTGTATATAAAAATGTCCAGGTATGTGAATTGCTGAAAGCATAGCTATGAAGACTTCTAGATGACTAATCTATACAAAGCTGACAAAACGGTCTTCAACATTTATATTAAGAGCTTTTGGCAGAAGCCTGCACAAACTGTACTGCTGAGGAGAGTAGCAAGGCTTACATGGAACCAGGCCCACCGAGAGGGTGAGGAGGATGGGGAAGAGGGACTGCATGTTACAGTAACCCTGCACAAAGACCCTTTGCGTTCCCACCACCACATTTAAAAATGAAACAACAACAAACTACAGTACCGTACACCGAGCCGATGTGCTTCTGTTGTGTAATGGGATTGTGTAACTAGGGATGGGCCCCGGTAAAAAAAATAAAAATTCAGTGGTGACCTTAATATCACCGTATAGCCTACAGCACAACAAGTTATAAAATGAAGGCTTACAAAAAAGTTGAGTACTACTACAATCCACAATAGAAAGTTAGTCACTGAACCGTTTAATGGAGCAAAGCACTAAAAATGAATGGGATTTTTTTTTTTTGACGGCTCACTGGACAGAAAGACGCTTGCTTGTCTACTGTCAAAGTGAGTTCCAGTATCAAACACGAGCACATCTAGTCTGCTGAGTGCTGAACACGCCTTCATCTCTCAAAATACACTAGCAGCTCTTTTGCTACAGACAATAACAACAACAAATTAAACCCACCAGGGTCGACAGAAATGCAGGATCGCTGCAAGCCCATATCAAGCTAAGTATGATCATGATAATAAATGAGTTAGGCTGCGTTTGCATAACCTTTGTTAGTTTGCAGTTTTTGGATATGATGACAGTTGTTTTTTTTTTTGTTTTTTTTGTATGTTCTCTTCACAATTAACAGTTCATTTCCTAGAAGTGCTTACTATAGCTACATATTTATAATTTAAAAAACAAAAACAAAACTAGTTTATTTCAGTTCAGTCACATTTAAAAATAGATATCCTATGTATTATGTTTTCTGATCTCTGTATGCTGCTGATCAAGCTTGAACCGCACATTTTATTGTGTTGGTTGTATTTGTAATTTCTAAATTATTGCCCCTATTACATTTTGGTGGTGGTCTCAATGGGTAAATTTCCTGGTTAAATAAATACATAAATAAATACTTTAAACAATTTTATTTACAGTTAAGGATAATAAAAACAATAGCATCAGTAATAAAACAAATTTTAAATTCAATGGATGTATTAATTTTAACAATTTTAATATGCGATTTAAAACCGAGATTAACTAAGATTAATTTTTTTAATCGTGAGATTAATCGCGATTTAATTTTTAATAACGCTTGACAGCCCTAATATATACATCTCTCCCGTGGTAACTGTAGGTCCCAGGCCTGCTACCTTTCCCTCTGGTACTTTGTACAATGAACAAGGTTACCTTTCCCAATTCACTAGCAGTTGCTGGGCTCAGCTCTGCTTCGGGTCTGACTGTTCGCAGTCCTCCCCGCAGTGTTTCCTTGCCGCTCTGGTTTCTGCTTGCAGTGCCATTGCGAAGGCTGTCAAGGCTCTGACAACGGGCTTCCTCCAGTCTTAGGGCTGTGTCGGTTTGCCAGAAGCTATATAAGTGGGCATCCTTATATATTGCTTCTTCAGTAACTTTTAGGTTACAGACCCCCATCCATTCCCAATGAACGAGGTTACTGTACCGGTACCGCAACGTACCGAGGAAACCTGCCGTGTGCTCTGTGCACGCTACCGTGCGTACCATACAGTGTGTACCGTGCACCGTACCGTGCGTACCATGCCCGGTGCACCTTACCATGGGTACCGTATTGTGCTGTGTGCATCGTACCGTGGGTACTGTATCATGTGTACAGTACTAGGTGCATTGTACTGTGTAAACCGTATGGTGTGCTCCGTACAAGTGTACTGCATCATTTACACAGTGCACCGTGTGTACAGTGCCGACTGTAGCGTACAGTACTGTACTAGTGCTTACTTAAGAGTAACCAACGTTAAACAGTACCATCCCTGGTCCAGTACTAGCAGATTGGTCAGGGTGACTCGCCCTTATTACAGTGCTATTGCTTGTTACATAAGCGACATTGCTGCGTGCGCTGTCCAAACAGCAGATTGGTGGTAACGAGTACTATATACAGTACTATTGATACAACTGAGTGGTTGTTTAAATTATTCATTCTTGCGATGTGTGCAAGTCTGGTCTCCACATGGAGGACGGGCACGGCAGATGCCTGTTTGGGTCCAGAGCATGCTCATCAGCCTTAACTCCTGTGAGTTCTGTGCGTCTTTTTTGAAGAGCATGCTGGAGTATTTGAGATTACTTATATATATATATATATATATATATATATATATATATATATATATATATATATATATATATATATATATATATATATATATATTCGCATGCTTCCACCTTTGTTAAAATATGCACTAGCAAACTTGCCACAGAATGACTGGAGATGGGTCACTTGCTGCCCCTTTATCCCACTGACACTCATGACATGAAAGGGGCCTAGTCGATCTACATTCCTAAAAATAAATCACATTTTGGGGTGTCACTGCACTTGTGAGGTGGCTTGATCAATAGTCTTTGCATAAATTGGCAGCCTGTTTTCAGGGTTAGATTTTCCAAATTGGAAATATCTAATGCAATGTTGCTACATAATGCCACAGGTGCAGTGTCTTTTATCTTTCCAATTTAAACAATTTTCATCTGAATTTTGTGTATATAATCACCGTGGCTGTTTTATGTTAATAAAAGTTTCTAATAGAACAAAAAGAAGGCTTCCTATTTGACAGCCTGGGGTGAGCCCGGACATGTAAGAAATGTGACAAGTAGGCGCTTTGCTCCATGGAGACAGAAGAAAAACAAACGTTGGAAAGTGCTGGAGCTTCTTGTGCACATTCTGGCAGCTTGTCCACAGTATTATCGCATTGCCGCCACATTCCCAGCTCCACCGGCAAATCTAACAGGTGCTGGTAAACTGTCAGTCTGAACGATAGGCCAGGGACTCCCCATTCATCACTGCTGGCTTACACTAGGTTATGTAGATTTTCACTGCAAGCTTAGGTAAATACTTCTCCATCTTCCACAAGAGCAGCGCTAGACTCCTATGTACAGCGATTCAAAAAAGTTGAGGTGGGGGAGTGTGACATTTGTTGTCTTTTTTACTCCACTCAGACCACCTATAGAAATGCTTTACAACTGCTCATAAATACAACGCAAATGTACTGTTTGCAGCAGTGTTGTGGTGGTCCTGGAGGGTAGCCGTTATAGAACTACCAAACTGATTTTAGGGGAGACCATCAATGCTAACCCCTGTAGTTTGGGCACTAGTTTCAGGCCTGGTCTGTGGAGAAGCCCCCGCCAGCTGGAGAAGTGCATTAGACTGGCGTAATTGTGGAGGGGCCTGTGATTTTGTGTTTTTGTGTAACGAGTTGTTTTGGGTCTCATTCTCATCATCACATGTGTGGGTGGGCCATAACATATCGTTTGTCTATTTAGGACCTCAGAACCTACTTTATTTCTGTGACCATACTTAAACTAGCTTCCTTATGAACTTCCAGACACTATAAGGACTTTACTTGAAAGAGATCCTTCTGTTTGTAGATGAAACGGCACTTGAAATGCTTCTCGTCTGATTCCTTTTTTCTCTCCGCGGTCTCATCAGTTAAATATTTACACAGTGTTCAGTTCCACTTAATTGGAACATTGAATCTGTAGTCAGTAATTTTTTTTAATATGCTGATTTATCTACAGTTGCCAAGGAACTAATTGTGCTAATTCGGTTTCTGATATCAAGATGACGAGTAATTGTTTGGTGCACTTCATTTCATTTTGACAAGCCTGGCAATTTAAAAAGCTGGATCTATTTTAGTTGAAAGATCTGTTTGTAAGAGAACACATTTTTTTTTTTTTAATGGTTCTTCCAGAGTGCAATGGTTTTATTTTTATTTTAACATTTTAGTGTGCTCAATTATTTTGCCATGTATTTCTCCCCAATTTAGAGTGTCCAGTTATGCTAGCAACTCCCTGTATCCACTCAGGAGATCCCACAGCCAAGTCAGTGGCCTCAACCGACATTCAACCAATACACAAAACCTTTCCGACTGCGAAATTATTATAATAACCAAAGTGATATAATATTATCCAGAGCTTATCTGACAGGGGTTCATTTGTAAAAACAAAAAGCTACTGGATCTTATGATAAGGAAGAGGGATAGCATTTAGGATTCTATACTTGATGTACTTGATTTACAGCATGTTTCAACTTCTCCTCTGCTTGTGGGTCGTGGTTGTCGTGCCTTACAGCTGGTGCCAGTAGCTGCATGCCCACCTTTTGACTAGCTGTGTTTTAACAATCTTCAGCTTTGAACAATACCAGCGGCAGCCTGACTGATCTGATGAACAGGAGCGATGATACTCTTGTTGTTAAGAGCGCTAGTTTTTTCTGGCGTTTCACTATTTTAGGTTGTAAAAACATCATTTTCTTGTTCCTAAAATATATTGTTACAGTTCACTTTTATTTTTTATTTGAAAAATGTGCATAAATGTTATTCATTATTTTTTTCCTACACGTAAACAATTTGAGTGCCAATTATTAAGTACTTCTAACATGTATAGATATCCATACACGATTCATTTTTTAATACAAACCTTAAAAAGTAATAAGCAATTCACCGTAACCAAGGAAGCGGAAAATACTGAAAGCGCTGCATCCTCTGCATGTATCACTCATTCATGTACTGTACTATAACACTAAAGTCTTAAATAAGCATTAAGAAATATTACACTATGCAGTCAATGCTGTAGAGAGGGAGTTCTGTTTCAAGATATCCCAAGAAAGCAGTGATGTTATAAAAAAAAATGTTGCTATGAACAAATGATACAAAAAGGTATTGTAACAGGCATTATTCTGTGAAATCATCCCCATACTTTGTACTCACCTACAACAGGACCTGGCCATGATACATTGATAGCCTTGGATTAGAACATATATCCCTGTTTGTTTTGCTTATTTATTTATTTATTTATTTATTTATTTATTTATTTAGTACATATTATTTATCTACAATAATATATGTTGTCTGCTTCTCTGTTGTGTTTCTGTTGAGATTTAATTACCATGAACTATTCCAGAAAAAAAACAAAAACGTTTATGAAAAGGCTTCTGAAAGCTGAGTAAGAGGAAATGTGATGGGATTATGTTAGTGTTACACATACTGTACACTTTCTTCAATTGATTTTTCACCATACCGTGATTTTCATCCCCCAGACACTTTCTGGCAGCTTTGAGAAGTATTTTCTGGAAAAAAAAATGTAAAACAGATTTGCTAGTCAGCACGGCAAATAATTATATTATTTCTACAAAACGGAAAGTTCCAGTTTTTATAATGTCATTTTCAGATTTTTTCAATCTGATAGAATATGCTTTTAATATAGCTATAGACCAATGGTTCTCAAATAGCTTTTTTGGTGGCTTCAGAGTGCAGCTACCAACACTTACTGGTGGCCACACTGCACATAAAAATACGAAGTATATCATATGAAAAATAAAGAAAATATACAAATATGCACTTCTGTTTTATAGAATACAAAATCAGTTGTTCTGTTAGATTTGTATTGCTCTGATAACAGGTCACACTTAAAACCCCAGTTCCAGCCTGAAACACTTTTAAATGTAGGCTATATTGGGGGTTGGGAACTGGTTCCTCAAATAGGTATCTGGAATCCGATCACAGTGTGCGTCCAGGTAATTCTGCTACTCTGTGCTCTCAATCTCTGCTTTTTGCCATGTGATAAATCTATTGCATTGTAATGTATCTTCAGTTGTAGTTGCTTGAAGTTAGAAGTAAGAGCCAGTCACTTTGGATCAGGTTTCCTGTAGGCTTGCTGGCAATACACTGCTGTGCCCTAGATTGTGCTGGAGCTTGCTTATATAAAGACACTTTGGGTGATCTAGCCTACATACAGTATGTCTATGGCAGGAAACTAGCTCTTAAGAGCAGCTCCAGAACTCTTAGTGAATACACAGACTATTAAAAAGCACAGTCTTTGAGTCATCTCTATAAGAACCAATCATTTTTTAATGATTGCAAACATCATTAAAAAAAGGCAATTTAAATTTGAAGCTACATATTTTACATTTGCCAAAGCTGCAAGAATAGTTGGTGTACATTACATAAATGACTGCCAAAGCAATCAATTTTAGCCTGTTTTCTCTGTAAAAGAATGCATAACCATTATCTCCATTCTTTGGCTGAATGCATTTTTAGATCAATCTGAATGAAAGGTAATACAAATAGGAGTGTTTTAAATAAAATAGGATACATGCTTTGATGTGATTGCAGTTCAAAACACCCCATCAGAATAATCTCTCTGTCTCTCCATCTCTGTCTTGCAGTTTGCACTCTGGTTGAATACACTCTAAAGACAAACCTGCAGTCTAGAAGCTGATCAGGTTATTAAACAAAGGCATCAAAATTGAGTTTTACATTATGTGTCCCCATTGGAACCAAATAGCAGCAACTACACTCAGAATTTTGCTGAGTCTAGCTCACACACTCAGAATGTCAATGACAAAGCATTCTAGACGTTTACACCACAACATGTTTTATTAAAACAGGTTAAATACATTAATATTGGCTTTTCATTTGTTTTTGTATTTAGTGTATTTTGTCGTGCACTCTCTGTGTGACGGACCTGACAAAGCAAAGAGTAATACACTCAGCTTGATTAGAGGTTGCTAACGAACACTTATACGTTAACAGTTTTTAATTAATAATGCGAACATCTTAAATTACTCAGGTGGAGTCTTAATACCCATAACACAGCAAAGAAAGTGATTTGATAGGGAAAAGGGTCTTGTCAAAAATAGTCTGAAAGAGAGCAAGACCTAGTTTAAAAACAGAATGCTGGGCTTCAATTGGGCTTTTAACTCTTCTGAGCTCTGTTTTTTTTACTTTTAAATGTTCTGTAGTGGGAAGGGTTGCTTAGCAACCTCAAAAAGTCAATGCACCTTTCTGAAAATTCAAATAACATTTCAGAACTGCATCCCACCTAAGCAGACACTCGCAGAGGTGAGCTTCAGTGAAGCATGAAGAAACGCTGTGCCTGAAACCCCTGTCTTTGTGCTGCCGCCCCAAAAATCTCAAACGAGGAGAGAACATCTTTGACTTCTGGTTGCTAGGCAACTGGTGTCATCGTAGAATATTTTTTACAGAAGTGCCTGACCGAATCCAGGCCTTTGGTAATTCACTTTTTTTTTTCAATGTGTCAATTAACCTGTAGACAATTTATTTTTCTGTATTCTCCCATTTAAAATTGTAACAACCAAAAAACAAACAATGTCTTGCATTATATTGACACACAGGTAGCAATATTTTCCTTTATTGTCCTGTGCTGGGTGTGCATATTCCAGAAGTTAAACATGTAGCTAGAGATTCGCTTGTACAATTGGGATGTTACTTGCCAAGGACATTCTTAAGCACAATTGATCATAATTTAGATTTTATGAAGACTGTGTATATTTGTTTGTCACATGTTTACCTATCTAGAGATCCCCTTATCCAATTTTGATTAAGCTAATTCTTTAGCACAAAGATTCTTCAGCATAAAGGATTGAGAGCATCAAAATTACTTGAAAAGATCCCTAACCAATACTAAGTGCAGGACAGAAACCAGGACCAGAGGACGCAGTTGGAAATTAAGTGGAGATTGACTTAGGGCAACAGAGGGCATGAAACAATTCTTCACATAGAGTGCTGAGGGTATATAATGGGTTACATTTCCATGTTGTTCTGCTGAATTATTGGGATCCTCTAAGACCCAACTTGACAAAGTTTTGAGATCAATCAGCTACCAGGAACCGGACGAGCACTGATGGACCAAATGGCCATCTCTCGTACTTCTGTTCGTTTTATTTAGATTCTGATTGTAATGAGTATTTCTTAAGCAGTGTCTCACTGTCCGTAGGAGAAGTGTGGAGACTAGAGGATGACGACGATGATGATGAAGAGCATTCAGTGGTACAGAGAGGCCGTGCCGAGCCTCGTCCACGCTCCCAGTCCCCCTTCTCTCACTTCCGCTCACGACCCTACCTGCAAAAGAGCATCTCCGTGGATGACAACCTGGGCATGGTGGAGTTTGGGACCCCAAATCCTGGAAACAAGGCAGAGAGGGTCAAGGGAAAGCTCAAGAGGAAGTTTGTAAGTAACAACGGGTTTTCTTCTGATTTTGGCTGCTTTTATGATTTCAGGGATTTTACTTTTATTTTGGAAGGTTTTGTTATGAATTTAGAAATACTAAAAGAAATAAAATCAATGCCAACGTTTTGACTCGAAAGTGATAAAGTGTGAAGGATCTCTCAATGGTGCCGTGAAGAGGAATGTGTGTGTGCTCATTTTGCATGTATTAGACATTAACTATGCCAAGGTGTGAATGGCGTTTCAAGAAAGTCAACATTTTGAGTAATGACGGGCATTCAAAGTAGGTCCATCAATGTGCACTTCCTCACGATAAGAGGAGACACAATCACACGGTTACGTATGAGCTTAGTTCCTGTTGATTTTCACTGACATCCATTTATCATCTTTAGAAAGGCAACTGATGGTGTTGGCTGTTTGTAATGGTTCCTGGTTTCTACTGTGTATATTGTTTCTTTTATGTAAAATATACTGCAGTGTGATTGTTCAGTAAATTCTGTCTTGGTCCACATTCGCAGCATATTTTTGACCTTGACAACCAATAGGGTCCCCATAAGATGATGGCCTGTGGCGGGATGTCCCGCCCCTGTGCGTAGTTTTGTGTTCTGTGTTTTATGTGGTGTGGATGTATTGGTGCACGGAGTGTGGGTTATGTAGCACAGGTGATTTAAAATATATAGTTGTATTTAGGCACGGGGATTGCACTTCACGTGCAGATAAAATGTGTTAGTATTGCACAAATGAGTTCCCGTGCTGGGATTCAAGTGAATGATTAATTAGTAATTGAATCCGGGCACAGCTCTATATTTAGGTGCACGAATCACTCACTCGGTTGGGTGTTCGATGTTTCTTCCTGGCCTGAGGTCACCACCAGCCAGCCTGTTCACATCGGACAAGTATTTAATTTTCTTCTGTTCTCGTATAGTCGCTGTAGCAGGCTGAAAGTACTTGCAGCCAAGCCCAGTGGGTTCAGTTTTCACCTGCCTTTCTGGCTGTTTGTTTAATTTAGTCTATAGCAGCAGAAGGCGAACACGGGGATCATTAGTAAGGAGCGAATTCAAAATGTAAAGGTTTCTATTGTTTTGAGACACTGGACACTGTAACCCAAGCCTCCTCCCGTTGCCTCATTAGTAGCAGGGCATTGTAATTAGGGCTCAGTTGTCCAGAATTGGGAATCTGATACTTGGTGAATGGAGTAGAGTTGGGGGAGCATGGCTTCAGTGCTTATAGTATCAAGAGTCACTAAAAACTGCCCTCTTCCTTTTCAAAGTGAATTCAGATGCACCCTGGCAGACTTTTATTGCTGCTGTAACCAATATTCGAAGAAACTGATGCCAAGCTTTTAAAGGCTTACAGATTTTTATTTTCATAAGATATTGGTGCCTCAGCCCTTATCGTGTGTTTATCGCGGAAGTCCAATGCCTGCCAGTCGCTAATAATGGGATGGTTATCCCAGTTTCAATAGTGTGTGCATTTATACATGTCTGTGGGCTGTTTTGTAAGAGAAACTTGGCATTTTCTAGTGTACACTTTGAATGGTTATTGTCGCCTATATCACAGTGCCACACAGTACTCAAAGGACTTTCCGATTAGAAACACATCCTATTAATTATTTAAGAGTTCCTGGGTTATAATTCATCAGAAGCATTGCCTCTTGTCTTTGGGTGCAGGGGAGATGAGAGAAACCTACCACAAATGTGCAAACAAATGATTTTGTGGAGATCTGCATCCACAGATTTTTTCAATAATGAGAGATAATTTGATTGAAGGAGAGTGAGTGCCTCCTTCAAGTAGTCTCCAGTAGAGACTCCAGTTCTTGGCACTTCAAGGAATTCCTGAGCTCGAAAGGGAACTGAAACAGACCCTGGCAACAAGAAAACTGGTACATAGGACAGCAGCAGGTGCAGGACTTTATTTTGGAAGTTCAGAAGAGACACGTCTCATCTCAAGATGCACCAAAATCAGGCAGATCTATTGTGGTGGACTAGCTGTTCTTTCAAGACTGTGCTAGATATCAGATTGTATTAGAGGTTGTGTATCATGATAAATTAACAAAAGCACAACTTAGCTGTTCTAGTCCACTGAATGTTTGACATTGAATTATTTAACCAGGATGAGAAGCCATTTTGATATAGAGTACATTTCCAATGGGGTCGTGGAAACTACTGGCAGCACCCCACTCAGTTACAAATCGCAATGAAATTAACAGTGCAGCTTAGCAATTCTAGACCACTGCTAACCGAATTCCAGACTGCAGTGGTGCGGCCCTCTTTGTGAACCCAATTGAACTGTGGAAAAAATAGTACAATACTTTGATACGATGAGAGTTCCATGAAGATGCAGGGGATACTGTAGTTGGATTTACAGAACCATCCAGGTCACGGTATTGGGAAGCTCCTTGACGCTGTCTGGAATAGGGTTCGACCTCCTCATCTCTGTTTGAGGGACTCTTCAGCTTGTCTCCTTCTTTTCCTCATACACCTTACAGCATTGGCTGGGTCTCCAGATAGATGGGGATAACTTTGTACGGTGTGAGTCGGCTCTGCTTTGGGGTAAGAACTTTTTATTCGTCACAGCTTGGTATTTGTTCAGCGTTTCCTTACTTGGGTACCTAGGTAATCCAAAACTATAAAACACTCAGTAGTGTTCAACAGTTTCTATAAATAAGATACCAATAAGAATATACTGTAGCTCCCCTAACTAATTTGAAGGTACAATGTGGTCATTTAATACTTTTTACAAGGCAGTACGGGGTAGGCAGCACAGTGCTCTTCACTTCTGACAGGTGAGCTGTATGTAGAGACCTATTTTGAACTCGCAGTAGCCACAGTTACTAGCGGTTCAAACCACCTCTCTTCAGTCTTTTCAGAAGCAGTCCCTATGATTTAAAAATGAGTTTGAAAGCCTGGTAAATAAGCTAAGCAAAAAAACATAAATGAACAGGTTAAAATATAAATATTCAGAACATGTATCCCTTTAAGAGTGAGTGAGCAATTAATCGTGAGAAGCAATCTATTTCTGCTGTAAAGCGTTTTTTTAGAATTAACAGTTACTACAGCTGTCAAGACTGGAGATCATTATGAATATCTGCTTCTTGCAACTCAGAAGCCACTTTCTGTACTTTGTTAATCCTCCTGTGCCCTTTGTACTGGAATCCTTATCACATTGCTGCCATGACAACTGGCTGGTTACAAACTACACCCATTTAAGGATAATAAACCCACTGCTAAGTCAAGGATAGCCTGCTTTACAGCTTGGATTGCTAAGAACCAAAACCCATTATCTTGTTCCCAGTAACAAACTGCTCACAAGCCCTGCATATTTATTTTCTATTATAAACTACAAAATACCATATTAAATAATTTTAGTATTTAATTGATTCGTTTATTTCTCTCCTATAATTAACTTCCTAAACTCTGTTAAATATTTTTTTTTAATTAAGAGGAGCTACTCCTAAAGATATGAATCTTGGACTTGCCCATTCTCGGTTGAATTCAATCCAAAGTCTGGGAGCTTAAATAATAATGTAGTTAAAGATGTTATGCACTGGTAAAGTAAGGAAATTTATTTTAAATGAATGCACTTTTAAAATACATTTCTTATCTCTTTAGCACTGGCAACATTAGCCCATTTTGTTGTGCTGATGAGGCTGTTCTTTTGAATGTGTTTAACTTTAATTGAGCATCTGCAGTAAATTGATAATGGAATGTCACCCAGTGTATGCACAACAAGGTTTCTCATTCATAGTGTTGTCTTTTACTTAGTGATGAAAGAGTTCAAACTAAAAAGAGACAAACCACACAGTAAATAACTTCAGACTCCATCTCCTGTTTTTTGGTACTGTCCCCGTTTACAATGCTCCCTCGATGCATTCAGTAGCTCACTCTTAGGCCTTGTTGATAGTAAACTGAGAAGAGTTCTGTATTCTCCTGTACAAGGGCCTTTCATCAATTCACGGTTTTCAGTATTTGTCGTTTTTTATGTGTAGTTCGGAAAGGGAACACATGTATAAGAATTGCATATTTTCAATTAACAGATCTATAGAAAGATGTAAAATGTGACACATGTACTATATATATATATATATATATATATATATATATATATATATATATATATATATATATATATATATATATATATATATATATATATATATATATATATATATATATATATATTATATACACACAGTACTGTGCAAAAGTTTTAGGCAGGTGTGAAAAATGCTGTAAAGTAAGAATGCTTTCAAAAATAGACATGTTAATAGATTATATTTATCAATTAACTAAATGCAAAGTGAGTGAACAGAAGAAAAATCTAAATCAAATCCATATTTGGTGTGACAACCCTTTGCCTTCAAAACAGCATCAATTCTTCTAGGTACACTTGCACAAAGTCAGGGAATTTGTAAGCATATAGTCAGGTGTATGATTAAACAATTATACCAAACAGGTGCTAATGATCATCAATTCAATATGTAGGTTGAAACACAATCATTAACTGAAACAGAAACAGCTGTGTAGGAGGAATAAAACTGGGTGAGGAACAGCCAAACTCAGCTAACAAGGTGAGGTTGCTGAAGACAGTTTACTGTCAAAGTCATACACCATGGCAAGACTGAGCACAGCAACAAGACACAAGGTAGTTATACTGCATCAGCAAGGTCTCTCCCAGGCAGAAATTTCAAGGCAGACAGGGGTTTCCAGATGTGCTGTCCAAGCTCTTTGAAGAAGCACAAAGAAACGGGCAACGTTGAGGGACCATAGGCGCAGTGGTCGGCCAAGGAAACTTACTGCAGCAGATGAAAGACACATCATGCTTACTTCCCTTCGCAATCGGAAGATGTCCAGCAGTGCCATCAGCTCAGAACTGGCAGAAAACAGTGGGACCCTGGTACACCCATCTACTGTCCGGAGAAGTCTGGTCAGAAGTGGCCTTCATGGAAGACTTGCGGCCAAAAAAGCCATACCTCCGACGTGGAAACAAGGCCAAGCGACTCAACTATGCACGAAAACACAGGAACTGGGGTGCAGAAAAATGGCAGCAGGTGCTCTGGACTGATGAGTCAAAATTTGAAATATTTGGCTGTAGCAGAAGGCAGTTTGTTCGCCGAAGGGCTGGAGAGTGGTACACGAATGAGTGTCTGCAGGCAACAGTGAAGCATGGTGGAGGTTCCTTGCAAGTTTGGGGCTGCAATTCTGCAAATGGAGTTGGGGATTTGGTCAGAATTAATGGTCTCCTCAATGCTGAGAAGTACAGGCAGATACTTATCCATCATGCAATACCATCAGGGAGGCATCTGATTGGCCCCAGATTTATTCTGCAGCATGACAACGACCCCAAACATACAGCGAAAGTCGTTAAGAGCTATCTTCAGCGTAAAGAACCTGGAAGTGATGGTATGGCCCCCACAGAGCCCTGATCTCAACATCATCGAGTCTGTCTGGGATTACATGAAGAGAGAGAAGCAACTGAGGCTGCCTAAATCCACAGAAGAACTGTGGTTAGTTCTCCAAAATGTTTGGGCCAACCTACCTGCCGAGTTCCTTCAAAAACTGTGTGCAAGTGTACCTAGAAGAATTGATGCTTGATGCTGTTTTGAAGGCAAAGTGTGGTCACACCTAATATGGATTTGATTTAGATTTTTCTTCTGTTCACTCACTTTGCATTTAGTTAATTGATAGATATAATCTATTAACATGCTATTTTTGAAAGCATTCTTACTTTACAGCATTTTTTCACACCTGCCTAAAACTTTTGCACAGTACTGTGTGTATATATATATATATATATATATATATATATATATATATATACACAGTACCAGTCAAAAGTTTGAGTACACTTGCTGGAAACTAGTTTTTTTCATAATTGACAATGTTTTACATCGTATACTTTTCTGTAAATACTTGAAAATGAAAACACATGTTACAATATACAAAACAAAACATAAGGAGTATCAAAGCAATGTTCAAGAAAATTGAAAATTGTTTCTAAATCTTCGATTCCTCAAAATGGCCACCCTTTGCCTTAATAACAGCCTCACAAACACGAGGCATTCGGTTAACAAGTTTCAGCAGGAAATCACCCGACATGTCTTCCCAGCTCTTCTGCAGCAAATCCCAGAGATGTAGGGCACTTGTGGGTAGCTTTGCTTTGACTCTTCTGTCCAGTTCGTCCCATACAAGTTCTATTGGATTGAGGTCTGGAGACTGGGCAGGCCAGGTCATTAGATTGAGTTGTCCTTCACTTTCCTTCTTCGCCAGATAGTTCTTGCACAACTTTGAAGTGTGTTTCGGGTCATTATCTTGCTGAAGAATGAAGGACTCCCCAACTAGCCGTAATCCTGATGGAATGGCATGCCTCTGAAGCATGCTATGATAGCCATGCTGGTTGAGCTTGCCATGGACTTGGTAAAGATCACCAACTCTGTCACCAGCAAAGCAACCCCAGACCACGACACTGCCTCTTCCATGCTTGACAGTAGGAACCACACATGCAGAACTCATGCGCTCACCCTCTCTGCGTCTTACAAATACTCGGCGGTTGGACCCAAATATTTCAAATTTTGACTCATCGGTCCATAAGACCGACTTCCATTCCTCAAAAGTCCAGTTTTTGGTTTTTTTTGGCCCCGTCAAGTCTCTTCCTCTTATTCTGCATTCTTAACAATGGTTTCTTTGCAGCAGTTCTTCCAGTTAGGCCAGCTTCACGCAATCTCCTCTGAACAGTTGATGTTGTACATCTGTACTTCTAGTAGCATTTAGCTGAGCTTGTATTTCAGGGGCAGTTAATCGCCGGTTTTGCAGACTTGTGACTCGAATGAACTTGTTCTCTGATTCTGAGGTCACTCTTGGCCTGCCTGACCTTGTTCGGTCCTCATGAGTGCCAGTTTCTGCAAATCGTTTGATGGTCTTGGCCACAGCAGTTACAGACACTTGCAAAGTTCTTGCGATTTGTCTTAAAGATTGACCTTCATTTCTCGAAGTAATTACAGACTATTTTTTCTTTGCTTAACTGAGCGTATTGTGCCATTTTCTGCTCCCTTACATTCAGGAATGACAAACTTGTGCCTATGCTACCTATATTTATAGTAATCATGGACCCTCACCTGTTAATAATTGGTGAGAAAAGGTTAATTAGGTAACATGCTAGTTAACTCGGAGAACATCTAACAAAGACACTTTTATACTTAGGCCAGTGTTCTAACACCGTGTTAAACACATTTCAGACTTTTAACTGACTTGGGCTTCAGACTGAAATCCCCTTGCTTTGGGTGACCATTTCATTGAAATTGACAAGATTTACATTTTCATTTAAAAATAAAATTTTTGAATGCAATTCACTTATAATTATCAGCTTATATAAGTACACATATCATATAATGAAACAATAAGTGTTTATAGTCAAGTTTATACAGTTAAAAGCATAGATAATCATGAAAAACCTGGTTTCAAGCAGGTGTACTTAAACTTTTGACTGGTACTGTGTGTGTGTGTGTGTATATATATATATATATATATATATATATATATATATATATATATATATATATATACTGTATATATTATATAAATTCACATTTGTTATAAATATTGCTTTTGATTTATTATTATGAAAGACAAGATACATTTGACACCAATCATTATTGGAGTCTTTTGTAAGGTTGGGACAGGGTTCTCAATTTTCAATTTTTCAATTTTATTTATTTATTTATGTATGTATTTATTTATTTTTACTGTTAACAGTATAGATTTATTTTGTTTAGATGCAGCTTCAGCTAGTTGCTCTCTATACAGTATAAATCGTGTTTCAGTTTTTTCTCTGTTACTATTCAAATAGCCTAAGCTTTAATTCCCAGCGTGTTGTATAAAAGCAACATTACAAATATTATTGCCTATGTATTGAAATGTCTTGAGTTATTTGCGACTGAAGCTAAATAAATAAATAAATAATCAAATAGATGGGTCACCTTGGATAAAGACAGCAGCCAAATAAATATTATGTCAAGTTACCCATTACAGTATGCAACAAGAGAGTATCAATATAATAAATGACATAGAAAGGATCATCTCTGAGACTATATTTAAACTATTGTTGATTATATATGGATGTTTACTGCATTCTTATAGTTCAGCTATCTGTGCACTCTTTAGAATGCAGACTTTGCTTACATTCCAGTTTGTTTATAGCATCCTAAGGTACTTTTTAGTGCGGTGCTCCCAAAGTATTGCACACTGTTCTGTATAACTTGTGTGATTTTAAAGCAGTCGAGGTATATTTAAGTTGAGTGAAAAAGAATATTTTGTATCAGAGTGTTTCATTACTTTTCTTATCAAATACTAGTTCTTCTTTCAGCCAGTCTTGTATTGCAGGGGCCTTGATGATCCTAAAGTCAATTTTTCTTCTTGTTGATCTTGTCTTGCTGTGAGCAGTGCTGAAATAAAACTCCTTCATTGCACTAATGGAGTACTTTATCAGACGCTACAAGCAGACCATTACAAGTCTAGCACCTGCTTAACCATGCAAAAATGTGCGAGAATGCACCATTATCTCTATTTTCGAGATTTACCCAGTGGGGGAGGTGGTCACCCCCTCGCCACAATGCGCCTCGATGACATTGGTGCCCTCTGCTACCTTGTAAATGCCACATCTTCAAAACTAATTGAAAACCCTGGTGCTAGTAATCATTAAAGTGTCCTGTTTTAGCATTTTGACTGTTCTTGCTTCTAGGAAAGACTAATCCTTGCAGTCTTTTCCATGTCAGAGCCTCAAAAGAGCCATATCAGGGAGCTCAGCGAGTGGGGCTCGAGAGCTATTTGTTTGACAGATTAATCGAATAATTGTTGCACCTCTGTTCCTAACAGTTCCTTAACAATAGGTGTGTGAGTGCAGGGACAGGTCCAAAAAACTTTAAACCGTGGCATTCCTCTTTATAAAGATCTCCACACCAGATCTGTATATGAAGACAGGGAGGGAGGCTTAACCATCTCAACACCTTTTCAAAGGGCTAGGATCAGCTCGCCTGGATAAATCTTGTTTACATCTGACCTCGAGGTGTTTTCTCATTGTGTGTGCTTTTCTTCCTTTTCTTTGGAATGGCGCCTCTAATGCTGTTAGGTATCGCAGGCATGCAGACAAGGTAGAGTCTAAGCTTAGCAGCTTGTCTACAGGAGAGGTGTTTTAAAGCCTTGTTTGTGCTAAAGCATCCTGTAATGGTTCGAGGGGTTAATCTACCTGGTGAGGTGGGTAGCTGACCCTCTTTAAGCAATAGGATTTAGGCTTTTTGTTTTTTATGTGGTGCCTATTCAATTGTGTTGGTGCAGCCCTTGAGGTGTTGCATAAGGGAGATGAGGTGAGAAATGCTGCAGAATTATTATATCAAAATTTTTTTGAAATACAATAGTGTGCAAGTGTATTAGAACACTCTCCATTTGATGTAGTGCTTGTGTCATGCTGTTAAGTGTTTCTCGCTGAGATTTCACAGAAGCGACCTGTCATTTATTTTGTAGGTATATACAGGAAAAGTGTGTTTTTAAACTTCAGTTACATTCAAAGCTGTGCCCTGGTTTGTTTTTTAAAATTCTGAGAATTCCATACTTATGTGAAATGGGAGGTAATCCATATTCGTTGGTTTGCCAGTTTGTTTACATTTCCTAAGTTTGTGTTCGCTGTAGGGACAAGCTTCCTCTCTCCTGGAAGCTTTCTGCCAACAATGTGAATTAAAAAGCCAACCTGCTTCTAGCCTGTGCAGCAGCAGAGAGTTTGAATATATAAACCAGCTCAGGGAAATTTTAAATGACATTTTGTTTACACTCAACTCAAATCGTTCAGTCTCTATCTTCGCTCTCCTCCTTTTTTTTTTTTTTTTTTTTTTTTTTTTTACTGGTTAATTGGAAAATGATTGTACAATTTGAGACCTTCAATTAGGTATATTGAATGTATTGGATTGTAATTAAAATAGCCATTACAATTATACTGGCAATTATCAATAGATGACTCCACAGCTGATGTCAGTTACTGGGACACAGAGCGTGATTGGGATGATCTGGAAATTTAGGAAGGAAGCCGTCGAAAAAGGGCTCGAGGGAGATTTTGAGAGGTTGTTTTTTGCTCTGCTTCAATAGACAACATTTATTTTAGTTTTTTACAGTAATATTTTGTATTATTTGGAATATCCAATTCTCTGTCCTGCACTTACATGTGATACTGTGTATAGGTCTCACATGTGCCGTTTTGACAGAAACACGTGTAGTTAACATGTATTTAAAACATGATAGCCTGTACTACTCTAGGTTAAATAAATATGTTTGAAAACCAGCAGTTCAGGTAGTGTTGCACTTTTTGGTTCATTTCACCTTGAGTAATTAAGCAGCTGCTTCCCCTATTGACTGGCATGCTTTCAACCAACAAGTTTAACAGATTTCCTGAGAATAAGACGTGGAAACAAGACTTTATTTAACCGGAGGTAGTAACAGGTACCATGCTTTATAATGAAAATACATGTTTGAGACCTTTATACAGGCAAAAAAAACAAAAACCAGAAACAAATATATATTGATAAATAAAGTAAATAGTTAAAATATCAAGGAGAGAAAGTGTTTTGAGGCCATGCCTAACCCAGTGTAGATTAACATGTGCAAATTAAATGAAATAGTGTCAATTGAGCATCCTGTCAAGATATTTTAGTCTAATACAAATATTGCATCCTACAGCAAACAGTCAAGAGATAGTATTGTGACTTAATGCAGAAAGGCTAGAGAAGACATTGAACTATATGTTGTAAAAAACTGAGGACAACTGTTTGATAATTTATGCCTCAGAATACAATTGAAGTCGCTTCATTAGTTGTAGTGGTTGTAATGTGCTGCTTTAGACACCAGATGGCAGTCTGCCCCCGTTTGAGGTCCTCAGTGCTTAGAGAGGAAACAGGAATTTCAACACAGAGCTTGGAGTTGTTTTCAAACTGCGGCTGTTGTTTTTTAAACAGTAAACTGACGTTACTGGTACTTAGCATTACTAGAAGCTGTGCTATAAGTTATTACGTTGTGTGTAGGGTATCTCTTATTGTAGTGTTGCGTAGTTTCGCTGTTCAAACTTTGTGAAATATACATATACAGTAAGAGACACCTTCACACAAAGTAACTGTCTATAAATCTCAAATTGAGATCTGATTTAGGATTTGCTATATACCGTGCTTGGTAGATTTCATATACAGATTTATTATATACGTCGGTTAAATGTCTGAATAATATTTTATTCTTAACTGTATAAAACTCATGAGCCATCTTGTTCCAATATCAAACTTGTAGCGTGTAGCAATATGTTTTGAATAATTCATATTGATTAATTAAAAACTCAGAATTTTAAAGCACAACAGTACAGCTGTGTGATGGAGTGAAAAAAAGGGGATGGGGATATATCCTTTGGTTGGGTTTTAACTATAGTATGCTTAACTGGTGAGAAATGGGTATGTAATGTTTAAACCAAGGGAAATTACCCTAACATTTTAATAAGTGTGAATCAGTTAAATGCAGATACTGTAACATATATAAAATTATACTTTTAATTAAAGTGTAGTGGATTAGTGATAAGGGAGGGTACAAGTACCTGTGGAGAGCTCATTTTAGGGGACTAGATTTGAGACCAGTGAGGCTGGAGTGACTAAGTAGTTTTGTACTTGGTGTTTCATGTCTGTGTTATACAAGCTTGTGGATTTGTTTTTGTTAATTTATTAGTGTTTTTTTCACCTGTGACCTCAATAAAAGCTCACTTTTGGCATTTTAACCTCGACTTCTGACTGTTTCCTGTCACCTGCAATTGCCACTTAACCAAAATACTTTACAAGCTGGTACACCAGAGTGTAACCATTAATCTGCCCCCCTGCAACACTTCCTAGTAGGAAATACATCAGTCGGAAATACCACATCGAACAAATGGGGTATTTTTTCCATCCACTGGGAGTTTCAGGGAGACAGGTTAATGGTTAGTGTACCAACTGCACTTCGAGAGAAGACATGTTTGAGAGCTTTATACAGGCCACATAAGTCTCTGTCATGCTCCTCAAACCATTCACACACAGCTTTGGCACGGTGGATGGGTGCATTATCATTTTGAAAGAGCCTGCACCATCAGGGTACCAATAGAGGAACTGTTGGGTAAGTAAACTCTGGCCTTCTAGAGTAATCAAGGGGGATACCAGGAGAACATGCTCCACAAGATAGGTCCTAATGAAGTAGCCAGACAGTGTAGTTCAACTAGCTACAGGGACAGGGAAAGAGAAAGCTGACAATTCAATTTTCCATTTCCATTACATTCACAAAAACTCATTAGTGAATGATTACTTTTGAGCAGTGAAATGATTTTTAAATGAACTCGGTGAAGCTGCATTTTGAATATTAAATGGCAACTGATTAAAGCTGTCAGTCCTGTCTTTGTTCTTTTTGACGCAGATTTTCTCTCTTAGAATCCTTAAATGATGCATCTCATTAGCTTGCTAACCTATATCTTGGACTGTCACCTTCTCTACATTTTTTGAAGCAGGGAAGCAAAACACACTTCTCAACTGCAATGGCAGTAGAGCTGTCTTGGTATATGTCCCACAGCAGTGAGTTTGAACTACCACAGCCAAAAACTAACCCACAAGGACTATACAGTGTATGTTAAACCCACAAGGGCTATACAGTGTATGTTATAGTGTAGTGTAAAATTCAGCATAATTTTTGGACACTTTAATAGGATGGCAAGTTTAGCGTAGCAGTGGGATAACATTTGAGCACTGTTATGCTGTAAACACGTACTCTGTATGAGATGATATGTGCGTGTCATAATTCTAATAAATGGTCATTTGCATTTATTTAAACTATTGCTATAAATGTTGTAATAAACCTCTCCTTTTCTTCCTTCATTCTTTTTTCTCCCCCTTTCCCATCCCTCTTTCCTCTCACATTCTCAGTTCATTTTTCTACTGCCTCTCACCCTCTACCCCTTCTTTCCCTTCCCACCTCTGTCTATTTTTGTCTCTTCTCACTCTTGCATCCCCCTCTTTTTCTCTCCCTCTTCCTCCTCTCTATCTCTCTTTGTCTTGCACACCCTCATCCACCCTCTGCCTCTCTCCCTCTTCCTCCTCTCTCTCTCCCTTGCACTCTCTCTTCCACCCTCTCCCCCTCTCTCTCTTGCACTCCCTCCTCCACCCTCTGCCTCCCCCCTCTCTCTCTCTCTCACTCTTCCACTCCCTCCTCCACCCTGTGCCTCTCTCTCACTCTTGCATTCCCTCCTCGACCCCCTCTCTCTCCCTCTTGTACTCCCTTCTTCATCCTCTGCTCTCACTCACCCTCTTCTCTGTCCTGCATTAGCTATGCAAGGACAGGATGCTGCATAAATTAAAAATAAAAGAGTTAAAACAAAGCAGCAAAAAGTGTTTTTTTTTTTTCACAAGCCAGTTCTATACCTGACAACTCTCCAGGCACAGAGAAAATGAATAATAAAACACACACACACACACACACACACACACACACACACACACACACACACACACACACAGAGAATGGCATGGGAATTTTTCCTTTCACCACTTTGGTTGCCGAGGGTAACCTGAAGTAAATGGCTCTCATTAAGTATTTAAATAGAGGCCCCCCCACTTTCCTTTCTTTTCTTTTCTTTGCTGGGGGAGTACAGGAAAGCGGGGGCTAGTCCTAGGCACCTAAAGGAGTATTAAGATTAGTTTGAATGGCTCTAATGAGACCAATTCTGAAACTCTCTCACCCCCTTCCTTATTTTCTCCTGCCTCAGATTGCATTACAGTAAGCCATAAATATTTGAGACCAAAATATTTGGTGAATCACACCCATAAAACCTATTTTGCTCCAGAAATGTTGGCGACCTGTTGCAATATACAAAGTGTTTTGAGGTGTGTTTGTTGTTTTTTGTTTTTTTTAACGCGAAAAATATTTCTGGCTTTACAGTACTTTGTTTATGAGATTTGTGAATTCCATCTTATTCTTCTTTTGTTTCTTCTGTCCTGCTCTGTCATACATGTAGAATACCTGGTAATGGCTTGTCAATGTTGGGAGCTGTCTCATGTGAGTTTACTGCTACTAATCCCCACAGTACTACTGATCTAATGTGAGGTTTAAAGAGTGCTGAAGGCTTCAAAATCCATTTTCTTACATCTTGTTCTTGAGAAACCTTACCACCGGTCCACTATGAATGGATTGCTGACCAAGGTTTTAAAATCCCTCCCTTTATATCTTAGAAGCACCAACACTGTTAGTGGTCTCCTCTTTAACATAGTGCTAACAGAGGCTTTAAAATCAATTTTCTTCCTGCTTATTTACTACCCTCAAATATTTTGGTTCCTTGCTTGTACAGAATTCAATGTGCTATCATTCTCTGCAGTCACCATGGCAGGGGTAAAATAAAGAACAATTGTCCCACACAGTCATTCTGCATTGGTAGAAACATTGATTATGTTATGGGTACCACAGCACCTGTAGGACTGATTTTTAATTAAAGTTATTTGAAGAGGGGATGATAGCTGTTCAGGGATCCCAGGATATTTACTAAGTAAGATATTTAGTAAGGGATAAAAGGGACAATTCATGTCCCACCCCTGGTCATTTTGTTTCAAGGCTGGTGACCCCATAATTTTGACCCCTCTTGTGTGGGGCATGCTCTCCTGAGATAGCCTGGCCCCCTTGATTACTCTGGAAGGGCAAACAAATGCCTTAGTTTACTTAAGCTTTGTTGCGGAACACACGCTGTCCTCCGAAGCGTGTGCCATCAGCGGCCCGCTTCTTTACACTCTGCAGACTCACCGTGCAGCCGCCTCAGAGGTACAGCATCGGACGACAACGCAGCTCTGGGCAGCTTACAGACAAGCCCGCAGGCGCCTGGCTAGACTACAGGGGTCGCTGGTGCGCAGTGAGCCGAGGACACCCTGGCAGACCTAACCCTTCCTCCCCCCGGTCGACGCTCTGCTAATTGAGCGCCGCCCCCTGGGAGCTCCCGTCCACGGTCGGTTGTGGAATAGCCTGGACTTAAACCGGTGACGTCCAGGCTATAGAGCGCATCCTGCACTCTAGCGAGTGCTTTTACTGGATGCGCCACTCGGGAGCCCCAGCTGCATGCATTTCTAATGTCATTATATAACAGATTATTTTGCTTGGTGTCTGAATTTGGTGGTCTATAGCATGCCCCTATTATGACCTTTGAATTTTTGTCCATTATTCTGACCCATATTGATTCTGCGTTGTTTTGTTCTTCCAGATTTAACACCTGGGCTTCAAGACTATTTTTGATGTATAGCGCTACCTCTCCACCTCTTCTTTTGTCCTGCAACACCTGTAACACCTATCATCGTAGTTACCTGTTAGTGCAGTAGCTTCAAGTTCTAACATTTTGTTTCTGAGACTTAGCATTTAGATAATTACATTTAATGGCTGTCTTACCTGAGTTGTTGCCCTTGTTTTGATGTAGTCTCCCTTCTGTTTTTTTTGTTGATTTTCTAGTTTAAATGCTTCTGAACATCCTCAAGTCCTTAGCATGTTTGAGATGAACTTGAACAATCCTCATCAAGATCCTGTTCCAAGCTCTCTGCAACAATTTAAAATAATAATGGCTGAATGGATCCCTTCCCACCTTGAGGAGTCTATGTCATGTTAAGGCAGTGATTTGGGAAAAATAATGGCCCAACTCAATATTAGGTACAGGTCCTAATAAAGTGGCCAGACAGTGTATATATTTATTATAACCAGCATATTGATTGAAACCAGCATCTGTCATGACTTTCAGTTTGAGGAGCACTCGGTGTACAACTTCATGTGGATTGCGATAGCATTTGTCCCTTATGTATTTTTAAATGCTACAGCTGCATGCAGTCACAGGCAAACAAACACTGTCGATTTGGATCCAGTAGGATTCTAAACATAGTGTGGCAGAAACATAAATACTCTCTTTTTTTAAGGGAAGCAATTTTAATCTCTTTTGAAGTCCCTTTAAAAATGACTATCAATTAAAAATACATACGCGTCTTAGTACTAAGATCACAGCTTGTTTGAGGAAGGAGGGAGGAGGGAGGAGGGATGGGTCAATTTTGTCACTGCAGTTTCACCTGCAGATGGCAGACTTGCACAGCGAACAAAGCCAAACACAGTCCATATTTTTGTGTAAACCATCATTGAACAAAAGCAAATTTTGACACTGCTTGGTTAGATCCAGTGCTATTGAACACTTTTAAATTCAAGTTTCCTACCTTGTATTAGTATTTCAAATACAGCGCTATAGGTAAACCTCTGCTGTAGATCACATGGTCTGCTTGCATTTTGATGACAGCACAGTGATTCAGTACCAGGAAGCAGCAGCAACTTTTTTATATCTCCTCCAAATTCAAGCCATCTTCAACAAGGCAATGACACTGCTTGGGTTAGTAGGAGGTAAATACATTAATTTTGAAGCCTTGGCTATCTCTTTGGTGGCCACCGTAAACCCAAATGACTATCCATTTTCTAGTAATGCAGAAGTGGGAAGGATAATTGCTCTTCATTAATGGTGACGGATCATACTGAACCCCAATCAGTGTGTGTGTTCTATAACCGTATGATGGTGAAAACAAGTGCATGGGCTTATCCTTGGTTACACGCTGTTCTCTGAGAAAATGCAGTTATCCTTTTGGTTTCATATATACGCCCTTGTGATTTTTAGTTTTTTCTCTTCAGGTCCTTTCTAAAATAGACTTGCATATGTTCTTACAGTATCTTGTGTATAAGCACACTCCTATTACATAAGCACATGCACCTGTTTACGGTGATCTCCCTCAATATTTGGAGAGAAGTTCAAAGTTGAGGACTGTTATATTTCTATCATACTACTGACAGGATGGACGAAGCCAGAAGCTATTTTAATTGAGCTGTATACTGTTGATTTTTAACTTAATTGACTAAAAGCTCCTGAAAATATTTCTGCAGTGCAGTTATTGGTCGTTCTGTCTGAATCAAGCCACAGTGAGGTTTTGGGAGCGTTCAGGAAAATATTTACTGGAAAAAATGATTTTGTAAACCAGTCGGTATAAAACACTTGGAGTTAAGTTTGAGTATTTTATTTTAAAACCTTAGTTTAGCTCTGTGTTAAGATGGCTTGCGGGTGATGTCAGACCATGGAGGAGACAGACACAGTACGGGGGTGTGGAAGCGCATGATAATTATAAATAAAAGGTTTAAACAAAACAGAAACACTTTACAAACAAAACGGCACGATGGCCAAAACAAAACAGACATTGAACAAACAAGTATCGTGCTGGTGTAAAACCAGCACAGGTAGCAATTGTTGCTTGGATTTTAGCTTTTCTTTTTATCTCACAACTCACGTCTCATTCCCTGGTCAGCCAAAGCTGCTCGTTTTTATATTGGGGCCAAGGGATTAACTGGCTATTAATCACCTAGTTTACCCCTCAACCACATTCAGCATGGGGTTTCTCATGTGCGTGGTCAACAGCCAGTGTGTCAATAATCACTCGCTGTTGACCACCATTCTCACGATTTTATCTGGATGGGGCATTTTAACCCCATCCAGACTGTAAACAATAATAACAAAACATTGTTTTTAAAACACCAAACCATACAGTAAAACAATAATAATACAAAATACACACAGGGGCAGGGTGTACCCCATCACAGGCTCCCAGATACATCTCAGATGTGTGAAATACTGCAACACAAATACGTTGTATTATTATTCAAAACACATTATTTTACAAAATCTTGTAATTCACCAAATATTGTAAGATGGGAGTACATTTTCACCAAATTGTTGATATATGTGAGGATATTTGAATACAGGAATTTCAAAAAGATTTTGCAAAACACCAGGCCTGAAGAATGCACTTCACTATATAGTACAGCTCACCTGTCTGAAGGGATGTGCTCCGTAATGCCTTGTAAAAAGTAATAGATGACCGTCCTCGCCGTACACGCCCTTCAAATGAGCTAGGGGAGAAGTATATTCCTAAGGATATTTTGTTAATAGCAAATTTATTCATGGGCGTGCACAGCGATAAGACAAGCCATTGATGTCCGATGGTCTGGCAACATTGTTTGTAATGTTGCTAAAGTATGATATTGTGATATTTCAGGGATAGTGAACTAACAACTTCATCACAAGCTGAGGTCACAGGGTAGATCAGTTTATCTTGCTTTAAATTCAGCCACTTCCTGTGTTACAGGTAATAGGATCCCCCTAAGCCTTACAGTTTAATTCAATGCTGCACATAGGAAACTCAGGTGGGGGACCCTCAACTGCAGTAAACATTAGCATATTATATACTTGTCAGTACGCTAGGATGTGTTTGCTATATGTATGGTACAGCTATTCCAGCTTAATGATTTTTAATAACCATAAAAACCATATTCAGGAATGATACATGGTCAACTGTTTGATCCCTTCAGCTTCTGTTATTTTATTATTAGATTTATTGTGATGTACAAACACTGGCTTTCAGGACCTCAAAAGTCTCTTCCTCAGGTATGAGGAAATTAATAGAAACTGGTGTTTTTGTTTACATTCACATATCAGAAGAATTGTCATATATATATATATATATATATATATATATATATATATATATATATATATATATATATATATATATGGAACAATAAAATAATACTGGTTCTATAAATTTCCACTTGCATGGGAAGGTGAGACTTTTGAGGTCTTGAAAGTTGGCGTTTGTATATCAAATTAAATGTAATAAACAGTTTGATTCACCCCTTAAATTAAATATCTGCATTATTTATTTATTGTATGGAAATCTTTTTTGGAGAACTTTGAAAATGTAGCCCAGTGTGTTGTTCAATTCGGCCCTAGTTTGCCCAGACAGGGCCTCCCCGCTACCTTGTCGCGTGCAGAGCCTCGTAGTGCCTCTGTTGTGGTTAGGCCTGCTGGTTCGAGCAGCCTCCCCTCCCCTGGAAAACTCCTCCTCTTCCCAGAAGCTCCCGGGCTCCCGGGATCACACACAAAGAGGTTTGTAAATTATATCAAAGCCAGATGTTGGCCTGTGCCCAATGCTCCTCTGCGTTGCCAGACAGCAAATCTAAGTCTCTCTCTTCAGCTCTTTTCTTTTAAATATTATCTTTTGCTGCAGTAGCACCCGGTCCATCTTTTGGAGGGCAGCAGTAGCGCCCAGTCCAAAGGAACAGCAGATGCTTCAGCCAAAAAGACTAAATAGAAAACTTTGAAGGCAAGAAGGACAGAACTCAAATTTATAAGAAGCCAAAATTCCCCTGTGTGCAGAACTACGTTGCACTGCACAACTGGCAAATAAAACCTGTCCTGTTGTAGTTTCATGAATCGGGGATCCCCCGAGTTACAGTATTTAGGGTCCCTGGGCGTTGATTCAGTCACCAATTTCAGTACCTGCATTATCTTTCTGTGCAACACTTATTCTTTTTCAGTGTACGCTGCATGGCCACTTTATATGGACCTGTTGCTAATATAGGGTTGGGCCGCTGTTTGCCCTGATCCTCCCCTCCGTTGGGAAGGCGCTGTAACAGTTAGGGCTATTGAAGCAGAAACAGGGCTGGTCTGCTGTTGTTTACAACATTTGGAGGCTAGAAACACAAAAATGGCAGTATTTTTATGGAATTGCCAGATTGAACGATCGCAAAACTTTTAGCTTAAAGTAAAATTTTCATCATTAATTTCTGGTTTTTAATAACCAAGGCACAAATAATGCCTGAGGGGAAATATCGCGGCTCACGTGAAAAAACTGCCTGAAGTAGTTTCTCTGTGCTTTTTAATGATTCAGACAATTGTTTGCATCATCAATGATTCAGGCTCGCATGACGAAGATGTGGAGTTCAGCTGTTTTGGATCAGATGACACAGACTCCGGAGTCTGATTCACTATGCTGTTATGCTAAATCCATATTATTATTATTATTATTATTATTATTATTATTATTATTATTATTAGACACTGCAAGAGCTTGTAACAGGCATGTTAATTTTATTATTTCGTGTTGTTTTTTCACACTGGACACTGCAATTTCTTAGAGATTATGTAAAGCCCTTTATTTTAGTGGACCGAAAATTTCACTTTTATGAATATCATTGATCACGCATTTACTGAACTTTAAAACAGAAATAAACAGTCTCACTGCCTCATTGGTAGATCCATCTCCGTGATACAGACCACATGTCTTAGTATTTGGTTGTTGTCTGTGATTCTCTCTGTCAACTTATTGGTATCATCTAATAAACATATATTTCTGTGGCCACATTTATTTTTTTACATCAATATTTCATAAGCCTTTAACGATTTGCCATTTTTCCCATTCTTTTTGCATTGTTATACTACACATTTACAATAGTTGACCATTGCTTGCCATGTTACGTTAATGTGCTTTACTATGCCTCTCTGGGCTTTACAATGCTTTACCACTGATCAATTTTTTCATTTTTCCTTCATGTTTATAAACTATTAAAGATGCCATTCCGCTTACGTTATACCCTCAGGGATGAATTGTTTTGTTCTCAAACGTACCCTATTTTCTGGCTTTTGGGAATGAGGTTCGTAATGAGAAAAAAAAAAAGAAAAAAATTGTAAAAATCAGAAGAGAGAAATAAAATGTGCTGTAGACATCTGAATAAGCTGTACTGGAACTTTGACAGATCCATAATTGTGTAATGTCTGATTTCTAATCTCACGCACACACAAACATTACTGTCCTTCACATTCACCAGGGAATTCTGCATTTTCTAAGGGGGTTACGAATCGGACTGCTTCTTGCAGTAAGGTAGTGTTCGTTCTTTAAAAAGCCTTTGCTTGTTTGGTTAGAGTGCACTTAAAATAAACAAAAAGAACATTGAGTAACTTCACAAACGTGTTCTCCAGGCATTTTGGCCCATGAAGCTGGGCTGGGGAGGGGGTGTTTTTTTCCCAAAGGTTAAAACACCAGGGTTCAGAGATTTACCTCTGTGGTTTGCAGTGTCTCTGCCACTCCAGGCTCTGGCTTCAAACCCCTGCGTAGGCCAATCTGAATTCGGTAGATTTTAAAATGAAAGGGTACTTGCTAACCCAAACTTTTTAAGCAAAGGTTTTTTTGGCCTGGGTGAAAGAACAGGTATCCTACCTGATGTATTCTTCTTTTTGTTTATACACTTTATATATAATTTTCTGTGGCCTTAACAGTCTAACCTACAAGTACAGCTGGTACACCACAGTGTAACAATTAACCTGCCCCCCGGCAACACTAGTAGAATTTTTAAATACATCAGTAAGAAATGCCACGTAGAACAAGTGTGATATTTCTTAATAGAAAGTAATGATCCAAAGTGAATCTAAACAAGAAGAATGCATTAGTTAAGACAACTCTGATATTTAACAAGTTACTTATCTCTTGTAAGCACTAGTAACGTTCTCTACCCCCCCTCCCCATCAAATAAGTAATATAGATTACAAGTACCTAATCACTTCCTGTGACATACAGCAGGAATAAGTGAATAGGTGCTAGGAATATACAGAGCTGTATTTAAAAATAAGTAAACAGTGATCAAATACAGTGAACAAACTGATGAAAAATCAAGAGAGCAAAAAAAAAAAGAAATATTGAAAAAATGGCACTGCTCCCAGAAATGATTAAAAACACCACAACAAATTAAGAAGAATATATGAACCACCATGAGGATGTCATTTTAGTGCCGCTTACTGTCCGGTTTATTTTGTTGGAAGTATGAGTCTCAATCCTGTTCAGTTTTGCTATCAAACATCATAATAAAATATTATGAGCGTAATCTGTTATATAGTAATAAAACTGATATATCTTTATATATACTGTACTTTTAAAGTAGGTAAGCCACAAATGGAATAGCAGCAAGTGTATAATTGATATGAATGTGTAACCAGAAAAGGGCAACATTAAAATGGGCCAGGGGGAGACGCCACGATCTGCTGCAGATGGGAATTAATGAGTCTGATTTGAAAGTCAAGTCAATCCCAGTGGCAGATGGAAACATAGAAAGAAGTCATTCTGGCTCACATTGATGGAGTAAGTTATTTTAAGGCACTTTGGCGCAGAGATTGCTGCTAGCTGGTTTTAAAATGCACTCCAACTGTTCTGACTATATCTAGCATCCTTTGCACTGGAGCGTGCAAGAATTGCTAAGACGTATTAATTCACGTGACCTGTGTGCTTATATAAGATTAGAATGAAATAAAAAATAAACATAATATTATTACAAAATAACCTGCTGCTGTATCTTTAAGCGGATTGGGTTGGTGTTTTTTAGCATCTAACCTGTGTACTGTAGCTCAGGCATTGAGCTGGCTGCAGACTCTTCATTCATAGACACGATTTTGTTCTTAATAAAATGGAACTTAGAGGCCAAACCGACTGGCAGGCACCCAGCTTGCCTGCCTAAAGAATGTAATCCTTCATTCTGCACTGCAGTCAGATGACAAACAGCCACCACGCTAGCCTGGGCTCCCCCAATAACAAACAAGTCGTCCAGCAGCAGCACCCCCTATTCTCACTCCAGAGACACAGCGAGAGCCTGCTTCTCACCACCCGAACCCCTTCCTGCATTCCTCCAGAAAATCATTAGCTTTGTGGAAATGTTAATGATGTGCCTGGACTGGGCAAAACAGTAGACCTCTAACATTGGACACCCAAAACTGTTCCCTTAAAATGACAGTGCTCTTTTTAAATCCCTTTGAAAGTCAGCTTTTTTTAGTTTAAAGAATATATTTTTTTAAATCTTTCACTTCAGTGTTCTTTCAGATTCAGGCAGGCATGCTCTGTGAGATCTTCTCCACAAAGCTCTGCAAGCGGGAGAGAGGGAGCACCTCCGACACCCCCCCTGTCTGCCATTTGTTTTGTCACCGATGAATTGTATGCTATTTGTCAGGTGATGTGCATCCCCACAATTTACATGAAGTTGCATTTGCAAATGGATGCGCTGTCTTGTATAGTAAGTGTGTAAGCAAATAATGTTTTAATCCACTGTGAAGAAACGAGAGCGTTGATTGCACATTAATTTGTCTAGAAGTAAATACAGAACTGAAACCATGTGTAAGAAAACAGTATAATATCTTTTCTTCACCATTGTTTAGTTCCCCCATATTTAAGCCATAACTTTTATCCTTGTGGATAAACTGTTTCCACTAGTTACGCACAGTTAGCTCCAAAGTTTTTCAGTGGTTGTGCGTGTATTGTGAACATACCTCAATGAAGTCTGTTTTGTAGATGTACTATGTGATTTACGTCAATAGTAGAATCTCTATCTGAGCTGGAAACACTTCAACACAATAGTCATTTTGACAGTTTAAAATATTCTAAGCTTGAATGTCAAAATGAAAGTATTGGACAGTATATGATTTCAATCTTTTTTTATTATTGTTATATAGACAGTTATTTTGAAAGTGAAGGTCTGTGTAAGTTGCAGTTGGTGGCTGGGGGATGAGCTGAGCTGATGTTTCAAATGTAAAGCCTTGTAAGATATACTGATTGTGTACTGAGTAGGATACACCAGCTTGAAATGTCCATAGAAGTACTGTAAGAGGAGCAATTCTGCTGTCTTATAATACTGTACAGCAACCCCATTCCGTGAGATTGCCGATCTCGACTGACAGAATCTCCATTACTGGGATGTCTGTAAAATCAAAGCTTTAATAAAGGACATACGATGCTATGAGAGTGCAAAAACAGAAGTCAGTCAGCCAGCCAGCCTGGGTCGAAATGTTTTTCTTGAAATCCTAGAGCCTTCCACATGGCACTGCCAGTGGGTAAAAATGCCAGCTATCGGAACTGGCAGTCAGTGTTCACAGGTACATTTACACTCTTACTTCTGCACACTTCGTTTTAAATGGAGAATCTCCTTCGGGCTTTGAAAGATCCATTTTAAGTATACCACATATCTAGGCCTTTTTAACTTTTTTAGGGGCTCAAATATTGGCGTAATATATATTATGTATGTATTTAGCTGGGGTTCTTCATTGGAACACCGTGAGACCAGAGAGTGACCACTGAATCTGTGTGTTTGTTGTGGATAATGTTGATTACACAGATGTCCACTGGGGGCTTCAGATCACCAATTGCATTTAAATTGTGACATGAGCTGCCAAACCCAGTTGCTGAAATTATTCTGATACTCTGTAAAGAGCTTAAAAAAAAAATCTTATGAATTAGGAAGCAACTTTTCAATGTTGTTTGTGTCTCTTTGACTGCAGCATTGAAAAGAACGTAAAAGTTATGTGCCAACTTTTCTGTTCACTAACAGGCATCTGTGAAGTTTAGAGCAATACATATTGGGTAAGATTTACTGGAATTATTTTGTTAGTACTTTTGTGGGACAACACTACTGTATACAAGTAGAAGTCCAGCAAGGGAAGTTTGTAGTGGAGTTCTTGCATCCATGCAGAGGCATTGCTGGGCTGTCTGGTGCAGGGTGCTGGTGACAGCCTGATATATGGGGGAGCAGGTGGAGGGGAGAGGGAGAAAGGCAAAGCTGTGAGGCGGGAGCCCGGCTCTGAGCTCTATTGTGCAGGCCGCCGGCTCTTGTCCCACCCCTGCCCTGGTAATGCTCCAGCTGCTCCCCTCTTTCATTATATTACATTTCAAAACAAAGCTCTTCATACAGAGCCATATTTCTGCCACACGTGAGGCCGGCTGCATTCACAAGCCATGAGCTCACTGCTGGGGAATGGCTTTGGCGATGGTGTGAGCATGCAGTATATACACACACACACACACACACTATGCATTGACCCTGGTGAAGTCCAGATTTACTACTAAGTCCTAAGGGGCAGGGACTGTCACAGAAATAAGTTGGGGCTAAAGAAATTACTATGTTTGAAGTTGAAAAAACATGATGTAATGCCCAAGTATTTATTTATTTATTTATTTATTTATTTTCATATGGAGACACTTATACAAGTTTGGTGAAGCCTAGCGGCATAGTAAAGCATATTAATAAACATTGCAAACCATGATAAACTATGGTAAATGCATGGTATACCATGGCAAGATAAGATAGTACAACTCTTATAAAGGAAAATGGTGCTACAGCAAAAAATTGCTTCAAGGCCACCTCCGTAAAGTTTCCATTTAGTCCTATGACGGCCATACAAAGCCCACCCCTGTATTCGCTATTAAGACCACCAGCAACAGTCCCAAATGTATTAACTTGCATCCAGATTAGGACCTCTGTTCTGTAGTTTAGTGCGGTTTTGGTACTACTGATACTAAAATGCATTTCGAGTTGCATAGTGCCCACACATCAATGCCATTTCCATGAAGCATAGAAATGAGCAGCAAACTGGATCGGGGGTGGGGGCTGCTGAGCAATGGTAGTGGGCCACACTATCCTTTAACTCCCACGTTAGGGTCCAAGCTGTTTCCGCCTGTTTCTTGTTTCTGTTAGATTTGTGCCTATAACTCTTCAATGATAAAGGTTAGAGGTACATGTCATATGTGAAATGAATGTGCATACACTAGGCTTCCATAAAAAAGTGAAATAATCAATTACAGATAACAAAAACCACAGAAAATGCTTTTTAGAAAAAAAACAAACCATTTATTTATAAAATTAACATGGTCAGCTCAAATCTGACAATGAAACTTCAGCATGTAGGGAACATGGAAAAAAATTGAACAAATTGGATAACAACTAAATGAATTATGGCCATATATACCAAAAGCAACCAAAAAAAAAGATTAATTGAAAAGCGTGCAAAAGAAAACAAAAAGAAAAAAAAACGTTCAAAATATTCGTCCCAGGCACCCTGATGATGTGGTACAAGATGGGGCTGTTCACTGTGGCTTGAATGGCCAGCAAGGTAGCGACCAGGGTAACATAACCCTAAACAGCTCTGGTCTTGTGCATCTGATCCACAAACATGAAAAAAAAAGAAATCGGAAAATAGGTCCTTGTGCCTTCGATTTCGACATTTCCTTTATTTTGTAAAGATTTTGTGTGAAAAGGTTTGCAGCAACATTCCAAAACACTCGCATTCAAGGCTATCTCCTAATATGGTGAAGTGGTCAGATGAGGCTGAAAAAGCTTTTATTGATTTGAAAGCAGCCATATGCTCAGATCCCGTGTTAGTAAGCCCAGACTTTTGAAACCCTTTGTCTTACAGACAGATGAATCGGGGGGTGGTTTTGGGGGCCTTGTCACAAAATTGTAATGGGGAGGAACACCTGATACTGTATTTAACCTTTTAGGGTCCATCCAATATTAAATATCCCGCTGGTGATCTGGCCGTTTTAACTCTTTTTACTCAGGCACAGTGAGAGACAGCCCTGCTTGTGATACATCATTGAAAAGAGGAGATTCAGACCTTTAAAACGAGGTCCTACTTGTGTATTTCCAGTAGATGACCATATTAGGAGCTGACACTCTGGTCATTTCTGTCAGAGGGACCGCTCTTGTTGCAAAGTCTTTAATAAATCTAAAGACTAACAGTCCTAAAAACGACCTGGCTTGTTTTTTGTTAAGTGGTCTTTCGCAAGATTCAATAGCCCTCACCTTATTTGTCTGAGGTTTTATCAAACCCTGCCCAATGAAAAACCCAAATACTGCATCTCCTCTAAGGCTAGTGCACATTTCCTTGTGTTTGCTGTTAACCCCGCTTTCCTGAGGGAGTTTAAGACAGCCTTGACTTTTCTCACATGGGAGTCCCAATCTACACTAAATATGCCTACATCATGCTGCATATTGGCTATGGGGTCTAAGTATTGGTCTTTGAAATGTGGCTGGTGCGCCATGTAACCCAAAGGATAAAACCGTAAACTGATACAAACCTTCTGGGGTTACAAATGCCATATCTGTTCTTTTAGATTGTGGGTTCCGGTGTGGTTTCCGATGTACTTTTATACCTGGAGGAGTTATAATTGTGTGCTCTGTTACACCTGTTCTCCCTGGCAGGTGTGAGAAAACATCCCATTATTATCCACCAGGGCTCGCATTACCTCCCTCTGCTCTGCTGTCAATTCCTCCCCTATTGTTATTGTTACGGCCGTTGGGTTATGTACATTTTCGGACCCAAAATCTATTTCCTCTTCCTGTACTACCACCACAAGCTGCTCCTTATCTTCCCTGTATGGCCCTTGCCATTTAGCCAAAAACATGGACATGGGAAGGTAATAACACAATAACTTGTTGTTTAAATTCTCTGTAAGCTTATTGACCTTTCTCATCATGTCTATCATTTCTACAATGTACTCTACCACCTCCCAAATTTCTCAATATAAGTCTCCCATACAGTAATTCGAAAGGTGAAAACTCTGTCAAACTGAGGAGCCTCTCTAGCTGCAAACATGAGTTTGGGGAGGAGACTATCCCAGTCTCTCCTGTCCTTCTGTGTCACCTTTTTCAGCATTTTGCTTCAAGGTTTTATTAAATCTCTCCACAAGCCCCTCTGTTTGTGGGTGGTAAATAGATGCATTTAATTTTTTAATTTTCCATAACTGACACAGTTCCTTCATTGCGTTAGACATGAAGGTGGTTCCCTGGTCATTCAGGATTTCCTTTGGAATCCCTACTCTAGCAAATGCCTGTATGAGTGCCGCCTGCGTTATGTTTTTTTTAGCATTTGTATTTCTAAGGGAACAGCCTCCGGATATCTAGTTGTGTAGTCAACTATCACTAAAATATACTGACACCCCGTTTTAGACTTTTCCTGGGGCCTGACCAAATCCATCCCGATTCTTTCAAATGGCACCTCTATGATCGGCACCAGGACTAGCGGAGCTCGTTTTAGACTCTTATCCCGACAGCAGATGACACTCAGGGCAAGCTAAACAAAACCGTTCCACATCTTTATATATTCCCGGCCAATAGAACCGTCTCATTATTTTCTTCCTGGTTTTCTGAATGCCCAAATGACCTCCTAACAAATAGCGAATTAGCTAATTGTAATATTGTTTTCTTAAGTCCCCCCGGTACCACTAGTTGGTCAAGTAACTCTCCTGCAGTAATTGTGACGATGCGGTACAGCAAGTTATTTTTAATGATAAAGTGAGGTACAGTTACAGCTTCCTATGTTCTCCAATGATTCCCGTTAACATTTTTATTTTAGTTAAAGGTATATTGCAAATTTCCATCGTTAATTGGTAACCCGTCCCAGTCACTATCCTGGGTGCACTGTAAGTCGGAGAGGGATTCTAAATCCTCACTGTGTTGAGCTGAGCTACAGGCAGGGGGGATACACTTTTCCCTGTACACTTCCTTGTAGGGAGCCTCTGGGGTTTACCCTGGGACCTCTGTTTCTGACTACGAGTTTTCCTTGTTTTACTTGGAGCTCCCACTATCTCCTCTTCAAAAGGAGATTCCTCAGACAATACCTTACCTTGACCACTAGAGGGTCCTGGTTGACTTTCCCTTGAAAGCTCACTGGCTTGCAGCAGTTCATTAAAACAACTACAGTCCTTTCCCATAATTATGAGGTACGGTAATCTAGGCCAGGGGTAGGCAACCCTGGTCCTGCAGTGCCACAATCCTGCAAGTTTTGTAGGTATCTCTAAATCATCAATTGCTAAATACCTGGAAAACATGGTAATTCTGACCAATTTAGCCAATCATTGAATCAATTAGGGCTTGGGTAAAACAAAAACCAGAAGTGTCTGTGGCACACTAGGACCAGGGTTGCCTACCCCTGATCTAGACAACACCCCAGCCTTAACCTTAAACTCCTACTAAGACCATATTTTAACAGTTACCACGGTTGCGGGGGAATGTTTTAACATCCCCAGGAATGCAAAGGATCCTAATGTAAACTGTACCTGATATTTCATGCTCTTCCAGTAAATCAGAGGACACTAAACTTTGCCCACATCCCAAGTGTATCTTATTCTTCCCTTCTACCTCAATTTGCCTCTAAAAACCTTCAGTTCTCCTGAGCTGTTGTGGAAAATTTCTGCGGTGAGGGAACTTATTTGGACATTCAAAATTGGGGAAAAAATCAGAGATACATTTCTTAAATAAATAAATAACTAATCGAAAGTAAAACAGTAAAATGAATAACATCTTTTGAATAACATCTCTTTTTTTCCGCAAATGTTTCGAAATGTGTGCATTTGTAACCGCAAGTTTTCACTGTACATTTAAAGTATGTACAGTAATTATGTAACTAGACCTGGTTCTTTGTTCTTGGTATGAACCTTGTTGTTTCAGACTTCCTGTCATTCCTTGGTTGAATTTCCATGTCTTTATTTCAAGTGTATTTTTCTATAGTACTTTTCTATGGCTGTGGTTTGTTTATAACATCTTTAGATAGGAAAGCATTATGATGTAAGAAGGTGTATATTACAGGAATAGTTGTACATGCACCTATGTGTACAAATGAAGAATACAAGGTCATATTTCTTGCAATAAAGTATTCTATCACCATGGTAACTTAGAATACACAAAGGTTAGAGAGGTCTTGCAATCGTGTAATTGGGAACATTCATTCAGTCAGCAGTGGGGGCAGGGGTTACAATACTGCTACAGACCTGCTTTCTAAGCAGGTGGAATAACACGCTGCACTATTGCTGTAATTTCAGGTAGTAAAATGCTCCTGAGAGCAGACCTTGTTCCAAAAGCTGCCAGTCTCCCAGTCTCTATCGAAATGACCCTGTCTACTTCACTAAGTGCTGCCAACTGACACTGCTTTGAATTTCCTGCTCGTTAATTTTTACAGCCGTGTTTTTTTTTATGCCGTCTGTATAAATATAATTCCCAAAGCCTTCACTCTCCCCCCCCCCCCTCCCCTTTCAATTTCCATGTTACCAGTAAAAAGAGATATGAATACTATTCATGCCGATGCTTTCTCTGCCTATCTGCTGTATTTATAACTGGTCTGTGTGGCTCAAATGAACAGCAGCAGCTGGAGAGATGACGTTTTGAGTTTCTCTCCCTCTTTCTCCTTCTCTCTCCCTCCCCCTTCCATCAATTCAATTCAGTAATGCTTACTATACTTTTATTGTATACATTTTTAGAAATTCATCTTTTTTCTGTGGTTGAAAAAGGGCATTTGTTACTTATCTTGGAAAATAATATTCCAAACCAGAAACTACAAGAGAGCTTGATAGAGAACACATGAAATAGGATAGGGCAGCAGTGTGGAGTAGTGGTTAGGGCTCTGGACTCTTGACCGGAGGGTCGTGGGTTCAATCCCAGGTGGGGGGCACTGCTGCTGTACCCTTGATCAAGGCATTTTACTTAGATTGCACCAGTAAAAACCCAACTGTATAAATGGGTAATTGTATAAATAATGTGTAAAAAATAATGTAATTGTATGTAAAAATAATGTGATGTCTTGTAACAATTGTAAGTTGCCCTGGATAAGGGCGTCTGCTAATAAATACATAATAATAATAATAATAATAATAATAATAATAATAATAATAAATATTAAACAGGTGAGAATTGAATTTAACAGGGTTTAAAACTTGTCTAGAATGCTGTCTTTCCTCCTGTGCCACTTTTAAATATTCAACATCGTTTGATTAAAATGTGTGTTTTTAACAAACACAGTAACGTATTCCTATAGATAATATTGTAGAACACATGATTCAATGCATTTATAGGGGTTGTACTGACTGTCACCAAAGGCATAGCAAAGTTTGAAAGTGTATTATAAGCCACACCCCTATTAGAACCTAGCAACTACACTTGTAACAGAATTCTTTTTACTGCTTGTCAAGCCCTGAGTGGCCTTGACTGAAGACGGGGGGAGTCAGGGGAGCACAGGTTTGCATCCTGGCTGTGTTGCTGGTAAAGACACCACTGCGTGGTGTGCAGGGTGAGTCAACACATTTTCTCACAAGTCCCTTCTCATAGATAGTTGAGTTTTCTAAACTTTATTTCAGTTTGGCTGAAGTCCTTTTCATCCTGACCCCACACTGCAGATTCACTCCCTGTGCAGCAGCTGCACACTTCAAAGAACAGAAGCAAAGGAGGAAAAACTACCTTAAAATGAGCAAAATTGCACAAGTGGGCTTACAGTACATAAGATTTGATACACAAAGAAAAAACAAGAATGTAGCAATAGACAAGGTCATTTCTGCATATATACCCTAAGATGGTACATCTAAAGGTTAAACAATTTCCACAGTAAATATTTCATTTTTGGCTGTCACTTTTGGGTAGAATTCCCTTCATATCATATTGTCCTTCTGATGTTGCACCAGAATTAAGTCTCCTGTGCCTTCCCCAAAATGGTCTTCTGCATATTGCAAAAAAAAAAAGAAAAAAAAAAAGAAAAAAACCCACACACAGCAAAAGGAACATATGGTGCCAGCTAAGATTGCCACGACGGCATGTTTTTGTTAACAGAAGTTGGCATAAGGAGGCACGGAATGGTGGAATTAAAGTGAAATGATATGCCTTGATGTAAAACCTACCTCGACTAACCTGGAATGTTTTGGTTTTATAGTTTTGATGGAGGTGCCAGTCCTTTTATAACTTACTAATGATCCAAACAATAAAACTGCTATTTGGCCTCTTTAAAGTGTGTTTACCACTGAGAACAGTGGGAAGAGGTGCTTTGTTCCTGGGATTATTTATATAGATCCTCACGAAAAGAAAATGTGGAGGGTCAATTTAGTAACTACAGAATTGGGCCACATGGCATAGGTCAGTTAAGGGACCTATAAAATATGGCATTAATAGTTAATAGGGGGGGTGGGGGTGGCTGTACTCTTGAAGATACATACAATTCACTGTAACAAATGACTAGATAAACACAGTTTTTGAAGGCTAGTTAAGTCTGCTGGTAATGTGAACTGTTTATCCCCAAGCTTTATTTGTTTTTTTATTGATTGAACTAAATTGACTGTTTTTGGCAATTTCTGTTTTCTTTTTAGGGTCCTCATTCAAAACCCCTTGTCACGAGAACGGCCTTGGTTTTGCACCAGTCTTCACCAAACAATCCTAGCCCCCAACAGACTATAAGCTCGCAATTTTATCCAGATATTTGTAAACTTTTAGGTACTGTACGATTATCACAGGATTAGGAGGATGTACGTGCGCTGATTTAATTTCTAAATCAAACACGTAAATGACACACAAAAAAAATGTTAACAGACCTTTTCTGGCCTAAGTTAGAGACAAAATTGAACAGTGTCCATCTGACATGTTAAGGACTGGCCTGAATATTGACCTTCCCTAATGCCTACAGTTATTACTGGCCTTTTACTGGTGATTTGACTGCATCTGTACTAGCTTGAGCTTCATGAGCAGCTGAAAAAGATAAAGGGAGAACGTGAGGGTTGTCAGGTAGTTTAAGAATCCTTTAAGCTAGCAGGCCTCTAGATAAAAGAAAGAAGGTTTCCATCTCTAATTGGCCGCATTACAGCAGAAAGACAACACCACTGCTTTAATTTCAGGTTCAAAGGGCGCTGTATTGTGTTTGTAAGGTCACCGTTTGGGGTCACCTGCTACTGACAGCCTGCCGGCTTCATTGAGTCAGATCATGCCACCAACATTGACAGGAACTATCCTGGGCTAGTAATAGAGGAGAGCCAGGAAAACAGTGACTCACCCCAGCAGATGGTTCTCATTTCTTTGAGGTTGATGATGGCAGTTACTGCATTGCTAAAGAGAGCAAGTGAACAGGTTCATAGGTAGGTGTCTGAGGTTTAGAGTTCAGCAGTTTGATCTACCTGGCTAGTGTTAGAACCCAGGGTGTTATAATGGGAAGTGCGTTATAGATAGGGCTTCTGTTTTTCGGGTTTTACTAATTCTATTTTTCGGTGCTTATTTCTAGCTAGTTTTGAGTTTTATCTAAATCGTTTTTTTCGGGGCTTTTGTTTTTGATATACTGTATGAAATTAGTGTTTTCGGTTACTTTCCAAAATGCTTGAGCGTTTTTTTTTTCTGTCAAAGTATGTATATTAGTAACTCTACAGTACTTGCACACTTAAGATGTACCTTCTTCATTTGCTGTCTTCACGGGCACATTCTTCTGGGGTTTTTGTGTGTAGGCATTTTTGTACATTTTGCCACAATTCTGTTTTAAATCATCTATATCTTAACTGTAATACAGCTTTAAATCCTGCTAACAAGCCAGATTGTAATGTTGTTTTAAATCTCGCAAGTGGAGTCTCCAATAGAAATGTAGGAATGTGCTGTCACTCCGTAGTTGGGGCGGGTTTAAAGTATTCAGAACGAATCAATGATAGATGCAAGTCAGGAAGGCGGGACATTGCCCAGCAGCACTGGGAAATGTATTATTATTTTTGTAGTAGGTTTTATTTTTTAATGGGAAAAGGGTAAAGTCAACGTGAATTGATTAACCATTTCCACAGTTTTTACAGTGTTTATTGGCTAGCCACTGATTTTAATTTTTTAAAGACGGGTATATGAGAGAGTTAATGGTAACACTTTACATGAAGTGTCTCTAATTACTATGTGTTTGCATAGTAGTTACATAGTAAATACATGTGTACTTACACCTAATTACAATGTTATTATGCAGACTAACAATGTACTTAACATGTAATTCATTGGAGAATATTAGCATAATGTAAAGTGTTACCGAGTTAATAAGAAGCAGTATTGTGCTAGTCAGAAAACACGTGTGACGGTTATATGTAGTATTTTACAATAGAATCAATCCGTCACAGTGCTGACCGACGGCATAATGGGACTGCTGACTGTAAGTACCAGCACCATGTAATGCATTTCTGTGTATTGTATTGTTAGCTTTCCAAAAGAAATCTTGCTCCAAAGCAAGCTGATCACTTGATAGCATAGGCTCTTCTATACTGACACTCTGGGTGATCTAGCTTACATTGCATGTGTCTATGGCAAGCACTTTAACACTGATTGTCTGACGATACTGAATCATTTTATAATACCACTTAATATATTTGACGAGAGCTCATGTACAGGCTCCCACATGTACAGTGTTATTGAGTTTTTGTGAAGTTGTTCTGTGTTCGACTGTCATAGAGAATGGGACAAGGTCGGGAGTGACGTCAGCAGACTCGCACAACAAAGCCAGGTTTATGCAGCGTGACAAATTTGAAGAGAAAATAGGCTAGCAGACGGCATGTATGCTTCTTTAAGAAAAGCTGAACAATTGAAGGGTAGGTTAATCAGCAAGGCAGGATCACACCTGCTGAATGTCCTGAGCTATCATTGAAGGCGGCAACTATGTATTACTGCTGAAACGTCAACTGATAAGCTATTTTGGTTTTGACTGTTTAGTGGAATACGTGTGTCAGTAACCTACTTGTAAATACGAAACTAGAGTATTCAGTTTTATGAAAGAAAGCAGATCATCATGAATTGCATTCACAGAATGTATAGATGTATGGCAGCTGTACAGACAGGGCCCTTATGCATTTATTTATGTATTTATCTTGGTATATATCATTTTAACACAGGCAATTCATGCATTTGAATCGCATATCTCATGTACCATAAATATGTATTTTTATGGCCTGAAATGTTTTATGATTTCGAGACAATCCATGCTTTTTTAGTTATCTAAAATGCAGGTTAGCTGCATCTGAGGATCACTGTAAAATGATCTGCTTAAGAAAATGCCTACAACAGTAGCCATAAGTAATCATCTTTCTTAAAATATAATTTGTTATACACATAGATGCTACTCCATGAACGTTCATGGAGTCCTGTAGGTATTCCTCAAATGAGCAGAGCTGAATAACCGACCAGTTAAGTAAACAGAATAGCCATGAATGCTAATGTTATGAAAGTTTAAACGGTTGAATTCAGGTAATTCATTTGCTTAGATCAAGCTGTTCATAAGCTTAGCAGTGTGACATAATTACAAAGAATGCAATTCGGACGCTCAATTTGAATTAGTGCAAAATAGATTTCAAAATGATATCTGGTATAAATGGTCACTCTTTAGCGTTGAATGTGAAAAAGAACATAAATGTAACTATGTGGAAGCGATCAGGATTTGACAGTGATGTTTCTAAAAGTGATGGCAGATGCAGCCACAGATTGCATCTGTTGCTGCAGATTTCTGCTTTTCCATCCAATTCCACATGAGTGTTTTCTCTGGGGTTATATTAACACCATTTTTTTTTTTAATGCGTTAGATTTTCACGAGTCACAAGGTCAGAAAGACATTTTCGTGTCCGTTACAAAATACGTTTCTTAAGCATGTATTTCTTTGTAATTAAAAAAACTAAAAACTATGGGTCTACAAAGCAGTTACATTACCACTGTTCCAAGTTTGTGGACTGTCATCGTACACAGAAAATATTATAAAAGCAATAGATTTTTTTTGCCTTGGGTAAAGAGCGCACCAGTGTGATATAATTAGTTGGTGTGAGCTCTTATCAAATCTACCCCAGAGGCAAAACTAATTTACAAAACAATAACAACATCAATGAAGCTGTAAGCTCCAAGCGAAAGACAATAATATCTGTCTGGAGTGATATTATCAAGTCTATCTAGGTATCCACAAGGGAGTTGTAGCTACTAATATTGTGGGTGTCATTCTATTCAATGGCAATTCAAAATTGCTGTTTCAATTGCAATGCATACAGAGTAATAGTAACAGGATGTGAACATGTGTTTCAATGAAATACCTGGTTTAGTCAAAGCTCTGCTTATAATAGCTGTCATAAGTTACTGGAGCCTAGGGACTAATAAGTAGCCTTAGAATGTTAGAGACCTGTGTGCAGCTGAGGAATGAAGCTATTCGGGCAGCAGAATAAAAAACAGAATCCTGTATTCAAGAACCTGTAGCAGTTTGTTTACCTAGACAGCACAGTAACTGCATCTGTGCCTTATGAAAGATTGTGGACAAGACCTATTTAATTAACTTTTTCCTGAAAATGAACAGGAATTTCACATTCAACTAAATCACATCATTGGCAAAAACAAAGGATTGGTCTTTATGTAATGGCTGTTGACTAATTTTCCATTTCTCAGATTTACTTCAAAAACAATAGGAACCAAGTTTGTACCTAACTCTGTAACTGGTGTCGAAGGTTTTGCACAATCATTGATCCTTGGACAATGGCCTCCAAAGTGGAAGATGCAATCTTCTCGAGGTGTCGTGGGCTAGTCGACGAAACACCGAAGATGGAGGGTGCCCACTTGAAGACCCCAGAGATGTACCCTACTTGGCTCACTCCAGACGTTTGTCATGCTGATGCGCTGGGGAGACTGCACTGTGGTTGATCCCCGGAGCCAGCATCGCAGCCGTTGTGTCTGCTGATGCACCAGGGAGGCAAAATAAGCTGATCCCTGGAGCCAGCATTACACCAGGCAGAAGGATATCTACATCATCAGATGGAAGGAAATGCAAATGGATGGAGACAGAGATGGATCACATTAGTTTACTGTAAAGCTACGTCTTAGTTGGTGCTTATCTTGGCGAGAGCCGAGTTCAAATCAGCATGAAGTTTTAACATCTACTTTCATGTAATGGAAATCATGGTTCCTTTTACATTTCAAGAAAATATGTTCTTCAAGCTCCATATCTCAAGTATATCCTACTATAAATCTACAGTTTCCTTATTTAATTGTACCTGTTTACTGTACTTATGGGGTAGAGGGCGGCAGTCCAAATCTGCGGGGAAATATAGAAAAAACTGTGAAAATGCAAGTAGATATCTGCAGGGTGTTCTGTGGAGCATCCTATGTGTTTAGTATTTGTATTAATGGCTTATAAAAATGTTAATCAAGTAAACATAATGATATTAAACAATGTATGGGTTAAGTACTTCCAATTTAACGTATCAAGCCTTTTGCCAGTAAAATCCTGCTATGCTGCATGTCTGCATTTGTTTCCTCCTGTTTCCATGTTTCCTGCCCCTTGTGAAAGTCAAGGTGACATGCCAGCCACACATGTGCTGGAAACAAAGGGATATTTTGAGGTAGGTCCTGTCTGTCTGAGTCAGCTAATGCTTCTAAAAGAGAGGTGGATCGCAGTTAAGCTCCCATTAAGACTGGAATGAGTTGAATTTAGCTCAGCTTTGCATGTGTGGCGATCTGTTTCCATGAAAAGTATGCAACACTTACAGAAAATCCATGTATTAGCCATTCCATGTTTATAAAAATAGGCATGGCACTGTTGTCTCCGATATATCATACAACTCGCCCCCTTCCCTCCCTCTTTCCTGTTGGTTGTACATGTAAGCAATTTTCTTTCATACTTCAAATATAGTTCAAATTAACATACCTAAAAGTCCAAGGTCCTTTTAGATTTTTTTTTTTTCATATTGGGATTCTAAGCAACTTTATCTCAGCAAAAATGTCTTCTGCAAAAACATCTGAGAAATTCAACAACTAGTGATACAAAAGATAAAGTGGACCTACAGTTCAGTATCGGGGATCTAAGAGCCAACAAATTCAGTACATAAAATATAGAGAACTCGGTATGGGGACCGTCAAATTCCATACACTATAGTTTAGAGAACTCAGTAGTGGGGATCTGTGAGCCAGCTTATTCAGTGCAGTGTATTATAGAGAACTATGTACTGGGGATCTGAGAGCCAGCCAATTCAATACAGTCTAGTAGAGAGAACTTCAGTACTGTACTGGGGATCTGAGACGCAGCTAATTCAGTGCAGTGTATTATAGAGAACTATGTACTGGGGATCTGAGAGCCAGCTAATTCAATACCGTATATTATAGAACTCAAGAACTATATTGGGGGTTTCAATGTAAGCCATTACTGTGGGGTTGGCTAAACTATTAATTTCAGGTAGTGATGGGTTAAATCAATCTGTACCTTTCACCACAACGAAACAAGCATTTTGCAGGAGCAGTGAGTTAGCAAGTGAGCAAGTGAGGGACTGAGTCTGGTTTCAGGGTGTACCACTGTTCTCCGAGTCTTGACCCTTTTCAGTACAGATTGTGGCGGCCCCATGCCAGCCAGCAGCCAGGACAGCCAGACATGGGTCGCTCAGTTTTTGGAAGGTCTCCGGCCCACCCAGGAGGAAAGAGGGGGGGCAGCCAGGGGAACAAAGGCCCATTTCAGCCACTCAAACAGGGGCTTTTATATGGGCCTGGGGCCCCTCCCCAGCAAGGAGATGTTATCTCAGAGATGCAATATCCCTTCACTGCGGGCAGTTTCATTGCTGTACAGGCCTCCAGTGTTAGTACAGTGCCAGCGCAGATTGACCCCCTAATTACGGCTCAGAGTATGTTTGTGAGTGTCTGTGCACTGTGTGTAGACAGTGCGAGTGTGTTTAGGTATGCTAGAAAATAAATACATGTGCTACGATTGTGTTCATACATTTATCTGTCTATCTGTTGAGATTGGGGTGGTTGTGGTGGCTATGGAATAAGTCTCTGTTATGCTCCTCAAACCATTAATGCACGATTCTGGCATGATTAGAAGGGTGCATTATTGAGTAACCATTGCCATCAGGGTTAAAGTGCATTGTAGGGTGGACTTTATCTGCAACAGTGCTTCAGTAAATGCAGCATTTTCTCTGCTTTCCAGAGTAATCTAGGGACCCAGGGCTTACCAGGAGAACGTGCCCTGACACTATCTAGCTTATTTGTGGTAGCATTAGACTTGTGAGATGGCCTGCTTAATTAATGAAAGCACCACAGCTGTTTTTAATGTTTTGGTAGGCAGTGTAAATATTAATTTCAGTGTCTCTTGTTATTTTATTGCCTCTCCTAACATATGTGAGGTCTTGACAAAGGGTGTTTAGATTCTGTTTAATTCTCTAAACACTGAAATGTTGGCATATTTGAAATATTGTTAACTAGTCAGATAGCCCAAAACAAGAAGCACTCCAAACATTTAAAATCAATTAGTACATAGCAATATGTACAAGACTATAAATAAACATTTTATATTAAAGAAATAACCTTACTGTATAAATACTTTTGTTTTAAACACTAAAGACAATATCTATACAGTATGTTATCATTAGTGTTTCAGTTTCAGAAAACACTAATGATAGTAAATGTATGAAACCCATTTTTTGAAATCATATTTCTCACAATATAAAATAACATGCAAGTGATTGGGAAGATGTGCACACTCATCAAGTTATAAAACTCTTTTACTGTTTTGGAAATCTTGCAGAAATCTATTTTATTACTGCAGTGTTTTCTCAATGATGTAATATGTGGTTGTAAACTGCTTAAAGATGTCTATAGAATGTTGTAGAATTGCTGCTACAGTTGTATTTTGTAAAATACCGATTTTAAATAGAGTAGTGAACCAGAGGATTTTCATCACAATGGAAGTGGAACCTTAAAGCCTTGGGTTCATTTCCTTTAAAACTCATTTAGTTTACCTGCAGGTCTACCCAAGCCCCCTTATCCAGCTTTCGGTTATTAACAACATTTTCACGGGAACCAATCCCATCCCATAGACTTTAATGTTAATGGATTTGGGATATTAGCAACTGTCTTCTGCTTAATGAAAACTTTTTTTTTAAATTTCTATGGCTACGGCACGCACACGAGTACATTGCATGCACGCATCACAGTGTCTATTTATGTATCAGTTTTCATAACACAGCTGTGCATTTATTAAGTCTGATTGTCGTCTGTCATCATGGCTTCAAAACGTGTAGGTCTTTCTATAGCTGATTAAAGTTCGGATTCTGGAGGCACTACGTGAACCCGGTGCTAAACAAGTACGGGTAGCAGAAAAGTTTGGCATCTCAAAATCTGTTGTAAATTGGCTCCGAAGCTGCATGCAAAACTGAGAGCGATTTACAGCTGGAGGTGGCTTATCATAAAAAAAATTTAAAAAAACTTTAAAAATGTATGCTTCTGTATTAAATGCAAGTACTGTATACCAAGTTTGTTTATTGTTTTCAAGGATATTGATAGTACGTGGTTGTTGTACTGTGTGTACAGTACTGGGTATACTTTTTTGTTTTACACATCTGTGTAGTGTTAGTAAACAGTTGTTTGTTCTGATGTTTGGTGTTTTTCGTGCTTATTTTTTAACACTAATGAACCAAGACGTGTATTTCAGTGCGCTGTTTCTACAACTAATAGTATACATTGTTTTTTTCCATATACATTCGCTTGAAAATGCGGCTTTTCGCTTAATAACAGCGTTCGGTTAATAACTTTTTGCTGGGAACTGAGAGGTTGCTAATAAGCGGCATCTACTGTATTGTGTTGTCTGAAGTTCTAATGAACCCATTTGACCCCGTACCTATGGAGCACACGGCCACAGAGGCAGCAAAAGAGCTAAACTCCTGCCCTGCGTTTTTTCATTTTTCTATTCTGGGTTCGGTGAACGCACAACACTGCCCTCTTGACAATGCAATTCCCCCCTCGGGAGCCAAAGTGGAAAGTTTGCTTTAACGCAGGGCAGAAGATGAAAGGCACAGCCGCTTGTATCTGTTTATCCTGCTTGGCATGTTCCGATCTCCCCTCATGCATCAGCTGTTGAGCTCTCTGGCTGTCTTTTAGTCTCGAAGAGGAGCTGTCTGCAGCCGGATTACCTGCCTCCCTCCCCCTCCTCTCTCCCCTTGCCCCTCATCACCTGGACCATCTCTTGCAGGGCATTCTTCTCCGGTACCGCGCTTTGACGCTCAAACCCAAACGAGTTTATAAAAAGATAAAGGAGGCCGTACAGGAGGAAGGATTAAGGGGTCTCCAAGTTTTAATTTTAAATACTATTTGATCTCCCAGCTTCCACTGGGACTGAGCGTGGTTTAATTACCTAGTGCCTCCTTAATCCCAGCAGGTTATAAATATATAAATATATTAATATATTTTAACAGCACAATAGATGCGTGGCATGCCAGAGTTGTCTTTTGATGCTGGGTTTCGTGCTCGTGTGAAGAGATGGAGATGGAAACTTCTGTTCTTTGTCTGTCATTAGTGCAGGGCAAGTGAAGTCTCTTCATCCATACTCTAGCCCCTATTCTAAAATGGCATCCCTTACGCTTCCTGAACTTGATAGCACGCAAAATTCATATTGTACTTTTGACATAGTGATTCACAATATGTTTTTGGCATATTAACACTAAAGCTGTGTGTCCCTTTTATGAAGGTGGTAGGGATAATTTCAGTCTATCCAGGTGACCAAGAAAGTGCAAGACTTCCTGAAAGCAGAAAGATTTGTATTTAATGTAGCACCATATATCATGTATTAAAATGGAAATCCTTATAAAATGTGTTTCTTTTAAAACTGCACATTCAAGACCCTATATACTGTAAAACAAGAAAATTTCGCAAGCAAGAAATGTTTGCTAATTTCGCGTTTTTTAAAAATCTGCAAAATTAATGTGCCGTGAAATATATTATTCATACGTGTGCCATACATTAAAAGAAAAAGCGCAAACATTTATTGCATAATATACAGTAGACCCTGATATTGATGTGATACAGCCCTCTTAAGTATCAGTTAGGTCATTTGTATTAGATAGCTTTTTAATTTAGTGTGCATCAGTTTGAAATTAAGTCACTTTAAAATGAGCTAAACTGTTTAAATATTCTTATTTGACTATGTATTATAAAAAGTATAATTATAAGGTGCTTTGCCAAATACAAGGTTAGACAGGCTGGTAAGCCCACTCGTGTGTAGCCTCTCTTAATTCTTGGGGTGTATCATCCGTATAGCACTCTATATAATATTCTATATATCACAGAAAATGCAATATTTGTAACAATTTCAAAGAAAAATGTGGGTTCGGCTCAGCCCTAACCCAAGCACATGCTGTGTAGTTTAGGAGTTTAATCTTGTGTCAAACCCATTTCTACCATTTCAAAGCCTAGCCTCCCTCCCTGTAACTGTCTCATGCTGTCTCATGTTTGAACCCAGATAAAAGCTCCCACCCTACAGCAGTGCCAGCGTGGTGCAAAGTTCAGAAACATGTCATCGATTTGTTGTGATGGGAACCAATCGGCAGATGTGATGTTCCCTTGGTTTCACTTTCTCTCTGAGGTCCAGTGAAAGTGCCATGGGCAATCTGTTCAGCTTCATTCCACATGCGATTTATGATATCTGAATAAAAACATCAAAACAGTTCTTAATGTTGAACTACATCACAGGCGTAATAGCTATGACTAGATTGTTACTGAGGCAAAATCGAATTTTGTCCAAAACCTGCATATCCTGTTCATGTTACGAAGGTGAAAGTTATCATACTATGAAGCCTGGAGACTATTAATGCAAACTACAAAGCATTATAAGTTGCTAACTCGTTTTACCCCGTGATCCACCTTGGATGATGTTTGAAATTTCATGACCCATATTTTCTTTCTCCCAGCAAAAACACACCATCATAAGATTACCCTATTCACACTGCCAGAAATGTGTGGTATTAAAAAGGGCAAGAAGAATAGAACTTATAAATATGAATAAGTTGATGGATTTATACCTTCTTTGAGAGACTTGTGTTTGGTTCGCTGCTACTGAAGTTAATGCTGAGACTGGTGACTGATGCTACTGCTGAGACTGGTAAGACTGGTGCTGCTACTGCTGAGACTGGTAAGACTGGTGCTGCTACTGCTGGGACTGGTAAGACTTGTGACATTGATGCTACAGCTGGACCTGGTAAGACGTGCTGACACTGCTGGGACTGGTAAGACTGCTGATATTAGTGCTAAGACTGATAAGACTGCTGGGACTGTATGATGCCATGATTAAACACTGATTTAGAAGGCATTTGTTTTAAATAGAGTTTGCCAGTCCTCCTGTGGCCTGATCTATGGAAACGCTGTAACACTTCCTCCTAGGTCATGTCTCTGTGGACATATAGCAGGGCAAGGCCGTTCAGTCTATTTTCACCCATACTGCTAATCAAACATATTGAAACGATGCAGTCAGTTAAACACTTTCTACGTCATGAACCACAATATTAACCTAGATATGCCTGCAGTTTATTTCTCTTATAGTGACAGTAAATAATGGAAGAAATCACAGAATCGGCAGCAAACTGAATTAAAGTGAGGTGAAAGGAGGCGCTACGACTGAAGTCGGTTCTGAAACGTACTGTAGCGAGTTAGGGGATTGCAAGAGGATGCCAACAACACACTCTTATTTAAAAGCACAGCAGGTTCAGCACCGTGAACAGCAACAACAGCACAGTAACACACCCGACAGCAACCAACTACCCACCCAGCACTGCAGCGCTCACAGATATTTACACAAAGCAGACCAACTGAACCCGCCCAAAGTCCCAAACGGCGGGCTGGCGCACAGGCAATTTCAGTTTCAGGGTGGGCTGGTGCAGTGCCAAGTTGGGGAAAGGTCACAGTGGTCCCGGTGCTGTAGCGAGTTGGCCTGTGCGCTAAATACACACGGCCCATTAGCCAGTAGACAGTACTGTATAATGCTATAAACGTATGGACAGAGCATCAGTGTGCAGTTGACAAGAAATAAATAAACCCATATAAATAAAGCAAACTCAGATGCCCAGTTTACACATTGATTTATGAAAACGTATTGCCATGAAACATCACATTGCACAGGACTGTCAGCAGAAAAAATAAATATTAATATAAGAAGTAATATGAAATCACCAAGCATTCTTACCTAGAGTTGGCTTCATCTGAAAGAAATGCGCTGTAGATTTGTTTTTTTCGTTTTATCTTTGAGTATGTACAGTGCCGAAACGTCCACTAAATAATATACGGGACTACCCGCTGCTCCAGGGGCTGGTTGTACTCAAACGAGAACAAAAAGTGGGATGGGATCCGGGATCACTGGAGTCGGATCATGTGAAGGTGTTGTAAGCGGATCTGGATCAGGCTCCACTGATCCCTAATCTTGATCCAATTTTGGAGCTATATGTGGTGTAACTAGGGAAACTGACCAATGAGAAGCGAACAGTGAGTGAACAGAAGAAAAATCTAAATCAAATCCATATTTGGTGTGACCACCCTTTGCCTTCAAAACAGCATCAAGCATCAATTCTTCTAGGTACACTTGCACACAGTTTTTGAAGGAACTCGGCAGGTAGGTTGGCCCAAACATCTTGGAGAACTAACCACAGTTCTTCTGTGGATTTAGGCAGCCTCAGTTGCTTCTCTCTCTTCATGTAATCCCAGATAGACTAAATGATGTTGAGATCAGGGCTCTGTGGGGGCCATACCATCACTTCCAGGACTCCTTGTTCTTCTTTACGCTGAAGATAGTTCTTAATGACTTTCGCTGTATGTTTGGGGTCGTTGTCATGCTGCAGAATAAATTTGGGGCCAATCAGATGCCTCCCTGATGGTATTGCATGATGGATAAGTATCTGCCTGTACTTCTCAGCATTGAGGAGACCATTAATTCTGACCAAATCCCCAACTCCATTTGCAGAAATGCAGCCCCAAACTTGCAAGGAACCTCCACCATGCTTCACTGTTGCCTGCAGACACTCATTCGTGTATGCTCTCCAGCCCTTCGGCGAACAAACTGCCTTCTGCTACAGTCAAATATTTCAAATTTTGACTCATCAGTCCAGAGCACCTGCTGCCATTTTTCTGCACCCCATTTCCTGTGTTTTCGTGCATAGTTGAGTCGCTTGGCCTTGTTTCCACGTCGGAGGTATGGCTTTTTGGCCGCAAGTCTTCCATGAAGGCCACTTCTGACCAGACTTCTCCGGACAGTAGATGGGTGTACCAGGGTCCCACTGTTTTCTGCCAGTTCTGAGCTGATGGCACTGCTGGACATCTTCCGATTGCGAAGGGAAGTAAGCATGATGTGCCTTTCATCTGCTGCAGTAAGTTTCCTTGGCCGACCACTGCGTCTACGGTCCTCAACGTTGCCCGTTTCTTTGTGCTTCTTCAAAAGAGCTTGGACAGCACATCTGGAAACCGCTGTCTGCCTTGAAATTTCTGCCTGGGAGAGACCTTGCTGATGCAGTATAACTACCTTGTGCTTGTTGCTGTGCTCAGTCTTGCCATGGTGTATGACTTTTGACAGTAAACTGTCTTCAGCAACCTCACCTTGTTAGCTGAGTTTGGCTGTTCCTCACCCAGTTTTATTCCTCCTACACAGCTGTTTCTGTTTCAGTTAATGATTGTGTTTCAACCTACATATTGAATTGATGATTATTAGCACCTGTTTGGTATAATTGTTTAATCATACACCTGACTATATGCCTACAAAATCCCTGACTTTGTGCAAGTGTACCTAGAAGAATTGATGATGTTTTGAAGGCAAAGGGTGGTCACACCAAATATGGATTTGATGTAGATTTTTCTTCTGTTCACTCACTTTGCATTTAGTTAATTGATAAATATAATCTATTAACATGTCTATTTTTGAAAGCATTCTTACTTTACAGCATTTTTTCACACCTGCCTAAAACTTTTGCACAGTACTGTATATATAATACATTTTTTATTTATTTTTTAAAGCCGATCAACTGCTTCTGATGAAGTATTTATGCCAGATCATCATATGGCACAGGATTATGAAGTTGAGTTTTAGGCATTTTTTAAATGTGATATGCCTCTGTGTTGGCTTGATAACGTTTCATAAGTCTGTATTTCTTTCTTTCTTTCTTTCTTTCTTTCTTTCTTTCTTTCTTTCTTTCTTTCTTTCAGTTGTAAATTGAGTGGAGACAGACTTAAAAGGAGACGCTTACACAGTGAGTGTTGAAGGTATGGAATGGGTTACTTAGCCATGTAATTGATGGTGAATCACTAGGCTCCTTTAAGACCCAACTTGACAAAGTTTGGAGATTAATCAGCTGCTAGGAATTGGGCAAGCCTAATGGCCTCATCTCCTTCGCAAATTTTCTTAATTTCTCATTTGAAGTCACAACTAATCATTGTTCTACCAACAATTATGGTCAACAATAGTGCCATGCATGTCCAGTTAGTGACTTAGAGTGCTATGCCACGCAGTCTGTATGAACAAGTGTCTGTAGCCCTGTGCCACCCTGGGATAATGCCAGTGTAGTCTGGCACCAGAACCCATGTCCCGGATCTCTGCAGAGCAGGATGTAAGAAAGAAGGGGGATCAAGCATCAAGCAGCTGTTTGGCCTGGGGCCTGTCTGTGTGCTCCCTTTAGCCAGCAACCCCCAGTCTACCCTAAAAGGAGCGACGGTGACAGCTTTTTAAATCTTTAATTTAGCAATACAAAACCGATGTGCGTGTTGTGTATGGCTAATGCTACAGCAATGTATTGCAATTATCAACCCTATCCTGTCTGTTACAATACAATTCCATTCTTTACGAATGGATTCTAACATTATAAAACTAGCAAGAAACAAGTTGCAGGGAGGTGCTTTTCAGTTATTGTTCAGAGTAGGTTCTTGTGACCGTTCACTTCAAATGACTTCTTCTTTGAAAATGTGCACTTGCTTCAAGCTCGTACTCTGCCGTGGTCTTGCTGCTTGCTGGAGGAATGCGAGCCTTCACTGGCTCTGTGCCCTTGGCTCAGGGTTTCTATTCAGGGCTGCTGTCCTGCACGAGCCTCTAGGTGTCACACTTCTCCTGCTGCTTCTGCCTGTATGATCAAGGACAACTGGGCAACATAACTGAATTAATTCACTGACAGCGCTAGAGAATGAGAATGGAGTATTTAGACTGGTGCTCATCTTTAAGGTGCATTGCAATGACAGTGCTGGAGAGCTGGAGTGGAGTGTTCTAGACTAGTGATCATTATCAAGGTGCAGGGTAATAACAGTGCTGGCAGGCTGTTCAGCTAGTATTTACACAGTAGTAAGTGTTGGCCAATTTATTTCATATTCAGCATTTCTTCACAGTCTTTTCCATATGCAGTTGACTGCTGTACATATGCAGAATATACAATACATATGGCAAAAAAAGGATTAATGGCTTTTCAAATTGGCTACAAACATTCCCAACATGGTAGTTTTAACACTTAATCCTAAAGTTTACATTTACAAGCCTACACACATAATATAATATTAAAGAGGTTAGACAATACATATTAGGAAATATCTCATTGATTTGCAAGGTAATGACAACACTGAAGAGCTGCGATTTCGCCCCCCACCCCCGAACCCTACATTAGTTTTCTGGCATTGCCGACAAGGAGCTGGCAGTTATTTCCTGGTTGGTGGCAAATGGTAGGAGAACCTGCTTCCTGCTTGTTTGTCTGTCTCAGATGGCGAGAATGCCAGGGGTATGTGTTCACAGCAGTGTTAGGTTCCCGGAGTGAGCTCACCACATTAGTATAATAAATATTTGTGTAGTTTGGGCTGATTGCTGCACAGAGGCTGCAGGAATCCGGGCAGCTATGCACAGTTGTCCTTTTAAACTCATTCCTGCATACATGCTCAATGAGGTTTTATAAAGCCTATCTGTGTGGCAGGGAGCAGTGTGTGTGTGTGTGTGCGCGCGCGGCGTGCGTCGCGTCGCGTGCGTCGCGTCGCGTCGTGCGTGTGTGCCAGCCAGTCCATAAGCTTTGTATACATCCTAAGACCGTTGTAGCCCTGGAAAAAAAAAAAAAAATACATACCAGTCTTAAGGTCTCCACACACCAGCCACAATGCGGTTTTTTTAAATTGGCAACGAGACACTTTCGCAGCGACATACACACCACAAACAACACGGAGGTGATGCGACAGGTTTGAAAACCGCCAGATCTATACAACTATTCAAAATTGCTATTGACAAAACTATGATCAAGACTGGTACATATTCGTCAACATGATGTAGTAATTATGAGCTCCTTCTCTGACGGTATTTCAACACATATGGCAATAAATCATACATACCAGGCTTATCCAGTTCCTTCAAAATTGACTCCCATATATTACCTTTCAAATCTGTATCTTTATAATTGTGAAGTATTATTGGTTAGTAGTATTTTGGTTACTGCTTCACCCTGCTGGACCGCTTGCATTGAAGCTGTTCTCTGATTGCTCAATGCCCAAGTTGACATGTGCCAAACCGCAAAAAATTTGATTTTATCCTATTTATTTCACACTGCTCCTGTACCACCCTGGTGCTGCTCCCGCATTGCCTGTTGCGTCGCCTCTGGTGTGAAAGATACTTATCAAAAGTATCAAAAAGCTTTTACTGTCTGTCTGATCTGAGGTATAGTTCACAGGAAAAAGAAACTTTATTTGCAAAACAGTTCTCATTTTATTACTAAGTTGCTTTTTTTGTATTTGTGAGAAGATTTGGAACACCATTTATTTTAAAGGTAGAGTGTACAAAAATGGAATAATTCTTTCACCTATGTATCATTCATATTATTTGGTGTCTAATTCTTGTTTTCCATTACAGCCTTGAAACTTATTTAACAGCTCAGCAAGGTTCATAGAATATTTTCTCTACGAAAGACTATTCCAGTTCTCTTACTGTTTTAGATCTTTGTAGTCAATATAAAGGGGTTCTGGATGCTGTTGCTCCAATATTGAGTTGTAAGTTTCCTCAAAATCTGCCTTCACCTGTCTTTTGAGCTTGTCTGGAGAATCCTAGTTGCCGGATATTAAACAGCCTTTCTCATTACATTCTAATCATGTGACAATATCACCTTTCAACTCTGCCAGCCCCACCTCCTCCCTGTCTTTGTAACGGTAGAGTTGGTGGGGCTGGCAAAGTTGAAAGGTCAGATTGTCCCTTGATTCAAATTGAATGCCTGGTCAGTCCAGGCATTTAGGATTCCCTTGACAAGCTCAAAGCAGCTGAACGCTAGGTAAAGGGACCATTGCAGAGTTCCAGTGTTGGGTTACGAGATTAAGGCAATTTAAGCAGCACCCTGCAATCCTGCTCTGTGCAATCCTGCAAGTTTCCAAACTGATTTCCCATGTGATGTGGATCATTTAAACCCAGTGATGGAGAGGGGCAGCCGAGAGGTCTCGCCACGAACCCTCTCTTCAGATGTGGGCAAGTCCGCTGTTCAACCCTGTCTCATACGGATGCATTTTTCAGTCAGCTCGAAATAAACAAGTCAGTTTCACGGCACATTGAATTGGAAAAATGCTGTTTCTCAATCCCGTGTGAACAAACAATCTCTGGGATTGCTTTTGTCATTGAGCCGCGGTTTCCAAGCTGTTTCTGTGGTTTGTTTCGCATAATCCGCAGCTTCCTCTCAATTGCTTTAATAGCAGGGACGATTTCATCCACTTCTGGAAAGATAACATCTAGCAGTTTCCTTGCATTTGGAGTTGCCACTGAATTAAAGCACAGACATGCATAGGTAGTGTTAATTCCAGTTAGGAAGTTCGAAAAAAGTATTACCTTGCATGCAGAGCTGAGCATGGTGTTTAGGATAGTGCTCATTACAATTCTGGGTATTGCCAGTGCTGGAAAGCTGAGAATGGAGTGTTTATGCCGGTGCTCATTGTTAAGGTGTAGGGTAATGACTGCTGGAGAGCTGAGAGTGGAGTGTTTTAGAGTAGACTAGTGCTCATTATTAAGGTGCAAGGTGACGACAGTGAGCAGAGAATTATTATTATTTGTTTATTTAGCAGACGCCTTTATCCAAGGCGACTTACAGAGACTAGGGTGTGTGAACTATCCATCAGCTGCAGAGTCACTTACAACTACGTCTCACCCAAAAGACGGAGGACAAGGAGGTCAAGTGATTTGCTCAGGGTCACACAATGAGTCAGTGGCTGAGGTGGGATTTGAACCTGGGACCTCCTGGTTACAAGCCCTTTTCTTTAACCACTGGACAACACAGCCACACTGTAACCACTGCGAAAGACGCAGGGGCAGTGTCATAAAATCATACGGCTTATAGCAATTATTTTGACTAGCCATTGACGTATATTGTTCCCAAAGTAATTCCTTAGATGCTTTATGGTACGGTGTCGTAGCTCCCTTACATTCTAGTAATATACTGGTGTAACCGTAAAGCCATTCTGCATTGTTGGGGTTTCAGAGGGGTGGAGCGGAGAGCACTTCTGATTCCTCTATTGTATTTGTCATGGATCTCTTCCGAGCACTGGAAAGCTGAGAAAATCCTCTTCCTAAAGGCCTGTCAGTAGTAGAAGTGTAGGTTGTGGGTTTTTTGGCAGGGACAGAAGGTATTTTCTCACATGGGTCTCGACTCCCCTTGGAAAGTCACCCTATCCTCAGAGACTCCCAGGATGTTTTTCCCACTGCCTGGTAGAATGCGATCCCTGTGCTGATGATGCAAGGCAGGGTCTAGTTACAGCAGCCCCGGTCAGCCTATATTAGCCCACTTAGGGATCCCATGTACCGGCTTGGGAATCTAAGGTGGCGCCCAGACGGAGGTTATTTATGAGAGCTGTGGATTGTGGAGACTGTGGTATGTTTTTTTTTTAAATGCAGGGATATGAATGAGTGTTATGAGAATACCCAGCATGCAGCTCCGAGTCTTGGATCAACTTGTAGAACACATGTCCCTATTAGTAAGAGTCATAGTTTGGGACCCCTGTCTGTCTTCACTTGCATGCTGCACAGAGGTGGGGTGGGGGATCACATAGCTGGCACTGGCTGAAATGTCGAGAAGGGGGCAGCAGTAAGGTTACAGTTTAACCCCTTCTCCGTTTTCAGTGAATGTAGAATCTGAGCATTTCTTATTTTACATAGTAAAAGTCGGAAGTGGAATTTGGAAAGAGGCAGCGCAGAATTCATGCACAGCATTGCTGAGCCTTCATAGATATCAAGAGATGCATTTCTACACTGTGAATTACAAGTAGCAAAATGTGAATACAGATTAGCATTTGTGGGGTCATGTGGAGATTTTTGGGTATATTTTATAGTTTTTCCTCCAGTCTTTAATTACATTATTATGAAGGGAGAATAGCACCCGAACAACTCTTGTAATATAACTATATTCTGAAGCACTATCAGTTTTTTCAATGAGTGGATCTTATTCAAAGGTTTTTTGTGTGTGTGTGTGTATTAAGCACCAGCACCATCTAGTGCACAGCTCTGTATTGTCAGCAAAACAAAAGGGAACTTGATCCAAAGCCATAAGATGGCAAAGGCTATTTCATTTAAGGGGGAGGCAGTGATTCTGTTGCTAGTGCACAGCAGTGTATTTTTTTTTGTAAGCCTTGGTTATATCCCTGTCACAGGATCCGGCTGCTACTGAAGAAGTGGTTCACAGGCACCTTTTGAGCAATCATATACCGGTGGGAAAAGTATGTGGCTGAAGATTATGTGATGCAATTTGAACATATCTTAAAGTGGCCTTCATCATTGAAGCTACAGTACTTAAGTGTTACTTGTATTCCATGGTATCCTTTTAGGTTGTGAGCACCAGATTATTGAGGAAATTGAAAAGTCAATAAGATAATAACAAGTATGTCAGTGACATCCCCCGACACGGCTATGAGTTAGAACAATAGATGACAATACAGACTAGTATAGAATACAAAATGGCAATGACATTTTCAATCAACATTTGAGAAGTGATGCTCTAGATTTATAGGAAAATGTGAAGAATTCCCTTTTAAGGATCGTGTTGCGGGGGGCAGAAATAGTTAAGGCAGTCATTTGGATATGCTGGTATGTGTGGACTACTACTCATAACTCTGGCCTGTGTTCGTCTTTGACATGAGTTCATCCATTGCCATGTCATCTCATTAAAAAAACACCCAGGGGTTTGCAATTTTTGAAAAAAACTCATTGTCCAAAGGACAAAATGCTGGAAAAATCTGCTTGTCCTTCTTAAAAATCTACTGCACTCCTCCCCGTCACACAAAACATACACAAAAATAGGATTTTGGTTTAATTTAACAGTGAACACCATTAATCAATTGGTGATTAGCAGGGGAGGATCTAGCCTTTTATGTATCTCTTCAAGGTGCATAAAAGGTTCCCTGTGACCCCACCTCACCTCAACAAATTTATAACATACTTTAAGGAAATGTTCCCTTCAGTGCAGTTTGGAACACATTTGCTAGTAAATTTAAGTAACATACTAAGAGTACAACTATAATAAGCAATACTTGGAGTTATTCAAATATAAAAATAGCTTCTGCCTGTTTTTTGTTTGTTTTCCCCACTCTTTCTCTGTAAGCTGAATTCAACTCCTGATGTACAGGTGTTTTAGTTTGTTGCATCACAGATACGAAATCATTACTTATTACTGCTGCTTTGTGGAATTCTGATTTTTCTTGACGTTCTTTCGGTTTCGTAACTGCTGAAACCCAGATTTTTAAAGGACTTGTTTATAACCTGTCAAGTTTCTCTGTTTTTCTATCAAAATGCATGTGATATTTACAGTAGGCTCCATCAAATTCTGTAAAGACAAAATATGTTTTTCCTTTTGTTTTTTTCTATTATATACTTTTTTTTTTAACAGTGTACAACATTTTACAGCTATTTTTCCTCTGTGTTTTGGCTTGGAAAGTAGAGCCACAATAAATTGTGGAGAAGGAACAGGCTGTGGGGAAGGCTGTGCTTCCTTGAGAGACGCCGGCCTGCAATCACAAGAGATTTCACCTCACCACAAGAATGAGCAATAGACTCTCCACTCGGCAACACACCAGAAACTGGGTGGTTCGTTCATAAATTTCTTTTTTCTTTTCAGAACATATTTCATGACAGCTAGCAGGAGCTAACCATGCAGACATGCAGGTCAGGCATCAAAGACGATGTCATATACAGTATTATATTAAATCAGGTAGCTATCTGTGCCATGCAGGTGATTTCTCTTTGACTGAACAAATTCACTAAATATCGTGCCTACTCACTTGAAAAAGAAAACCCAACTAGACAAGATTTGAGAACCACTGGCATTGAGATAACTGGAACAAAATGGTATTTATCATTTTACAAAGTGGCTTACTTATTTGAAATATCTCACTGAAAAAGAACATCTCATAAACCATTTCAGATCCAGACTTCCTATTTTCACTGTTATGGAAACTCATACCTCAACTGCCAAAATCTAACAGCACCCATTACTTTGACCTGTGACCTTTAGGTAGCTGCCATATTAGGGTGACTGCTTTCTAGATGATTAAAGACCAAATGCTTTGAGATAGTGGCTTCATACTCGGTCCAGAAATGTTTGTCTAGGGCAAATTTGTGGGTGTCTTAAAGAAAGATAAACCCTATTTTGTGTCAAAGACTCATATCTCAGAAACAATTTGAAGTTCTGATGTTGAAGGGTAATGTAAATATATTATAAATTACTTTATAGTTGGTACACAGCTGTATTGATTCCAATAAAGTTCCATTGCTGGTTTCAGGTAGACACCATTTCACTGCCACATTCTTTTAACGTTACGTACCTGGGCATGCTTCGTTTTTGTTTAAAAAAAAAAAAAAATTGAATTGAAAGGAAATGAAAGTCCTCTCCCTGTAGCATCGTACTGTAAACGTTTTATTCATTCAGAAAACTAGTGGTGTGGTACTCCGCCAGCATGGAATGCTGTTGGTCAGGGGCACACAATTTGTCTGCCAGACATTAGTACTTTTTTATTTTGTTTTTCAGTTTTAAATTGTACTCATTTCTGCGGAACTGACTCAAATGATTTGTTTCCCAAAACTGCTTCCCTCCCAAAATAAATTCTCTTAGCATGAATGGACTGCTTGTGCAGCCCGGCTGTCTGTCGCTCTTGGAAGATCATTTCATTTTTTTATTTTTTTTTATTTACTTCATTTTCCAAAGACATTTCTTTAGACGCTGCAAGTAATCAAGCAGTCATCTCTTTGTAGTGGTAACAGCTCAGTCTTGAAGATATTAGGTTTCAACTATGTTAACCTCGCTAATTAGCCTGCGTTTGATCTTGTGTGTTCTGCTGTCTGGGGCCGTTTTAGATAGACCTGAGATTCTCCACCAAAAAAATCAAATAAATAAATTGTAGTTCACTGGTTAGAGTGCTGGCGTGCTGTGAATAGGAAGGTAGAGGGTACAGATTTGAGTAGCTCAGTGGTTTAAAGCACTGGGATGCAGTGTGGAAAGTAGAGGGTTTGAGTAGCTCAGTGGTTAGAGAAAGTGCTGGGTTGCAGTGTAGAAGGTAGTGGTTTGAAGAGCTCCACTAAGATCTTCAAACATTTGTGACGAAGCATGTTTCAACCTTCAGTCATCCACAAGCTTTTGATTCAACACAAAAATATTTCAAGCAGTCCAGCAAATAAAAAAATAAAAAAGCATTCAGTTCAATCAAACATTTTGTTGTGCAACTTCCCATTTGCCACCAGAGTATGACCTATCAAAAATGTGTTTGCTCGAATTGCTGTGATGATGTCACTGCGTGCGCATTACTTCCCTGTCCCTATTCCAGTTAGGCTCTGCCTGACTACTGTCTCTTGCATGTCTACTTACCTCTCCCCCAGTTAGTCGTTTCTGAAAAATGTGTGGAAGATTTTATGTAGCCAGAGAACATTTAGTGGAGTCTGCCACATCCTGTTTTGATATGTTGTATCCAGCAACCCCTTTCCCCCACCCAACAGAAAGAATACAATTAGTGCTAAAGCACAAAACAAAAAAATAATTGAAATTGTGGTATATTTCCAACTTTCAAAGTACATCATTACTTTTTTGCATAGTTCTCTTTCTGCTTTGGCAGACATTACCGCTGCCCATCAGCACTTCAGAAATTGAACTTTTAGGAGTCTTTTCAGAAGCAGCCAGACTTCAAAAAGGACGTGTTTGTTGGAATAGTTAATAAGCCTGGTAAAAAAATAATAAATGAAGATGAAACAGCAATATGATGGACAACATACTTCTTGTGATATTAGACAATAGACCAAAATGGTTACCACATTATCAAACGGACATTTGTGCCCAACAAAGTCCAACAAAGAGTGACCAGACTGGTACCAGGGCGTAACGGAACAAGCTATGAGAATGAGGGAACTGGATTTATTTATCCTAGAACAAATTAGGGGGGACTTGATTGAAGTCTTTCAAAAGGAGTTGTCAAAGTTAACCCTAACCAGTACTTTAAATGCAGCACAGAAACCAGGGGGCCCAGTTGGAAAATAAGTGGAGACTTACTCAGGACAGAGGGCAGTGGACACTTCTTTACATACAAAGTGGTAAGGGTATGGAATGGGTTACTTAGCCATGTTAGCTGAATCATTGGGATCCATTAAGACTTGACAACGTTTCTTTCCTTATATCCTTTATCAACATCATACGTGCTCTAGAATGACACCCAAAACAACCTAATAAGATAAAGAAAACACAAGGATTCAATTTAGCAAAGACTCCTGTCTACATTCCTTCAGAAGCAGACAGAAACCAGTATACCCAATAACCAGTGTGGCTAACCTTGAAATTACCATGTGGTTCTACGGTGGCTGACCTCACGGAATTGTTCACTTGCTGCTGGAAATACAGCCGTCCTCACTGTGCAGTAGGTCTGCAGCCCAGTCCTTTGCCTCTTTTGCAAGAGATGTAGAGCTCCGTCACCACACTGTCCTCTTCCGGAAAAGCTCCTGCTCTACTAACGTTTAACCTGGAAGAACAGAAGAGATTGTAATTCAAGTAGAATGTTATTTATTTCAGTCATTGTTTATGCATTGGTTTCCTTTACAGTGAAATTCTACACAAAACTAATTTTAACATATTTTTCACTGAATACATTTCAAGCAGTGTTTTGTTTTGTTTAAGTATTAGGATATTGATCCCAGCACTACCATTCAATGCCACTGTAGTTTTCATGGTGTTGTGGCTGCAAACTGTCATGTTGCCCCCAGCACGGATCCGTATCCCCTCTCTGCTCCATTAGCGAGCCTCTGCTGGAAGTGGCAGAGCTGCTGGTAGAGGCAAAAGAATGTAACCCAAGTTCACAAACCTCTCAGATCCAATTTCTTTGCGATTCAGTACTGGAAAATGCCAGTGTTTGTGGATCTATAGTTGCAGATCAATAATACAGGAAGGCATAACCTCCCATTTGAATATTGAATATTCTAGATATCTTTGTAGTAACACACCCTTGATCATACAGCTCCTATGGTCGTGAATTCACATTGATCAGAATTAAAGTGGCTTCAAATGTCAATCTGTGGTATCTGCAATCATTCTGGGTGGTTGTGGGCTCTGTTAATGTCATTCTGTGGTATCTGTAGTCATTCTGGGTGGTTCTGGGCTCTTGCTCCCATACTGAGTTATATTGAGCTGCTTTGAGGTTGTCTGGAGTATCCTAAATGCCGGGCCTAAACAGCATTCCATTCCATTCAAGTCATGTGTTATGTGACTTTTAGAACTCTTCTAGCCCACGTTTTCTACATTTACAAAGACAGGAAGAGTAGGTGTGCTGACAAGGTCACATTGTTACACAATTTCAATGGAATGACAAAGGCTGTTCAGTGCCGGCACTTAAGATTCTACCGACAAGGCAGATATAGTGAAAAATTGTAAGAATTCAATATTGTAGTAATGGAGCCCAGCTACTTAATATAAAAACTCAGTATCCTATATTTATATTAATTAGTCATTTAGCAGGCACTTTTCTCCAAAGCAACTTACAGAGACTAGGGGGTAAGAGTCACGTAGAATAGGACCTCGGTTTTACGTCTCATCCGAAGGCTGCAACTTCCAGCAAGGTGTTCAGGTGACAAGATAAACGCACAAGAACAACAGTTACTGTAAGTCCACATTGCAAACCCACCACAGGACCAGGATTAAAGGGACTGCTCACATTATATTCACATGTAGCTTTCATCTTGCCCCACACTTTCTCAAAGCACCAATTTCCAATGCACAAGAAAAGAAACAAAAAAAATAGTTTGGGCTAATTATTATCTGTCCCACAGGTGCTGTGCTACCCTAAATATTAATTTACTACCAATGTAGAATGACTATGTGGGACAATTGTTGGTCATTTTACCCCAAAACATGTTTCTGCAATGGTGACAGCAAAGGATACCACATTGAATTGTGTACCAGGCATATCTTTCATAAATTGCTTTTGACACAAAATGGCCAACAATTTGCCCAGTATGTCACTGAGAAGAAATGTTGTAGAATAATGTTATTCTGTCTGTGTAGCTTTCTTATATGTTATAAAAACATATTGCTAGCAGTCAATCTTGTGGTCTAAGCTGACAGCCTCTTGTCTCATTGTCACTCGACTCTCAGCTCCCAGAGACCAGGCTGCCAACACGTAACCAAACATGTGCCTCCCCTCCCTGCACTCCGCCACTGTACCTTGGCATGGCTCGCCTGGGCTGACGTCATTTCTGAGATGACAGCACGTCTTCCAGCTCCATTAGGTTGATTCTCGGTGGCTCCGCTGCACAGATTTATGGGTAGTTTTTTGGTTGCCTTCTCCAAAACCTCTGGCTCACAGTTGGGGAGTCCTGTCCAAAGTATGACATCGTTGGGGACACACACCCTCCCCCCTGACAAATAAAAGCAACAACGTATGGGAGGTGACAGAATTTGAATCCATCTCCATCAGTTTTGCTGCAGGGAGAGATGCTGTCATTGTAGCTGAGAGTCTCAATAGTTACAAACTGAAGATCACCCACAACCTCTAGCTTAGCTGCTCCCGTGTTGGCCTGTGAGGGGCTTATCTAGGAGCATGTCAGGTGCTGTAGCTCAAAGCAGTAGTGTTGCAGTCCAAGTGGAAGTAAAGGCTACTTAAAGCTACAGCATTCATTATTTTAAAATAAACTTTCCAATGTATTTTCTTACCACTATTTTATTTTAATATGTTGTGTGTATGATGTTGCTTATTGTTATCCTGTGCAGTCTGGGCTGTGGGGAAAAAAAAAAAACGTTTATAATGAGAGATACCCAACAAACAACGCGTTAACCTTGTTGACTCGGCAGAATCTGGTACGTGTGTGTGTGTGTGTGTGTGTGTGTGTGTATATACATATTGTTTTTACACACACACTCACACACACACATATACCCCAGTGGAAATTTTAATAATTTCTAGAAATTTCTCAAAAACAAAGAATTATAGGAAAAATCTTTTGTAGCAAAAGTTTTGCTTTTGTGGACGAGGAAAAAAAGTCACAAGAAATAGATGTCTACAATTATTTATTTCAGCAATTTTTTTGCAAAACTCCAAAAATGCGTTTCATCTTATATTGAATATTGGCATTTTTGTTCCCAAAATGATTTACAATGGCCAAATTAATATTGCAGCGTCCCATGGAAAATGAAGGAAGGAGACACACACAATTTGCAGGTACTTGAATCCACAGTTTATTGGGTCGATTATTCCTGGCCTCTGTCAGCCTGGGCCACACCGAAAACAACAAACAGTCTTGCGCATTCACACAGCAGCTTGTCTGACTCAGCTGTCAGCTCTGTGTTGATGTGGGCTTTCATGTCCCCGCCTACCCGGACGTCAATCAATCCTGACTGAGGCAAGCTTACCGCTTCCTGCTTACACACACCTACACACATACACACACGCACACACACAGGGTCCGTAGACCAGTCTGTAACAGTATAAATCCCGGGTCGTTACAATATATACCGTATAATAGACACTGCTATTCCACCAGTTTAAAGTTTACAACACTCTTATTTAAATTGTATATTTTTATAATAAGTGTTGTAAACTGTAAATAAATAACACAGAATCCAAGGACGTTTCTACATGCTTGAATTGTTTCTACTTGTTTTGTAAGCGTAATGTGATTTATCTACCTTATGTTAATAATGACCCCCTCTCCCTTGTGCACAGGATGACATCTACATATTCACAAGAAAAGATGTACTTTAAATTTTGACAAATCCATTGGCTCTGCTTTAATTGGGTCTTTAACAATGTTTCTGTTACAGTTGACCATACGGCTTGTATTTTAACTTCTCAGCTGTGGGGTGTGCTTATACTCGAGAGACATTCTCCAGGAACACAGCATGTACCCAAGTCCACGCGCCTCTTTGGGCGATTAAACAGTAAAGACTGGAAGTATCTCATCATAGCATTGTGCTAATCCGTTGACACTTGGACCTTTTATGCTATGAGTGTATCTACACAATACAGCTGTGTGTGTGAGATTTCGATTCCTTAGTGCTTCTGTATACCTCGCTGGGAAGAAGTCTTTCCCTAAGTCTGTCACAAGTGTTCCTTATCTGAGCCTTCGCTCTTCAGATCTAGCTGAGAAACCAACAAGATATATATATAACCTATGCGTATGTAACTAGAAAAAGAACAACAGCTTCTTCATATCAGGCAAAGCTGCAGAATATTCTTCATAGAAACAGTAGTCCCACCTCAGTTTTGAGTAAGCTTCAAAAGAAAAACAAAATGTTTTTTTTTTTTTTTTAATTTTTATTAAGAATACATTTGGGTATTTAGTGCTTATGGCAGTAAGAGACTGGCTACAGTCAGGCAAGGTGCTGGCGGATGTCATAAGAGCTTCCCTTCACAGCTCTGAGAGAGGAGAGAGCAGACAGAGCACATCTCAATCCTGATCTGAACTGAAGGTTCAGTGCCAGGCATGCTCGAGCCTTCATATAGATGAATACATTTTAAAAATTGTTGGGAAAAAAAAAAGTTCACGCCTGTTAGTTACAGTACTTGAGTAATTTCAATGTGAGCTGGTACAGCTAAAGCAGAGAACCAGGCAAAAAGCAGTGGTAACACTTTATATTAAACGTCTCTTATTACTGGGCATTTACATATTAGTTACATAATAAATACTTACATGTAATTACAATGTTATTATGCATAGTTACAATGTACTTAACATGTACATCTTTTTGTATGATATTTGTACAGATATGGCCAAAAGTATTGCATCACCCTATAGAATAACTAACTAATTTTGCTTCATAGAGTCGAATGAAACCTGCTGCTTAATGTTCAGTTAACATATTGGAATTGCATACCGCTTTGTATATAAATATAAATATATAAATAAAAACTGACAAAAATCTAAAAATCATTTCGAAATCTAACATGAAATACTGTGCTACTAATTATGGCTTCCGGTAGACTTTTGCAATATCATTTTGTAGTTTCTTTGATTTATATGAAAGATCTAAATTATGTTTACATAATAAGATTTTTTAGGTGATGCAAACTGTTGCAAAACAATTGTTTTGCTTTGTTTTAGTTTTTTTTGTTTTTTTTAAATAAATTTAGTCGTTGCCAATTATTTTTATTATTTTCTCCCAATTTGGAATCGCCAATTATTTTATTATGCTCAGCTCACCGCTACCACCCCTGCGCTGACTCGGGAGGGCGAAGACCAACACACGCTGTCCTCCGAAGCGTGTGCCGTCAGCCGATTGCTTTTTTTCACACTGCGGACTCACCATGCAGCCACCCAAGAACTACAGCGTCGGAGGACAACCCAGCTCTCGGGCAGCTTACAGGCAAGCCCGCAGGCGCCCGGCCAGACTACAGGGGTTGCTGGCGTGCGGTGAGCCGAGGACACCCTGGCCGACCTAGCCCTCCCTCCCCCCGGGCGGCGCTCCGCCAATTGTGCGCTGCCCCCTGGGAGCTCCCGTCCTCGGTCGGCAAAGGAATAGCCTGGACTCGAACTCACGGCGTCCAGACTGTAGAGCGCATCCTACACTCCACGTGGAGCGCCTTTACTGGATGCGCCACTCAGGAGCCCCTATAAGTACACAATTGTATCAGAAAAGGATTAGGGTTAGGGTTATATCATGCTATAAAATGTAAACACACATTACGTACATGTATTTACCAAGTAACTACTATGTAAATACACACTAATTGGAGACACTTCATGTAAAGAGTCACCAAACAGTGCCTACTGTAGGTGAAAGTGATGCAACTGGCCTGGGCACCCTCAAGTGAAAACAGTTTGACAGTAATATGAGTAAGGCTGTGCTTACTGCCCAGATGAGTTCATCAATCCGCAGCAGTGTTAGTTCTGAAGGGTTATTGTGTGCTGCTTGTTTTGTGTTAGCTCTCAAGCTGAAGTAACATTAGTTTCAAAACCACTCACTGGCTGGACTAATGCATGAATAATAGTAAAGAAAATACAAATGAAAAGACTGGATTCAAAAACAAATAGTCGTGGTAATGGGCTACTTCTCATGGTAGGCTGGCAGCAGGCCTGTCCTTTAGTTCTGGGCCCCAAGCAGTGTCAAATTGTGTGCTGGTTTTGTGATCTAGCCTGTTAACTAAGGTTAGGTTTCGTCGATCTGAGTACACCATTTGATTTGTGATCTGAGCCCAGTTTGAACTTAGGGTCACCTGAGGCGAAAGGGAATATATTAGCTTTGGAAGTACGGCATACACTGTTATTATGACCTGTCTATCTGATTGCCCTGAATTAGAAAGCAGTTATAGCAGAAGACCAACACAATACATTGAGAATCCTAGGGGGGTTTGGATAGGGTGATTTCTAAGATCATTTATAGTGTACTGTTGTATTAATAACCACTGGTTCATCAACATGGTATTTTAAATAAATGATTGCGATTGCTTGCAGAAATTAATTACTTTTGGCCATGTTCTTTTCATACCACATTTGTATCTTATATTGTAGGCTAGTGTGTATATTTTTAATAGGGATTTCCATTTCATATAATGGTGTCCTCACTGTCTCTTCTGTGCACAGATTCAGATATGTTGTGAGGCCGATGTTTCACAATAAAGTTTAATTTAAACCAAAGGAAAAGCAGATGCCTGGAAATATAGGAATTGTATTCACTCTCCTAGCCAGCCTGAAGATGTGCTGCGCAGAACAATTTAGATTTTTTGGGGGAAATTAATTCCCTTCTGTACTATACCTAATAAAGTGTGTGTACACCTCATGCATAATTTCGCACTATTTGACAATTTGCAAATGTACCATTTAGCTTGCTTTATTTGTGCATATAATTAGCCTAGTGAATAGAGTGGCCACTGCTTCATTTTTGCGCGCAGTGTGGCTTCCCCCTGCCACACGGTAATTCTGGTCATTTACCACCGTTTAGTGGTCTCTTATGGTATTGAAGTGTCTTTTTGTTGGCACTTTGTGTGAGACTGCAAAGTGAAAACACTGTTCTACCAAAAGAGACAGCTGTACATATAAGAAGAATTTAATAAAACACATAATTGCAATTCATACCTTTTTTCTGCAAGAAAAGCGTGTCTAGCTCTCCCATTCATTAAGCTTTCTCATTCTGTCACATTTCCAATCTTTTACTATCACCAGGACAGGCAGACATTGTAACCTAATAAATAAAGTACTGTTGAAAGTCAATGTCATGATGTTGGGTTCCTTGTAGACCCAACACTCCTGTGTAATAGAATTACGCCTTTATTTTTTGTCTTTTAATATTGGGAAGGGCTCAAAATACTGCTGGTTCTCACCTATTCAAGTATTTATTTTGAGCGAACTGTTTAACCACTTAATGTTATAACAAGTAGATACACCCAGTTAAACACTGACAGTGAATGAGTTTGATGGAAAACATATCTAACACCTTTGCCTTCCACTTTTGAATTTAAGCCTTGCGTATCTTTTCTGTGTAGTTGCTCGAATCACATGTCATATTGTAGCATTGCAGGGAAGTAAAGGCACACAGGTTTTTTCAGGTTTTCGAATGCAGTGCTTTATTAAGCTGGGACTCTACACTTAACAGGTAAAGCGTGCTGCTTTACCAGCTAGTGGTACAACTACTGCTGAGCAGCATGTTGAAGCTGACACCCTGGGATCCTTCAAGTTGAAGCTGACACCCTGGGATTCTTCAAGAAGCTGCTTGATGAGATTCTGGGATCAATAAGCTACTAACAACCAAACGAGCAAGATGGGCTGAATGGCCTCCTCTCGTTTGTAAACTTTCTTATGTTCTTATTTTCTTATGTTCATAATGCTACTCAGACTGTGACAAGATAATAAAAGAAAAGAGTCCAAAGCACACTGTTTTGGCCGTGTGCTACAGCCACGAAGTGCAGTCTCCGGTTTCTCTCTTGGTTCTCTTAGTCCTCTCCCTGGCCCTCTTTTGCTGTTTCTTCTGCAATTCTCTCTGTGTTCTTCAGCTCTCTTTCATCTCACACCACCCTTTTCGTCTCAGCAACCCTCTACTTATCCCCCTGTCCAAGCCAAGCCCCTGGTGCACCAGCCACCAATCCCACGCATGCATGGCTTCCTGCTCTCGATCCCTTGATTTGTTGCAACATCTTATCCCCTGATTTGTGACAACAATGTTGCAACCAAGCCGAGCTCCTAATCGATGGCAGTGCTCCCGTCTCTCATGTCCCTGAACACCTGCTGCAGTTGAACCTTTGACTCTGGGTCACAGACCCTTCCCAAATTCGGCTACAGCAGCCCCAGGGTCGTAATACATAATTGAACAGCAGAATTCTGATTTTCTACTGCATAGCGACGTGTCTTTTTGCCAGTTTTGCAGCTTACCCAGTGCAGTAAGTATCTTAAAATGAATTAATATTTGTTTGAAATTTGTATTTGTAATAAAATACTGTTCCCTTTTATAATGATGTTTGCATCAGTTGGAGTGGTTCTTATTTCAGTTACTCCAATACTGTGTCTGCGTTAAGGTGCCTCACTGAGATTAGGAGCTACTCTTTAATTCTTGTTGCCTGCTAGAGCCTACAGGCTATAGACTGGATTCACATCTATCTTCAGACCAAGGGCTAGATCTTCATTTGGAGATCTGCAGCACAGAGAACAAAACCCTAATTTTCCATGGAAGGGATAGCTTTGTAAACTACCTGTACAGCAATTAATCAATACTGATTTCACTTTAGGAAAGAGAGGATGCTGCTATGTGAGTCAGTACTACAGTATTTCTTATTTCATCTTTTGTGTTGGAACTCAGTGCGGCACAGTTTGAAATAATAATATAACCTTGTTTATGTTGTACACCCTGCCAATTCTCCAGCACTTTTGATTATACCTCTTTCTTGTAGTCACGCTCCAGTCATTAGACTGTTCCAGGATGATTATATCTTTTTTTCCTGCGCTACCAATTAGCACTTACTAATTTCCCTGCACAGCTGTCTGTAATGGACTGGTTATCTGCCCCTCTTTGACCTGACAGCTCAACCAGAAGAGTCAGAGCTAGCACTGGAAACCCTTCAATTGAATCACTTCCTTTAAGTAAAGGCAGCTAACACAAGAATTCCATGAATCTTACCTGCTGTGCATTTCCATTCGTTATATAGGTCTCAGGTGTCCAGTGTTGAAAGAAACACATGTTATAGTAAACATTTTAAAACATGATATCTGCAATCACACTGGATTAAATAAATCTCTGTTTGCAGGCTTTGCTTTCAATTAGCCTTGCATTTGCTTGTTTATTTCACCTGAAAATTGTCCTGAAAATGTTCCTTCCCCCTTCTTTCCTTAGCCAGCTGTTTCCCCGATTGACTGACCTACTTTTATTTTATTAAATGTTTTATTTTCTATTATTATTATTATTATTATTATTATTATTATTATTATTATTATTATTATTATTATTATTTTACCCCTGATTTTATCCCCAATTTAAAATGTCCAATTATTAATTCTAAAACGGGTTAAAAATTGTATTTATTAATTTTTTTAATTTAGTCGTTGCCAATTTATTATTATTTTTTTATTATTATTTTCTCCCAATTTGGAATGGCCAATTATTTTTAGGCTCGGCTCACCGCTACCACCCCTGCGCTGACACGGGAGGGCAAAGACGAACACACGCTGTCCTCCGAAGCGTGTGCCGTCAGCCGACCGCTTTTTTTCACACTGCGGACTCACTATGCAGTCACCCAAGAGCTACAGTTAGTCGTTGTTGCCCTGTTTGAAATTCATGGTATACCATAGTACTGTTAGAATAGGGAATAGGGGCCCCGGAATAGAGATTTGCTTGGGGACATCGCAGGACAAACGCGGCCACTGTCTGCAGAGTCAGTGTGATACCTCGATAAAAATGTGCTGAGCCGATAAAGAACCTTGTAGAACACACGCGTGGTTGTACAGGAGTTCAAAGTAACATTGCAGTTAAAATGGAAGGCTCTTTTTTAATGCCTACCCCATTACCATTAAAGATTGTGCAGTATGTATCGAGATTACTCATGACGTGAAGGTAATGTTGCATTTTACCCCCTGAAAATACATTTTACTCTCTGTGTTAAAATTAGAGGGTAAGTTACTCCCAGATCCAATACCTTATCTGCAGCGCTGACAGTACAGTATATAATATGATTGATTATATAATATGATTTATTCTATTTATTCTATTTATGTTTTTTTCAAATCTCAACCACCCCCAACCTCCCCATCCAGCCATGAATCATTTACCAAGCCTACCCCGTACCCCCAAATCAAGTGGTGTGACAGTAATTAGTATCCCCCCCACCCTCCCTTTCCCTCCTTGTGCCTGGAGTTAGGCAAGCTTATCGCCTGGCAACCGCATTTAAAGTACAACAACTCTGCAAAGACAGGCACAATCTGAGCACACTCAGTAACTCAGTGTGAGACAGACACACAGAGAGAGAGAGAGAGAGAGAGAGAGGAAAATGAAATCGTAACAGGTGACTAGAGGATGATTGCACCAAAGTTATCCATGGTTAAATAAATGGAGGTTTGGGAGAAGACTTTGAGAGAAGAAAAAGCACTGGATTGTGACTAGGTATTCATGTGGAGGAGCAGGTGCATTGACAAGTGGAGGTATGTGAGAGGACAGACAGCGGCAAGTTGGTGGTCCCTGTAGTTTTTGATCCATTACTGCTAGTCTGGTTTCATTCAAGTTCTGTATGCAGGAATAGGTGGTTTTAAGGCACTACTTGGTTGTTTTGTAGATTCAAGCAGGTGGATTTTGTTCTTGAGAGCAGTTCAGTTATTTAAAAGAATAATGTTTATCAGATCTCTGCATCATATGTCCAAATTTGTTTTTTACAACTACAGAAGCATGTTCACATGTATTTATTTAGTTCAAAGCACACTGGTGTCACACCTGTTTCAGATCTCATTCTCTATTCAAACATGGAGATTTTTGTGGAGGTTGTGCTACGACAGTTATTAGCCTCTTAACTGAATCAGTCTTATGCATAGCTCTGAATTCACTCCTTGTTACTACTGATGCATGTCTTAGAATAGACTATTCATTTCAATGGCAGTCAGTTTATCTCCAGTTCTGAAGCCAGTTGAATATGATGAATTGGATGAGGAAAAGAACACTGTCTTCGTTTGAGAAATTGAATTTGACTGCTTCAGTGTCAAAATGAGAAATCCAGTCCAATTTTAACACACTGAATGTCTGTGAATATGTCTATGTGTGTGTTTGTTGGTGAATAGGGGTGTGTCGATGGATTGTGATACTTTCCTTCATGATATATCGTATCGTAATAGGTGACTGTATTGTTTGTAATGTGATACGAGACCAAAAGCACAGCATAGCTCATTGTAGTTCACCAAGTGGTCCTTGAATAATGAATATGTGTGTAGCTACAAAGATCCCTCTGTTTTTTGATTTGTTGTGCGTATGAAAGCAAACCACTGAAAATCTTGGAACATTTTCAAAATAGGCAAATTAGTGATTGTCTAATTTTAATTGATGAATTTATTAGTCCACACATGCAATTAATTTAAAACAGTAAGAGAACATTTGGAACACATAATCACCAATGGTAAAATGCATCAGACTTTTTAGAAGTTGTTTAAGATGCCTAATTAAAGCACAAAGTGGTTTCTATATAACTGATTACTGTCCAAAAATTTTAATTCTCATCTACCTAGATTTACACATACATAAGAGATTGTTTCTATTGGAAAGGGTATATGAGGACCTTTTTATTTTATAGTGTTACATGTTCCTATGTGTTGCTACAACTGTTTACGTAAGGTGTGTGTGTTTTCATTTTTTTTTTTACTTCTTGAGGCAGGGAATGCAATTTTAAGTTTAAAAGTGGTCAAAATGTTAAAAAAAAAATAAAACAATACACACACCTAATAAAGGTCCTGATGTACCCTTTAAGATGAAAAGATGCAGTTTATTATTTTGTGGGAATGAACATCTTCAGATACAGTATATTGTAGAATATATATTCAGTTTAATAAAGCAGGTCAGATTTCTTTTTTGTACCACCTTCGTTTCACATTTGTTGCTCAAATGTATTTGACTTAAACTGCTCAAGTTTCTGAATTGTCTCATTTTTTTCTCTTTTTGTTTCTCTGATAGTTTTAGGAGAAACATTTGAGACAGGTTAAAATGAGAAGGATAGAGATTCTCAAGCTTTTCTTAGAGAAGTGACAGACGTCGAGCAACATGTTTTTTCCTCAGTTCTGATGTTGATTTTATCGTATGTTTGGATCTGTATCTGTTAGTGACAGGTGTTGCACTAACACAGCTGTGTTTGTTTCAGACACTTGTCTTAATTGTCATTGCCTCCTTGAAGTGCAAAGCAAATTTTCCTTTGTGTTATCTGGACTTTGTTTTCTCTTTGGTGTTGCAACATTAGGACCCCTATTGCTATGACTCATGACTCGTGCACATGAAGTGAGTTTATGGTGTGATGGCGCAGGAAATTCAGAAGCCACCTATTCAATTCCTTCCTTGTGTTACGTGTAACAAGACCTGGCCCTTATAAAAATTTACCAAAGTAAAACATAGTGTAATAAAGCAAAGCAAATGCTTGACATAGCATAGGTGAGCATTGTAAAGCCCAGAGATATTGTAAAGATTTTTTATTTTTTATTGCCAAACTATGGTGTATTCATGGGGAAAAGCATGCAGAAACCACAAAATTACTGTGCTAATTTACTGTTGTAAGCGGTGTTCTGCAAAACTAGATGTTTGAGTCAAGTTTAAACTGAGCTATTAAAATGGTTAACCCTAATTTGACTATCTTTTAACCACTGTCAGCTGTGCAGAAATCTCCAGCAACTGCTGGTTAGCTGATAACCAGCTAAGAGTTGGGAATTGGAACAGATCTTTACTGGCCTCTTACTGGGCACTCAGCAGATATATAAAATCCAAGCCAAGGTTTAAAGCAAATAGGTATGAGTGTAGCCAACACAGATTTTCACAGCAAAGACATTTTTAATATACTTGTTTTTCTTGGATCAGCTCCTAAACCAGCACCAAGTCCAGCTGAAAGCCATAGCTCTAACCATTATACAACTGTGCTGGCCGTTGCTGGAATTTCTCTGGGAGCGACCATGTTTCGTATATGGCAGCACAGCCATGTGAAATACGAATTTTCATTGTGGAATTTCACAATATGGACACTGCAACCAGTCCTTGTTCTACAGTGCATGTTCAGCAATGTTTTCATGGTTTACCATGATTATTGGAGGGTAATACAACAATCTAGTCTTGGCAAGGCTTTCACAGTTTATAATCTGGCCAGTGGTATCTCAGTTTCCTGCAGGGGACTCCCTGCTGTGCTGTAATAATTCTTATAATGGAAGCGTGAGAGGTTTAATTAGCGCTTAAACAGATCTAATGCCTCTCCCTCTCTCTCTTTCTCATGCAGAGCTTGGGATCGGCAGACAGGAAGGAACCTCAGCAGAGAAGGTAGGATCATTTCCTCTCCTCATATCCTATGCCAACAAATCCTATTGGCTCAGGTACACTTGCATGTTCAGGTCTCCGGTATATTTAAATTGGTACGGCGGCCACATTTTTACAGTTATATCACTCGATCTTCAGTTGTAAGCATAACAAACCGAAATTATACTATATTATGAGGTAATATGCACAGTTCATTTTTTTCTATGTTTTTACTTGAGTCTTCCATTAACTGAAAGGAAAAAATTATATGCTAATGATATTAATGGCAAAACAAATAACTTCAAAAGTGAGAGTTTCTTTAACACTCTGCACCTAGTGAAAATAAATCTGTAAGAAATACTGTATAGCACAAATGTGGTATTTATTACATCCACTGCGGCAGTGTTTAAGGGGACAGGTTATTGGTTATTGCATTCTTTGAGAGCGCCCAGGGGTAATCAAAAGACCAAGATTTGATGACAGAAACAGAAAATGATATCCAAAAGGATTCTAAACAACAAGAGGGATGCATTCGTTTGGAGAGGGAAAGGATAAAGTAAGGCCTCTGACTAAAGGTATTAACATGCAAAAAGGCCACAGGAGCTTCCCCTCACAGCTCTCCTGCCTGTTCAGACCTTAACCAAAGCAGCTAGATTCAACACAGGCGTAATGTGGTGGAAAACATGGCATTCATAGAGCGCTTTGGCTATTTTTTTTTATAGTTGCTAGCAGAGCAACTAATGAAGTTCATATTCAAACTGACAAGTTGTATATATCAGTTTCTATTACAGGAATGTTTGTTGTTTGTGGGCTACCCAAGTGCCTGTCAAGGATGAAGAAATGTCTCTGTGCCTCAAAAAAACATTAGGTTGTTGAGTGAGTGAGGCTGGCTAGACTGGCTTTTGAACCTAGGATCTTTGGGTATAACTGGGTATAACTAACTGTCATTTAAACTTTTTGCTTTCAAGCTAAATAGAACAGCAGTTCTCTTGCTGTATTTACTGTATTTATACGGCTTAAAAAAGCTGAAACAAATATGCATCAATGTCAATTTACTTCATTTTCGTATAGAAAAAGTCAGTAGCTTAAATATCATTATCAATGCAGTACTGCAAATGAACTTGAGACAGATAACTAACTATTATGGGCTTATGCAAATTCACAAAATAAATCTGACCCGCATTAAAATAAAAATACATGTTTGCTGTAAGGTGATTTTTTTTTCAAAACTGTACATTTGAGATATCAGTATGTAGGCAAAGAGTATTTTGTTAGCTCCTATCTTACAGAAGAGAGTGATTCAGTAATAGGGAGCTGGGCTTATTCCAGCAAACATTCCTGTTAGCTGACTCAGATAAGTTTTGTATTTTATAATCTATAGCATTGCATTGCTGTTCTGTTACCATAGCATCACTGCAACAGGCTTCACAGGAGAATGGTTTTCTGTTGGGGTGTAATTTTCATTGTGTAGACCTTCTAGGTACACTTAAGTTTCCTTGAGTTAGCTGGGTGTCATATTTCTAAGACGTAGTTATCTTAAGAGATTCAGACTAACTCTTTTCTTGTGGTGACGCCAACAGAAATTGGCACATGTGCAGTTAGATGTCATATATTATATCCAAGTATAAGGGCTCCAGTAGAAATTCAAGGCAGTGGGGCTAAAATGTGTATTACTGGACACCAGCATGGTAAGTTGTAAACCTGATAAAACATATTAAATCATTGTGGGTGGATTTCTATATATTTATAACTCTTGTCAAGAATAGTCCCGTATACAAGCTCATAAGAACATGCGAACATAAATTCAAGAACGAGAAAAGGCCATTCAGCCCACCTATGCTCGATCGCTCGCTCGCCTTCGCTCGCTCTGCTGCCAGTGTGGTCTGTTGGCACTCAGGAGAGGAAAAACAAAAACCCCAAACCAGGTTAGTAGGGGAAATGAAACCTCTGGGAATCCGTGGCTAGACAGACCACCCTTCCTCCAGGCAGCTAGCTAAAGGTCTTATTGTGGTCACAGAGAGGGTTATACAATATTGTTAATGACAGCATCCAGTCTATTCATGAAGGATCCAAGAATTCTGTCCAGCAGCCTGTTCCAATTGTTCACTGCCATTTCTGTGAAAAGCTCCTCCCCATGCGCTTGTCTTGCCTGTGGCTCACAAGTGTGTCCGTCTATTTGCTCAGTTATACTATGATGGGTTTAACCAAATACTTTTAATATGTTCTTTTCATCATTTTAATTTAGTTTTTTAGTGCCTTTTTTAATTCAACAATACAACATCGTTGTTGTATAGTACAGCAAAAAACATGCTTTAAGGCCTGGACACACCTTTGTTTAAACCGGCGTTGGCTTTTTTTGGACGAGCGGTAGACAGTGTCACACCAGCAAGTCTATACCCAAGTGTCAATTGAATCAGACAGTGATGTCGATAATTCACAGTAGTGACCTGTTTTTTTTTTTTTTACTAAATCAGCAATGACATGATAGCAAATTTTCAGTTTTAGCACACATTTTAACTTTTCATTTCATAGAATTGCAGTAGAGTGTTTGACATTATTGACAGGCTTTAGTTTTATGGATTATAGTTTTATGAAAACGGGAGATGGGACAAAACCCAATAAAATTTCCCAAAGTAATTACAGACCTATAAATAACTCACAAATGTCCATCTCCCAAAGCCATGGGCCTCCGGTTTTACATTTCCGGTGACATCACCCAGGAGTTGAGTGCTATTGGTTGAGTGCAGACGCATTGGTTGAGCAGGACGTCAAAAATTGCTCTGGGAGAAGTGTGGACGCGACGCAACGTGACACCGTAGTGTGTGAGGGTACATCCATTATCTCAAAAAGTGACGCCAGGTGAAGCGAAGCGCTGGTGTGTCCAGTATAGGTCACCTTTTTTTTTTTTTTTGATTTGCTTGTCGTGACAGCAGTATGAACTCACCTTTGATATTAAGGCCAGCCCTGTATTCAGTATTAAGGCCTCTGCTAAGAAATAAATAACAATAATAGTGTGGAGTAGTGGTTAGGGCTCTGGACTCTTGACCGGAGGGTCGTGGGTTCAATCCCAGGTGGGGGACACTGCTGCTGTACCCTTGAGCAAGGTGCTTTACTTAGATTGCTCCAGTAAAAAAAAAAAAAACAACTGTATAAATGGGTAATTGTATGTAAAAAATAATGTGATATCTTGTAACAATTGTAAGTCGCCCTGGATAAGGGCGTCAGCTAAGAAATAAATAATAATAATATATGAAGTGCCCAAGGAAGTATAAGTGTAAAAACGTAATGGATGTAAGGAAGGAAAACCTAGTTTGGTACCATATGCTTATTATTATTATTATTATTATTATTATTATTATTATTATTATTATTTATGTTTTCATGTGCAAATGTAAAACCTGCATAGTGAACGGAAGTACATGGCCAGTAAAATGTATGGAGTTATTTCATTAGCTATAACCAGTTTTAAAAAATATTGATGTTGTCTGATAAATGTCAAATTGTGTAGAACAGTAGATAATGCTGGCAGTAGAATACCGGTGGATCCACTGCTGTTCTCTGCTCTACTTCATGAAACTGCACTCGGTGTGGTCGTTCTGTTTGCCAATGAAAGTCATCTGTTTGTCCTCCAAACTGCAGCTCACCTCCATTATCCAGAGAAGAGGAGAGAGGGGCTGTTTGGAGTGAGCACCCCGTTTGATTTTCTGGGTGAGAAAGGGTGGGGGGTGGTGGGGAAGGCTCTCTTTTGCAGAAGTTGTGGTTGATTGAGTGAATAAATAGAGGATACACCATTAGCATTCATGGAGTACCGGATAACCCATGAGCCTCCAAGCTGGTGAGGGGATTCTTTCAGCTATCTTCATGAGTGCAAAATCCACAGCACTCTGAACTTGCATGGGGTATTCTGTTTACAAAACAAGTACAAGAAAGAAAGTATGTTTAAACCTATATTTAGCAGCAGGATTCAGAGAACACATATTTACTCAGCAGTGTTGAAGAGTTGTCTGGTGCTAGATCTCTCAACATTTGCTGTGCAAAGGCTGTATCTTTTCCTAAAATGAATTTAACGTTGCAGTCTGTTACAAGCTAATGTAATGTCTTGTGAATGATCGCTGAAGCTTTATGCATGAGCATTAGCAATATATGGAGATTATAGTCACCTCATTTTTCAGGGACCTGACACTAAAATTGTGGGATGGGATTATGCAGCCTATATTTAAGAGAAACTTGGTATGGGTGTGAAGTTATCTATATGTATTCTTGTTATTTAGATTCACATTGTAGCAATTTCTGTTTCAATCATCACATCTCTAGGATGTTTTAAAGTGTTAAAAGCACCTGTGGCCTAATAGAGCTCTCAGAATCATGTCTAACATCAGCTGGTACACCAGTCTGTAACCATACACCTGCCCCCCAGCATATAAGACATACCAGATTTGTTCTATGTAGTATTTGTTACGTTGGTGCACCAGAAGTACTTAGCGGTTAGACATGATTCTGAGAGCTGTAGACCTTTTTGAAGACTAGGGAATATCTCATTTTTATTTTGTTTTGCATTTCGAACTTTTAAAAATAAAATAAATACATTTTAATGTATTGTCTGACTGCTCTTTGGAAACCCATACTAAAACCTCAACATAACAGTATCTTATATATATCTTACATAATCTTATATAATACAGCCTTGAGCCTTAAAGTGCAAGGTGAGCTGAAGGTGCATACCGATAACTGTTTGAGGTGGACTTAGTGGTCTGAATAAGATTTACCTAAGGAACATCTGTAGGCAAGAGCATTTCTCTGCATTCAGCACAGTGAATCATCAGTCTGACTCATTCATTTTATGCCGACCTGCCACTTAAGTCGCCCCCCGTTTCTTTTCAAACACTGCTTATCAGATTGTATTCTGCCCACACACATGATGCTGATTTATCGCCAGGTTAGTTTATTTTCTTGTGGTAAGGTGCTTTGAGTATTGGTTCATGGGCTGCTCTGTGGTTCTAGTTGCCTGTCGTAGCTGCATATTTTGTAAGTTATATCAGCATATATATATATATATATATATATATATATATATATATATATATACAGTACTGTGCAAAAGTTTTAGGCAGGTGTGAAAAAATGCTGTAAAGTAAGAATGCTTTCAAAAATAGACATGTTAATAGATTATATTTATCAATTAACTAAATGCAAAGTGAGTGAACAGAAGAAAAATCTACATCAAATCAATATTTGGTGTGACCACCCTTCAAAACAGCATCAATTCTTCTAGGTACACTTGCACAAAGTCAGGGATTTTGTAGGCATATAGTCAGGTGTATGATTAAACAATTATACCAAACAGGTGCTAATGATCATCAATTCAATATGTAGGTTGAGACACAATCATTAACTGAAACAGAAACAGCTGTGTAGGAGGAATAAAACTGGGTGAGGAACAGCCAAACTCAGCTAACAAGGTGAGGTTGCTGAAGACAGTTTACTGTCAAAAGTCATACACCATGGCAAGACTGAGCACAGCAATAAGACACAAGGTAGTTCTACTGCATCAGCAAGGTCTCTCCCAGGCAGAAATTTCAAGGCAGACAGGGGTTTCCAGTGTACTTCTCAGCATTGAGGAGACCATTAATTCTGACCAAATCCCCAACTCCATTTGCAGAAATGCAGCCCCAAACTTGCAAGGAACCTCCACCATGCTTCACTGTTGCCTGCAGACACTCATTCGTACGCCTCCAGCCCTTCGGCTAACAAACTGCATTCTGCTACAGCCAAATATTTCAAATTTTGACTCATCAGTCCAGAGCACCTGCTGCCATTTTTCTGCACCCCAGTTCCTGTGTTTTCGGCATAGTTGAGTTGCTTGGGCTTGTTTCCACGCCAGAGGTATGGCTTTTGGCCGCAAGTCTTCCATGAAGGCCACTTCTGACCAGACTTCTCCGACAGTAGATGGGTGTACCAGGGTCCCACTGTTTTCTGCCAGTTCTGAGCTGATGGCACTGCTGGACATCTTCCGATTGCGAAGGGAAGTAAGCATGATGTGTCTTTCATCTGCTGCAGTAAGTTTCCTTGGCCAACCACTGCGCTCACGGTCCTCAACGTTGCCCGTTTCTTTGTGCTTCTTCAAAGAGCTTGGACAGCACATCTGGAAACCCCTGTCTGCCTTGAAATTTCTGCCTGGGAGAGACCTTGCTGATGCAGTATAACTACCTTGTCTCTTGTTGCTGTGCTCAGTCTTGCCATGGTGTATGACTTTTGACAGTAAACTGTCTTCAGCAACCTCACCTTGTTAGCTGAGATTGGCTGTTCCTCACCCAGTTTTATTCCTCCTACACAGCGGTTTCTGTTTCAGTTAATGATTGTGTTTCAACCTACATATTGAATTGATGATCATTAGCACCTGTTTGGTATAATTGTTTAATCATACACCTGACTATATGCTTACAAAATCCCTGACTGTGTGCAAGTGTACCTAGAAGAATTGATGCTTGATGCTGTTTTGAAGGCAAAGGGTGGTCACACCAAATATGGATTTGATTTAGATTTTTCTTCTGTTCACTCACTTTGCATTTTGTTAATTGATAAATATAATCTATTAACATGTCTATTTTTGAAAACATTCTTACTTTACAGCATTTTTTCACACCTGCCTAAAACTTTTGGACAGTACTGTATATATATATATATATATACGAAGTGTACGCCAGCCCCATCCACTGTAAAGCAGTGTATTGCCAGCAAAACAAATATGAAGGTAATCCACAGTGGCTGATCATTAGTGCAGGGTAATGACACCCAGCTCTACCTAAAACTCGACCCTGCATGTCCCTCTGCCATGGTCCAGCTCTCAGCTTGCATCCAAGACAGCGAGGCCTGGATGTCTGCCAATTTTCTTCAGATCAACACTAACAAATCTGAACTACTTCTAGTAGGATCGAAAACTCAACTCAAGAATCTCAATATTGCTGCCTTGAACCTCGGAAACTGTCTGCTGCTGCCTTCCCCCACTGTACGAAGCCTTGGTGTACTTCTGGATAGTAATCTCTCCTTTTATGCCCAAATCTGCTCTGTAGTCAAATCGTCCTTCTACCACCTCCAAAACATCTCAAAGGTCCGTCCCTACCTTTCCCTCCCGGATGCAGAGATACTCTGTCATGCATTCATCTCCTCTCGACTCGACTACTGCAACACTCTCTATGGTGGTCTTCCGTCATGCGCCATAAACCAATTGCAGCTGGTTCAAAATGCTGCTGCTAGGATCCTTACCAGGTGTAAAAAATATGATCACATTACCCCCTGTTTTGCCCAGCTGCGCTGGCTACATGTAAAGTTCAGTATTACTTTCAAAGTTCTCCTGCTTGCTTACAAGGCCCTTCATCATGCAGGTCCAGAGTATCTGTCCAACCTGCTGACCCGCTATGTCCCTGCACGCAAGCTGAGGTCCTCTCACTCTGTCTTGCTTGTTATACCCAAGCAACAGTGCACCACACTCGGAGAGCACTCTTTTAGCTTCATGGCCCCCGACTCTCTGGAACTCTCACCCAGGTTTAGTGCGTGTGGCTCCCAGAGTCACTCGCTTCAAATCAACTCTCAAGACCCACTTGTTCTGTCTTGCTTTCAATGCTTTTTAAGCCTGATATCTGTTATTAGCTGTTGTCTAATTGCTATTTCAGGCTTTTCACTCCATCTTATTCGTACGATTTTGCATGACGCACACATCCACAATGTTTAGAATTCACATCCTAGCCTTGTATTTAATGTATTATGCCTCTATTTAATGTAGTTGCATTGTTTTTTTACTGTTTATTTAATGTACTATGCCCTGTATTTCACTGTATTTAATGTATTATGCATTGTTCCTCACTGTCTTGTAAAGTGCTTTGTGATGGTGGTCCACTATGAAAGGCGCTATATAAAATAAATATTGATTAATTAATTGATTGATTGATTGATTGACAGCACTGGAGTGCTAACAATGGAGTGTTCCCAAAAAATATGAGTTTGACTGAAATTTATATACGATAAACGTTGGTAAAACCACTCGCTATTTTTTTTCTTACCAAAAATAATAACTTAAGAAACAATCTGTAGTCTGTGTAGTTTTTATACTTGCTGTCTGTCCCATCTCCGTTCTGCTGTGAATGGCTAGGGGTCACTGTCAGTCAACTCAGTGGTTCCTTAATAGTCTAGTGTAGTTTCACCGTCAGTCATTTCATCCTGTTCTGACAGATCTCGTTGGCTGAAGCAGCGCTAGAATGCTCTTGTTTCTGTCAATCATCAAGACCGACTGTGCACTTTCATTTGCCAGCTACAGCGCCTGTCATTCAAAGCACCTGTTTTGAAATTAGCAGGTTAAGGTGTAGGTAAGCTTTTGCTATTATATGTACAGTACTGCGCAAAAGTTTTAGGCAGGTGTGAAAAAATGCTGTAAAGTAAGAATGCTTTCAAAAATAGACATGTTAATAGATTATATTTATCAATTAACTAAATGCAAAGTGAGTGAACAGAAGAAAAATCTACATCAAATCAATATTTGGTGTGACCACCCTTTGCCTTCAAAACAGCATCAAGCATCAATTCTTCTAGGTACACTTGCACACAGTTTTTGAAGGAACTCGGCAGGTAGGTTGGCCCAAACATCTTGGAGAACTAACCACAGTTCTTCTGTGGATTTAGGCAGCCTCAGTTGCTTCTCTCTCTTCATGTAATCCCAGACAGACTCGATGATGTTGAGATCAGGGGCTCTGTGGGGGCCATACCATCACTTCCAGGACTCCTTGTTCTTCTTTACGCTGAAGATAGTTCTTAATGACTTTCGCTGTATGTTTGGGTCGTTGTCATGCTGCAGAATAAATTTGGGGCCAATCAGATGCCTCCCTGATGGTATTGCATGATGGATAAGTATCTGCCTGTACTTCTCAGCATTGAGGAGACCATTAATTCTGACCAAATCCCCAACTCCATTTGCAGAAATGCAGCCCCAAACTTGCAAGGAACCTCCATCATGCTTCACTGCTGCCTGCAGACACTCATTAAGTATGCGCTCTCCAGCCCTTGAACAAACTGCCTTCTGCTACAGCCAAATATTTCAAACTTTGACTCATCAGTCCAGAGCCTGCTGCCATTTTTCTGCACCCCAGTTCCTGTGTTTTCGGTGCATAGTTGAGTCGCTTGGCCTTGTTTCCACGTCGGAGGTATGGCTTTTTGGCCGCAAGTCTTCCATGAAGGCCACTTCTGACCAGACTTCTCCAGACAGTAGATGGGTGTACCAGGGTCCCACTGTTTTCTGCCAGTTCTGAGCTGATGGCACTGCTGGACATCTTCCGATTGAAAGAAGTAAGCATGATGTGTCTTTCATCTGCTGCAGTAAGTTTCCTTGGCCGACCACTGCGTCTACGGTCCTCAACGTTGCCCGTTTCTTTGTGCTTCTTCAAAGAGCTTGGACAGCACATCTGGAAACCCCTGTCTGCCTTGAAATTTCTGCCTGGGAGAGACCTTGCTGATGCAGTATAACTACCTTGTGTCTTGTTGCTGTGCTCAGTCTTGCCATGGTGTATGACTTTTGACAGTAAACTGTCTTCAGCAACCTCACCTTGTTAGCTGAGTTTGGCTGTTCCTCACCCAGTTTTATTCCTCCTACACAGCTGTTTCTGTTTCAGTTAATGATTGTGTTTCAACCTACATATTGAATTGATGATCATTAGCACCTGTTTGGTATAATTGTTTAATCATCGCCTGACTATATGCCTACAAAATCCTGACTTTGTGCAAGTGTACCTAGAAGAATTGATGCTGTTTTGAAGGCAAAGGGTTGTCACACCAAATATGGATTTGATTTAGATTTTCTTCTGTTCACTCACTTTGCATTTAGTTAATTGATAAATATAATCTATTAACATGTCTATTTTTGAAAGCATTCTTACTTTACAGCAATTTTTCACACCGGCCTAAAACTTTTGCACAGTACTGTATATACAGTGACAATTCCTAGTTTGATTTGAAAATGGGGCGCAAGAGGAAAACACTTAATGAGTATTGTGCACAATACCCTGATCGATGGCTGAAGTCTCCGATGCAGGACGAAGCGGGCCAGTCTCCAGTGAGTCCAGCTCTGCTGAAGCAGGAGAGGGGCGGAGCTCAGAATAATAAGAGCAAGTTAGTTCTGTTCAACTATCTAATGTTTTGTTCTGTGCATATTATTTTTACTTGTAAATGTATGCTATAAAAGTCTGTGTAATACACTTTATATGCTGCGTTTTCTACGGTTTATTTCAGACATTTTTTTTTTACTGGTGCAGGAACTTTAGCTTTACAAGGTATAACTTCACTGTGACCAAATGTTATTTCAATTAGAATGCTGGTAACCATGGTTTTGTTGCATGTCGAATATGATAAAGGGGTTTCTCTAAATGAGATTTCTCAAGGGCATAGAAAGTCTGGGTTTTTTTTAAGCATAAAGGCCGATTTGAATTGAATTGGTCTGCTGGAATTGAAAAATAAAGATCGAAAAAAACGGTAAATTCTTTCAAAAATGAACGTCGATTTATTAATCATCGATTTGGCAAAAAAATTAAAATCAAATAGTAGCAAGCCTAATTATAACTGAACCTGCAAGTGTACATATAAGCATAAAAACATCTTAGACTCCACAAGGTGCTGGAAGGTGTCTCGAGGGATCTGTTCAGTCAGTAATATTTCACGATTGGTGAGGTAGGGTGAGGATTGTGATGACCAATGCGCCATTCACATTCAACCCAAACATGGTTAATTGGATTTAGATCCGGTGATTGTGGTGGCAATGTGGAAAATGACTTGTGTCAAATCCTCAAACTGGGGAAGGGTATTATTGTCTTGAAAGTAGCCTTTACTATCAGGGTACAGCATTGCTGGACTTGATCCATAACAATGCTTAAGTGAACTACATTGGCTTTCTAGTGCTGCAGAATCACGTCACATCACATGATCAACCTAATTTGCATATCTAATCCAGAGCAACACCAACTTCATACCATATTCAATCAAGATAACAGGTCTTAGTAAATTAACTTGATCTTTCATTTGTAATTGACAAGTGGGCAAGTATTTGAACATACTGCCCATGTTCTGAAGATCACAACACAGTGTTCCGTTTCACAAATTCTGTAAATGTTTTGCTGAAGTTCTAGTAGACTGCAGTCACCAATTCCAACTTGAATTTCAGCAGTTTGAGTTTGTTTGTAAATGCCAGTTATCCCAATTATATTTGTGCAAAGAGAAAGGGTGGGGTGGTAAAAACTTTCCTCACCGAAAAAAAAAAAAATTTGGTCCAGTTTGACAACTTTATTGGTGGGAATCAACATTTCTGAGGCTTGAACTCACACCAGTTTTGTTCTAGGTGGTCGTTTTTGTTTTTGGCTTTGAGACAGTAAACATTTCAGAAAGCACAAATTGAAGGCTTGGAGACAGCAAATTATGATTCTGAGGCATACCAGACTAATGGAAACTAGCTACTCAACATTTTTTTTTTCTTTCACGTTAGTCTTTTATATTGTATAAAAAAATAAGCAAGCAGCTCATTGGAATCTGTGCTTCCCTTGGATTCTGAATGAGCTTGTTTCAGAATTGGCGGGTCTGGACTTTGAAGTGGTTTGGCTTGGAAATGTCTCTTTCAGAACTTCCCAAGCTTAGATTCCTGCCAGATTCCTAAGCAAGAGAAACTGAGCTTGTATTGGATTTAATATTTATTACTTAAGGGGTCGGTAAATCTTGGCACTTGCCATGCTGTCTTTTTATAACACAAACCTTTGGTTAAGAGAACAATGTAGATTGTGGACTGTCTACAACACTGATATTAATGACTGAAAAGGAGTTATCAGGTTAAAAATCTGCATTCATTTGCATACAAAAAGACTTGGATGCACACAATCGTTTCTTAATAAAATCAAATATAACTTATATTTACTATTATTAATTTGACGTTTGCACTGATTGAGTGTCCCTGCTATATTAAGTTATTACATTTGTTTTATAAATCTGCCTTTACCTGGCTTTTGAGTATCCTAAGCGACAGCCTTCCCCATTCCATTCAGAAAGAAAGCTGCCTTATTTTCAGGTAGTGTGTTATATTTGCACTTCCTAGGTCATGCAACCTCATTGTCTTTGGGTTAAATCATGTCAGTCATTAGAGGAAGAAGCTGATTGGTTCATGATAGGAAAGGTGTCAAAGGGGTATCACTCCATGTGACCAAGGAAGTGCAAGAGTAGCTGAAAGTAAGGCATGGAAATAGTTTTCATTGCCCCTAGTGTGGTACCAGATACCAGTTTTTAAAATGAAAATGCATGTTCTAACTGACTAGATCGCCCTAGTAAAGGGTCCCTAGGTCCCTTGATTACTCTGAAAGGCAGAACAAATGCATAGTTAACTTAACTACCCTTGTTCCCTGATGGCTACTTTCAAGACGATACCATCCACAATACCAGGATGCTACGTGAATGGCTTGTGGAGCATTTTCCATGGCCACCACAATCCCTTGATCTCAGTCCAATTGAGCACATCTGGGATGAACTTGAACAATGCTTTCTTCATCAAAATCATCTGCCTCCCTCTGCACCGATTGTGTAAAATATTATTGAGTGATACCGTGAGACCCTTTCCAGCACTTTGTGGAGACTATTACACTTCGGTTGTGATCCTTAACCGATATTAGATACAGGTCCTAATAAAGTGGCCAGACTATATTTGGATTACTGGCACAATAATTACTGTTATAGCTGCATCTTTCCTCTACTGCAGTTACATCACAGTACAAAGCGGTGGTCATGCTGTTTTGAAGACTACACTGACGTCAGCCCAGCTGCTGTACCTCCTGATTGCACCCCTAGCAGATACACTTTGTAATAATGTGTTCAGATCACATGCATAGATGTAAGAAGCCTGGTTGTTTGCAGGGCATGGCTACTAAACGTTTGCCGACATACCAAAAAGCTTATCTCACACATATGTGTAAAGTAGGATTTTAACGTGCAGGGGGGAGGGACAGTTTGTAGGACACGTCAACATAGTAAATGTATTGATCTTGCTGCATTATGGTACCAGATATTTTAAAATGTGTTTCTTTCAAAACTGCAAATTTGAGATCTGTATAGAGATTTAGTTTTAATTTCCTAAAATGGTTCAAGCATTCATTTGTGGATGGTAAAGATAGATACAAAATAGTGTACTGTATACTGTATGAAATAAATTGGCCTTCACTTTATACTTACTACTATGTTAACAGTAAGGCTAAGTATTTAGCATGCAATTTTTCAAGTATAGCACAACAAATCAGGATGTGCCCTGGTACTTCACCGAATCATCCAGTCAGATGAGTGCAGGTTCCTGGCTGTGCCAAGTTGTTGACTATTTACGGTATGCTACCTTATAATAATTTTTGAAAGCCACCTGCATTGAGGGTCTTCAGTCGTGGAATTAGGTGTGCAACATATTTTCAAGTAGATCTGGTATATGTCGGTTTGTGTGTTTGCGGTTGTATGCATGTATGTTTGGATCTCTTCTCTGGCTTGGTATAGATCCAGCTACTGCAAGAGCTTTCCTTCCAGCACAAATAATCCCACCGTCTGCCTGCTCAGGACTGATTGGGATCAAGACGCCACTTTCAATTGTGGGCTTCTAGAAGTATTACTGTTTGCTGTACTGGTGCCACGGGCTGCCTGTAAACAACATACCAGATTATTCAACTGCCTGTGTGAATGACAGTGCATTCGTGGCTGTGGTTCTCAAACTGGGGTCTGGAAAGGTTGCCCAAGGGGTCTCCAGGAAACTTCTCTTTTGTATAGCTATATGTATTTAAAGTACAAGAAAATGATATGGTGAGGTCTGGTGATACCTTTCACTTGAGTGCAGTTTCTTGTTTGCGATTTGGCTTTTCCACAAACAAAAAACGTTTTCGTGAATGACACAATAGTATTAGCAATAGTTTTTTTATTAATGATTGATAAGATCACATGATTGATTAATCAGTTACTGTTTGTTGTTGAATTTATTTAGTTTCTGTTTGTGTTTTTCATTGTATGAATCTTGTCGTTCTATGTTGCTATGTAGATCGTGCATGCTTAGTTTTAAAATGGCAAAAAGCAAATAGGTGAAAAAAACTGAAAGTTCTCTGTTTACAGGCCTTTTCTGTTGCACTTACTAGGTAATTTCACATCAGCCGTGTCTTTGAGGTCAATGCATAATTCACAATAATAAAATAAACACCATAATCACAAACCTAATGAAAACCGTATGGGAAACAATATCTTTGAAATCTATTGTAACAGTTACAAAAATGATGTTAATTGCAGATTAAGTACTTGGCATAAAGACCTAAAGTCTTAAAGAAAGTAGCTTTAGGTAGATTATTTTTCTGTCTGGAAATGTAATAGTAACTATGGAACAAGAGATTTGGCACAGAGGCCATTTCAGAGGAGCTGAACTGCATGATTACATGCTCATCTCTGCAGTATATAGGGTAGTTTAGTTTAAAATGAATGCTTTTAAAGGGGAACAGTAGTGGATTCCCTACTAGTTATATGTATGTGTATTGCGATATCAAGAGCCAGCAGGGTTTCCTTTTGAGAAATGTATTTATTTAAATGTTTACTTTAGGAATGTATTTTCAAGAGGTTTCTAGAGGGCAGCAGTGTATTCATTTATAGTTTAACAATCCCAGCATCATAATTACTACAAGCATATGAAAGCAGTGCATACTGTTTAGTAATACAGGTACATCTATACAAAGTGATTAAGTAAAATGTGTGTGCATCGTAGTAAGAGCCAGAGCAGTTAAGATAACTGGTATTTTAAACCTGGATTAAAAGTGGTTCTTTAAAAACAAGCATGTCAGTAACATCCCCCACTATGGATGTAAATTCCATAGGACAAGATTGAGCATCACCATGTGCATGTGTAAAGCAAAACACGTGTGACATACAGATGGATGGACAGACACAGACAGTGTCACATCTCCCCAGAATGTGATAGTCTCAATAACTTATGCAAAGTAATGTGCCGTGACAACTGGGTAAGCGGTTCACCAGATATATGGACTATGAAGTGTGACACACATCTACGACTGCCTCCACTACACCCCCTTTGCAGGGAATTGCATCTCCAGGGAGGTATAAGTTCATTAAAACCACAATATAAACAATTGAAGTCTGAAGCACTTAGAATGATTGCAAACATAAAACGATGAGAAAACAATCTCCTTCCTCTTTTATTACTCTTATAAAACAGTTGGGTTCTTTTAAATGACTTTCATAGAAGATACCAAAGCAGACCTCAAAAAAAAAAAAAAAAAAAAAAAATCTTGAAGTCCCTCTTGAATAGGATCCTCTGTGGTATCGGTTAAGCTGGAAAACAAACTGTTTCACTTGTGTTTTATGGTATATTTTGAAATTTCATGCTGACATTCATCAATTTAAACTATGATGGAACGTTTTGAATTGCAGCTCTCTTACCAAAGCTTGCGCAATAGATCGGCCCAGGGCTGTTGCAGTTGTTGTGACAGACAGCCTTAGAGACGAATGTTTGGAAACTACAGGAAAAACTCAAAATTCAGAACGCAACCAAACACTAGAATACTGAAACAGGGCTCCCGGATACTTTAAAAGACATGAACATCTACCACTGGGAATTGTACCAGATAAATACAGCTCTCCTGACTTCTTCTTATTATTCCTCATGTTAAAGGTAGTATTAACAGGGTGTACAGAATCAATATTCCTCTCACCCACCTATTATTCATGGTATTTGATTTCCAATTCTTGTTTTATTTCTGTTTTTCGTTACATCCTTGAATTTGTAAAAAGTTTGAGCTTAGCAAGGTTTAAAGCAATATCTTTACTAAAGACCATTAAAGATGCTTCTAGTTATCATCATCAATATGAGACTAAAGGTAAGAGTGTGAGTTGAATTTGATTTATAGTCTCAACTTCTACACCTGTCTGAGCTTCACTGTAATAAAAAAAACTCAGCTAGCCCATCACAACACAATTGACAACAGGGAAGCATGCACAGGTGTAGAAGGGGAGACAAATAATCAAATAAGTCTCAATCTCTTAGCTTTAGTATATTGCGGAACCACCTAGAAGTATGTTTTAATGGTCTTTAGTGTAGTACAGTGGTTCAACCACTGTCCTCAGGGACGCATGTGTCTTCTGGTTTTCATTCCAACGGAGCTCTCAATTACTTAACTAAACCCTTAATTGAACTAACAATTAGCTTAATTAGGCCTGAATTGTTTTCAGCTCTTAAAGAGTTAGAGAGTTCAAGTTAACTGTAAAATTGTTTAAGTTACTTGAAATCTGCAACTTGTTAAACAATTAAAAAGGTCTAATTTAAGGAAAGTATTAGTTCAATGAAGGGTTTAGTTCAGTAATTGAGAGCTCAGTTGGAATGAAAACCAGAAGACACAGGGGTCCCCCAGGACCGGGGTTGAGAAGCATTGCTGTAGCATATATCTTATTGTTAGGAACCATGATAGTAATAAATAGCAGATGATTATTTACTGGAATTATTTGTACAGTTCTGTGTACTTTAAGATATCCATAAAGATACTTGACACAAACATGTAAAAACAAGCATCACCGTCATAAAATAGATACAGCTGTAAAAAATTAAGCAGGGGTGATTTATAGTGATATTTGCAGGCAATTTCATGAGGAAAGTCATTATTGCTAGTACTGACACCCACCTAAACAAGATCACACCATATACATTTAAATGTGTACAGACGTACCAGTAAATTGCTATTGCCAAGGAAAGGGACAATATCTGCTTTGCTGCCTCACAGAAAGAGGTTGAAAGCAGTACAAAAGGCCTGTTGTACTGTTAAGAGTGACGAGGATAGTTAGTTATTGCTGAGAGCTCAGTAATACGAGTCACGCTGAGAGCAGGTGTATGTGCGGAGCTGAGGAGCAGGAAGGGAGATTGTCCTTCTGCTAATCCTGTCGCCGTAGCAACTGTTTTTTTTTTAAAAAGAAAGCAGAAGAGATTGATACAGGTACACAACAAAGTAATCATTTTGGCCATAAATATTTCTCATGTTGTTATTATTATTATTATTATTTGTTTATTAAGCAGACGCCTTTATCCAAGGCGACTTACAGAGACTAGGGAGTGTGAACTATGCATCAGCTGCAGAGTCACTTACAATTACATCTCACCCGAAAGACGGAGCACAAGGAGGTTAAGTGACTTGCTCAGGGTCACACAATGAGTCAGTGGCTGAGGTGGGATTTGAACCGGGGACCTCCTAGTTACAAGCCCATTTCTTTAACCACTGGACCACACAGCCTCCTATTGTTGAAGGTAGCGCTATCACACATGTTTAGTGCACAACTATAACAGTGCTATCACACATGTTTAGTTCACAACTATAACAGCAAACATAACACATTACCAAACAAAAAGGCACAGTGGCCAAAATAAAAGGTCTACACAAAAATCACGAACAAACAGCACAGCAAAACTCCACTAACACCTGTGCTTACCTTTTGTACACCTGTGGCTGGTGCCTCCTTAACCATTAATCATTCAATTATGGCCCCAGTCACATTCCAATGTGTTTTCAGGCAGGGAGGAATTTAACCCCCTCCCTGCCAACCCAATATTCCCCACACACACACACACACACACACACACACACACATTATACCGGCAGGGCTTCCACCCTGCCACAAAGACATTGAGAAAGATTGTAGTCAAACAGTTTGTCATTCAATTCTAATATATAATAACAAGTATGTCAGGAACATACAACCCCTGCCACGGTTCTGAATTCAAAATTAGATCTATCATTATGATGAAAAAGTCTCCAAATATATGCAAAAGATGTAATTGACATAGAGATGGATAGACTGATACAGACAGGTCCATATGTCACAAGAGTGTTATATTCTCAAAAAATGTTAATACCAAGCTTCATGACAGTTGGATAAGTAGTTTCCCAGATATATGCAAAAATGTGTTGTGTGACGTATGTACGTGCTTACAACCGCCTCCACTATATCCCCTGCATGGGGGATTTCAGCAGTGTAGACTAGTGGTTAGGGCTCTGGACTCTTGACCGGAGGGTCATGGGTTCAATCCCAGCTGGGGGACACTGCTGCTGTACCCTTGAGCAAGGTACTTTACCTAGATTGCTCCAGTAAAAACTCAACTGTATAAATCGGTGATTGTATGTATAAATAATGTGTAAAAAATAATGTAATTGTATGTAAAATAATTAAATAATGTGATATCTTGTAACAATTAAGTCGCTAAGAAATAAATAATAATAATAATTTCATCACAAGCGGGGCGTAATTTATAATAGTGTGTTGTTTTTTATATATCTATAAGCAGTATGTCCAATATCAGATTTAAATTGTTAAATTTAAATAAATAAAAACAACATTTTAAAACTAGACCCCAAATTGTCACCATTGATATGACCAAACCAATATGCTCAAATATGAATTTAAGCTAAGCCAGTCAGGTGTGGAATGGTTGTTAAAACCCAGGTTTCTGAGCAGCGGTCGTTGGAGTATTCAATCTGCAGTTAGGTCACTGGTTTCTTTCCCATGCATCAGTATCTGAATTTGTGAAGCATTTAGCAACAGGCTCACATCACATCATACCCTGCCATCAGCATGTATGTCATCCCTAACAGCTGGCTGTTGTGTGAGGATGTAGGGAGAGACTGACCAGCGAGAGGGGGTCAGTAACCAGATAGCCTGGCTGGCTGTGAGCCAGTATTATAATCCTGGGATGTGGGATTTACCCCAGTTACTTCATACAGCCTGTTCTCAAAGAGACTCAAATACTATGGGAACTTATTGCTGAAAACAAATTCTAATATACTTACAGATTGTAAGTAAATGTTAATACCATGTACAGCACTCTTAATAGGGCCTTGCAGTCTGGCTAAAACAGCACCTGTGTTGACCTGTACGTAAAAGGGCCAGTACAACTACTGTACATTGCCAACTATCAGCATAACAAGCCCAAATGGCATAACATATTTCATTTTGAAATAAAACAATGTTTTCATATTACCATTTTAATACAATATATATTTCGTTTTAATTAGTATATATATATATATATATATATATATATATATATATATATATATATATATATATATATATATATATATATATATATATATATATATATATATATATATATATATATATATATATATATATATATATATATATATATATATATATATAATATAAAATGTACAGTTAATTTTGTTTGTTGTTACTTTCTTGAATATCACTTTGATTAGTATAGGATATAAAAGCATCATATGTATAATTTTGCTGTACAGTATTGAAATGGTATGAATATAAAGTACAGAAATATAGCAAACAACACAGCGCTGGTAACATGGGAGCAGGTGCAATGCTTTGAGGCTGACACTGGCAAGATTTGTTCCGAATTCATTGAGTTGACATTGTGGTCAGCATTCAAATCTGATAGCTTTCAATTAGGACTCTGTCAGTCAGCCCCAGCTAGGATTGCGGGCTGGCAGAACCCGATCTCTCCAAATCAAGGTGATGCTGGAAGTTACCTAATGAGCTTCCAATGTGAAGGACCTTGCTGTTCAAAGAAGAACGCCTAGCCATTCAACTAGAGAGCAATGTCAGTATTATTAACTCATCAGACGATAGGAAGAGATCCACTTAACAGTTTGCTCTCTCTCTCTCTGTGTCTTTTTCTCTGTGCCTGTCCTGTTGTCCTTCTTTTATGAGCACTAAATTCACAAGCACTGACAAAAAGAAAAGACAAAGTTTTAGCGAAAGACCTAGAAAAAATAAGAGCCAAAACAGGCAACGGCCCTCGGCAACTCTAATCAGATTTAACACTTTACAACAGAACCTTTGCCAGGATTAATCCCTCATCAATTAGCGCCTACATCTGAAAATCATTTGACACTTTTTCAGATGATTCATATAGGAAAATATGCTTATTGTTATTTAAATCAAACAGAGGTCTGGAGTCAGTTAAATGGCATTAATAGGAAATTGAAGAGAATTGGGGGGCAGATAAAACGAGGGAGGGGGGGGGGTTGAAAATAAAGGCTAAATAAAAACATAGAATACAAAGTTTATGTTTGAAATTGGGAGGAAAACCTGATCTTAATTATGGAAAGAATCCAAGGCGGAGTGTTTTGTTTTATTAATGAGCACTTTGGTGTTGGGACTTGGAGAAGTTGTCGGTTTCTGCTTTAACTCTTAACCCATTGATGGATATTGTAATCAGCCAGTGATATGATCCAGTGATGAAGCTGCAGGTAACTGAAATGATACAGCGGTAACGCTGCAGTTAAGTGATACAGTACATTCTTTTGTTACTTTTAAATTGTTAGTGGTTGTGAAAGGTGAGGGGCCTGGACACCGGCTGAAGTGAAAGCTGCTCTTGCTTTTATTTAACACGCTGGGTTGCAGAATGCAGATATTCTGGAGGCTGATGTATGTACTGTAGGGCACAGTTCTACATGTTTACATACATTTTTAATATTACGGGCCATTTTTTCAGGATCTGTATTTAATATCAGGTTGGGCCATTGTTTGCTGTGATCATAGTCTTGCCATGGACTCCACAAGGTGCTGAAAGGTGTCTCAAGGAATGCTAATCCAGGCACTTGTTGATAAACACCACTGTAGTTATTACACGAATGAGGATGACCGAATAACTCGGAGGAGTCCCCAAAGTGAAGTTAGTGAAATATCCTCAGAACTCGTGGTGTATTCTGTTTATATAACAACTACAATGTACGGAAAGAAAGTATGATGATCTGTAATTAACCACTCCTCACATTGTAACTTGTGATTTTTCCATGAAGGTGTACCATGAAGTATTAACCAAGTCCAACGTTTCATAGTTTATGAGAGCTGACCATACCAGACTAACAGATTAATAAATGGTTAGTTTGCAGAGGAACCCAATGCATAGCATTTCCGGTCTCTTCCATGTCAAATGATATTGATACGAAGTGCTCGTTGTGTGGAGCTCGTCGCCATCCTGTCTGTGCCGTCACTGCCCTCGGCTAAACACAGCTCTCCATGCATACTAAAATATTTTTTGGCTACGTTTGGGAGAAGGCCGGCACCCCGCTTTCTGTTTTCTTTCTTACTAATATGGAAACAAATCCATCCGTCTAATTAGCTGTGAACACGTTACAGTGTGTCAGGCAGGCTCTGTGATGTGGTGGAGAAGTGAGTCCAATTAGTTATCATCACACGGCTTGTCATTGAGGGTTCATGGGAGAAAGGATATGAGGCCCTTCTGTTAGGCATGTCTGTCACACTGTAGACTTTTGGACACAAAGCCCCAGAAGTGTAGAGTGCAAATCAAAGGAGGTTATGCTGAGGTTATACACGTGGTGAGACCTATAGAATACTGTGTTCAATTCATTACCAAAAGGACATTGTAGCCCTGGACAAAGGCCAATATAGAACAACCAGACTAATCCCAGGGTATAAAGAAATGCAAGACGAAGGAGGAACAGAATCTATTTAGCTTGGAACAAAGAAGAATTAGAATGCATTGTAGTTTATAAAATCGTAAAAGGAGTTGACAAAGTTAACCCCAACCGATACTTTAAGTCCAGCACAGAAATCAGGACCAGAGGACTCTCAGAAATGAAGTAGATAACGTTGGACAAAGGATAGGAGATACTTCTTTACACAGAAAATAGTGAGGATATAGAATGGGTTACCAATAATGCTGAATCACTGGGAGCAACGATGGACTCCTCTCATTCGAAATGTTTTTTAATGTTCTTGTATGTAGAAAACTGCATGTCACAAAACTTGCTCAGGACCTTCTTTAGCTCTTTAAGAGGGATACACAATTTCAGTTCTCGAGGTCTGGAGTCCTCTTTATTTGTTTATTGGAAAAATGTAAAATATGCCTCTCGTTTTGAGTGATGTTTTTATTTTTGTTTATTTCATTAAATATTTTTACTAATTTAGGGAAAAGTGCATTATTTTATTTATTTATTTTTAAATCTGAGATAGCATTAGCAATGTAATTTAACCAAATGCAGTGTAGAGTACACACACACGCACAGTTTGGGAAAGAGTTAACTTAAATGTGCTGTATAAATGACACCCAAGAATAGATTTCAGACAGAGGGCAAAACTGCAACTTTTTCACAGAAAAAAAATTAAATGAAATACATTTTACTATAAACAAGTTTCTCAGTTGTGATTGAGATACACGAATAGCTTAAAGGGTACATAAGGACCTTTTTATTTTATTGTGTTACATGTTCCCATGTGTTGCTACAACTGTTTACATAAGGTGTGTCTATTGTTTTAATTTATTTAATTTTTTTTACATTTTGACCACTTTTTTAAAACTTTTAAATTGCATTCCCTGCCTCAAGATGGCTACACATGTACCTGCATGGACCTAATGAACTACATTTTCCATCATCCTCCTGCTCACTGGTAAATCCATCTCAGTTACATATATGAGCAGAAGGATGAATCCATACACACACCTTATGTAAACAAGGTGTAGCAACACATGGGAACATGTAATACAATAAAATAAAAAGGTCCGTAGTTACCCTTTAACAGGTATCAGTTAGAGTAAAAATGTCCTGACCTGTGTTACTTCAGAAGAATTTAGGAACTCAATTGAATTGTTACATCATTAAAAGTAAACTTCCTGGTTCACTGTGTCTGGTTTTCAACATCGGTACACTTCTACCCTACCAGATTTGTTTTAGACGCTAGTTTATTGTGTTCCGCATCGACTATGGTGGATATCCGTCATTATCAAAGGCTGTATGGACAACACGCTTCTCTGCTTTCTAACAGTAAACATATGTGACACTAAGTCCAGCGGAGCTGAGATATAGACTTTTTTCCTTCAAAACAAACTTTTTTTCATTCAAAACTCTCCATCAGGATTCTAAGGTTGTATAGTTTGAAGTTTTAAACTTTATACACAAAAGGACATTTAAAAACATTGGCGCAGAACCTATTTAAACTTGCTGGAAACTATGCAGATTTTCAGCAGATATTAAAGTATATGTTTTATTTGAAAATAAATAACCATCTTCGTAAACCTGTTGCATCCTTTCTACAGAACTGTACAGGCAGCCAGTCATGGCCCTACAAACCATTGGCAGGGTTGTGACAGATGTATTGCCCTTAACCAGTATATCATGCCATATTATTGTTTCTTTCTTTGCATATCATTCCTTCCAACATCCCCCCCAAATCACATTGAACCACGTGTCTCCTCTTCTCTCCCCCACAGATCGGAGACAGGCATCTCCAAGTTTGCCCAGCGCCTGTCTCTGAAGGACAAACCCGGCAAGACAGCCAAGGCAGGAGGAGAGCGAACTGGGGAAGAGAGACCAGCCTTCAGGAAGAGATCCCAGAGTGTTGACTGGTAAGAAACCCTCCCTACCATCACAGGACTAAGAGGATTGGGCCTAACCACTAGGCCACACTGTTTGTCTCCCTCCCAGTCTCTCAGCTTTAACCACTGGGCCACACTGCTTGCCTCCCTCCTGGTCTTTTAGCTTTAATCAACTTAATGAGGAGTCTTTACAGGGACGTGGCAATAAATGATGTAAGCAGAAAAAAACTGTGGAAAATCAGGTAGAGCACACATAATAGGATATTAATGAGGCATGGAATTTAATATTAGGAAAATGTAGATGATGTTAAGTATCCCTTTAAGATGGAGAATTCTGTTTCCCCAGTTAAATGCAACTGTTTCCAATAACGAGAAAACCGTAAAATTGAACTCAAGCCGTGTGTAACAGCTTACAGAGAGACAAGCCCATTGCTCTTTTACATAAATACCCCGCGTAATGTGTGCTGCAATTAACTGCAGAATAATGATACAACAACAAAAAGTCCTGCTTGTATTTAATATGCATTAATAGATGTAAGATGGGTTTGAGTGCATGCTTATTCTGCTCCAGTCGGATTCAAAAAAACACTTAAAACCTCATTTACTAAAGGGCACTACATTTAGAACTGGTGTGCACGTAAAGTAGTTTGCCTAAAGTGCGCGATAAATCTAAATTTACTGCACCATTTACTAACAAAGAACACATTCATTAATTAACACAATATTTACATTTACATGCCATACAGCACACGCTAAATTTGGTGCAAGCGATAATGTCCAAGACTACACGTGACCACCTTCATATCAAAAGCCCCAGCAGTCCAAGCGTATCTTTTGGTCAGTAGCTTCCTTGTCGGCATTGTCACCCTGCAGAGCAGGCTTCATGGATTGGGGTGGCAGTGCTATGTGAATACAATCAATAGCACCCATCACATTGGGAAAGCCAGTAACCTGGTAGAAGCCCAGTTTCACGTCCTGTAAACCTGTCCTCTATGTGGGAAATGTAATATAATTCCCAGTGAGCTTTAACAGGGCATGCAATTGTGTTATACACATGAGTAGCTACAGCTTTTAATGGGGAGCCTGTGAATCCAACTAAACATAGGCTGGGAGAAATCCTAGTGCACTGTACAAATGTGACACTGCTCTGATTTTACTTAGTAAAAAGACTGAAGGGACACAAACAAAAAAAAAATAATGATGTGCAAACACACACAGAAGATATGAATACAAGGTAGTTAGAAATGTGTTGGAACCCTGGAAGTCTCGCTTGCTCCCGCAACAGACACATAAAAAATATCTTTACGCACTTAATTGCAACTGGCAGAATAAATAACGCATATCATTGCTATATGTGTGATCCTCTCTGTGTAATCCTGTATAGCTGTTACTGTTTTTTTTTTAAATTGCAGTTTATTAAAAAGGTTGCAGTTAAAGCGGAATGACATCATTTAAAATAAGTAGTTAATACTCCAAAGTTTTCTCCTTAAGAATTTTTACTAAAATGTAGTGTTTTTTATTTTATTTTAACTGTATACCATTTCATGTGCAAGTACAACTACCTAGACAATCAATTATCATTTGTGGACTTTTTCCGTTCAAACTAATTTTCATAACCTAGTCATTCAGAACTTGCGTTATTGAATCGGTGAATCAAACGAACAAATCTGTTGAATTGATTCACTAAACTGAATGAATCAAATGAATCGAGTCAGTAAAAAGGCTCAAACTGCACATCACTAGTTTTCAGCCCAGAAAAAGAGGTTTAAATAGTCACATTAGTGGTTAAAGTGTGGTTTCCAGGCGCACTAATTAATTATCATTTTAATGCCTGCACTGAAATTAACGTCCTTTAGTAAATACCATGTGAATACATCTCCTCTCATTATTCTGAGCTGGATGCTCATTTAAATACACCAGCATGCATTACAATAAAAATCACATATTCATTCCGATTATCATAGTGTGATACTAAATTAGTGCGCACCATAATATGCCAAGTATTGCACGCGATAATGAATAAAATTGCAATAGTAAATACGGCAATCATGAATGTGCACTCTGATTTCAATTATCATGCACCATAAAGTGTAACACTCTTTAGTTAATGAGGCCCTTAGAGTCTTAAAACTTGGGACCTTCATCAGTACAAGTCATATAAAATATGATATTATCTCAGGTCTGTCTCAGGTTTATATGTATTTCGAGAACCGATTGTCCAATTGTGAGAACCTTGTTAAGGACTTTCTTGTGCTCAGGTAATTGATTGTACCACGATCCTGGGGAGGAGGAAGTCTGTCTATCTGTACGTCACACTTACGTTTTTTCATTTCTCTTCTGATGAAACTTTCAAAGGACAGTTGAGGGGGGTTTTGGAGACTGTCTACTGACCAGTTAAGTTTTAGTCATTTTAACTGTATATATTTTTATACATTTTCCAGAAATGTCCCAGACCCCAACCCCACCTCCCCTCCCTGGTAAAAGTTTATTGAATCGGGCTTAAAGTCGAAATAAAGCCTAGAAAACAATAGGGGTTGTGTTGCTGTGATAACAAGTGGTAAAAAATAAAGCATTGGGTTTTTTTTACACCTTTTAAGTGGGTCTAATTATCACTTTTCCCTCTGAGAAGTGTTTCAATTCTGCCCACCCTGACTAATTCTTGAATTTAAAGTGCAGGGTTACTGTGGGGGTTCTGCCTTTAGTAATTGAATACCATGTTACGTGATCATGCAAGCTGGTCTTCATATACAGTTTGTCAGACGGACTAAATGTCATGTTACCACTTCAGTCATCATTTCGTCCACCTGTCAGATTACTGTATTGAATCGTAATTGAGAAAGTTTTGAGATCAACCAGCTCCTAGGATCTGGATGAGCATTAATGGGCCAAATGACCTCATCTGACTTTGTCAAATTTCTGATTACACAGATAAGCTGCATGCTGGATGTTTTGCGCATTGAAAAAATATGAAATAAGTATGATATTTAAATTAATGTGTAAACGAATATGAATAGCAATTTTCTTACACAGCTTGAGTTTGCATGTTATGAAGCTTATTGTACTTCGTTGGTTCCCGGCATCCTATTGGTCAATTGTGAATGTTCTGCATGCAGTAGCTAGAGAATGGTGGGGAATGCTGGGAAAGCTAATTGTGGCCTACCTGGAAATTAGCTAGAAAAACGCCCAGTTGAATCCACTCACTCGCTTGCAATGCGTGTTTGTGACTGCATTCTGATGTCTTAGTCCCCCTGAACCTAACCTACCAATTTACCTATCTGTCAACTGAATTTTGGAAGGTAAATCTATATAACGAATTCTGCTGAGTCAACACCCTGGTTTGAATGCCCCCACTCGCAACTTTTAGCTGAAAGCCTGGTTTTTAATAACCATGCGCAAATAATGTCTGAGGGGCAATATCGCGGCTCACGTGAATAGAAAAAATTGCCTCGAAGTAGTTGCTCTGTACACTGAATGATTCAGACAACTGTTTGCATCATCAATGATGAAGGTTCAGATGATGAAGACACATAGTTCTGTTGTTTTGGATCAGATGATACAGACTCTCCAGTCTGATTGATTCCTGTTACGCTACAATCCATATTTTTTAGACGCTGCAAGAGCTTGTAACTCAGGCATTTTTTTGTATTGAACATTTTAATGCTGTAGTGCTTCATTTGCATGATACGTTAATTTATTATTTTGTGTTGTGTTTTCACACGGGACAATCCCAATTTCTTACTTACAGAGATTATGTAAAGCCATTTATTTTAATGGACCGAAAATTTCACGTGTTTATATATATTTTTAAATGTAATGATTTTTCTTCTAGCGTTTTTCACCTACAAATATGGTTTTTCATGATGTGTGTTTAATGTTTGTTTTTGTGAAAATATTTGAAATGACAAAACCGTGGACATGCTTCAGCAACTTTGAATTGTATTTCACCAGTCAATAAATATGTTAACGGCATTCTTTAGCGTTACTGTGTGCTGTGCTCTACCTTTTTAATTTTAAGCATGCCTAATTGTAATGTGATTTACCTACCTAATGTTAATAATGCCTGTGTCAACGCCCCACCCCCGGCCCCCCACATACAATCTGGTAATACATATAATATGTTTGGAGAGGGTTTGGATGCTTATATTTCTATAGCAAGGCGATCAATAAGGAATACAATATTGTTGTTTCTTTATTTGCATTAGTGTAGTATCAGTATGTTTTGACATTTTTTATTTTCATGTAGTGCGTCTGTCGAGCTGGAAAGGGAAAGCACAAGAGACCGAGAAAGGAAGATTTATAGAAAACAACTAAAAAACTGTAACATGTTGCAGCTCTAAAATTATTCAAAGTAAAAATAGGCTAACAACATTAATCTCTGCGCATTTTAATCTCTGTCTAGATCTTTTATTTTGTGTAGACACAGGTCCCAGTGGAACTCATTAACTAATATAATAATAATTATTATTAGTATTGTTTGTAGTAATCATGAGAAATTAGGTCCTGTGGGGCTGTGGTTTGCATAGTGATTATTGTATAACATCTTGAAGTGTTTTACAAGAAACAATTCCACTTAATTCATTTGGCGGCTATTTTTGTTTTATTATCACTGAGGATCTAGCGGAAACTCCAGTCCACGTTAACCCAAATTCCTAATATTGGGCTGGGCCACCGTTTGCCCTGATTTACAGCCTTGACGTGACATGGCATAGACTCCACCAGGTGCTGGAAGGAGTCTCAGGGGATCCATTCAGTCATTGATACTTCAGCTGGAGATCTTTCGTTCAAGTTCATCAATTGCATTGAACCTGTAGTGGTCATGGAAAAAGTCTCTGTCATGCTCCTCAAACCATTCGTACACAATTCTGGCATGGTGCATTATCGTCTTGGAAGTAGACATCACTATAGGTTGCATTGATGGGTGGTCTGCAATGATGCTTCAGTAAAATGCGCATCACATGATTAATGTAATTTGCATCTCTAATTCAGGTCCCAATAAAACGGTCAGGCCTTGTAAGGCAGTCTGTACAGAGAGATGTCACGTAATTTTACATGTATCTAATAGTGAGGAAACTTGCTAAGGGTATCTTTCAGTACAAGAGGTTCCCTGTCCACATGTCTGTCTGTCTGTGTGCCGTGCTTTCATTTTACATGTTCATACTGTGGTTCTTTTATTATTATTATTATTATTATTATTATTATTATTTGTTTATTTAGCAGAGTTCTTTATCCAAGGCGACTTACAGAGACTAGGGTGTGTGAACTATGCATCAACTGCAGAGTCACTTACAACTACGTCTCACCCGAAAGACGGAGCACAAGGAGGTTAAGTGACTTGCTCAGGGTCACACAATGCGTCAGTGGCTGAGGTGGGATTTGAACTGGGGACCTCCCGGTTACAAGCTCTTTTCTTTAACCACTGGACCACACAGCCTCCTATAATATGATAATGATGTATTTAATTTTGTATTTACAGTTGTAGAAGCGGATGTATGTTACTGACATGTTTAAGTCGTGTGCCCCGATTAAGCGATCAAGTGCCCCAAAGGAGAGTTATACCAACCACACACAACAATCGTACAGTTCTGCTCAAGTATGCCACAGTTTTGTTTTCCAAGACATTGTTTTTACTTTGACTCCTTCTTGATTTCTGTTTATTGCTTGATGCTTTATAAAGAAGCAGATCCAAATCTAATTAGATAATTATAAGCAGGAAATTGCACTGTGGAACTGGGGACCCATTTTACTGTTTTTTTCTGTGTTTTTTTTACTGAATGTTAGAATATTTCTGCTGGCACCAGCTGTCCTTGGCATCTGTCCTGCAGAATATTGCTCTTATTCGCCCTTGTCTTACTGAGCCGGTTGCAAAGGAGCTATACATGCTTTTGTTTTTTCCCATATAGATTATTGCCATGCTTTGCTCGCTGGTATGTCCAGAACTCAACGGCCTGCATTCTAACTAAAACAAAATCTTATGATTTACATCACACCAGTTTTAGCTTCCCTGCATTGGCTTCCAGTGGAGTTTAGCTTGAAATTTAAAATCCTACTATTAGTACCCAGAACTAAGCAGCATTCTTTTGGTGACCAAGTGTTTTCCTGTATAGCACCTAGGCTGTGGAATAACCTTCCCAAGGTCATAAGGGACAGTGATAATGTTAGTATTTTTAAATCTAAACTGAAAACTCACTTTTATACTTTTATTGTCAGACCTGTTATGTGTTGTTGTATGTAGTTATTGTTTTTCTTGTTTTATTTGACATAATGTCATCTTTTATTTTATTTAAGTAAATGTCATTGTTTAAATTGCTTTAAACAATGACATTGTTTAAATGTCATTGTTTAAATTGCAGATGTGCACATGAAAGGCGCTATATAAAATAAAGATTATTATTATTATTATTATTATTATTATTATTATTATTATTATTATTATTATTATTATTATTATTGTTGTTTTTATCTCAGTTATATATTCTAGTTAAGTACTTCCGGCTTTACTCTGGGGTTTGAGGGAGTTTGTAAGTCTTCTGTGGGTAGGGGTGCAAGGGCAGACCCGGACAGTTTGGCAATCCAACTTTTTCAAACTACACACAGTCCGGTTTGTTACAGTATAGTAGTCTTACCCTTCCTCTCGGTTCAAATACAGTACATTTGGGTTTCTGACAAACATTAGCCTGCAAGCACTAATATATGTTTCAAGTGTGATCCTTGTAGTGTACCATTTTTTAGGTGTTCATATATCCCCCTTCTCAGTGTTTTATGTTTTATGCTGTAAAGTAAGAATGCTTTCAAAAATAGACATGTTAATAGACTATATATATCAATTAACTAAATGCAAAGTGAGTGAACAGAAGAAAAATCTAAATCAAATCCATATTTGGTGTGACCACCCTTTGCCTTCAAAACAGCATCAATTCTTCTAGGTACACTTGCACAAAGTCAGGGATTTTGTAGGCATATAGTCAGGTGTATGATTAAACAATTATACCAAACAGGTGCTAATGATCATCAATTCAATATGTAGGTTGAAACACAATCATTAACTGAAACAGAAACAGCTGTGTAGGAGGAATAAAACTGGGTGAGGAACAGCCAAACTCAGCTAACAAGGTGAGGTTGCTGAAGACAGTTTACTGTCAAAAGTCATACACCGTGGCAAGACTGAGCACAGCAGCAAGACACAAGGTAGTTCTACTGCATCAGCAAGGTCTCTCCCAGGCAGAAATTTCAAGGCAGACAGGGGTTTCCAGATGTGCTGTCCAAGCTCTTTTGAAGAAGCACAAAGAAACGGGCAACGTTGAGGACAGTAGACGCAGTGGTCGGCCAAGGAAACTTACTGCAGCAGATGAAAGACACATCATGCTTACTTCCCTTCGCAATCAGAAGATGTCCAGCAGTGCCATCAGCTCAGAATTGGCAGAAAACAGTGGGACCCTGGTACACCCATCTACTGTCTGGAGAAGTCTGGTCAGAAGTGGCCTTCTGACCTCCGACTTGGAAACAAGGCCAAGCGACTCAACTATGCACGAAAACACAGGAACTGGGGTGCAGAAAAATGGCAGCAGGTGCTCTGGACTGATGAGTCAAAATTTGAAATATTTGGCTGTAGCAGAAGGCAGTTTGTTCGCCGAAGGGCTGGAGAGTGGTACACTAATGAGTGTCTGCAGGCAACAGTGAAGCATGGTGGAGGTTCCTTGCAAGTTTGGGGCTGCATTTCTGCAAATGGAGTTGGGGATTTGGTCAGAATTAATGGTCTCCTCAATGCTGAGAAGTACAGGCAGATACTTATCCATCATGCAATACCATCAGGGAGGCATCTGATTGGCCCCAAATTTATTCTGCAGCATGACAACGACCCCAAACATACAGCTTAAAGTCATTAAGAACTATCTTCAGTGTAAAGAAGAACAAGGAGTCCTGGAAGTGATGATATGGCCCCCACAGAGCCCTGATCTCAACATCATCGAAGTCTGTCTGGGATTACATGAAGAGAGAGAAGCAACTGAGGCTGCCTAAATCCACAGAAGAACTGTGGTTAGTTCTCCAAGATGTTTGGGCCAACCTACCTGCCGAAGTTCCTTCAAAAACTGTGTGCAAGTGTACCTAGAAGAATTGATGCTGTTTTGAAGGCAAGGGTGGTCACACCAAATATTGATTTGATGTAGATTTTTCTTCTGTTCACTCACTTTGCATTTTGTTAATTGATAAATATAAACTATTAACATGTCTATTTTTGAAAGCATTCTTACTTTACAGCATTTTTCCTGCCTAAAACTTTTGCACAGTACTGTGTGTGTGTGTGTGTGTGTGTGTGTGTATATATATATATATATATATATATATATATATATATATATATATATATATATATATATATAATATTAGCTCAAAGAGCCAGCTGCCTAACGTTTCGATATGTTGTACATATCTTTCTCCGTGAATTCTAGATTTTTTTTTTTGCGCAAGTCGTCCGTGAAATGTACAAAAAAACACAGTGCCAAAATCGTATCCTTAACTATTAATAATAATAGAATATAAAAATGGAGCTAGGTCTGGGGGGAGGGGCTGCATGATGTCACGGAGAGTTAAAGAAAGGAGGAAGTGTTGTTGAAAGGTAAGATGTTCTGTTCGAGAGATATCCTGGAAAGCATGCCAGCACCGGGGAGAGAGATATCCTGGAAAGCATGCCAGCACCGGGGAGAGAGAGATCCTGGAAAGCATGCCAGCACTGGGGAGAGAGAGATCCTGGAAAGCATGCCAGCACTGGGGAGAGAGAGATCCTGGAAAGCATGCCCGCACCGGGGAGAGAGAGAGATCCTGGAAAGCATGCCAGCACCGGGGAGAGAGAGATCCTGGAAAGCATGCCAGCACCAGGGAGAGAGAGATCCTGGAAAGCATGCCAGCACCGGGGAGAGAGAGATCCTGGAAAGCATGCCAGCACCGGGGAGAGAGAGATCCTGGAAAGCATGCCAGCACCGGGGAGAGAGAGATCCTGGAAAGCATGCCAGCACCGGGGATGCTTATTTCAACATCCCATCCCAGATTTATGGGCCCAATTGTTTACTCCGTCTTTCCATAATAACATTTTCCATATTGCCTTATGAGATAATGGTGACTTGCTTAGTTTGAGACACAGGGAGAGATTGTGGTTGCCACACACATATTTAGTTGGTTAATGTGTGCTAGATTGCCAAATATTAATACTGAAACAGTCTTCTGTATAATAAAAAACAACATACACACAACAAAACAAATAATACGTTTAAATTAAAACCTGCTTTGAAAAATCAGGGAAATACTCTTGAGGACTTAATGTAAAGTAGTTTTGGATGGTGAGCCTGCATGTGTTTTGTACACACAAGGTGCCTGTCTTTTCATAGTTTCACAGTACACTTGAGGCTCCTTGGATAATTCCCGGTACTGGACATTGCAAAATCTGTTTCTGTGCTTTTCTAGAACCTGACGACAGGAATGTACAGATGTAATGTTCGTCTATTTTGTCTACTTGTCATGTGCTTCATTCACTACAAGGATGGAAATAAGACTCCCATTGCATAGCAGTTACCATTCCTGGTTTCACTGTGAGTTTACTGTGACACACCTGAGCTTGTTACCTATACAAATTGTGGCTAATCAAGCTGGTAATAAAACCTGGAATGGGTGAAATTGCTATTCAGTAAGAGTCTTATTTCCATCCATGTACTAAGTACATCTCACATGTGCAGTTTTTAAAGAACAGGTTACAGCAAATGTGTATTTTCATTTGTTATTAATTAATTATGATACTTGGTTAAAGAAAGGTCTACGTGTACGTCTTAAACTCAGGAAGTGTGCTACTGTTTCACTTCCATGGTTTGTTAAAATTAGATGTTGAAAGGGTTTGGGATAATTTCACTCCTCCTGTTGAATATTCCTTCAAGTACGAAATGTAGCCATTACCATAACCAGACCCCGAAACCTAAATATTATACACAAAAGCTGCTTGGCCGAGCCTGTGATGCAGTCATGCCTGCCCCCGAGGGTCCTGAACAGATTTTTTTTTTACAGAAACACGTGCACAACTGCTGGGCTCAGCAGAAATGTGCTGGACCAGGATACACACTTCGGCTTGAGATTGCTTGCAATCTCTTTCCACAGTATCTCGCTGTCGTTTTGGTGACTGCTTTGCTTTGCATCACCATTACGAGGGCTGTTAGTACTTCCAACAAGCAGGCTTCCCTCAGTCTCGTGTGGGTACTGACTGTGTGGTTTTGCCAGTAGCTTGTACAGGTGCAACAGCTATTGCAGCCAGTCAGGCCAGGCGACTGGTTCACCACGGTGGAACCTCAAAGGCATCTATTTCCACATCCTTATAAAACCAGCGCACAGGATGTACCTGCTGTTCGCTCTGCAGGGAACAGCGTTTAAGTTCTGTGTATTTCCAGTTGGCCTCTCTCTAGGTCGCTGTGCCTTCTCAAAGTGCATGGAAGCTATCCTGGCCCTCTTGAGACTCAGAGGTAATCAGAGTGCTCAGTTATCTGGACGACGGGCTCATCTGTGCCCAGCCTCCAGCACAGGTAGAGGCCCACACGGAACTGGTCAACTGCCACCTTCAATGATTGGGTCTTACGGTGAATCATGTGAAGAGCCAGCTCACACCTTCTAGGACAGCCTCCTATCTAGGAGTGTGCTTGGACTCCAGGTCCATGCTGTCCACTCTGTCAGACGGCAGAGTGCAGAGAATAGCCGCCTGTTTGGCGCTCTTTCAGCTCAACAGAGCACTCACGGTAGTGATATTCCAGAAACTTCTGGGCTTGATGGCAACAGTTTCCCACACTCTTCCTTTACAATGAAAATTACAATGGATTCAATAAAGGTTTGACATAAATAGAAAACAAAATATCTGAATTTATGAAGGTGTATATTAGGGGTGGGCTGATATAAAATTTAACCTTCATATTGCGGTATACATTAAGGCTTACTAAACATGGACCAATACTGCTGTAATTTACTGAAATTACTGCAATTCACAGACATAGCATGCAAAAATCACTATTCCTTTCACCGAATGTTTTAAACTTTAGCTATTTAATATTCCTATGACCAAAAGCTGAAAAAAGGCATAGCAAGAAACATTAAAAGAACACCCTAAAGTTATACAATATATGTTATACTGCTACAGTATGTATTTTTATAGCTATTATTGAGATCTATCCTGTGCTCAAAACAGTGTGGTGCTGCAGTTAGATTGTTAGAAAAAATCTAACGTACAAAAAAAATTAAATAAAGAAGTGCTTTGTTTAAGAACAGATACAAATTATTTATTTTTGGCGCAGGATAAAATATGTATAGCAACAACATAAAAAAAATATTTTAACACAAAAATATATGTTATTGGATTTATATCAACAGTCCACGTGACCGTGCACAAGTAAGCTTCCAATGTTGTTATGAATTATTTTTACACAGTGTTTGTACAAAAAAAGATTGTCAATACTATATATAACCTGTTTAAACAAACTACTTTGAGAATAAGTAGACTATCCCACTGCAGTCGTTTGTCTCTGCTAATTGAGATATTGAACTTGTATTCTGTGTCTTTGACAGTTCCCTTCAAAACCATTATCAAAATACCGTATCATTTCACAAATAGATCTTCCTCAGACACTTTGCTAAAACTGGAAGTATCATGGCTTGGTTTGTGCAGTAGAGAAAAAAAAATAAGGGCATCGTTAAATGCAAAAAAAGTAGAAAAGGCAAAACAGTGGTGATGATGGCGATTGACAGCAAGGTAGAAGTGGATGGAATGCACCAGGGTGAGGCTGGGTGAGAAAGCGGAGTGAGACTTTTCTACAAGACGTTCATATGAAAATGGCCTTATCCTTCACTTTGTTCATTGAAACACAAACCTAGCATTAATCATTGTATACCGTAATTACAATATTTGCGGTGATTGAGGCTGTCTGTCTTCTTGGGTATGAAGGAGAGCAGTCTGTGTGTGTGTGTGTATGTGTGGACCTACCTGTCTGGGGCCTTCGAGCGTGTGACACGAGTCTAGGATTCCGGCAAACCTCAGAGCCTGCCAAGATTCTCCGGTCTGTAGCAGGAAAGGTTTACAAAGTAACTTGCAGCGCGGCAGCCAGGACTCAGGTTACTGAGGGAAGCCTTTAGCCAGCATTACAGCAAATGAGGAAGCCAGCTAGCACCAGTCAGCATTTTAGAACTGAATCTGTGTGTGTCTATGGGAAATGCACTGTGCTGTAACTACTAGGCCACACTGCGTCCCTCAGTCCCTGTTAATAAGCTCTAACCACTAGGCCACACTGCTTCCCTCTCTCCCAATCTCAACCTTATTCACTTGGCCACACTGCTTCCCTCTCTCCCAATCTCTCAACTCTAACCACTAAGCCAGTGGTTCTCAGTCCTGGTCTTGGGGGACCACTGCCCTGCTGTTTTTTGTTCCAACCGAGCTCTCACTTGAACTAGTTTTAAAATAATTAAAAAGCTCAGATTAGGCAAATTTATTAGTTCATTTAAGGGTTCAATATGTAATTGAGCACTTGGTTGGAACAAAAACCAGCAGGGCAGTGGTACCCCAGGACCAGGATTGAGAACCACTGCACTAGGCCATACTTCCCAGTCCTATCTTAAGTGACAGAGTTACAGCTTTATAATACAGTGTCTCTTCTGTGAGGGTATGTTTTGGCCTGAGTGCAGATAACGCCTGCTGTAAGTGCTGCTCAGTGAGTCGTTGACAGTCCTGCTCTCCCTGTCTGTTGTCATGCTGCTTGGCGGCACAGGCCCGGCTTTGAGCCCTCCCCATGCTGAGTTTCAATGGCTTCATACAGCTGCCGACGCCTGTCTCACTGTGGGCCTGTCCCCATGGAGACCTCTTTCTGTTTGATCAAGCCAAAGAGAGATTTACCTACCCCCTCTTAACAGGTGGCAAGCCTAGCCCACAGAGCGCTGCTGATGGCAGTCTGTAGTCTAATACCACCTTTTTACTATTTCCACAGTCTAATTGGGGCTTGGACTTTTGCGTTTGGATTATACTGTACATTTTGTCATCTACTTGATGCTCCACTGGATATAGTGGAGGTATGCATTAATATGTCACATTTTAGAGATTTGGTGTAGTGGCAAAAAAAAAAAAAAAAAGTACCGGTGCTGTCCTAAAATCAGTAATGGAAGTAACATTATATTACTTCATTTGAATTTAAAATTAAATTAAATACCAATTAAGTAAAACAATCCACATACTCACTCACATGTCCTACTATAGCATTTGAAGATTAAATAAACAAAAATCAGTTACTTTAATAATAACAATACACTTAACATTGTTTGTACTTAAATTGGTGTTTCTTTTTTCCCCCGTAAGAAATCCGGTTATTGATAATCAAACATAAAGGAAACAGTTGCCACTTTATTTTTTAAAACAACAATTTATTAATATATATATATATATATATATATATATATATATATATATATATATATATATATATATATATATATATATATATATACGCTCTAATGGGATTTTTCTATTTACTAGACTGAGGAACTCCTTTCTTTGGGTTTAGAGCACCCTCAAAGTAAATTATATCCAGTTTTTACCTTTCTTTTGTGTTTCTGTGCTTTATCAGAATATTGACAGTCACTAATGCTTGGTATACAGTGGCTGTTTGTCTCAGATTGTATTGTTTACATTGTCATTAATCACAAAGTACAAAGTCTTAAGTGTTGCCACAGAGAATTGGAACTGCTATTTATATTCACTTCTTGTGCTCTGTATTTTTTTTGCCATTCTGCTGACAGCTAAACTCTCTGACTTTGGAAAGACTGCAGGTCAGATAAACACCTATAACATTACAGCCCAGCTTACCGTCAAGGATCGGATAAAGTTTTTCTTCCCAATTTGCAGCTCGTGGTTTCAGGTGTTGTCGTACTGGAACCCACTGCATTCCCTGGTTCCAGTAGTCGACTTACCCAGTGCATCGGCACGTTTGTGCTGCAGTCAACAAAAAAAATGGTCTGTCATTTAAAACATCACTACCAGATGCTTTAAATGACAGACAATTAAACCAATCCAAACTGTACAGTACCTTGCCCTTGCCAGCCTGTCCTGTGTGACTGAGGCACATCCAGCGGGAGCTGTCGCAGCGTGACAGTGGGGGACAGGAAACACTGACCGTGAGATTGGTTGGTATACGGGTAGTGCTTAATATTAGGCTAATGATTATGCTCCTGAGGAGTCTAAGTTGCTCCTAAAAGCAAAAGCAGAGCTCCAGCCCACTCTGGCCCCACTACACCCCTGCATGTGTCCAATTGTCACAAAACTTACTTAGAACCTTTTTTAACACAAGTTATATAATGTATTTTATTTATATATGTGACATACAGTGCTGAATTAGTGAGGTTTAGTGTGAATTAGAAAAGTATTCACGGTAGCCTTTTTTGTGAAGTAATAATATTCAGCAATTATATTCACAAATTAATTAGGAAGCACTCTACTTATTTTAGCCTGAAGCTCAGTATATTCTTGATTTCACAACTTATGATTGACTTACACTGTTTTGTGAACCAGAGTACAGACTGCAGGGGGAAAAGCAATCCCAGGATGAAACGGATTCTCTGTGGCCTTTTACTGCAATAAGAAAGGTCAGCATGTTTAATTCTGACCCGTGTGTGTTCTCTCAGTCATTATTTACCCACTGTGCACTGTGTGTTGCACATATAAGCACCTCCGGAGGCACTCCTTTAGAATACTGGGCTTCCTTCACCTTTTCTGCCAGGAAACTAAAGGTCACGTTGTTAGAAGAACGATTTCCTTTTAAAACTGTATTTTATTACCAAGCTTCTGGGAAATGTGAAAAGAGCTTTGCAAATACAAGCAAATCAAATCCAGGTGGTTGGAAAGAGGAACAGCCCATCTCTCTAGCAGTGGTGCTCATCAAGTTATTTTTATTATCTTTAGATACTATCAGAAACATGATCAGCGATCGTTTGGAACTGAACGACTTTCATCTGCCGCTCAGAAAGCTGGATTTCAGGGCACCACTACGATGACCGCAGGATTCCCAGACAGAATGTCCAGCTTTTAAAAAAAAAAACAGATAGAGAGCAAAACATTGAAAATAAACCTGCTAATTTAAAATATTCAAACAACAAAAAAGCCACTGTTGATCAGTGTCTGGGCAGTACCCTGGGCGACCTTTGTAGCTGAGCTTGTTTGTACGGTAGCTCTTACCTTCCCAAAGGAGTCAGCTCCTAGACTGCCTCTGTTCCTTAATAATTGTTCAATACAATATGACCCAAAAAATGATAACTTTGATAAATAAGTATTTTCCCAGTTCTATAGTCTGTATATGAAACAGGAAGGGTCCACGCAAAAAACAAAACAAACCCAAAGAATGCCACACACAAAAAAAAAAAGCTCCATCAGTCGCTTCTAATAAAAAGGGACTCCGGAGTCTCACAGATGCTGTATGGCATGTGTAGTTCTCTGGGAAAGGGTTAATGTCATGTCTTCCCCAGAGGAGAAGCTAAGCCTGCCTTCTGCTGTGTTGACTGTTAGCTAGTCCCTACCAGAGACAGGGACATTGCCTGTGGCCTTGACTGTGTTGTGGAGTTTGTTATGCTCCCATGCCAACCCCAGTGTGTCTGTTGCCTAGGGTCATGGGGCTAACTTGGCTCCCAGTTTCCTATAAGCAGTTAAGACCCGACAGGGAAAGTATGTGGATCCCAGTAACACTGACCCCCCCACCCCATCCCTTAGCCTCACTGCTGCCAGTCAGTCTGGTGCCAAGAGTCAAATTTCAGAATTTCCTTTTGCAAGCTACATTTAGGGAGCAGCAATATCCCCATGTCTCCCTGGCCCTCTACCTTCGTACCCTCTCACTCTCAGTATTTCCTTCCTCCATCACATTACATAGGATTGTCTTCTATTGATTGGTATGTCTGTCTGTCTATAAGATATCTGTAATAATTGAGATCAATATATATATATATATATAATAAAGATGTATTTTTATAATCTCTCTGTTTATATCTGTCTGTCTATCTGAAATTATAAATCACTTAACCAATCACTGTTAAGGATGATTTGTCATAATTCCAGTACATCCTATCCTGTGTAAATGTCATCCTGTGCATAGATCATACAAAACTATCTATCTATCTATCTATCTATCTATCTATCTATCTATCTATCTATCTATCTATCTATCTATCAATGAGTTGTCTGTCTGCAAGATACACATTTACCTACTTCTCTGTCTATCTTAAAGTTAAAAACTTGTATTTGTTTTAGTCAAGTGATTATAGCTAATGAACAATGCCATAATCTTACCTGTTGTGTACTTCTGTTTGCTATCTCACATGTACAGTTTTGAAAGAAACACATGTTATAGCAAACACATATTTTCATTTTAAAGAATGACTTCTGGTTCCACACTAGGTTAAAGAAAGCTCTTAGTCTGCAGGACTTACTTTCAGGTAGTCTGTTTTAGTGGAGACAGTTGATGGAATTACCAAATAGTGCAAGACTACCTGAAAGTAAAGTTTGCAAACAGAGCTTGCTGTAGTATATCAGATATCATTAATGAATAATTTTTAAAATGAAAGGCTGTGTGGTCCAGTGGTTAAAGAAAAGGGCTTGTAACCAGGAGGTCCCCGGTTCAAATCCCACCTCAGCCACTGACTCATTGTGTGACCCTGAGCAAGTCACTTAACCTCCTTGTGCTCCATCTTTCGGGTGAGATGTAATTGTAAGTGACTCTGCAGCTGATGCATAGTTCACACACCCTAGTCTCTGTAAGTCGCCTTGGATAAAGGCGTCTGCTAAATAAATAAATAAAAATACCTGTTTGGTGTAGCATGTGTTTCTTTCAGAAGTGCACATTTGAGACCTGTATACTAAATGGAAGTTCACATCAAGTGTGTAATTAAATTATCTGTCTGTCAATCTCGGTAAGGAAAATAAATGTTCCTGTATCTTTTCAAATACACATTTTTTTCTTCTTTAAATCCAGTGATATCAGATTATCGAAACTTCTTTATCACCACATCCCTACACTGCTGTGTAGTTCATCGTGATTTATGGAAGTTACTGGCAGGTGGCGGCAGACATTCTCTTCCAGGCAGTGGGGGCTGATTTGGGGGAGCAGGTTGTCAGCAAATACCTGGCTTAAGGGCCTAGTGTGTGGAGACGATATCTTACATTTAGTAATAACTCGATCGCTGGAGAGAAGAAATAAAATAGGGATTGCCAGAGTGCTGACAGCTCTGAGGAGAAGAAATGGCATACACTCCAAGAATGCCTGCATAAAAAAAATGCAGTAAATCATATGTTTTATTGCTGAATATTGCAGTTTTATAGTACAGTTATATAATTACAATTTATTTAAATGAATCATTACCACATGCTGGGATGCATTACACATATTTAGAGAAACACTTATGATAAAGCTTCAGACAACTAGTAAAATCCACTTTCTTATTCGCTTTATCATTATAAATGCCCCCGCCCTATTGTGTTGAGAATCTTTTAGTTATTTTTTTGGTTGCCTTTGTTAGCTATGTGACCTCACTCAAGCTCTCAAACATGTCTTCTCTCCAAGTACAGCTGGTACACCATTAACCTGTCCCCATGCAACAGTTTTATAGCCAATGTTTACCCTCTATAGAAATAACTCGGAAACAGCTCCTAAAAAAAGTAATCAAAGCAAATAAAATGTTGGATAATTTTCTTCATCAAAAATCATTTTGGTGAAGAAAATGCATGTCTTAGTAAGGCCATTACTGACGATTAGACACCTGCTATTGACCGACTTGACAAACTTTTCAGATTCATCAGCTGCTAGGAACCATTGATGTGGTGAATGGTCTCCATTTGTTCATAGATTGTCTGGACTCGCTTGTTCACGATACTTCATGGCTGCAGCTGTGGCTGGGAATGTTTGTTACAAACATGCTTGTTTATTGCTGTACAGCTATATTAACTGTGAAAACCCAGGCAGGGGCTAGTGTAAAGTGGCCTTGTGCCGGAGGTCAAACCTCAAAAACCACACGCTGCAGGTGTGCAGCTGCAGCTAAATGAAACCGAACGTTTACAATCTGCAAGGAGCTGCCAGTTTGAGTGAAATGAAAGTGTGCAGTGGGGATGAGGCCTCAGAACAAACCTACTGATTTATAGTGGAGAGAAGTTGGCTTACAGGAGAGGAAGTGATCTGGAGATTTGGAGGTCCTGACTGCTGCTTCACCACGTGACACCTTGATAACACAAGAACTCCCAATCCGCAACTTTGTGTGCTAACTTGAGGGTGGAGCTTTTAGGTTTACTGTCGACACCTGTAGCTGTGGACATTAAATCGATTGTAGCTAACAAAGTCACTTTCTTGTCCTGCACTTTCTATGTATAGGCCTCAAAAGAGAAACACATAGCAAGTATGTCATCTAATTTCTTTAAATGCTGGTACCATATTAGGTTAAAGAAAGTTTAATAGAGTTTTGTCTAGATTCACTTCGTATCATTTTCTGTTTCAGCCATCATATCCTGGGGACTTTTGAGAACTTTTTTTTCTTTAGTTTTCTGTGGGATTTTAGGTTTGTCTGACCTCAGTAGAGCTCCTAAATGAGAACTCCAGTGTTAATCAGCAAATCGATATGTAGCATTGATTTTGGCATTTTCAAGCGGTCATTGTCTATTTCATTATTAAATAATTGTGCTAATGTGATTTTCGAAATTATGTTGATTTCCGAAATAATGTTCATATCTTAACGAGCAGGGCTTCTTGCGACGATTTATTTTGTTTGCGTGGGAATTTAAAAGAAAATCTGCGTTAATTGTCATAAAACAGCAGGAGTTAATTTGCACTTGTTAAAGGAGGGTTTTAATTAATGAAAGAGTATATAACTCACGGAGGATACAAAGAGAGAGTGTACAGGACCAGGGTTAATTTCTTACTGACTACCTAGATAATTCAATATCTGTAGTTATGAAAATATTTAAGCTAATCTATACTTGTGGTTATGAATGAGATTTATGCACTTTTTATAATCATTTGTAACCTTGCAGAATGTTTGTTGTATTGCTAAAATGATATACAGTTATTTGCACCTACTGTATTGTTACAGAAATTATCAATGCAACTGTATCTGAACTCTGGATACATACATTATATGACAAATGACCTGTACTGCAGATTTTATTTGAATTATACAAACAAAAACCTAAGAGTAAATAATTAAATTGGCATAGAAAACGGCATACTAGATATTACAATAAAGTTTCCTTACAGGCAACAGATCGTTGATATGGATTTACATGGATGTACACGTTCACCTTCACACTTCTGTATGCATATAAAATGTTCTTATAATACTGCAAGTGTTCGGTGGCTGCTTCGAATCATGTTGAGTTTATTTATCGCGGAGGCGAGCAAAGAGTACCAGAGAAAATGCATTCAACATGATTGGAGGAATTCACAGAGCAATTAATTAGAAAAACATTGTGTATTGGGTAGGGAGATCTGGCGGTTCCACCGCAGAAGCACAGGCGCCCTATCAGCCACAGGGGTCGCTGATGCGCGGTGAGCCGTGGATTCCCCTGCCGACCTAAGCCCTCTCTACCTGGGCAGCGCTCAGCCAATTGCGCCGCCTCTAGGAACTCCCGGTCACAGTCGGCTGTGACATAGCCTGGATTCGAACCTGCGATCTCCAGGCTATAGGGCACATCCTGCACTCCGCGCGGAGTGCCTTTACTGGATGCGCCACTCGGGAGCCCTCCGTAATTTTAAAAGCTTAATAAATATGTAATGAAGTGTTACATACATGGTATACATGTATAATAACTAACAACTACAAACACTAATGGCACTTGAAACGTATGTATTTATATATAGCCTACAATCGTACATACTAAAACACATAGAAAAGCAGCTGTCACCATAAGAAAGTAAATTCCAAACAAGCCTACATAGATGGCTTATCCAAAAAAAAGGTATTTTTTTCTTTTTAATGAAAAAAGATTGAAAAATGCACATTGAAAGAGTATGTAGTAAGCTGTGGCAAAATATCCCTCCGAATAAGGGTTAGTGACTAGTGGGGATTAATTAATTCATTAATTTTTTTAAAAATCCATGCCGTCAGTTTTTCTGGATTACAAAATGCACAATTATACATAACATAGATATTCCCATTATTTTTTTTATTTCCATTTGGCTGCTGCTCGCTGGTGGGAGAGCTGTCTCCCTGTATGCAAGTAGTTTCCGTAACAGTGAATTATGCTTCCATTCATTTGTCTTAACTTTGTTAATATGCATTTTGATTAACAAGTTCCCCGTATCTAGTCGTTGAGACAGGCAGTGATGTACGTGACCTGCGACAATGAAGCTTTTTAGCAAGAAATGCGTTCATTAACGACCTCATTGAATCAATTTCAAAGCATTAACGGATTGATTTTATAAACAAATTTCGTTTGAAAATCATTTGCTACTAAAGCTGTCATTACTATACCGCAAGTTCAATACAATAACACTGTTTTTTGAACCCCCCCCCCCCCCACTATGTATTGCGATATCATATGTGCCACAATACAGTCGAAGGTCCTGATAGGCAACTTGCATGATGCATAATAAGATAAAATTATCATTTAATGAGGGACTGTTTTGTTAAAAGACAAAAACATAAATTAGATAGGGAGAGTATGCATTCATACCAACTGTAAAACATATATTCTTCATTAAAGAACCTTGCGCTTTTGGTTTTGTATCACAATAAATACCTCTGTCACGATACGATATATTATAAAAGAAGGTATCACGATTCATTTGTATTTAAGTCAGGCCTCTCTCTAAGATCTCTAGTTGTAAAAAGGCACTTTGGCAAGCAGTCATGGTTTTAAGTGTGCAGTAAACATCTATTATCTAACAGTGCGTGTGCTTGGAATTCCACTCAGCGCGCAATTGGATTATGAGCGAGGCCATGTGTTCTTGATTTTCTGAGTTGTACCAGGTGTTTGATGTAGCCTGCCTGTGTTCTTTCAGTGCCTCAGCAAACTGCCCCCCAAGGTCCGATAGCTTTGTTCTCAGCAGTCACTTCCTGTATAAATACTTTAAATAATGAATAAATAAATACACGCATGGATTCCTGACCCTACTAATGACATTCCATTTTTCTTTTTAATAAATAGATTGGACTAGCACAGTTTCTTAATTGTCTGTACATGACAAATGTGATACAACAGAGGCGCACATGATGCTTATATGTCACATTTACATGTTTCCATATATCTAAAGAATAGCTTTTGCAATTGTTATGAATTCCTGAGGTATGCAGGATGAGTCAAATAGTCGCGTCCTGGCTGTGCGATGTTTGCAGGCACCTGCAGGGCTGTGTGGTCCAGTGGTTAAAGAAACGAGTTTGTAATAAGGAGGTCCCCGGTTCAAATCCCACCTCAGCCACTGACTCATTGTGGGACCCTGAGCAAGTCACTTAACCTCCTTGTGGTCCATCTTTCGGGTGAGACGTAGTTGTAAGTGACTCTGCAGCTGATGCATAGTTCACACACCCTAGTCTCAGTAAGTCGCCTTGGATAAAGGCATCTGCTAAATAAACAAATAACAGTGCAGGCCTTTGTCCTCCAGTGGCCGGTAGTTCACCGACATCCACTGTCGAGCTCTTCGGTGTAAAGAGGCGATTTGGCATGGGTATCAGAAGATGCCCACTGACCTTCAGTTCTCCTGAGCTGTTGTTGGGAAGGAAGGTAATTGAACAATCTAAATTGGGCAGGAAAACAGGTTTTCAATTCCTGGCATATTTTTTGGTATGAATAGATAGCTAGTTCCTGCAGCCAAACACCCACCCACCCAGAGATAGGTAGAGTGACCAGACATCCCGGTTTAGCCGGGACATTCACGACTTTCCATCAAAGGGCCCGGTGTCCCAACATTGTTCTCAAAGTCTTTTTAAAAAGTCCCGGTTTTCAGCCACTTCCTGTAGCGCGACACACCCTGAATACATTTTTTCAAAATAACCTAAACAGCCGTTTCCTATATAACTTAATTTATGGCACCTTCAGTGAAAACAAAATAACATTTTAAAAAAGTTGCTTGGGTGTGCCACGCTTTTTCATTTAGTTTTATATTCAATATGACTCTACAATTATGGGTAATATGGTAATTTCATAGCTGTACAGTTGTGGCTGGATTTAGCCCAGACACCAGGCAGAGCAGTGAGAGGTTGCAAGCATCCGAATCCAGCAGGTTAAACCACATCAACAATGGGGGAGTTTCCATGTGTTCTAATTTTTCTAGAGACATTGTGCTCAAGCCAGAGTTTTTTTTTTTTGACTTAAGACGTTATTAGAGGTTATTTTTTACCTATGTTATGTATAGTTCATTGGGGGGGGGGGGGGGGAATGTAGGTAGTTATTCAAACTGTTGCAATTGTGTTGGCGGGATAATAATAAAAAAACAAAGGTCCATGAAAAATGGAAGACATCAAAGTACATGTTTTAAAAAGACACAAACAAAATAATGACTCCCGTATAAACTCTTGTGCTGTGAAAGGAAGTATCTATTGACTTTTGACTGTGAGAAGCTGCGGTGTTATAAATTGAAATGTTAATCGCATATTACACACAATTAAGACACAATGCAACCCAGTACTTGTTTTTTTTATCCCCGCAGATCACTCTTGTGATATCTTTTGTTAGTAATAATGCTTGTTGTTAGTAATATTGTTTTATAATGCACACAATAATAGCAACGCTTATTATTTTTATAATACGACCCCAGAATGGAAAGAGTGCCGGTACCATCTTTATATAACTGTTAGGGTTATGGCTCATTTATTTACTTTGAAGTACTGTTTAAGTGAAATAAATATATTGCTAGATTCGTATGCATGCATATACGCTGGAGGGAATGTTTCAGTCTGGCATCCGCCTTCAAAACAAAGGACGTCACTGCCAGTCGAGCGTTTACACTGACAGGATCAAATCCTTCCGATGCATTTGATCCGGATCAGAAATGGCAGTGTAAATGCACCTAATATGGCTGGTTAAACTAATTAGTCAGCTGCTTAAAAAAAAGAAAAAAGATAATACTAAGAGTGAGAGGATGGCTATTTTAAATAACCATTAAATTATTTTTACCAATTATTTAACAATGTGTCCCCCTAGAGATAGGCAATCTCCAGCCTTGACTTTTGAGGCCTGTTTCTGTGTGAGTAATGCCACCCACTAGACTGAGTAAGGTCTTTGCTCATGTCTGTGTGCTTGCTTCATGTCTGCGATCTCCCCACTGGCTTTTACTGGTCTACTGACTCTGACACATGCCAGTATTAACCATTTACTGGAATACAGGACACACCTCACTTTGAAATAGCACTTTTGTTTTTTATTTCACTGGTATTGATTGGTTGTTAAATTGATTTTCTGTTTTTATAATATCAGGGGGAAATATTGTGGACAGACAGGTTAATGAGATGTATTTATAAAGCTGGTGTATTTCAATAAGGTTTTTTGTATTGTAGTTCACAATGTTACCAGAACATATTGTACTATATAAAATAGCATTAAAACACTATTTAGCACAGAGATTGTTTCCCTTCTGGGTCTGTGCATTAATTTCTCTCCAAAGATGCTTCAATAACCCTGAGAGACCTGGTAATGTAACCTAAGGCCTCAGCCCCCCCTCCTCCACCATCGTCTCCTCACTCATGCAGTGTGTTCTTTTGCTAATTTCTAAAGAAAAGGGCGTCGGTTGATCTGGGGCTATGACAGCTCTTTCTGGCCTGTCTGCAGGGTGGTCCAGGCACCCCGCTGGCCCTGAGATGCTTCACTGGTTGTTTTACAGTTGGTCGGCGGCCCCTGGAGGATACTGGGTTTCTGTGTAAAGAGTTGAGCTCTCAGCTCTAGCCTCTGTGGCCTCCCGACTGTGTCATGTGGTGACTGTGGACTCTTTCTTGTGGTTTTTACAGCTCTATCCCCCCCCCTCCCCCCCCCAGGCCCTAGGCTCAACTCTAGGAGGGTGGGGCTAGTTAGTCAGCAGTAGCTCAGAGCTGTGGGAGAGGACCTAAAATAGTGAACATTGCTTTGCTTATATATTAGCAGTACTACAAATGACATAAAATGATTGATAATTATATTTAATGTATTAATGTTCATCAAATTAACAGACATTACTAAGAATTGCTTAAAACCATCTTTGCATTAAGTAAAAATGGATTGATTACATATTTTCATTTATTTTAATTACTACAAATGTATCCATTCTGCAATTATTTATTTACTATTTTCAGGTACTATGCGTCTTTAAAACAAAATTACAAAAGTGGGCCTACGTACAGTTCAATACACTTAGAAACAATAAGAATGTGGTAATATTCAAGTACATTCCTGCAAAGTTACCATGTGTTAGTTCCATTAAAGTGAAACAACTTCCATGGTAAATATTTTTTGGCCATCACTTGTAGGGAAAATTCCCTTACTATAGACCCTTGTCCTATCATCATGTTTCTCAACAAAAGTTGCCAGTGTCCTTAAATTCAGTGAGTATGGAATTCCTGAGGCCTTCAATTGGGTGGACGCAGGGAAGAGGGGAGGGGCTGCTCTTCTGAATGCCAACCGCTCTGCAGAGCTTTTCAAGTTGACATTTACATCAGCAACTTTTACAAGTGTGGGTAGACCACTGGCTGGGAAGGGAGTTATTCTAAATATCCATAAGATTTCCCAGGGTCATGGTCACTAATATTTTTTTAACCCATATTAAGAATGAAAGATACCACTGTGGCAGGGCAGGGGCCCTGGACATGCCATTTCTAAATATTGTGTTTTAGTATAAAAAAATAAAAAAAATGCGTTAATGTGGCATGGGGTTAGAATCCCCTCCCTTCTAAGATTTGTATGGTGGCTGAGTGCTAATTGATTGGTTGATGATCAATCAGACCTGAGCACATGCATGCAGAGTTAGGGAGCAGCAGGTTTCCTTCCTGCCGTTGCACTGACATACCCTTCGCTTGGGTGCCGATTTATTTATTTGTTTAAATATTTTATTGCTAATAAGAGTGCAGCAAGCGCTTTGAACTGCAGTCTCCTGCCTCTACTACTCTCACTGCTGGCCTTGACCACACGGCTACCCTTCCACAACCACAAATATATTTAATAATACCTTTTATATATTGTGCTCTGTAATGTGTTTGTAATGTATGATTGTGTATTGCGGCATGCTAGGATATCATTGTAAAGAGGTTGCATCTCAATTGACACTGTCTTCTGCATCTTTTAGGGTATGGTGGGGGTGGGGGCTTCTGAAAATGGTCCATGTCATTTCTGGTATTATGCAGGATCCTGTTGAGCTGTCAGTATGGTGGGGGTTGGGGGGGCAGATAACCAGTCTATTATAGACAGCTGTGCGGGGAAATTACTCGGTGCAAATTGGTAGTGCAGGCAAAAAGAAATAATCAATCCGGAACAGTCTAATGACTGCAGCATGACTACAAGAAAGAGGTATAATCAGAAGTGCTGGAGAATTGGCATAATTACCATAAATTATGTTTTAACTCATTTCAGAAATGTTTTAAGGATTCTTTTCATCAGCAGTTCCAATGGTTTATACATATTAAAGGGAACTTTAATAAATTCAATGACAAACAATTCAAAGTCTTTTTCCGTGTCTTGAATGGTGAAGTTTTATTCACAACTTATAGCACTGGGAGATGTAGACTCCTCCCCCAGGATCTGTTAATGGTCACATTAAGAGGAATGTGCTGGTTTTGTATTAGACACTAGCCTTGCAGAAGTGTGAAGGGCACTAGTTACAACAGATCACCCAGGGAAGTTTAAATGTCAAACTTAGAAAATGTGACCCAGGACAGCAAAATCAGTCAAAAATTTAAAATACTGTTTTATTATGGCAATGGATTAGGCATATAATAAGCTTTAAAATGATACCAAACTAAATGATATATCTCAAACGGGGGAAGATATATGACATTTTGAAATCACCAAAGTCAGAAGCGGACATTTTGAGAATATTAAGTTGCAAGATGGGACACCTACTCTTCAGCTATTTCCTTAGCAACCATTATGTTAAAGTACTCCTACATACAACAAACTTTCACCAATAACTCCCCATACCTTTATACAAGATATGACAAAGAGATGAACCAAATAGTTATTACCTATTTATTGAAACTTAATTTCACAATAGCAAAAATGTAGAAAATCTAGAAAACATTAAAAAAAATTAAATCTATAAAGTGTAATTTTCCTTTATGTAACTGGCAGTGAACAGTGAACAAAACATTTTTCATCTTCACTTTTGCTGCTGTCAACATTACCAGGGTCATCTGTATCACTGTGATCGGCAGCACCACTCTCACTGTCAGACTTGGACGAGTATGCAAGCACCACAAAAATACTCCGAAACCGGCTGCATCCATTGCCTGTCAGTTGCAGCAGATTTGTTGCTGGATCGCAAACTGTTGAGAGACTTTGCAACATCTTGTTCTTTTGATAACGACATCATTCTCCGGGGTAATTCACTTTGAAAAGATTGCGAGCTCTGTGCGTTCACAACCACAACATGGGCGCAGCCCCAGAAGTCTCTGCGCGTAGATGCATTCAGCCAATCGGTGGACACTACGTATAGATAAATGACGTCACACATAGCAACAAGCAGAACTGTTTACACTGCAACCACTTCTTAAAACCGTTCCCTTTCAATTCGAAGATGATCACCAAAACATTACATATGGGAAATGCCTGCCTATTGGTAAGTGTTCACTGAGCTCTCTATACCAGAGAAGCCGATAGGCCCCTTCCTGGAGGACAACCTCAGTCCTGCCTACCGAGGGGTTAAAACCGTCATTTTTGCATCGAAGCCGTGAGGGTGACCGATGGGTCTGAGGCCGCAAGCCTTCGGGGCCCCTTCTGGGGCTGATGAGGTTGGGTGCTTAGGGCAAATTGGCTAAATATGATGTCAGTCTATTAATGACCTACGTATTGAGGAAGAGGGAAGCCACAGCTTTCAAATGATACCCGGATGTTGTGGATGTGTGGGCAGACCTTGATGTTGTGAGTCAGTGAATTGTATGGATTTTAGTTTTTGTTTCAGCTAATTTTGCCAATCTACAGGTCGCTGTTTTTACCAAACTGTCCATTTACAGTGTAATAGATACATTCTTTTACATATAACCATTATACAATGATAGTTTAGACTGTGTGAAGTACACGAAAATGTGTACAACTCAAAATCGATAATTAATGACTTTCCTCACTAATTGGGCCGCTGTGTAAAATCTACAAATGCGTCTTCCGACTGATTTTGCTGTCCCGGGTCACATATGTATATATTTTTTAGAAAGTACAGAAAAGATTAGAAGATAGGGGAGGATTGTAGATTTGGGGCCATATTCTGATGAAATGAGTGCAATCGCAGACACAGTGGTTAAAGTCAATCGCGTCTACCCCGCAGGGAGTGGCTTCTCCAAAAGTGTGATTCTGGTGAAATTAAAAACCCAGTGCAAGCACGTTTAGCGGTGCACTGACAGCGCCCAACCAGTGAATGCTGAGCAGGTTGGGGAATCTGCTATCCAATCAGGGCTGGGCAATCCCTTTAAGAGACAGAATGTGCTTGCGTCACCGCAAGGCTCAGTTTTGAATGTAGAAGTGGCGATCATGTCGAGCGGCAGTAGCACAGAGAAAAAACAACGCAAGTCAGAACAGCAAGTAGCAGGTCACTCGCCGAGAGAATATGTAAACCACGTTTCATGACACAGGAGATTGCTATATTAATATCTGTACCATTCATTCGTCCACTACTTCTTTTTTTTGGTTCTGTGTCATAATGTGTGCTTCATGTATTCTCTCCCAGTGACCTGGCCTTGCTGACCTAGGTCCATATTTTCTTTATGTACCACACTTTTTGTTTCAATAAACCAATTCAGCCTAACTACGCTGTTTCTTTTGTAATGCATTAATGAAAATAATATTACACACCTTATATACTCTTCCTCTCAATGGATGACATTATAGTAAGAGCAAGCATATCATCCATGATTATATGCAGGTCTTGTTCATATCATAAAACAAAAGTCTTCGAAAAGCCTACAAGACACATTAAAAAAAGTGTGAGGGATACAAGGTACATTATTTCATGGCATTGACATTACTACATGCAAAGTGTAAAATACTTACTACTGAGCAAAATAGTCATATATTTCACCCTCCCTGACCTGTCTATCAGTAGCAGCAGCAATTTTCGGACATATTTTCTCTGAGCTTGTAATGTATCCTCTGGAGTATAAATATTGTGCAATACACAAACTGCAACAAACATATTGCACACCTTGTGAGGACTGTACTGTAGTGTCCCACCTGAGTGATCAACACACCTGGAACACATTTTCAGTATTCCAAATGTGTTCTCAATGACAGTTAGAGCAGAGGTGAGGGCTCTGTTATACTTGTGCTCAGCAGGAGTAATGGGATGTGAAATCAGTGTCATGAGCAACCGTTTAAGTGGGTATCCATTGCGAGCTGTCAACCAGCCATTCAGACTGTCATCCTGCTCAAACAACGCTGTCAGCTGTGAGTTTGCAAGGATGAACGAGTCATGAGCTGAACCGGGATAGTTTGCATACACATGTGTGATGATGTTGTTCCTACGTCTTCATTCATGAGCGCTCTGTAGTACTCCATTGTATCTGCAAAAGAGATTTTTTTTTAAATTTGTATATTTGTTTTTTGATTTCCTCTTTGTGCCACAAAATAAACCTGGGTTCAGCAGGTCTTAACGCAGTGCTCAGTTGTCTGTTTGGGACCCCATTGCGCTGTCATCAGAATCGCTTCGGCAAATATGTTAATGACACCACACCCTAAAATTTATGCTGACCCGTGGAGCAAAACATGTCTTCAGAATACCATTTTAGCACTTGGGGTTTTTTTAAGCCTTTGCTCCATTTATGCGCCACAGAATCGGAGGCAAGTGCCGTTCACGATTTAAGGATTGCTATGGATTCATCTTCCCTGCCGCAGTGATCGGCAACGTGTGCGGCAATCATGTAAGGACATTGGAAAAGGACACTGGCTGTTCTGGGACGTTTCTGTGTTGTTATGGATTGTGTTATTTTATTTGTTAGTTAGTTGTGTATTTCTAAATGTTTATAATTCTTCATTTGCTTTTATATATCTGCTGTGTCTTTCCATCTGCCATTTCTCTCCATATCTATTTTTCTTTTTCTAGTTTCTTTTTCAGTTTAAGACTAATTTATATATTGTTATATTTTGTTTAATTGGGTAAAAGCGTCTGCTAAATAACTAAATAATAATAATAAAAAAATAATTATGCAGGACACAGATATTAGGATATTTGGCTGGTAAGAAAAAAAAACATTGTGGAAAATATAGATGATATGAAATGCTGCACAAAAGAGTTTCAGAAGGTGAAACATCTCAAAATACTCGGATTCTGCACAAGGAATATAGTTCCTTTGGAGGGAGCCAATCATGTGTTTGCAAGTGGCTTGAAGTGCCAAACGCTGTCTTGTTACTCAGCGGTGATTCACTCTCCTCAGGACCACCTCTCCCAAGATGACCCAACAGATGCTAGACCCCCCCCTCACCCCTCCTAAGAAGGGCTCAGCCCCCTCCTCGCCCAGCGCAGCCCGCCGGCTCTACCGCAACCTGTCAGGGAAGTTCCGCGTGGGTCTCCCCCCCCTCGATGACAGCCTGCTGCCCGGCCGAGGAGACAAAGAGAGGCTGCGCAAGTCCTGCATGGTGAGTGAGGGAACTGCCCGTCTGATTGTGATGCATCTGGCTAAAGACATTAAGTTATTAAAAGTATCGTTGTGTTTTTAAAGTGTTTGTGAATAAACTGTCTCATAATGAATCAGAGTAGAAAAATGCAACATGTCTAAGACTTTTGCACGGCAGTGTATGTACAGTACTGTGCAAAAGTTTTAGGCAGGTGTGAAAAAATGCTGTAACGTAAGAATGCTTTCAAAAATAGACATGTTAATAGATTATATTTATCAATTAACTAAATGCAAAGTGAGTGAACAGAAGAAAAATCTAAATCAAATCCATATTTGGTGTGACAACCCTTTGCCTTCAAAACAGCATCAATTCTTCTAGGTACACTTGCACAGTCAGGGATTTTGTAGGCATATAGTCAGGTGTATGATTAAACAATTATACCAAACAGGTGCTAATGATCATCAATTCAATATGTAGGTTGAAACACAATCATTAACTGAAACAGAAACAGCTGTGTAGGGGAATAAAACTGGGTGAGGAACAGCCAAACTCAGCTAACAAGGTGAGGTTGCTGAAGACAGTTTACTGTCAAAAGTCTTACACCATGGCAAGACTGAGCACAGCAACAAGACACAAGGTAGTTATACTGCATCAGCAAGGTCTCTCCCAGGCAGAAATTTCAAGGCAGACAGGGGTTTCCAGATGTGCTGTCCAAGCTCTTTGAAGAGAAGCACAAAGAAACGGGCAACGTTGAGGACCGTGAGACGCAGTGGTCGGCCAAGGAAACTTACTGCAGCAGATGAAAGACACATCATGCTTACTACCCTTCGCAATCAGAAGATGTCCAGCAGTGCCATCAGCTCAGAACTGGCAGAAAACAGTGGGACCCTGGTACACCCATCTACTGTCCGGAGAAGTCTGGTCAGAAGTGGCCTTCATGGAAGACTTGCGCCAAAAGCCATACCTCCGACGTGGGAAACAAGGCCAAGCGACTCAACTGTGCACGAAAACACAGGAACTGGGGTGCAGAAAATGGCAGCAGGTGCTCTGGACTGATGAGTCAAAATTTGAAATATTTGGCTGTAGCAGAAGGTAGTTTGTTCGCCGAAGGGCTGGAGAGCAGTACACGAATGAGTGTCTGCAGGCAACAGTGAAGCATGGTGGAGGTTCCTTGCAAGTTTGGGGCTGCATTTCTGCAAATGGAGTTGGGGATTTGGTCAGAATTAATGGTCTCCTCAATGCTGAGAAGTACAGGCAGATACTTATCCATCATGCAATACCATCAGGGAGGCATCTGATTGGCCCCAAATTTATTCTGCAGCATGACAACGACCCCAAACATACAGCGAAAGTCATTAAGAACTATCTTCAGCGTAAAGAACAAGGAGTCCTGGAAGTGATGGTATGGCCCCCACAGAGCCCTGATCTCAACATCATCGAGTCTGTCTGGGATTACATGAAGATAGAGAAGCAACTGAGGCTGCCTAAATCCACAGAAGAACTGTGGTTAGTTCTCCAAGATGTTTGGGCCAACCTACCTGCCGAGTTCCTTCAAAAACTGTGTGCAAGTGTACCTAGAAGAATTGATGCTTGATGCTGTTTTGAAGGCAAAGGGTGGTCACACCAAATATGGATTTGACTTGGATGGATTTATGGATTTGATTTTTCTTCTGTTCACTCACTTTGCATTTAGTTAATTGATAAATATAATCGATTAACATGTCTATTTTTGAAAGCATTCTTACTTTACAGCATTTTTTCACACCTGCCTAAAACTTTTGCACAGTACTGTATGTATGTATGTGTGTGTATAAACAGTATGTATATGTATGTGTGTGTGTGTGTGTGTGTGTATGTATGTGTATATATATATATATATATATATATATATATATATATATATATATATATATATATATATACAGCTCTGGAAAAATTAAGAGACCACTGCAAAATTATCAGTTTCTCTGGTTTTACTATTTATAGGTATGTGTTTGGGTAAAATGAACATTTTTGTTTTATTCTATAAACTACTGACAACATTTCTCCCAAATTCCAAATAAAAATATTGTCATTTAGAGCATTTATTTGCAGAAAATGACAACTGGTCAAAATAACAAAAAGATGCAGTGTTGTCAGACCTCGAATAATGCAAAGAAAATAAGTTCATATTCATTTTTAAACAACACAATACTAATGTTTTAACTTAGGAAGAGTTCAGAAATCAATATTTGGTGGAATAACCCTGATTTTCAAGCACAGCTTTCATGCGTCTTGGCATGCTCTCCACCAGTCTTTCACACTGATGTTGGGTGACTTTATGCCACTCCTGGCGCAAAAATTCAAGCAGCTCGGCTTTGTTTGATGGCTTGTGACCATCCATCTTCCTCTTGATCACATTCCAGAGGTTTTCAATGGGGTTCAGGTCTGGGGATTGGGCTGGCCATGACAGGGTCTTGATCTGGTGGTCCTCCATCCACACCTTGATTGACCTGGCTTTGTGGCATGGAGCATTGTCCTGCTGGAAAAACCAATCCTCAGAGTTGGGGAACATTGTCAGAGCAGAAGGAAGCAAGTTTTCTTCCAGGACAACCTTGTACTTGGCTTGATTCATGCCAAAGCTGCCCGATTCCAGCCTTGCTGAAGCACCCCCAGATCATCACTGATCCTCCACCACATTTCACAGTGGGTGCTGGACACTGTGGCTTGTAGGCCTCTCCAGGTCTCCGTCTAACCATTAGACGACCAGGTGTTGGGCAAAGCTGAAAATTGGACTCATCTGGGGGTGCTTCAGCAAGGCTGGAATCGGGTAGATTTGTCTTTGTGAAGGACGCATGAATCAAGCCAAGTACAAGGTTGTCCTGGAAGAAAACTTAATTCCTTCTGCTCTGACAATGTTCCCCAACTCTGAGGATTGGTTTTCCAGCAGGACAATGCTCCATGCCACACAGCCAGGTCAATCAAGGTGTGGATGGAGGACCACCAGATCAAGACCCTGTCATGGCCAGCCCAATCTCCAGACCTGAACCCCATTGAAAACCTCTGGAATGTGATCAAGAGGAAGATGGATGGTCACAAGCCATCAAACAAAGCCGAGCTGCTTGAATTTTTGCGCCAGGAGTGGCATAAAGTCACCCAACATCAATGTGAAAGACTGGTGGAGAGCATTCCAAGACGCATGAAAGCTGTGCTTGAAAATCAGGGTTATTCCACGAAATATTGATTTCTGAACTCTTCCTAAGTTAAAACATTAGTATTGTGTTGTTTAAAAATGAATATGAACTTATTTTCTTTGCATTATTCGAGGTCTGACAACACTGCATCTTTTTGTTATTTTGACCAGTTGTCATTTTCTGCAAATAAATGCTCTAAATGACAATATTTTTATTTGGAATTTGGAAGAAATGTTGTCAGTAGTTTATAGAATAAAACAAAATGTTCATTTTACCCAAACACATACCTATAAATAGTAAAACCAGAGAAACTGATAATTTTGCAGTGGTCTCTTAATTTTTTCCAGAGCTGTATATATATATATATATATATATATATATATATATATATATATATATATATATATATATATGTATATATGTATGTATATATATAAACCACTTGTCCTATTGTGATGAAACTTGCTAAGGATCTTCTTTAGTGCAGAGTATCAGAATCTGGGGAGATGTGTATGTATCCTGTCCGCCACCCATTTCAATCAGAGCACCAGCATTGTTACAAGAAGGAGCATGATCCTTTTGTCAATAGTAAAAAAAAAAAAAACTGGACGAAAAAGAATACATCTTTCAGTACTCCACATACTCAAAGAACCACAGTTCAGTCGGTTTGTAATAAAATTGGTAGTATGAGGAAATTTGTGTAGATGTGAGTTTGTTTTAATGAGAATTGACTTTAAGTATCTCTCTTTTTTCTCTCTCTGGTCAGTTTCAGAGTAATGAGGCCTTGTTTGAAGCCGTGGAGCACCAGGAGCTAGATTTGGTGCAGCTGCTGCTGAGCCAGTACAGTCTGGAGGAGCTGGATCTCAACACCCCCAACAGTGAGGGCCTACTCCCACTGGACATCGCCATCATGACCAACAATGTGCCCATGGCCAGGATACTGCTGCAGGCTGGCGCCAAGGAGAGCCCACACTGTGAGTGCTAACCAAGGCATTCCATTGTCTTACCTCTTCTAGACTTAGCAATATTTCACCCTTTAAATGTGGATTTAGCCATCAAAATAAGTCTATACGTTGTACATGTCTGCACTTTCACAAGCTACATAGGTCTCAAATGTGCAGTTATGAAACAAATTTACAGCAAACATGATGTTTTTTTTCTTCTTTTTTTTCTTTTTAATCATGGTATCTAGTACTACACAAGGGTAAAGAAAGTGTCCGTGCCTTTCTCTAGTCTCTGTGCTGTGCTTAAAATATTGGCTAGGGTTAACTTTGTGGACTTAACCGTTTGAATGTGGAAATTTACAGTTCAGGACAGGTCTTGTAAATCTTGTAAAATCGCTCTAATGAAACCAAATGGAGCTGCTTGCTAGTGTAATACTTTTCAGACACCTAATGTTGGTTTAGAAAATCGAGACCATTCCAGATATTGTCTTAAACAAGATGGCTTTAATCAGAGTCCAACATTGCAGGCATTCAACATGAACTCAGTGATTGTTTGTTCGCTGCATAACGTGAGCACACTACCACAAGCCACTTTCTTACCAAGGGCAGAACTGTGCTACTGCCAAAACATTCCCTCCAGGAAACACTGTATCACAAACTCTTATGGGTTTACTTTTAAACATTGTCCTAGGTTTCACTTTCAGCTGTTAATAATAAATGTTATTTAAACTTTCTAATTACTGTAACTTCTACACCTTGATTAACCATTTAAATATAACCTGTAACTGTTACACTTGTAAGAAAGATCAGGCGAGCTCCTTTTCTCTGAGCTCTGTCAGTTATATCGACAAGGAGTCTTTTGTGAAGTAAGTCGTTTTTTTTCTGACTGACCCAAAAATCTGAGCGACCTTCTACTAAAGTCAGCAATCCCTGGTTCCCAGCAAATTTGTTCGAGTGGAAACAGGTGTGCTTTTCACACCAAGTTTGAAGTACCTGCCAATGAAGATATAGTGTAGGCGGTTGTATGTGCTTCACACTTTTTATATTTTTCCACATATCTGATAAACTGCTTATCTATTTGTGATAAAACGTGTTAATGGCTAAAATGTATGAGTTATGAAGACTTAGGAAAGAGTAGGAGACACTTCTTTACACAGAGTGGTGGGTTTATGGAATGGGTTACCAAGCCAGGCTGTTGATGCTGAATCATTGGGCTCTTAAGAGCTGACTAGACACAGTTCTGGGATAATTCAGCTACTATATGAGAATTAATGGGCCAGATGGCCTCCTTTTCATTTGTAACTGTTATGATCACTGCAACCCTGAACCATGACATAGCTGATACGGGGAAGGAAATACTGACAGAATCACCTAAAGCAGACCAAGAGGAGTGTAGGCCACATGGGACCAATAATTTGCTTCTCAAAATACATGATAATTGGTGTGTTTGCCATTCCTTATGTGGCACATTAGCTTGATTTGCAGTCTCGTTCTGGGATACAGATGTCCTAAGTAGTCGGGCACCCTCTTGTCGTGCCCCTGTCAAACTGGCGCAGTCGAAGGAGGCATTTCAGAGCAGACGAACACACTCGTAAAATGACTGCCAGTTCAAAGACAGACAATTAAAAACAGATACGAGGCGTGCTGAAAAAATCAAATAATTGGCTTTTAAGGAGCCGAGGTTGGTGTAGGGTTTAATCAAAGCTGGCAACGTCAAGTTAACTGGTTTTCTGGATTTAATCATCAGCCGTCTGTGTTGTGACTTATGCCATCCGTACCATGAAAGCAGTCTGTAAAACTCAATCACATCTCAGTACCATGTCACCGGTGGTTCTATGTTGTCTGCAATCCAATTTGCAAGCAAACGTGAGGTGATGGGCTCATTTATAAATGAATTCTCCTTTCCTCAGTATATGCATGATAGCAAAATGCTTTGACTACTCTTCCTCTGCCAACATGGTGCTTAAGTTGAAATGTGATTGTATTATACTCTGAAGTAAAAATGATCACAGTATGCACACTCATTTTTTCATGTGCATTTGCCATTATTGTTTACAGGAAAATATTATTCTGGTCGTATACTGCAATGATAACTGTTGCAGAACACTAATCCTGTCCCGCCCCTCCCTTGTGCTTTGACATGTTTCAGTCGTGAGTCTGGAGAGCACAGGCTGCACTTGGCTACGCTTGGTCCGAGAGGCGGAGCAGCGAGTCAGTGACCTCACCGCGCAGGTAGTGAACGAGGCGCCGGGCGAGCGAGACGGCTCCGAGAGAGAGAAGCAGCTGAAGGGCTGGGAGTGGAGACACCAGCTCTTCAAACGCATGAAGGCAGGTTTTGAGCATGCACGTGAGTATCATGAGAGACTCTACTAGTTACAGTTTAAACATTTACACGTTCAGAATTACTAAGGGTTTAACCGTTATCAGAGATAATGGATATCAAATATAGAGGCCAGCAATAGGATGTGTACAGTGTGTAGGGTTGTTTATTCAATATTTATTCAAAGGTTCCATATGCACAGACATATTGAGCACATGTAGTCTCATCCACAATACTGTTCTGGTTTATCATAACCACACTTTTTTGATTGGTTACAAAATGTAGCACTGACATAAGAGACAATTCAGATGGCAAATCTAAACCATTACGTCATGTCTATAAACCATTGGCATATCAGGTACATGGCATCACAACCGAACATATGGTGCTCCAGTGTTTTTTTTTGTGGGTTTTTTTTATTTTTTTAAGTGATTTATTTTGGAGTAATATGACTCCTATTTCCACCACTTTGGTTTCCTAAAATGGGCCACTGTAATAATGATTGTATTCATCATCGACTTATCACACCTGTAACCATTAAAATGGTTGTAATTAGCAAAATATATAAATATATTATAAAAATTAATATTACTTGTTGCGCACATCCATTCGCTAAGTATGTGAAGTTTTGAAAGAAACACATGATAGCTGCTTGCAGGTCTTGCTTTTAGGTTGTCTTTGCACATCCTTGGTCATTTTGACTTGAAGAAAGAAATTATATTTGTTCCTTTTTTCCTGTCATTAACCAACCAGCTGCTTCCCCAATTGAGTGACATGCTTTGCAGCCAGAAACATGATCTGACCACAAAATCACTGCTGAGGTGAACTCGGAAGTGAAATAGTAACAGACTTCCTGAGAGTAAGGCATGGAAAGTGAGAACTTTCTTTAACCTAGTTTTAAAAAGCAAAATACATTTGCTTTTGTGATTTAAAAAAATAAAAAATAAAATAAAATAATTATAGCGCATTTGAGACCTCTATATCAAGAATAAAAATTGCCTGATTTACGGAATTAGGTTTTTAGCTACAACTGCTTTAAGGTAAGACACAATACAATTGAGAACAAAAGAGGTTAAAGTGCTGCTTGAATCGTTATTGTGTGACAACTTCAAATCCAACTGGTACTCATTTCATTTAAAAGTGCTCAAATTAATTTTAAACAAATGCAGTTGGTGCCAGATATCTCGCTCTTAAAACTACCAGGGTTTGGTTGCGTTCCCTCTGAGCAATGCCTAATGAGTTCCATGCTGTGAGAAAGATAAAATGCCTTTCTCAGAAGTTCATGTCCATTACAGTATACAAATATTCACTAGAGTTGAGGTTTATAGATTTTGCTCCGAGGGTTGAAACAGTGACAGACAAGTGGGCAATTATGCTCATTACCGCAGGCTGTGGGCTTGATAGCTCACAGAAGGTCACTTTTTCAACCCAAGAGGAGCAGTTCCCTTTCAAATATGAAATGTAACCATTACAGAATGGGTTACCTCCTAAAGACCCGAAACCTGAATAAAATATATCAAAGCTGCTCGCAGAGCCTGTGACGCAGTCATGGCCCGCCCTTGAGGGCACAAAATGACAGCGCTCACAGGCCATGTCATTTTTCCTGACCTGACAGGATAGCCTATTCAGATAAGTACTTGTTACTTTTTCGCATTTATTGTGTTTTTACACAATATTCATATGTGATATTAAAAATAATCGCTGTATTAGTTTTAGTGATTATGCGTATATTGTCAAACTGTCAAAATGACTTTATTGTAAAGTACTGCTAAGTATTATGTTTAAATGTGTATAACTATACTATAATATGCAATTTCTCCGAGTTATGTCTGAGCAAAGCCCATGTCCATCCTCCACTTACGTCTGTTGGAGCGATGAAGAGACTCGGGTGTTAATGTCCATAAGGGAAGAGGATATAATGAGGCAGCTCAATACAATGCACAACTCTGTTTTACCCACTCTCAAAATAAAATGTGGTGTGAAATTTTCGCGACTTGTTTCTTGGGAATCAACAATACTACTCCAGTATTCCAATTCTTTATTTAGCAAAATCAGTCATACAAGTACAGCACGAATGATGTGTGAAAAGCAGTGTGGGTGACAACACTAAAACAAAGTAGTAAATAAACTGGCACTATCCATCAGCAAATCAGATCTTTAATAACCATTTACGTCAAACATGATGGCACGTGGATTCTCCCCCTTTCCTTCATTTGCATAGCGTTCCCAGGAAAATGAGAGGCTTTACATGTAAACGCAAAAAGGTAACATGTCCACGTTTATTTCACGAGACAGCGATGTCTTAAGAAAACACAAACACTCATGTAAATTAACCCCTTATTTAGGTTATCTTAGGTTTTGGTGTCACCTCTCTGTCCTCTCCACACAGGTCCCCCAGAGGCCCCCAGCAACGTCCGTCTGTCTGTCTGCAGCAGCTCCAGTCTGAGGGTCACCTTCCACGAGCCCCTCAGTGTTAACTCTGCCGTGGTCACCAAGTACCGAGGTAAGTGTGAATGTGTGCCAGGGGGTAGGCCTGTTCTCAAAGTGCAGGCGGGTAGACCTAGTGTCAGTGAGGAGAATAGGTAAGACATTGTAGATTACAGGAGATGTTGACCTGATCTCAGGGGTGGTAGGGTCAGGTAGGAGATTATAGTGTAGTGTAAACCTGATCTCCTAGAGTATAAAACATAGGAGGCCTCAGAGAGAGTCGAGTGAAGAGCAAAAGGACTTAAAGCTTAAAGGACTGAGTTAAGAAGATAGGTTGAGGTAACTGAGTGTATTTAGCCTAGGACAAAGAGCGAGTAAGGGGGATTTGATTTGAAGTTTTTAATATCATAAAGTGTTGACAAAGTGAACCTGAGCCAATACTTAAAATCAGCACAGAAACCATGACCAGAGGATACAGTTGGATCCTTTAAGACCCGACTTGAAAAATTTACAAACGACCAGGCCAATCAGCCCATCAATGCCTGTCTGCTTCCTCGTAGCTGATTGATCCCAAAATTGTTTCAAGTTGGTCTTCAAGGATCCCAGTGATTTATGTCCCAGTTTCTCCTACCCTCTTTCCTCCCTTATAAAAGTTTCCCATAGTAAAAGCAAAGCAAAGTGTAATAAATCGTAGCGAAAGCATGGTAAAGTATAATTAAGCATTGTAGACCCCGTGACGGAGTTATGATAAAGCATATAAAGAAACATGGCAAACTATGGTAAACGCATAGTATAACCATGGGAAAGCAAAAAGAATACTGTGGCGAGCTTTTATAAGGGCTAAGTCTCCATCTAAGTCTCTGTGCTGTGTGCTTCAAGTATTGGCTAAGGCTGCCAACTCATTTTAAGACAAGGTGTGAGATTATAGCATTGGAGCAGGTAGAGCTGGTCCGAGAGCCCCCTGGTTTCATTGGATCTATTCTCTGCAGTGGAGTGGAGCTGTTCCCCCTCGTTCTCCCCTCTGCTGGGTGAAGCTGCCGTTGAGGACCTGAAAGCTCTGCATTACACCATCACAGCGCTGTGCCCGGTGAGTACAGTATTATATATTTTATTTACTGTTGCCTTACCTTATAATTGTAGGCTAGATCAGCCAATGTGTGAGCACTGTCCGTAGCACAGCAGTGTATTGCCAGCAAAACAAAGGAAACTTGAAAAGTGGCAGACCACTAGAAGGTGCTGGCTTTTACTTGTATAAAGACATTTCCGAAAGCTGCAGGTGCCTATAGCAGGCAACTTGTATTTAATAGCATCTCCTGAACTCAGGAAAGCAGCTAACTTTTTAATTTTTTTAATTTTTTAACACAGTATTTGAGAAATTGCAAAAAGAACCACTATTTTAAATTAAATATTAAATCGCTTGCTTTTTAACATAACTGTCTGGCAAAAAGACTTTTTTTTAAAAAAAAGTCTTTTTTATAGGAATACAAATTATTCTCCTGAGCAAAATGTATAATTTCCACAGTGTTTCTGAGCCAGGCCCCACTCTCTCTCTATCTAACAATTCCAACACAGAACTTCCCCACATACAACCTGCTCTGTAATGTATTCCTGTATAAATTATCACTCCCCTACCTGTGAAGATCATGCTCTGTAAAGTATTCCTCTATAAATCACAAAGCATCACTCCCCTACCTGTGAAGAGCAAACCCTGCACCAGCTCCGTGGCTAATTGAGGTCTGTAGGCAGCGACAGCAGTAGGGTAGCCCCCCCGTGGCATGGGCTCCAAATGTTAAGAGGGTCACGTTCCGGTCAAGGCATCGCACTCCTGATTTATCTGGCTGTGAACGTGTGGATGGGCCTGGTTCCACGGCAGGCCTACATGCTGCTGTGTGTTCTGCTCTTAATGACTCCTCCGCTAGATATTCTTTCACATTTTGGGTTACGTTATATTTTCTCTCAGGGGCCAGCATGTCGCTAGGTTCTATTTGTGTTGTGTTTTGTTTTGTTTGGTGTAATCCACCCCTGCAGACCCAGAGTTTGAATTAAGAGTAGCTCTTGCCCTGTGCTTGTGTGCTTCAAAGCGGCCTTCTTCACCTCAAGAGACCTGGGGGTCAATGTTTACTAAAGGGTAGTGAATGGGGCAGGCCACTGATACACGTTCTGATTTTTCACCCTTCCCTGAGGTAGTCTTTTGAAGGACATTTAAACTAGGAGTATCAGAAAATAGAGGACTATGGTCTAAAAGATGGGAATTTGGCTAAAATTGAAATATTTACTATGGAAGCTGTTTCACCTTTAATAGATCTACCATAGGGTATATTTGCAGAAATTATGTTTCGCATTATGAGATGTAAATATTCAAAAAAATGATATTGTTTAAAGGTCATGATCACCTGGTATGCAATCACAGTGTTTACTTTTCAAGTGCGCTTTGGTGAGGTATGCGCTATCAATAAAGTTTTTGCAAGCGCGGTAAGGTAACTCAGTCCCTTTTTCTCTCACTAAACTGCAGGAGCACCACAGCCAATGCTCCCTGTGTCAAAATCCTTTTTTTGGGGGGGTACTCGCCTTCAGTATCTTTTGATTTGACTTGGAAACGTTTTATGTTTCAGGGCACCCAGTATTATGTGCAAGTCTCTGCCTACAATATGAAAGGCTGGGGGCCGGCCCAGTCCTCAGTACCAGTTCATGCTGCACCGTCCAGTAAGTCTTTTAACCCTACTTTGTTGTTATTTCTGTGAACACAAACATTTTATTGATTTATTCTTATTTAAAGCTTTTGCTCATATGAGATGTTAAATTTACATTTAATTTCCTGAACATTTACACCTCTGTGAAGAGCAACATCAGGGTAACAGTGGCCTGTTTAAATTTTAAACTTGAAAACCCTGTCCCTATAGTATTAATTCCTTCAGATGGTGTGGTAGCACAGCACAGTCCTCTGTGGGCCAGATGCCTGTTATCAAACCATTATGTTCTGATGTAATGCCGTGATCTGCTAATGATTCTCCGAGGGTTTCTTCAGATTAGATGTGTGCTGAAAACTGTCCCCTAGGCTTAACCCATTCTGTCTTCTAACCCAGAGCTGCCTTCTTGCAGATGGCAGCTGTTCACAGTTGAATAACAGAAACACTGTCATCAGGAATTGTCTCGGGGGGGGGGGGGAAATGCTTCTCAGACTTGCAGGAACTGTTACTGTAGCCAAATATTTAGCACTCCGAATAACCATTGTAGCATAGTTTGCTCCCTATCCGAGTCATTTTATAGCAGCTGAAGTGTCAAACTGCTTTAAAGACTTGCATCAAATATCATTTTAATTACATTTTTATTGTCCCCTTACAATTTTATGGTGTTTGATCATTATTCTCTTAATCTGGCTTTAACCTGCTTTGAGCTTGACATTATTCAGATACACAGTGGGTGGTATAGAACTACAACAAGCCCACCAAGAGGAAGACCTTGGTGTTGTAATAGACTGATAGCTGTCAGCAACTGAACAGTGTGGGGCAGTAGTTAAAACGGCAAACCAGAATAGTTGGTTATAAAGTCAAAAGATGAGTATAATGCACTTAGAATACTTTGTTCAGTTTTGGTCACCACATTACCAAAAGGGTCAGTCCATGTCAGGTCAATCACCCTCGAAACTGAAGGTCTGTGGATTTTGTGTTGTATGGCAGGGGTGTTGGGGCCATAGAGATGTATGATTTCCACAAGTTTCATATCTCTAGGGAGATATTTGACCCAAAATGGCTCCCAGATCAGACCAATGACATGCTCTATGCTATTTGTTACATTTAATGTCAAACAGAATTTTAACTTTTGACCTTGAATTGTTGAGCTTTGACCTCACTCGGACAGTCAGCCCCAACATGAGTGAGCAAAATCAAGGTTGGATACTGAAGTTCACACTATCCTCTTACGTTTGTACCAAAAATCAGATCTTGATGGGATCAGAAGGTATTCACTCATTAAATTGTGTCATTGTAGTTTCATGTGTGACACATTTAGGAATGACTGGAAAAGAAAACTACTTGTTCAACTTGTACTTTTTATAATGTAATAACATTGGCACAGCACGGGATGTGAATGGTTAGGATTCATACACATAGTGGAAAAGCTGATAGGATGATGTAAGTTCACATAAATGGCAAAGCTTGCAACATTATTACAGTCTATATTGACTCAGTTGATGACCTTGAGCACTGTTGTTGCCTCCTGCAGTTCTTTCTCTGGCAGCTTGTAGGTTCTTGTTGTTGCCGTGGTGGGGGTCACCAACAGGAGGATTTGGTCTTGTCCCACAACCAAGATGTCTGGATGCCGTGGGAAGGAAAAACATCATGCTGGTCCAGCAGGATGCAAAAATGACTCTGACCTCGTCACTTTCTGGCAGACAAACTTCAACAAAAGCTAGCCACCATTTGCCATTGTATTCGCAGGCAACATAGTTTGCAATATCTTTCATCAGGATAAGCTCTCTCAGGCTGCTAACTTTCACAGTTTTTCCCACATCTTGGGCAGAGTAATCCCTCAGTCAATTTTGAGAGGGATCCAACAACTGGACAGAAGGAATGGAACTGGTGTATTCCTGTTATCGTGTCCGAGCTTGCAAGATTTTCTCCTTGGTGTCGACTTCATCTGTTGTGATGTATTCAAAATGAATTCCGAGCACAGCATCCCTAGCCCATTCGAAAAGGGCTCTTGGTGTGAGGATTGGATCATTCGGACTTTTGAAGGCTTGCTTTTGCTGCAAGCCCCTTGACGGTTCCACCAATACCATCACAGGACCCTTTCCAATGGCTCGTTGCAAAAAAGTGCCAATCTGCTGGCATTCCGAAGTCTTGCTGGTACTATGCAAGGCTGATGACATTTTTTCGGTTCTTGTACTGCGAAGCAGCACCATCTGAAAAGTAAAACCAGATATTTCACCTCAATCTTTTGTTTTCAGATATGCAAGGAGCCTCGGTGTCATCGGTCAGGCAATGTAACAAATGAATACCTCCTGATCCCATCAGTACAAACTTAGAGGGTGGTGTGAACATCAGTATCCAACCTTGATTTTTGTCATCCATGTTGGGGCTGACAGTCCAAGTGAGGTAAAAGCTCAACAATTCAAGGTCAAAGGTCAAGATTCTGTTTGACTAGAGCACAAAGAGAGCTTTCCAGCAATAATTTACTTTGTATTGTAACATTAACAATAAAAAAAGTTATTGGTACTTTTGTCATTTGTCTGATCTGGGAGCCATTTCAGGTCAAATATTTGGTGACCTCTCACATAAAAAAACATTTGACTTGGGAAACTTGGGAAAATATTATATCTCTATGGCACAAACATTCCTGCCAAACAGCATCAAAATTGGAAGAGGTCAGGTCAGAAACCTTCCTGAAGTGATTGATTTAACATGGACTGACCCAAAAGGACATTGTGGCCTTGGAGATAGTCCAATGGAGAGCAACCAGAAATATCCCAGGGCTTAAAGGAATAAGCTAAGTTTAGAACAAAGACCACATCACAGAAACCAGGACCAAAGCACACAGTTAGGTATTAAGTTGAGACACTTCTTTACACAGAGAGTGGTAGAATGGAATGGGTTACCTAGCCTCGTTGTTCATGCTGAATAATTGGGATCCTCTAAGACTTGAGATTGATCAGCTACTAGAAACTAGACGAGCACTGATGGTCTAATGGCTAAAATGGCGACCCAAGAGAAGCAGTTCTAACCTTCTTCTAACGTCTGTGTTTTTATCTTCAGGCTGGAGGGAGTTTGACGGAAGGGCTCCCAGGCAGAGGGGGCAGAAGGAGGCCCTGGACCAGCTGCTGGGGCAGATCAAAGATGCCCACCGACACTGCACCTGTCATGGTGAGTTACCACTGCAGCCGCAGCTCACAATGTGGAAGTGTACAAGTGAACAATACCCTGCTGAGTCCATAACCCTTCCTGTTGAAATAGTTTCCAAAATGTCATTAAACTATTTGTAGTAGATCACCGCTAAATATACTGGGTGTCCCGTAAGTCAAGCATCAGAGGCAATATGATATGTTATGATGATTAGGATGTTCTCTGTTAAAATTGGCATGGCCACAGCATGTTGTTTATCTGCACCACTAATTAACAATTATGCCTACCTTGGAGAAAAAATGGATATATGAAAAACGGTGAAAAATGTGCATTTACTATTACTAAAACATTTAGACAATTCACTAAACTTTTGTACTGTATATCAGCTAAATTAATTCAGTATCATTAATAATTTATTGTTATTTGAAAGGTTTATGTTACTATTGATTACTGAACACAAGCACCGTTTTAAAGTCCAATAACCCTATAAAACAAAACGAATTACCTAAATGTTACATTAATTTCACTGAATTTACCAAATACTAAGTAATTGCTAGGTAACAGAACATGTAACTACAAGGCCTTACCAAAAATGGGCCTATATTTCACTGCAAGGTCTGTCCAGTGCTTGTTTTCTCTGCACATCCCTCACTGCTGTGCCCCCAGTTAGCGCTGTGTGGGTCCCCGAGGGCAGGCTAGGCTTGTGTCAGGCACGGTAGCCAGCTCTCCTTTAAGGTCATGTTTGTTGTTCTAACAGAAAGAAGTTTTTATTTTGGTTTAGGGTTGTAAATCGTGGTGGATTGAGGAGGGGCAGCTCCCTGAGGAATTGCTCCCTCACCCACTCCCCCCCCTTTTAAAAACATGTTTAATTAAACTGTGAAAGCCCCCTTTACTGGGGCTGAGGGAACAGCTTTATGCCAAGCTGTCTGTCTGTCTGTGTTATTTTTTTATTTCAGTATTCCTGGAGGACAAAAGTCTCTTTAAGTCCATCTTGTTCGTGTATTTATTTATTTAAAATATTTCAGCTAGGGGAGCTAAGGGGCTTCAGGCATGGTTTTAATGAATTGTTCAGTACCCAGAAAAAAAACTCAGGAGAAACTGACCTTCCTGCATGTGCAGTAAAAGAAAAAACTTGCCTGTTCTGAAACAGAATGCACACAATTAACGAGATAAAATTGTGATTTCAGGCACAGTACTGTATGAAAATTATATTATAAACCCCCTGTCCCACATATATTTGATATATGTATAGTATTTTAAAAGTTTAACTACCTACATAATTGAAAAATAATGAATCGTAATATTTCAGCCCTGTTCAAATTTCTCAAGAGACGTTGAAATAATTATTTTCAGTGTTGTGATGCCATTCACAGAAGGAAAGCCATATATCAGGTTTTTAAATTCAAATATATGCTTGCTATAATGAGTTTCCTCCCACACTGCAAAGGACAAGGGTCTGTAAGATGGTAATTTAGGTGACAGCCACAAATTAAATCTTTACTATGGAACTTGTTTCACCTTTAATTGAACTACCATAGGGTGGTTTGTGTCTATTGCCACATTATATTTTCCATGTGTATCCAATGTAGGACCACTTATGCAATTTTAATATGTATCACATCTTATATAATGCTAAACAGTGTACTGAAGACAGAGGTTGTGTAACGATGACTCTCAAAAATGATCTTAAAATTGCACAAGTGAGCCTACGTAGGATTTGATGCACAAAAATATAAATGTGGTGGTAGACAATATATGTTTTACAAATATGGCCTCTGGCAATTCCATTAAACGTGTAACAACTTCTGTAGTAAATATTTCATTTTGAAGGCAAAATTGCCATTGTATAGACCAGGGGAAGTTAATTATTTTTTTTGTCAAGGTCCAAATTTCTTGGTCATGGTAAGGTTAAGGTCCAGAGAAACATTTTTCACACTGCATCTGCCCCTGTCCCACAGACACACAGGCCTAGGTAGGGATGCCACCTTTTCCACAGACCAAACCTGGACATATTTCTCAGTCAGTCTAGGTCTATCACAACTGCAGTATACTGTAATACAGTTTAACACAATACCACCAGATCGCGGTACAAATCAATAATCATGCAGTGTACACAGTATTGTGCTCTTGATATTTCTAACAATCGAAATTGCGAGCCAGAAAAATAGTAGCTATATCATGGTACGTTAGAGTCTAATCATACCTGAGACAAGTAGCTGTGGTGATGAGTAACGGCGTGGTAAGTCAGTGCAATTTCTGAAGTGACGATGCTGTCTACCTGTTTTTTTTCTTTCACAAATAATTTTTCCAGTCAGTCACTGGATTTCTGAGCCTGAAAAGCCTGTTTGTGACGGTCAGAATTATTTTACAGCCATTATGTCATAGCAAATTTCGCCCCCTCTATAATAAATATTAACAAAACGTTATTAATACAGATTAAAAAACTACAAAACAACGGCACTATCGGTTGTGTGTCGACAAAGAGACCAAATTAGTCAAAATGTACTCAAATTTGGTTTGGGTTTTTCAATGTTACAAATTACTGAGCTATGACTAAATATGTAAGACCTAAAATCCCACAAGTCTTGAATCACACATCATCCTCAGCTCAGGATTATTTACATCACGTGGTTATGTTCGTTGTCCCTCCTCTGCGTTAATCAAATGCTTTAGGACAAAGTAGAATGTACAGATCAGTACTAAACAGTACATTTCTAATAAGATGGTGCAAATCCTTTAAGCAACTAATGTATGTAAAAGAAAATATTAAAGGAAAGGTTTCTTAGGGTGTCCGGGCTTGTTAATTCATGCCACCCAGACACAGATGCCATTTCCCGGATTGTCTGGGTCAAACCGTTAGCAACCCTAGGCCTAGGTGTATACAAAAATATAAATATACTTTCAAGACTATTTTATAGTCTTACAAATTAACATTAGTGTCAGCAAAAGGACGTTTATTAATCAATATTTAGTACACTTGTGCTCCGAATATAACCACCTTTTAAAGCAGCAATCTTGTTTGACCTTACACTGGAGCCCTGTGGATACTGCCCCTCAATATCCAAATGCTTTGTTTCATAGTGTCGCTTGATGTTCCCACTTTTTACAACAGCCACAGTTTCTGTACAAATTACACAAACCGGTCGAGCATTTGGACGATTTGGCAAAATAAAGCAGTAAGTATCAGTCCATTCTTCTTTTAAAAGAATGGTTTTCACTATCAACTCCATACATGCGCTGCAGTTGGTGAAAAAGGTAGAAAACAGAACTGTTTCCGACAATATGACCGAGCCTATGAGTGTACAGTGAGAATGGATTCAATGCACAGTGTATTGAAGATTACATAAGCTAATAGCGGTCCATTCAAAATCTACTGGCAGTCTGGATTTGACCCGTGGGCAGCCTATTGACTACCCCTGGTATAGACCCTTGTCTATTGAGAGCTGTATAGCAAGAATGTATAGGGAATATTTTGAAAGGATACGATTTAAACTCAACCCTAGAGAGCTGTCACAGAGCTGGGTGTCTGTTATAACTGAAGTGCTTATAACCTGCAAGTATACCCCTTTCACATTACACATCTGTTAATGGAAATCTTTGTTTTCGGTTTACAGCCCTCTTACACAGCAACGTCTGTTGCTGCAAACCCTTCCGCACACATCACTGCTTTTAAGAAATGAACTCTGGATTCATTGAAGCTGAAACATGTCTGTTTTTAATAATTATGTTCTATAAGTGTGTCCCATAATTTAACCCCATTAGCATGACCAAGCCTATTTCACCTTCAGAAAAAAATGTCACTGTTAATTTATAAGACAGAATTGTAAAGGTCATTGTGTCGTTGTTTTTCCACACAGAGAGTTGCAAAGTTCAGCCGCAAATCAGAAAGCACTCTGTATCGAAGAGTTTACGACATCTCTTCCAGCCGACCAGCAAGTTTGTGAAAACTCTCAAAAGGTAAGTTTTTTTTATTACGGATACTGATTTTTGGGTCTTCAAGTGGCTCACCTGGTAAAGGCACGGCTGCGTGGTGCGCAGGGCAAGTCATACACTCGGGACGTGCAGGTTTGTGTCCTGGCTGTGACAGGTTCCCAGTCTTCAATGGGGTTTCCACAGAGAGAGTTTTATTAGCCCTGGCGCTCCCACAGGTTAGGGAGGCAAAATCCCCAGCTGTATTTTCTCCTCATACAGCGGACAGGCAATCGGTCATCTCAAAGCGTACACCTCCAGGGCTGGCCTCCACTTTTTAATTTTACCAATAACTCCAACTCTGCATTTATAGCACTGCTGCAGGGCGTACGCTACTTCAATGATCTGACACTTTTGTCTTGAAGGGGTTTGTATTTGATGTCAATATTCTACCGAGATGACAACATCCTGGTAACTCAGGAAGACCAGATTCCCATCATGGAGATTGATGACTCCTACTCCAGCTCCCTCGTGCAGGACTTCCTGTGGTTCAGCAAGGTAGGCATGTTCACACCGACGCTCTATTAGATTTGTAATGGTATTTGTTCCTGTATGTGTGTGTATGTATATGTATACAGTCTCTAATTGAGCAATTAGAGACCGTCATAATGATTGCAAACATTGTAAAAAAAAAAACAACAAAAATTGAATAAACTTGAAATTCGTCTGTGAAAACACACCTTTACTCTTTAACATAGAACATTCTATATCAGCATGTTCCTTCTGGTCCTTGCAGGTGTCCTGTCTGTGGGAGGATATCCCGTGGCTGCGGCAGTGCCTCAGCCCCTCCCAGTCTTCCTGCTCCTGCACCCTTCAGACTCGACTCAAGATGCTTCAGGCTGTCTCCCAGCTTCAGGTCACACAAATATCTGCTCTCCCCTGGGCTTTTCTTAAGAACTTAAGAGAAAGTTACATCCCCATGGCTCACCTAGTAAAAGCACTGTCGCTTGGCATGCAGGGCAAGCCATCTACCGGCCACTCTCTGTATAAAAGAAGTGCCTGCTCCCTCCATGTCTGTCTCTACTGAACTTCCTGTGGTCTCTGTGCTGTTTGAAATAGGGACTGGGGTTGATCGTTTTAAAGACTTCAATCAAGTCCACCCCTAACTCTTCCTCGTCCCCCCTAACTCTTCCTCGCCCCCCCTAACTCATGCCATTTAGCCCTGGAACTAGTCTCTTTCACTAACTGGCTGTTTATAACAAATTTCCCACGCATTGAACTGCTTTAGATGTAAATAAGAACATAAGAAAATGTACAAACGAGAGGAGGCCCATTAGTGCCGGTCCAGTTCCTAGTAGCTAATTGTTCCCAAAAATGTTGTCAAGTCAGGTCTTAAAAGATGACAATGCAATAACAACACGGTACCCCAATCATTACCCTCACCACTCTCTATACAAACAAGTGCCTCCTACTCTCTGTTGTAATTATTGGCTAGGGTTAACTTTGTCAACTCCTTTTTAAGACTAACACTAAAACCTCTGCGGTTATACTCATACCTAAAACCTCTGCCGGTTTTAAAATGAAAGACAAACTATCGGATACAACTCAAACGTTTTATTCAAGCACATCATATCAAACATCTGCACAGCCGAAACACCATATTTAAATGAACAATTAAACATAAAAGGGTTTATTTTCTAACTTACCACATATAGAACATTAGAAATACTTCAAAAAAATAAAAAAAACTATAATAAAATAAACATTTCAAAAGAAAATAGTGTGTAAACAGGTGTATGTACATACAAAACTGTAAAAACTATTTTTTTTTAAAAATTTAAAACGAAAGTGACCTATGTTTTCTCTTGTGTGTGTGTCGGTGTAGCACTGAATCCAGGCTGCGCAGCTTCAAGATTAAATCTCTCCTACTGATATTTTCCCCGGTGCATTCCTTATACAAAACAAAGGAATTGATGGCTGCCAGGTCCAGTAGAGATAACAACAGGCTGGTATATAAAAATAAAATAGAATATTGTAGGTTATATTCAAAATATTGTAAAAGGCAGTCAGAATTATAACATCCTTATTTTCGCGATCCTGCCTCTCAAACGCCATCAGGGTATTTAATACATGTATTTAGGAAAAGTCATAAACGGACAACCACATAACTTTGAGACACGCAGAGTAATATAAATTTGAAAACCTCAAACTGTCAAAATGACTGCAGTGGCGGTTCTAATGTTAAAGCTCCCCTAACCCTTCTTCCCCTAATGCTGTGAAAGGGATATTGTTTTTGATCATAAAGACAGCAAAGTTCTGAACCAATAATTGTTTTCAATTGAACAGGGCATGCTGGGAACCCAGGATCTGGGGAGGGTTTACTTTGAGCCAATTAAAGACAAGCACGGGAATGCGCTGCTGGTGACAATACGTGATCTGGGTTCGAGTCAGTCCCTGGAAAACATGCGATGGACTCAGCTGAGCAAGCTCCAGATGCAGCGCAAGTCCATCTCATCACCGGAAGAGCCGACTGCCCTGGACATGCTTCTCATCACACTCCACGTAGGACTGCTTCACAATGATGCATCAGTATTGTAGATTAAAAGTCATGTCCCCATACATCAGTGGTATTGTAGTGTACAGTGTTGTGGCAGGAATGGGCCTTCACCTGATTAAAAAGGGACTTGCAAGACAGTTGCCAATGTATTTTAAAGCCTTGGTTTAGCATTTTTAACCCCTCTGGTTGTTGACTGTGTGTTTCAGGAGAAGCTGGCCTATCACAGACGCAGCAAGCAGGCCCTGTCTCCAGGCCTCTACCTGGGGTACCTGAAGCTGTGCAGCTCAGTGGATCAAATCCGGGTTCTGGTTCCTCAGAAACTCCCCAACATGCTCTGCCACGTGAAAGTGCGACACAACCATAACATCTCCAGGTACGGGGGGAGGTGGGAGGGGCACAGTCTGTTGGAGCTATTGGTCACAGAATGGATGTCCTATAAATTACAGTATGACTTTGGCTTTCCACACCTCGATTATAAACAGCTGTGCCTTAACCATTTCAAGGGTGAATATTTTATGTGAGCTACATTTTCATCCTAAGAGGCCTGACTGAGTAGCCAGCCATGCAGGAAACCTCAGCTGAGTGCCACAGCCGCGGTTAAACAAAAAAAAACAAAGGGAACAATTCATTGCACCGACTCCCGTAGCCTACATTTTCAACAATTCTTCCACGTATGAACAAATCTGAAATTAATAGGACTGTCCAGCGCTTTTGATTTGAGTTTGGGCTCAGTGCATATTCTGTTCATTTAGAGCAGTGACTATAACTGTAGTTTTTTTAAGTGTACCATGTAAACACTGATAGAATAATTACCTTCTTGCTGGATTGATCTTCTGTTGCAGGCCCTCACAGGTTCCCTCTTACAGGTGCGAACCCCAATGTAAGGGTTCTCCACAGTGGTGAATGAACGATTATTTCAGTACATGCGTTTTTGAAAGCACAGAAGTCTTACTGTATAGCGGGGCTGTCCAGCAGAAGGCTCTTGAGCCGTGTAAGGCTCATTGAGCTCCACAGTTTGGCTCTTTTCTTAGATAGGTGAATGCTGGGCAAGCTGTAGTTTATGGTAGAAGCAAGTCAGAATGTAAATGATGTGTGTGTGTAAACATGGAAGAATTGTAGCTAACAAAATACCTCCATAAAATGTATCCACCATGCACACCTATTCATTTTCTCTGTCTCAAATATATCATTTTGAAGAAAAAAAAACCTCACGTTATAGCAAACCTGTATTTTCATTTTAAAACATAATATCTGGTACTATACTACGTTAAAGAAGCCATACTTTTCTGTACAGTCAAAACAGGGAGAGGGAAATTGACCCCACCACATTCACTGGCTTCTTTCCTGTCAATAACCAATCAGCTGCTTCCCCTATTGACTGACATGCTTTTTAGCCAGTAACATGATTTGACCCAGAACACACTGCTGAGGTGAAATGACGCAGGGGGTACAAGTGCAAACAGATAACCAAAGAAAAAGCATAGAAACTTAGTTTCCTTTATCTAAAGTAGCACCAGTTATCATATTTTAAAATGAAAATACATGTGTGCTATAGCATGTGTTTATATTAACACTGCACAATAGAGACCAATGTACAATTACTTTGAGAACAAAAGTACTGGAGCGGTGTGTAGACTTGGTAAAATAGCCTTTGTCTTTCTGGCTCTTCAAGAACTCTGAAGCGTGTCGATATTTAGGCAGTGTGTATAAGGTAATAGCTGATACAACTGGTGGATATTTGTGTCCCAGGGAGGAGTGGGAGTGGCTGCAGAACCTGAGCTCCCTGGATGATTCTGTCCTGGCTGAGCAGAACGCAGAGAGCCCTCAGAACCTCATCCTTCAGGACCTGCGAGCGGCAGCCAGAGAGCTGATGGGACAGATCAACATTCCAGTCAATCAGGTAGGATCACGAGCGAGCCATTCACAACAGACAGGAGGGGTTCTCCGTTTCCAGTCAGTCAGGTAGAGCAAGAGATAGCCTTTCACAACATCTGAAAGTTGGTCGATACGTTTTCTATCCACTCATTTCCCATTGTTTATTGGGATATATCTGCCCGTTGTCGCATTAAGTGGCCTGACAATTAACAAGTTTCATGATGTTTCAGCAAAGAACCCACCTCAAAACAAATACTCCAAAGGGAACACATATTGGAGCTATTCAACAGCTAAACAGATCAACTGCTTATCTTATTGGAATACACCAAGATGCCTCCAAAAAGGGTTCATTTTATTAGAAGATGATGATTCTGTAAAATTATTTACTTGTTACTGTTTCTTGGTCACACCCTTTCTGTTTAAGCAAGAACAAAACTGCCATAATTAGTTCATAAATAACTTTAAACAGTGTTTCGTACGATGTTCAAGACATTGGATAAAACTTTAGCACTATTTGTTTATTAGTTATGGATGACATATGACAACACTGAGAAATGTCAATGTTTGTCTTAATATGTATTCCTAATTTTAAAAAATTATTTAGAGTCCCATATGTGAGATTTACTAATTACAAGATTATCTTTTACTTATTAACCCCCTTTAGGCTAGCACATTCTTTAGAACAAGTTATTGAGATTGTAAGAATCTGCAGGTTGATTTTTTACATGCACATACTGAAGATTTAGGATGTACCTTCTAGAGTATGATACTGATCGCTGAAATTTACAGCAAGGCCGATTGATATGTAAATTAGCAACATCATTGATTCTGATATCTCTGTTTCTGTGGTAGGTCCAGCACTTCCGTATCTACAGCCAGGAGGTCCTAGAGTTTGGGGAGAAGGTCTCGTTCCTGCTCCTCCTGCCCCCTTCAGATGACGTGTGCACCGTCCCTGGACAGAACAACCCCTACTCCCCCCGCTCTGGCTTCCTCACACTGCCCCTGCAGATCTTCGAACTGGGTAAGGCTCCCGTCGGGCTGGGACAAAAATTGCCTTTCAAATAGGGGTGATACAATTCATTGTGCATCGATAGATCAAGATACTGCTTTACATGTATTTATCATGATGGAAAGTGTGTATCCCGATACATGACCAAACGGACTAGGCTCTAGTATATATGTTTAAGTATAAGTATATGTATAAGTTCAGATGCTGCAGCAACATAAGAAACAGAAGGCAATTTATGAACATGATTTCTATTGGTCTTGGTTATAGTTGCTATGAAGACCTATCTCCAAAACATTTTGCCAGTCACACTTAAACATTAGTAATCCAGTTTTATACCAAAGAAAATGTGTTAATGATCACGCTTTACCACCAGCCAAGATCAACAGCTCCACATGACCAGGATTCAAACCAGCAAGCTCCTTATCACATGACCCGCCTTGCACTCCAGTGGCCTTTACTACATGATCATTATTACACATCATACAAAGTAGCCCCCTACATGTAGTGTATTTCCCCGTGGCTTGGAATCAGAAACCTTTTTTTCACACATTATCTAACTGTATCCTCCCTTTGTTTCTCCAGTCCACTTCTACACGTACAGCCAGGCGTTTATCGGACAGTACTGTCGAGTGTCAGCCCTGCTGGAGCTGGAGTCACTGATGTCCCAGCAAACCCTGCGCGAGGCCTTCTCCGAGTCAGAGCTTCTGGCGGCCAAGCAGAAACACCAGCAGGTCCAGGAGCACATGCAGGTGAGGCAACACAAATAGGGTTCCAGGATTGTTCTCCCATTGGGCAATACTGATGAGGTCAAGGACTTTCTCAAAGGGAATTCTAACTTTCAAACAGTGTTTGACACATTTAAAGGTCAAGAAAAATAATATTTTACATACTTGAACTATAGTGCTCCCCCTCTATGAGTGTAGGAGGCTGTGTGGTCCAGTGGTTAAAGAAAAGGGCTTGTAACCAGGGGATTACAATCCCACCTCAGCCACTGACTCATTGTGTGACCCTGAGCAAGTCACTTAACCTCCTTGTGCTCCATCTTTCGGGTGAGACGTAATTGTAAGTGACTCTGCAGGTGATGCATAGCTCACACACCCTAGTCTCTGTAAGTCGCCTTGGATAAAGGCGTCTGCTAAATAAACAAATAATAATGCTATTTATGTTCTGCATTAGAACAAGAATACAAGTGCTGGTGTATTGGCATTATGCACACTCACAGGTAAATGGTCAGATCCACCAGGATAAGTGCATCAGTGCTAAGTAAACCTACTGCAAAATAAATAATCAAATGATGAGCATGTCTTGGATCTGGTGGGATTCATAATATTGACAGTTTTGTTTCTTTTGGTGTAGTTGTAAGTGATTAATAATGACGGGTTTTCTCTGGCTTCACTGCACAAATTCTACTGAATAGTGTGTGCTTTTTATCAGCAAATGGAAGAAGTCTGGAGGGAGATGCGATGGATTATGGACGCTCTTCAGTATGCCAGGTACAAACAGCCATCTGGAGGGATCTCGCTGGCCTGGATAATCGACTTCTCTCAGGAGGCTGTGAGTGAGAAACCTCGCTCTACCACCTCCTCCCAGCTCAACTACCTCCCCTCTCCCACCCCCTCCCCAGAGACTGGCCGCAAGCACAACTCAGGTGAGTCCGGCCAGGAGTCAGGGTTCAACTGCTTTCAATACTGCTTGTCAATCATAGTAGGGAATCATTTAGACAGAAATGCACTAAATGCACACTATGTCATCAGCACCGCCTGGCCACTGCATTACCTGTACTCAATATCGGATTGTCCGTTTGCCCTGACTACAGCCCCTACACAGCATAGATACCACATGATGCCCGAAGGTGTCTCAAGGGATCCATTAACTCGATTGATACTTCAGACTTGACAAGCCTCTCCCATAGTCTTTACCAATGACTGTCACTAGCCGTTTGCGGCCGCAGCTGCCTGTCTTGGAGATCACTTTCCTTTTGTTTTGTGATTGCTGATCCGCTACGATGATTCTTGAAGCAACCGAACCAACATGACTGTCCTTGCTACTGTGGCACCTGCTCCATGTGCATCCACTAGCACTCTTTCAAAAGCTGCTAGATTTTTGCCTTTCCACATTTCTGGTAGACTGCTTGCAATGAGATGCTTCCAATTGATTAAAAACTCTAATAGTATTTAGTGAAGTGAGCACATATTCTTATTATAAAATAAATTACTTGTCTCATGTTTTTGAGCCTGGATCAAAAATATAAAATAAATATTGTGGTTTGAAATTAAATTAAATTTCTATTACACATACCTTTCTGTAACATACTTCTGTTTAAACCCCAATGGAAATTGACCTCCAGTGCACTTCTATTCCCTCAGATCTGCATGGGATCTCCGATGAAGAAGGTTCCTCTGAAGTCTTCCTGGCTACGGACAGTGATTACGACTCGAGCCGAGCGCAGAGCCCCCGGGACCTGGACCTCATCTCCTCCTCGCCCTCCTCCTCCTCTATGGAGCCCGGGTGCCCCCGCATAGGCAGCAGGGGACTTCGCGACAGTGCTCCTGACGTCTTGCTGGCCCATGAGCTGCAGCCGGTAGACCCTGGAGAGCACAGATGCCCCCCTGAGCTTTTCGACAGCGATTTCATTCTTCCGAGCCGACAGATCGAGCTCTTGCGCATCACCGAGAAGAGACAGGCCTTCTGTGTACGGACCAGCAGTCTGGAATTCCCCGCACCCGGCCCCTCCCCTCGACGAAGATGCCCCCGTCCATCCTCCGTCGACCGCTGTCCACCCTCCAAGGACGCTCAGCCAACCCTCCCCCCTCTCCATGCCCGGGCACGCTCCGAAGAGGGTACCAACGGCTTCCCTGAGACAGCCAATGAGGTGCTGCCAGCCAGTGAAGGAAGGAGGCCCCGTCACGTGAACCTGAGGGTGTATCCTCAGTACAGGACCGGGCTGTCTAAGGAAACCAGCGTGAAGGTACTGTCTGTGTTTGTTTTATCATTTGCTGTTTCAAATCTGTTCCACTACATTTCTCACATGACAACAAGTTTAGAAACGGTAAAGCAAACATGTATTTTCATTTTAAAATGATATCTTGGCACAGACTAGTCTGTTTGCTTGCCTTTACTTTCAAGCAGTCTTGCACTCTCCAGGACATTTCAACTGGGGAGTGAAATTGTCCCCACTCCTTCAACACCTTCTTTCCTGTCATTAACCTACCAGCTGATTCCTATTTTGACCGACAAGCTTTGCAGCCAGTACCATGCTTTGACCCCAGAGATATTGCTGACGTAGGAAATTACCTAGGAAGTGTAAAAGTAACAAGCTAATGAAGGTACACTTTCTTTAACTTACTGTTGTATCAGATATAATTTTCTTAGTTTTAATTACATATTTTTTATAACATGGTTTCTTTCAGTCCGCACATGTGACACCTACATAGTGAATGGAAGTGTGTGACACGGTTTATGGAATTGTTTCATAAGCTATAACTACTTTAAAGTACATAGAGCCAACAAAACAATGCCAGTAATCTTTGCCTAACCCTAATTACTGTCATTTGTAGATTTGACATTTTCCTCTTTCTTCAAGGAGCGGACAGTAACTGTACTTGAATTATTTTGTTAGCTAAATGTACATAAGAAGCTTCAAATGTAATATTATTTTTATGATGTTTGTGATCATTATAAATGGTTGTTTGCTGTTTTTGCCTGCCCTAGATATGTGTAACATAGGTCAGATCAACCAAAGTGTCTTAGAGAAATAAGAGCCAGCACTATCTAGTGATCACCTACTTTGGATCAGGTTTCTTTTTGTTTTTACTGACAGTGCACTGCTAGATGGCGTTGGTGCTTACTCATATAAAGACACTTTGGGTGATCTAGCTTACATTTACATATGTCTATGGCAGGCAACTAGGACTGAAGAGCAGCTATACCACTGACAATGACTGCAAACATCAGAACAAGATAAGAGGGCAGTAATACAGTCTTGAATTTTACCTTCATTCCTTCCTCACAGCTTTAAGGCCACTCAGAAAACGACGGCAAGGGAGATCGTGAGACTGGTTGTCATGGAGATGAACAGTGTTTCCAGGAGGCTGCTGGGAAGCTTGGAGGAAGTTGTGTATAGAGAGGAGCAGCTGGAGCACTTTGGGCTGGTGCTGGTGGTAGAGGAGAAGGAGAGGTGGCTGCAAGATGACTTCCAGCCCCTGGCACTGCAAAACCCATGGACTCGAGGGAGGCTCTGTGTGAGAATGAAGGAATACTCCCCTCTCTCACTGCAGCTCAGTCAAGCAACCACAGTGTGAGGAGCCATTGAGAACTTCACACAAGCTGGTGTCTGGTTATGTTTTTTTTTTTGTTTACGTGAGAAGCTTTCTTATTAAATGAGAATTTCACAAAGGACCTCTGAAATCTTTTCCTGGACTTTCAAAGCATCCTGGGTTAATCCAGTTTTTTAATCCTGAAAATTGCCTTTTTACCAAAGACTTAAAAAGTGACTATTTATTGTTAAAAATATATGTTAAAAGAGTTATTGTGGATATTTGTATTAAAAATGGAGCAATATTCTTCTTCCAGATTTTGAGGTATATATGAAGGCTGGAATCTTCCAGAACAAGACTTTTCAAGAAAACAAAAGTTTTTTGAAATGATTCAAAGTCCTTTGAATTTCATAGTGTCTCCAGCTGGTACATTTAGTGTTTGTGTAGATGAGTGGTTTTCGGTTGCACAAGTTCATATTATTATTATTGTTGTTATTATTGTTTTGTTTTTTATTCGTAACTTTAAAAACTGTTGTTTTAGTGATCTGATGAAGTGAAAAGCCACAGATGCCCTCTCTCCCGAAGCTTTGGGTCTGTCCATACAAGCTTGGAGAGAGTTGTTTTGTTTATTTTGTGATTGGATTGTGTTAGTACAATAGAAATACTGATATCAAATTGCAATATATAAACATTGGTTCTATCTGTATGTTTTTATTTCACATTGTATTTTATATGTATTACTTAAAGAAAAAAAAAAAAACTTTCTTTACTTTTTTTGACGTTGTATTGACCTGGCATCTCAGCCCATTGAATTGAATGGAAATACGAGGGCTGTATGTGAACCGCAAAGCATACGGTTTAAAGACAAATGTCTTATCATTCAACTATGAGCAAGCTCTGTAGTGGAGAGGTAAGTCTTAACCTGATGTCAGTGTTATTAACAACCAGGAGTAAATTTTATTACAATGTGCATTAAGCAACAAAAATGAACAGAAAAAGATAAGGCTGATATGCTGGTCCCAACTCGGATACAAGTCCCTCCTGCATACTGGCATTGCTGATGCACATGGAAACAAAAGTTATAATATAAAACTGGTCCCAAGCTAGTCTATCAAAACAGGTAATGGTGAAGAATACTGTGTTCAGTTCTGGTCCCCACACTATTAGCTGCTAACATTAACTGCAGCGCGCCAGGAAACGTTAGATGCAATTATGAGTGAAACAGCGGAACTCCAGACAATCCTGGGCCTAAACAGAAAAAAATGAAGAGACTGTGGATATAAATGTCAATGGGAAGAATGGCATTTCTGGTAAAGCCTTTTGTACTTTGTGCTGGCATGAATTCACTATCGGGCATGGAGGCAACACGCAGCAACTGATTGGATATAAGAAAAGCACACAGGCCAAAGGTATGACAGATATTAGCAAATTCTTTGTCTCTTCAAACACTGAAAGTGACAGAAATGTAGCATGCAAAATTGTAATCGTTTACCACACAGTTAAACACAGCCTTAGTTACAACAGCATGGACTGTGGCAATAAGCTTACAGGTGAAATGTTTTGCAATTTAAATATTGCTAACAAATAGTGTTGTGGAAGAACCAAGGTAGAGCTATTAGGTGACCAATGTTTTGGCCCCAAAGTCTGTGAGGGATTGTTTACGGGATTTATTACCTTTGGCCCCAGAACCGCCCATGTGTTTCTCTGTAGCGACCGATGCCTCAAAGGGAACAAGAAGATGTTTCCGTTGTGCCTGTGATACTTTATCATATCAGATGGTGTACAGTGCAAGTTACTCGATTTTTATGAAAACAGTGATTAATCTGCAAGTGGCATTCATTGTACTGTAATTAACTGCCTAGAGAACCACCAGCTTAACGTTAATTGCATTACTTCAGTCTCTGCTTATAATGCAAATGTGAACTATGGCAAACACACGTCTGTGTATCAGTTGTTATGTACTGAAAATGACCACATTTTGAAGGTGAACTGCCCTGTACACAGCCCACAATAATTGCAAACCATGCAAGTGATCAGCTGTCAGTTGACATAGAAACGATTGTGTTGAAAATTTACAGCCATTTTTCTGTGTCCGCAAAACACAGAGAACTCAGATTTTTTTTTTTTAGTTTGTTGAAATTGAATGGAAAGAAGTACTATGTATATTAAAGTTTGAGTACTAGATTGCATTGAACTTTGCTTTCTTAATAGGCCAGCTGACTAAGAACACGAAAAAAAACATGACTACTCTTAAAGGTAACCTACACTCTGGATTCAAGTCCATTACACTTTGCTGTGAACCAGCCCGCTCCTTTAAGAGCCTCACATTTTGCTACAGTAACTTAAGAATGGAACCGGATTCTGACACCTGTTAATTTTATCCTTAAGATTCCGGGAAGAACCGTCCTAATTTTAGACAGAGCATATCTTTAAATACTTTTAAGAAAACATTCTGCAGATGCTAGAAATAGTCGTGATTCGCACTCATTAAAGAAATTCCTCTCTGAATTTCTTTAGACCCATCTTACATTTCTGAGTCATCTCAAGTAGGAAGAAAACTGGTGGCGACTAGGAAGACAAGTGAAAGCTTGGTATCAGGATATACCTGAACTCAGGAAGCTCGGATAATCCGAGCCCGTGATCCGATCTACCTGCCCACAGGAGATGTGTATAACTTGAGCCCTCGATCAAAACATTCCTGTCAAGGGGGTCTTTAGAAAACCTACCTAGCTCTGATCCTACCTGAATATAGAGACCCTTAAACCGGAGATGTGATCCTCACTGGGCTTAGGCAGTTTAAATAATCAAAATACAATATTTGAACATACCCAACATGGGCAACACAGGTCATCCGTGTCTAAAACTACTGAAATTACTCAAATCTATCTTGACCTGCCAGTCATTGCATGTATAAAGTTTCAGTGCTTTTCTTAAGACACAGCATGTCCATTCAACCCTTGGTGAAAGGGGCTTTGAATGTCATTTTATTTACTTATTGAAGGACTGTTTCTCAAGAAACCTGAATAATTGTTCTGTGTATCCAAAAAATGTCACCTTGCTGGCTCCACCTGAGTCATATAATTAATGTATGCACTGCCTGACCACTTTATTAGGACATGTACCTAATATCAGGTTGGGCCATCGCTTGCACTGATCACAGCCTTGACACGACATGGCATTCAACAATTGATGGAAGGTGTCTCAAGCCATTGGAACAGAGAGACAGGCAGATGGTTGTGAAGACTTATGCTGAAGATCATCCTACACATGCTCAATTGGATTGAGATCTGGGGATTGGGGTGGACATGGAAGATGCCTAAAGTGTCATTCAGGCTCCTCCACCCATTCTGGCAGCCATCGGTACAAGTTAAGTGCAGCATTGCTGGTAGACTTGGTCCACAGCAATGCTTAAGCATACTACTGCATTATTTTTGCCTTATAGAATAGGCAAAAGACACAGGGTATACCAGAAGGTATGGCCCTCACCCAGGGGGATAAGACTCTGATTCAGTTGACTCTCCAATCAAACTGTGTATACTGGCATAATTTATGGTTCTTTTATTTAAATTACAAAGCAAAAGTTTACATTATGAAGTTACTGTTCAGAAAGAATTCTCTGCTTTTGATATCATCTTACAGTCTCCTTAACATGAAAACTTTCAACACAATATTTGTAAGTTTCATCAACTAAAGCAATCAATTTTGTTGAAAAAGTAATCAGTTCGGAAAATTTTTGGACAGTGCATCGTGTTATTTTTTCTTTCTTTCTTTTTTCTTTTTGAAATGTTCTATGGAACATTCTGTTTCGAGTATTCTGTTTCAGAATCTGTTGCTTCTGAAGAAAATCATTGACCCTAAACTTTCCAATAGAGTGGCCAAGTCAGTTCTGATTGTATCTTGTTTAACCTGGCCACCCTCTAGATCACAATCTATGCAAAGTTTTGTGAAAATCTGTTTTGCTTCTCCAACACTGAAATGAAAGAAAGCACAATACACATTTGTTTCCCTGCCTAATGTTCTTAAATCTATGATGTACATTGATATTTTCAGAAACATATTGCGCTTTAATATCTGATGCAGCAGCTAAACCTGCTTTTGATCATTGGGTGTCCTGTGACAAAGGCGAAAGACAGTCAGTTATCCACAGATTATAAACTGCATGTTTTTATTTATTTATTTTTTTTGTGTATGAATACATTTTTAAAATGTGTTTTTAGTTACTGTGTCACGAGTTGTTTTAAGGTTGTTAGATTTTAGCGAGCATCTGCTGTAGTTTAATGACAGCATTACTCAGAATCTGATTGGCTGATACAGTTTGTGAAGTTTATAATTCAGGGAATTGCATCATCAACCAACACTAAAACTACATTTGTATCAGCCGCTGGGACTGACTTGAAAGTGATTTGAAAACAGACTTGTTCATTTCCATCAGCAGCAGATCAAGATCAACCCCATTTCAATTAGGACTCTGTCAGCCCCAGTGAGGATCGCGGGCTAGCCAGAGCTTGATCTCTCTGACTCGCACTGATGAGCAAATATGTGCTCAATGCAAAGGATGCGAGAGGTGGGCCTTTTATAAAGTATTAACTAAAACAGGACTAACGTCTTCTAGTGCGTTCTTTAACTACCAGCACACAACAATACACTGCTGTTTAGGTTTTGTAATTTCACATAATGTTAAAAAAAAAAATCTTATTTTACTTTTGCCTTGTTAGTTGTATTGCACAGCTGTTGCATGCAAACTATCACAGGAAGGGGTTAAGTCATGTAACTAACCCAGGTAGTTCAGAAAATCATCTACACAGAAGGTTAACCTTCCAATGATAAAAAGAATGGTTACTAACATTTCCTGGCATCTAAATATGTGGTTCCGTGCATCATTTTACTTCAGAGAATGCCCAAAAGATAAATATACTAAATGTTTCTTCACCTGACCAAATTAGATTATTTTAAAATTGCTTTCCAAACGTGAAATCCACGCTGGCTAGAAATAAACAAATACAACATGGTGTATCCCGTTCCATCTGAATGTCATTTGCAATTCTTTTAAATGAGCTGTCACACAAATGTTGGGAGAGGAATCTGTAGTCAAACCTTCATGGTATAATACAGAACACAGACAGAATGTGGTTTGAATCACAAGTAGTACCAATAAACTCAATGAACCTGGGCGATCATTCAAACAAAAGATAATGTTTAGAGTGCTTTCTTTGAAAACATTCAGCAACAGACAACACATTTTATAGTGACCTTGTCATTTTATACCAATGGAATAATGCTATAGATTGTAAGACTGTAGAAATGTAAAAAACAATAACAGTGACCCTTTCTGACCCTGTACAGAGTTTTGTTTTTTTGAAATGTATCTGCTACACATTTCCAATGCCAAGCTATACCACAGTATAAAATACAAATTGGTAGTGTTCTACTAAAATCTTTGTTTAAAGTATGCAGAGCTAATAAAATAGTCAGTAAATCAGTAAGTCAGTAAAGCTTTAAATATCAATTGATTACTTTTATTCTTTATCCCCCTTTTTGATGTTTTTTTTCAATCATTCTACATGGATCTGTTGTGCCACTATTGAGTTATTATAATGTTAAAATCTGCCTTCACCTGGCTTTGAGCTTGTCTTGAAAAATGCCAGAACAGCCTTATTTATACCAATCAAATCATGTGACGATGTGACCTTTCAACTCTGCCAGCGCCACCTACATATAGACAAAGTATGGGCTGGCAGAGCTGAAAGATCACACTGTCACACGAATGGAATGAGGTAGGCCGTTCAGGTATTTTTCAAGACCAGTTCAGAGCCAGGTGAAGGCATATTTTTGGAAACTTGATATCTCAATTTTGAAGCAACAGAAACCAGAACAACATGGGGGTCAAGGAGACAAAATCAACAGGGACTGTCTTTCCTCATTATGATACATGGGATCCTACTGGCCAGGGGCCCGATGAGCTCAATCAGACACCTGCAGGACTGACCTCTGACCTCTAAGGGCCGGTAGCTCACCCATATCCACTGTTGAGCTCCTGGCTGTAAAGAGGCAGTTGGCTTGGTCGTGGGATCCCAGGACACCCACTGACCTCTACAGTAGTTCCCCTGAGTCTGGGCAGCTGCAAACTCGTAATAATGCAATGGGAAGTTTTTACTGCTTTGTTATTTCTCTAATTTGCTGCATTTCCAGTTTGTGCTTTTCCGTTTAGAAAATAAATCTGGTGTGAAGGCTGAGTAAAAGCCTTAGGAAATCTATCTCCCAAGGGATTTGAGATTATCTATGGTTGTTTTTGTTCCCAACACCAACATTTAACAGCTAGCAGGCTTGGAGTGACTGCCTCCGATTGTAAAAGATCCACGTTTCGATAATAACCATACAAATCACCTGTTTTCCCAAATTTGTCTCGCTCTCTGTTAAAAAGCGCTCAGACCACAGATTGTTACATCACCCCTGTCTCCTGAAGTCCTATAAACCGTTAAAGCACCTATAAAACACTTGGCAAGGCCTTTTAGAAGTTTTTCTGAGGATCAGCCTTTATTGTTCCTCAGAGATGAGACTGGCTCTACTGGCGCCTCTGAGGTTTCCCTTAGTGCCAGCAAATCAGGGGCGGTGATCCCAGAAAGAGATGAAACGGGAGGGGGGGCAACAGCTCTTCCTACAGCTACAGCATGGGCATCAGAAACATATGTTCTTACCTCTCACCAGCATAAGTGCATTCTCACTGATCCCTTATTATTTTCCCCCTGGCGACGGGGATACAGCAGAGAAGTATGAACGTATGTCACGCTTTTCACATATATCTGTAAATCCGCTTATCTAATTGTGATGAAACTTGGTATTAACACAATTTAGCATAAGTTATTGAGCGTGTTGGATTCTAGAGATAGGGAGGTGTCAGGCTGCCTGTACATTTGTCCATCTGTATGTCACATCTTTACATATAAAAGGAAAGAGGCTTGTTAAATTGTGATAAAACTTGGTATTAACATAATTTACCATTTTGATAGTATCAGACTGTGGGGATATAAGTAGGTGTTTCCCCGTCTGTCCGTCTGTCCGTCCACTTACATTCTTACAGCTATATTGAACGGCTTATCTAATTTTGATGATGAAACTGATGATAGTGTATTAAACAGGGTTAAATACTATGAAAATGTGAATGGTTTAAAGTTTTTTTAAAATCTATTTAAAGTGGAAGTCCAGAATCGCGTTTAAATAAACATGCCTTTTTATTTGTCAGCCTTGCAATTACTGGAGAAGATTAAAAAGCTTTATGAGGCGTTTGTTAGCTCTTTAAAATATAATAAATAATTACAAACTGCGATCACAAAACCATCCAATAAAAGGAAATGTTTGAAGTCAATGTTCTGTTTTCTCGCAGTTCTAAGAGGTCCCAGCCAGACCCGGCCGCAAGGCTTTGCGCAGGGGAACATTTGGCAACTGGAAATACAGGAAAAGTCCTTTTGAATGCACAGTTGTCGAGAAAGTTAATGTACTGCTTTTGTAAAAGGGGAAATTAAATAACACAGTAGATGCCGCTTATTAACAACCTCTCGGTTCCCAGCAAAAAGTCATTAACCGGAAGTTGCCAATAAGCGAAAAGCCAGTTTTCAAGTGTATTTATATGGAACAATAAATACTGTAGTTGTACAAATATGGCACTGAAATAGCTGTGTTTTAAATGTTACAGCATTAAAAAATTAACATGAGAAACACAAAATACCCAAACACAGAACTGTTTACTTCACACGTGTGTAAAACAAACAAAAAGCAATAGGCTAAAATAGTACAACACAACAATGTATTACAGTTGTCCTTACAATGAGTAAAGCAAACTTAACAAATGTGTTGGACTTTATTTTAAAATAAGAAATTGTCCAACGTTGTCTGCTTTTTACAATGTACCACCTCCGGCTGTAAATCCATCTCAATTTTGCGTGCAGCTTCGTAGCCAGTTTCAAAGCCATGATTCTGCCTCAGTCCGACAGAAATACACAGTTGTGATTTCAGTGTGTTATAAAAGCTGCATGAAGTATGTGCATAAATCATGCAAGTGTGCTCTGTAGCACTGGCAACTAGTAATAAAGTTGTCAATAAGCGGCGTGCAGTTGCTAATATCAGAATTCCATTAACATTAAAGTCTATGGAAAGGGATTGGTTCCTGGGAAAATGTTGTTAATAACCGAAAGTTGTCTTTATCAGGGTTGCTAATAACCGGCATCTACTGTATTTGTGTCCCCTGCTGGGGATGTACTCTCTGGCAAGGGGATATCATGGAGGTGTCTGGACACTTTATTAGGACCTGTTTACCCGATTGGATCCGGCATCATCCTCAATTGGAGAGACAAATAGTCTATCACGTGATGTGGCATGTGATCACTGCTGCACTGGAATCTGTTCAGTTTACTTAAGCATCATCGCCGATCAAGTCCACTCAACAATGCTGAACCCTGATGGTGATGGGTACTTACAAGACTGCACCTGTTCACCATGTGTTGGACATGGGACAGGCATCTTCCATGCCCATCACAAGCTCCGCATCTTAATTCAATTGAGCTGTTTAGGATGAACTTCAGTTTTGTATTTACAGTTGCAGGGGGACATGCATTAGAAAACCAATCAAGAAGAGGACATTTGACCCATCATTGCTTGTCTGGATCCTACTAACTGACTTTTTCTAAAACTTTGTTAGGTTGGTTCTTAAAGAACCCCATTGATTCAGAATCAACAATGTGGCTTGGTAACTCATTCTATAGCAGGGATGTCCAATCACGATCGTGGAGGGCTATTCCACTCCAGGTTTAACAGGTAGGGTCTGATGGAGGTTTAATTTGTTCAGTTAAAATATTTAGAACAGGTCTGGAAGAAAGACCAGGAGTGGAAGGACCAACTATGGCCACCCCTGCTCTATACCTTCACCACTTTTTGTGTAAAAAAGGGTCTCCTTCCCTCTGTCCTAAGTATGTCTCCACTGAATTTTCATCTGTTCCTGGTTTCTATGGTGTGCTGTAATGTGGGGACCAGAATTGTACACAAAATGCAATAGAAATGCAAGGGGTATGGTTTGATATTGAGCATCATGCACACCTCTAGAACAGGTCACAACACCATTTATTTTGGCAGTGCAGACATTGGCAAGCAATGGTTCTGTACTAATGAGATTGGAGCACAAGGTCAGCTACAATAGTATGAGGCTGCCACTTAAAATGATACCACAAGGGGTATAGTATAAGTATTAAGGATCACTATTTGAAGAGAATATTCATATCAATTGTTCACAAGCAATTATAGTAAACATACAGTGTGATATTGATAAAACTAAACTGGTCTTGGCTTATTTAACAACATCAAAAACAATTTCATAAATACTAAACTTTGCTGCTGCGTTCTGTGTGTTCATGTGTATGAAATACTATGTAGGCCTGCTTGTGCAGTTGTGCTAATTTTAAGATAATTTGTCCTTGAGGAAGGGTATGGGAAATTCACTGACTTTCAGGAGACAGAATTTTACTTGAAATGCTGCTTGGCGCACTGATTTTTTTCTGCCACAAGGTGGCACTGTAGTACTGCTTGCCGAGCACAACCTGATACCAGCAATGGTACAAGGTGGGCCGTTCACTCGTGGAGCACACGCAGGTGCTCAAAATAATAATGAAAACAAAAGGCACAAAGAAAAAGGGAAAATAAAACTACAAAATAAAAGGTGCTGCTTTGTGCAGCATCCCCCACTGCTGCTAAACCGGTCAGCTCGAGTCTCCAGCCTACACTGTGTTATCCCTTTCTTTCATACTTTGTGGGGTTGCCCAGGGTTCCCCAGCTATCTCATCACACGTCCCCCTCGGGTACTTCAATACTGATCGCTTATGTTTTGTTTTTTCCTTTTCCTTTTCCGGTTTTCTCCGTTCTCGAGCAGAGCTCCCACTGTCTGTCTTCCTAGATGGGCTGGGTTGAGAGAACAACAGAGTGTCATTTTATAGGCCCACCAACCCCCCCCCCCCCTGAGACCCGCCTCCCAACCACTCAGAGAGAGGGAGAGACCACCTACCCTCACCCAACCTCTCTGTGTCTCTGCCATGATTGAGGGGCGGATCCTATGGGACGACTGCCCTCTTCCTGCAAAACCATGCATGCATCAGACATCCAGCACAGACCTTGCACTGTTACAGTCCTACTTTGATTTTTTTTAAACAATATCAGCTTTTAATAAGTATCGCATCTCATAATGCTAAACAGCATACTGAAGTTGTTTAAAAGATGTCAATCACATAAAATAATGGCTGCAAAGTAGGACAAACTAGCAAAATAAAGATGAAACCAAACCAAATATTTAATTTTTGACTGTCACAGAATTATCATTTTATAGGCCTGTGACAGGATGACTGTAGTGGTGATGTCAGGCCAGAAGCAGGAAGGAAAACAAAGGCAAGTACTGCAGGGCAAAAGGCGAGGCGTGCGCCGTTTATTTAAACAATAACAACAAATAAAATAAAAGGTTTTAAAAAAAACAAATACTGCTCACAGAGCCAAAATAAAAGTTTAAACAACATAATCACAACCACATTAAGAAAATAAGTATTCCAGGACAGGCTGGGCAAATCGCCTTCACTGTTCCTAGATTTAATTTATTTTAGTTTAGTTTCTGTCGTCTCCTCAGCTCTCGTTCCTCCTCTCGAACACCCACCCAGAGCAGGGAGAACTGCAGGCTTATATACCATGGCTGAGAGGTTTAAATAACTAGTAATTATTCTATTACCCATCGGCCACAATCTGCACGAGTTTATGAATTACGTGTGACTGCCGGCTAGTTTAACAATGCACTAACCTACATTACCACAAGGTTTTTAATGTGGATGGGGCTTCACATCCACGCTACATAACAATAAAACACACACGGCTTTGCCGTCACATAAATAAATCATAATAATAATATTAATAATAATGCAACAAAACAAAATAATAAATTGCACAGGAGCGGAGGGTTACCCCGTTCTAAAATAAACAATACATTTTTGGCAGGGCTTTGCCCCGCCCACTTTTCATGTGCAGAGCTTCTTTATTTTCCAGTAAATATGCAACTTTAGAGTCAGAATTGTTAATAATGTTCTTGAAAAGAAATATATTTCAAATTTAAAAATAAAAACCTGAATATAATTTAATATACATGTAACAACAATGTTGGATATTGCAGGCTATTTTGAAATACTAGAACCAAAAAATGTAGTTATTTAACTTTGTTCTTATGCTCAAGATTCATAATTAAATATATACTGTCTGTGTGACAACCCTGGCATTTTACTAAACACAGCAGACACTTAAATGCACTGTTTGAGATATGTGTTTTCTCAAAGGGTTTTTTTTATAAGGGTGTTTTTTAGATCAGTGGAATAAAGCCCAGTGCCATGGATTATGTTTATGGTATTAGTTGTAATCTGTAATCCCTTATATTTGATGATGTCATTGGTCTTTTAAAAGCTGCAGTTGCTTCTAAGTGTCAGGGATTGTACTTTTCTGTCAGTAAAGAGGACATGTCTTGATAACTGAAAAGCGACTCCCTGTGTTCCAGTCACATTAGGCACGCTTCGCTCACGACATCAAAGCCAGCGGCTTTTTGTGTCGTTGTTGTTTCTAAATATGATTGCTCTGATGGATGGAGAGATGAGTGGGGACACTCCAACGTGACCGGCAGGCTCCGCCATTGTTCCAGGCCGGTGTGGTGCTGTGTCCATCACTATGGAAACCTAAGCAGTCTCCAGTGGCATGCTTTCATCTCGGTGACCTCTGTGCTGGTAATAAGAGGTCAAATCTACCCCCGCCCGCCACCCCTAAATACACAGTTAACCTCAACGACAAACCATTAATATATATGGTCATAAGACCCTATATTTGGAGTAGGAATAGGTCATGGTATGTTAAGTCCATGCAATGTTATAGATATTTAATACATCAAAAATAAATTTGTTTAAGGGAAGGGGTTTTAAATATATTATTCATGTTACAAAAAGGGGACCATTTTATTGCACTGATCTATTTTCCAGGCAAGCAAACGAACATTTTCCTAGTGCAGGGCTCTCCCACAGATGGCTCTTGAGACGTACATGGCACACTGATCCCCACAATGTGGCTCTTTCGATTTCAAGTGGCGTGTCTCATTCAAGACTCTTAATGAGTTTGAAAAGAGTACAAGGGTAATCGGTAGTCTTTGGTAGAAGCAAGTACCGTCAAAACTGGTGTGTTTAAGTAAGACACATGTTTGTCTGTTGCAGTTGTCTTTTCTTCCTTTTTTAAAAAAATGTCTTTACTACTATTCCGATAGCTGTATAGTTTTACTTATATTCTAGTGTTTCTTTCTATCCGTCAGAAATATATACGTTTGTAAGGCTCTTGAACTCTCTACTTATCAAAATGGCTCTTTTTTTCAACCAAAAAGGTTGGATAGCTCTGTGCTAATGCATTCATATCTATAGTATATGAATACATTTGAATGTCGTATTTAACGGTTATAATATAAGCATGACGGTTATTTAAAAATGCATCTATTTATTTGTTCATTTATTTATTTATTTATTTATTCAAATTAAACGGCAGAATGACTGGCGAGTCGCACCGTTCAAAATTGCTAAACGGATGCAGAGCTTGATTAGGGAAAGTAATTCTCTATTGAAATTTAGTTGTTTATTAGGTTTGAAAAATTCCTTGTTATAGAAACAGAATACTACAATACTCTCTGTATCCCTTATGTATAAGAAATATTTTTTTTAAATATAACAAAATACATAATTAATTAGTGTTTTGTATTTGCCCCAGAGAAAACTGCAAGCATCAATTAACTAACAATGTAGCTTGATATTCAAAGAGCATTATGAAACTGATTACATTATTATTAGGTTTCCTGAATAAAGATACAGTAACAGATCAGATAGGCCTGTCTGTTGTTAGGCAGTGCTAAAATAACATTTTATTATCTGGCATTGCTAACAATTGCTTAAACATGTTTCCAGTGTAACACACTTAAGTACAAAAAGTACAGTCAACTAAAATCGGAGAAGTAAAATGAGAACATCTCCTGGTCTTCAATGTATGCTAATTGATCTGTGGGAGTTACTTCCAATTATGCAGCAAAAATCATAGTAAAGCAAAGAGATTGCAGGTACCCATGCACCCGACTCCTCCCTCAATACAGTGGCTGCATTGTCCAACAGCAGTGTCCATCAAGACAGTGCTCCTGGAATACTGCACCAGAAATATACCACAAGCATGTAGGGTATAGTTTTGGGCTAGACAAGCGTGTTAAATGCCAGAAGGAATGGAGAAGCCTCTTCTACTGCAGTCTATGTAGTTACAATAAACAGCATGTGCTTAAAATGTGTGAATAGTTATAGGCATGAGATATAGTATGATAAGTTTGTATAATTTTTATCCTGTTAAACATGTATCAGGAAATGTGTTGTTCTGCAATATGACAGGTGTTTTGGGAATCTAGCAGGGAAGAGGCTACTTTTTAGTCTTTGAAAATCAGGTGGGAACTGTGTTGGTTCTTATTTATTTATACTGAACAAAAATATAAATGCAACATGTAAAGTGTTGGCCCCATGTTTCATGAGCTGAAATAAAAGATCCCAGAACTTTTCCATACGCACAAAAAGCTTATTTCTCTCAGATTTTGTGCACAAATTTGTTTACATCCCTGTTAGTGAGCATTTCTCCTTTGCCGAGATAATCCATCCACCTGACAGGTGTGGCATATCAAGAAGCTGATTAAACAGCATGATCATTACACAGGTGCACCTTGTGCTGGGGACAATAAAAGGCCACTAAAAAATGTGCAGTTTTGTCACACAACACAATGCCACAGATGTCTCAAGTTTTGAGGGAGCATGCAATTGGCATGCTGACTGCAGGAATGTCCACCAGAGCTGTTGCCAGAGAATTGAATGTTCATTTCTCTACCATAAGCCGTCTCCAACGTCGTTTTAGAGAATTTGGCAGTACGTCAAACCGGCCTCACAACCGCAGACCACGTGTAACCACGCCAGCCCAGGACCTCCACATCCTGCTTCTTCACCTGCGGGATCGTCTGAGACCAGCCACTCGGACAGCTGATGAAACTGTGGGTTTGCACAACTGAAGAATTTCTGCACAAACTGTCAGAAACCATCTCAGGGAAGCTCATCTGCGTGCTTGTCGTCCTCACCAGGGTCTTGACCTGACTACAGTTCGGCGTCGTAACTGACTTCAGTGGGCAAATGCTCACCTTCGATGGCCACTGGCACGCTGGAGAAGTGTGCTCTTCACGGATGAATCCCGGTTTCAACTGTACCGGGCAGATGGCAGACAGCGTGTGTGGCGCCGTGTGGGCGAGCGGTTTGCTGATGTCAACGTTGTGAACAGAGTGCCCCATGGTGGCGGTGGGGTTATGGTATGGGCAGGCATAAGCTACGGACAACGAACACAATTGCATTTTATCGATGGCAATTTGAATGCACACAGATATCGTGACGAGATCCTGAGGCCCATTGTCGTGCCATTCATCCTCCGCCATCACCTCATGTTTCAGCATGATAATGCACGGCCCCATGTTGCAAGCATCTGTACACAATTCCTGGAAGCTGAAAATGTCCAAGTTCTTCCATGGCCTGCATACTCACCAGACATGTCACCCATTGAGCATGTTTGGGATGCTCTGGATCGACGTGTACGACAGCATGTTCCAGTTCCCGCCAATATCCAGCAACTTCGCACAGCCATTGAAGAGGAGTGGGACAACATTCCACAGGCCACAATCAACAGCCTGATCAACTCTATGCAAAGGAGATGTGTTGCGCTGCATGAGGCAAATGGTGGTCACACCAGATACTGACTGGTTTTCTGATCCACGCCCCTACCTTTTTTTTTAAGGTATCTGTGACCAACAGATGCATATCTGTATTCCCAGTCATGTGAAATCCATAGATTAGGGCCTAATTAAATTTATTTCCTTATATGAACTGTAACACAGTAAAATCTTTGAAATTGTTGCATGTTGCGTTTATATTTTTGTTCAGTGTATAAGAACAAAAAAGGGCACTTCTACTATTTGAATATCTCATAAAGATCGATGGCGGTGCTTCTACTCTGAAATCATATGACAAAAGATCTTATGCTTGTACAGCAGTTGCTGTTTTAGCACCTGGAAGTTGTATTTCCTTCCCTGTTGTTTTAACTTCGACGCAACTTTAAATAAAGAAGGCCATATTTTGAAGGTCATTGAGACATGAGTATTGCTAGCAGATGGACATCACTACGCTGTACCATGCAAGGATAAAGGGACTGTTAGAAAGATTCAGTCTGTTTGATTTAAATAAAACCTATAAGCAAAATTAATTATTAGATATGCCCATTTATGTAAGGTTTCTAATTTTAGGTTTTAACCAATAAACACTGATTAAAAAAACAGAAAAAAAACCCCTGAAAGAGCAGTGAAGACTTGTGTTCACTGGCTGCCTTCGGGTTCATGGTTCAGTTTACTGTAGTGTGTGTTGGCTTGCCCACTTTGTCTCTTGGTTTAGTTTATTGTAGTGTGTGTTCACTTGCTCCCTCGTGGTCCATGTCTCAGTTTACTGTGTGTTTTGTTCACTTCCCTTCCCCTTGTTTATGTTGCAATGAGCTAAAGATATTTGTTCTTGAGGGTACTGCATTTATTTAGCCTAACAAGGAAGAATTAGGAAGAACTTTATTGAAGTCTTAAAATCTTAAAAGGAGTTGACAAAATGAACCCTAACCAATACTTTAAGCACAGTAGAGAAACCAGGACATGAGGACACAAATGAAGTAGTCAGATTTAAGACTGAGGGTAGAACACACTTCTTTACACATAAAGGGTTGAGGGTATGGATGGGTTACATAGCCATTGTGCTGAATCACAGAGATCCTTTAAGACCAGACTTGAAGTTTTGAGATCAACCAGCTACTAGTAACCGGATGAGCATTGATGGGCCAAATGGCCTAGTTTGTACCTTTTCTCATGTTTTTTTGTGTTATAAACATAGTAAACTATGATAAATGCATGGCACACACAGGGAAATGCACAGTAAACTGCAAATGAATGTGCAAATTCACTGCTGTTAACTGCTGGGAAGGGTTCTCTGGCTGGAAGAATACAAGTCAGACAAATCATTGAAGGCAAACAAGGCCTGGAGCCACAGGGGGAGAAGCAGGTCATTGCCATATAAACGCTGGCAGGCAGCTATCCTGTTAGCACCTCTGTGTGACTGGACCCCGAGGGGACTGTGTCTCAAACAACGAGACAACAGCCTGGTGCTCTCAAGAATCCAAATGGGAATCTCAGCTATTAGGAGTCAGTCTGCTCCTAGGTAGAGTGGTGGGTGTGTGGTAATTACCTAGCCACATTGTTGCTAGTTAATCATTGGGAATATCCATAACTATTGCACACCCAAATGTTCATTAATTCAATGACAAATGTTTCAACGAGAAGTTTTTCTCAATGTCTTCAGATAGAAAGACTGCTAGACAAAACATCTGTTTGTAGCTTTTATTGTGTTATTATTTATTGTGTTATTATAAGTCATCCAATAAGTTGTCCAATAAGGCATCTAAACCATACATTTACATGTGGCGTGCTGCTGAAAAATGCTCCTGCAGTGGAAACAATCACCTTTGTTCACCACAGGTACCACATACTCATGCCATGATTAGTTAGATTAGTTAGTTAGTTAGTTATGCCTCTCTGCCAGTGAAAAAAAACACTTCTCAAATACTAGAACTGTCCCATTGTTTAAGCAATGGAAGAATATTGTCATACCTCACAGAAGAACGACTATCACAGGAGGATAAGAGTGAGTTAAATTGCTTTAAAAAAACATTAAAGAACCCTTGAGTGATTTATTTTCAATCATACTGTAACAGCTCCAGGAGTATCTACACACAAACTGAACATGACTTTTAATCTTTAGGTTCTTGTTTCGTTATTCCTGTAATCCTCCAAATGGCACAGGGCGTAGCGTTGTGGGCTTCCATGGTGTAGAACAGGGTTGACGTCCCACTTGGAATATGTAAATATCTTTTTTGAAGTGGTAATAAGTTTACTTAGCTTTTGTATTTCAATTCCTTGTCAAAAATGGTTCTATTGATTAACATAATAGCTGAAGAAATGGAAAAGTGTATATATATATATATAATATATATATATATATATATGTAGAGTGCACGGGGTAAGGCAGCAGTAGGGCTGGTAGGTGACGTAATCACACACAGAGACATAAGCCCGATATACACTCCTTGCAAAAGAGCCGGCTCTTCTGTACAGCGGTATCGGCGCTATGCTTCAGTGCGAAAGGTCCAGGGTTCACGCCCGCCCTCCGCCTGTGTGTGGATTGCCTCGCCCTGTGTGATGCGCCTGCCTGCGGGAACCGAGATCGCTATATATATATACAGTCGGATATCCGTTACCCAGATACACGTCAGTCGCGTTTTACCACCCTTGTATTAAGAATAAAATCAATCCTCATTATATATATGTAACAAATTAATGCACTGTGGCAAAATGGTTTGCAGTGTGCAGGTGTAGAGGTGATGTAGTACTCAAGATAATGACAAACAACAAAGTACTGGTGAAATGGTGGTTTATTTATAATCCAAAGTCTGATGACAACAGTAAAGAAAAGGAGGGCTGGCAATACACAACGATGTGTATTGCACAGTTCAATAAATAACGGTTTGCAGTCCCGAAATAATAGACACAGTTATTAAACACACACAAGACACACACATGATCACAAGTCCACAGTGAGTGCTAATGTGTAGGTGGTGAATATACAATTAATCCGTTAACAATGGTGCAGTGTTGTCTGGGTTTGTGCTGGCCATAAGCGACAGCTCCGGATCAAGTTAGCCGTCTAATAAATAACAAACAGTACAATTAGACTTGACAAAACAAACAAACACAGTAATATTTTGCTTGTTCTCTTAACCATAAACAAAGGAACAGATCAGCTAGCCACGTCCCCTTTTGTATCTTCAGTCACGCCCCCTTGGTTAGCGACTGCAGCCGTTTCTCCTCCAATCCGCGGTTGCCACATCGCTTTCCCTCTGGAGCGATGACTTAATGTACCGCAGCTGAGCCCCCTTTCTAGATGGTCGACTTCTACCTAAGCCTGGGAATGAATTGTCAGGCCAACCAATCCAGGGCACTCTGTTCCCTTTATGCAATGCCCTCACAGGTCGGGAGAGAGATTTATAACCAAGAATCATTCTGTCTCTGTCTCATGCACTTACTTAAACTAAGTTGTGTGACTAGCAGCTATTAATATCGCGAGGTATTCGCTCATTTGTTCCATGCATTAATATTAAATAATGGTAGTTAAGTGTTGCTAGTTTTCTGGGATTTCAAACAAAAAACACAATTCTATATATATTTTTTTACTTTAAAACTAAATAAACAAGCCTGCTGTGTAATTTTAACTTTTCTTATATTTCAACAAAATACATACCAAAAGAGGTGTTTTTTTTCTTCGTAACAGCTTTTTTAAACAATTCACTACTGCAAGTCATTATTTGAACCTTGAGAAAATCCATCGTCTTTTGTTTCAGTCAGGCAAAATATGTTTGCTGGGATTCACAAAGTAACTGCCTCCGGAGAACTAATTTTACAGACTCAGCTTCCTTATGCTGCTCATACTAAGAAATAAATCCTCCCAACTGTAGCGCTTCTGTCTTGGCGTTGACTGCACAGGTTTTAGACTGAAGCATGCGTCGTTGTGTGTGTGTGTGTGTGTGTGTGTGTGTGTGTGTGTGTGTGGTAATTCTACATTGGTAATAATGTACTGTATTTCAGAGATAAAACTCGTCAGGGAAACATGGATAATTGAAGTCGTGGATGAATGGGGTGCAGATAAATGAGGTTCTACTGTATATGAAAAAGTTTTTTTGGATATACACATTTCATCTGAAATAATAGATTTTCTAATCGTTTATACCTTTTGTGTACAAACAAACGTTTCCTTTTTGTACACTGCAGTTATACTATCTATCTATCTATCTATCTATCTATCTATCTATCTATCTATCTATCTATCTATCTATCTATCTTATTGCCCTTAAGTTAAGAGGAAGGGAAACCAGTACTTATGTTAACAATTCCTAAGATTAAGTTAAGGAAATGTTTAAACTGAAGATATTCAGGGAGCATCCTGTATAATTATTTTGCTGAAACAGAAGAGGAAGAAAGAGGGATCAGTTTATGCATGGAAATATACTGCTGGAGCCTATTTTAGTGGCATTGAGGCAGAGCAATAGGGAATATTATCTTTAGGGCAACAGGACCTGGAACCATTCTGAAATGACTGCAAAAGACTACCAGGTAGCGGAACAATATTTAAATGTCATTTTTATATGTACTGTCAAATGCATGTTCTTCATGGGTGTGTATGACAGTGTGCAGCTCTGGCGGGTCTCTGCCAGTCTGTCTTCTCTGCGGTTTATTTGCTTCATGGTAGACAGCCTTATTGCTGTATGGCTCCAGGGGTTCTCTGGCTCTTGATTAACAAACCAGTGTTAGTAAACAGTCTGTACATCTGAACAACACCCAGACAGCCGTCGGGGCTCACTCTGCCTGTTCACACCCCATCGAGACATTTCCCAACTCCGGTACTGCACACAGGATTAAAATAACTAGCGAGACTCGCAGGAAGCATGTCTCCCACTGAAAATAGCATGGGGTTTAATGATTCATGTAATCGAGCAATCAAAATATACATACAGTATATGGACCACATGCTTTGATAGCTCTTATGCAGGGCTGTGCTCACCACGATGGTTTGGTCATGACTGACTCCACCCCCTTGCTACACGGATTCACCTGGGCTGCGTTCATTAGCCAGAGCGCTCTGCTGTGGCGGTATGTAACATAAATCAGCTCGTATTGAACTGTGTGTTACGAAGATGGCGGAAAACACAGCACTCTATTGCACGTACATCAAGAGCCTTTTTTTTTACGAAAAAGAATGCATACAGATATATTGGTCAAAAAGTCCAATATGTGGGGAAATTACACCATAGTTTTCGCACTGGTATTGTACCGTCGCCGTTTTGAAACACCCACTGAGTAAGCTCCTCAGAATGTTAGCTTATGTCCCAAAGTGCAGGATGTAACGCTCTGCCTATTGAATGCACCCCTGCTTTTATAAATTATTTGTTTATTTTTCCAAGGCAACTTACATCAGCTGCAGAGTCACTTATGTCTCACCCGAAAGATGGAGCACAAGTAGGTTAAGTGACTTGCTCAGGGTCACACAGTGAGTGAGCCGGGATTTGAACCAGAAACCTGCTGGTTACAAGCACTTTTCTTTAACCACTGGACCACACATCCTCCTATACCTGCCCATTTTGACACCTCCTTGGGCAGGTCAAAAGTCATTAAAAATGTATATCTCAAACATATTCTACAATAAAAAAATACAATTGTATTTTAATTTAAATAATAATTAATTTTAAACAATACATAAAACAAATGGTAAAAGGCAGATCATATCGAGTTCTCTGCCTGATATTTTAGAAATGTCAAGTTATTTGGAGGGGGTGGGCAACTAGCCAATGAAGTCTCTATGCTTTAGGCAGAAAGGAAACATGACTCTGATTCTAGTCAAGAATTTAATGATGTCTACGGCTCTAAAATTATTCTGACATAAGATTTTAACATTTTCTGCCTTTCCTAAATTCCTGTCCTCCCCCCATCAACAGGTAGGAGCTGCTGAAGGGGAGCAGGGGGTGCAGGTAGCTGGCTTTCACTGGCCTCTCATGTGTGTCACCTCTGGAGTCCAGTGAAGAGCCTGGTCTCGTCCAGGCCTTTTATTATTGAAGTTACATTTATTGAAGTTACATTTATTTACATTTAGACTGCCCAGTTATAGTACCCCCATTTTCTCCCCAATTTAGATTCCCCATCACAACAAATCCCCACAACAGCTCAGGAGAACTGAAAGTTAGTGGGCATACTCTGATCCCATGAGCAAGTCAATGGCCTCTTTACATCCAGTAATTAAACAGCAGATGATTGCAAGGAACCAGCCCTGGTGGACAAAAGCCAGCCCTGAGGATACCGGTTGAGTTCACTAGAATCCTGGAGAACGTGCTGTTGTATAGTGGTGAGGGGACTCAGTCCCTGTTAAATAGGTGCTGCTGTAGAGCGGTGAGTGGACAGTCCTTGTTGATGAGGTGCTGCTGTTGAGTGCCAGAGACAATACATAGCTCCCTAAGGAATTCTCACCAAAAAACTTCAATTGCGCTCCCCTGACTGTATAACTGTACACCACACAGCCGTGCCTTTACCAGATGAGTCACTTTGAGACCCTGTGTTTGTCTTTTATACAGGACACTGGGAAGTTAAGATAATACATATTATGTACAGTTATTGGAATTATTTTCTTAGTACTACAACAGTGTGCTGCCATCCGGGTACCTTTGTCACGCACATCACTGAGAACGTGGACAGGCTCCTAGAACGAACAGGAGACGACTCGGTAGTAGTCGTTCACATCGGTACAAACAACATTGCAAGAGACCAAAATACCTGCAAAACAAATTCAGAGAGCTAGGAAGGACATTAAAAGACAAGCCAAGGTGTTAAATCTGGACGAAGAAAACAAGGGACAGACTACAGACCGCCGAATTCAGACGCCAAGCAAAATAATCTGTTATACAACGACATTAGAAATGCGTGTAGCAAAGGAGAAGCCATATTAATGGGGGATTTCAACTTCCCCCATATAAAATGGGAAAACCCGGTGGGGAGCATGACAGACAAAATTGAAATGGTGGAAATGACAAATGACTGCATCCTAACGCAATTTGTCAAAGCAACGACTAGAGGGGAGGCATGCCTTGATTTAGTCTTTTCAAATAACGATGACAGAATAACTAAAACAAAGGTCAGAGAACCATTGGCAAACTCAGACCACAACATGATCTCATTTGAAGTGATTTTTAAAACCCCAAAAGTAATGACTAAAGCTAAGGTTTACAATTTTAGAAAGGCAAACTATGAAGGTATGAAACAGAGACTAATAGAAGTAGATTGAAGTAAAATAGAGAAAACAATCACAGAAAAAGGATGGCTGTTTTTTTTACACGTAGTACTAGAGGCGCAAAACAATGGTTTAACAGATGAATTAAAAAAAATACTCAGCGAAAAAAGGCACTTTACAGAGTGTTTAAAAGGGACCAAAAACAAAGTACACAGAAAGAGTACTTTGAACTGCAAACGCAAGTCAAAAAGGAAGTTAGAAAGGCCATGAGAGAGATAGAAATGAACATTGCTAAGGGGGCTAAAACCAATTCCAAAAAAATGTTTCCAATATTATAACAGCAAGAGAACATTCAAAGAGAAGGTTAAATGTCTAAGAGATACAAATGGCAAAATCATAGACGAAGAGAAAAAAATATCAAATATATTAAATGATTACTTTTCACAAGTTTTTACAAAGGAGGATACGAACAACATGCTCCACATGACAACTTGGTCCTATCCAGTTTTAAATAACTTTAGCATAACAGAGGCAGAAGTGTTAAAGGGACTAGCAGCTCTTAAAATAAACAAATCCCCTGGGCCGGATGAAAGAAGGAAAGAAATGAAAGAAATTATTTACAAACCGCTAACCAAGATCATGCAACAGTCTCTTGACACAGGGGTTGTACCGACAGACTGGAAAATCGCTAACGTAATACCGATCCACAAAAAGGGAGGCAAAACAGAACCAGGTAACTACAGACCAATAAGCCTGACTTCTATTATATTTAAACTTATGGAAACTATAATAAGATCCAAAATGGAAAATGACCTATATGGTAACAGTATCCTGGGAGACAGTCAGCATGGTTTTAGGAAAGGGAGATCCTGTCTAACTAACCTGCTTGATTTTTTTGAGGATGCAACATCGACAATGGATAATTGCAAAACATATGACATGGTTAATTTAGATTTCCAGAAAGCTTTTGACAAAGTCCCGCATAAAAGATTAATTCTCAAACTGAACACAGTAGGGATTCAAGGAAAAGGATTAGGGAGTGGTTAACATGTAGAAAACAGAAAGTACTGATTAGAGGAGAAACATCAAAATGGAACAAGGTAACCAGTGGTGTACCACAGGGATCAGTATTATGTCCTCTGCTATTCCTAATCTACATTAATGACTTAGATTCTGGTATAGTAATCAAATTGTTAAATTTGCAGACAACACAAAAATAGGAGGGGTTGGAAACACTGATGCCTGAGCAAAGGTCAGTCAAAAATATCTAGACAGCATTCAGAACTGGGCAGACACATGGCAAATGACATTTAATAGAGAAAAGCGCGAGGTACTGCACGCAGGCAATAAAAATGTGCGTTATAAATACCATATGGAAGATACTGAAATTGAAGAAGGAATCTATGAAAAAGACCTAGGAGTTTATGTTGACTCAGAAATGTCTTCATCTAGATGCTTGGATATATAGTGAAAAGTGTTGAATTTAAATCAAGGGAAGTAATGTTAAAACTTTACAATGCATTAGTAAGACCTCATCTAGAATACTGTGTTCAGTTCTGGTCACCTTGCTACAAAAAGGATATTGCTGCTCTAGAAAGAGTGCAAAGAAGAGCGACCAGAATTATCCCGGGTTTAAAAGGCATGTCATATGCAGACAGGCTAAAATAATTGAATCTATTCAGTCTTGAACAAAGAAGACTTTGATTCAAGCATTCAAAATTCTAAAAGGTATTGACAATGTCGACCCAAGGGCCTTTTTTGACCTGAAACAAGGACCAGGGGTCACAAGTGGAGATTAGATAAAGGGGCATTCAGAACAGAAAATAGGAGGCACTTTTTTACACAGAGAATCATGGGAATCTGGAACCAACTCCAGGTAATCTTGGGATCCTTCAAGAAGCTGCTTGATGAGATTCTGGGATCAATAAGCTACTAACAACCAAACGAGCAAGATGGGCCGAAAGGCCTCCTCTCGTTTGTAAACTTTCTTATGTTCTTAACCTTGGTTATCACTGCTTTAGCCAGAAATTAGCATGACAAAGTTATAAAATTTGTACTGTAACGTTAACTCGCCTATAGTGCTCAGTATCACACGTAGACTGTAGCTACTGTCAGCCATTAGTCTACACCACAAAACCACCACACAATTTGGTGCAATTGTCTGTCTCAGCTTGAGGTCCAGGACTGAATGGCAGCCAGGGGGTGTTCAGGTCAGGATTGAGGTGTTCTCTCCTCTCTCTCTCCTCTCTCCCCTCTCTCTCTCTCTCTCTCGCAGAGCTGTGAGGGGTATTCTCGTGGCGCCCGGCCGGCACTGTGCCTGAGTGAGTGCCATTGTCCCTTACCTTTCATGAGCAGTCAATTCAGGTCCTCTCTTTTTCTGTGGTTTTTTTTTAATTTTGGAAGTATGAATGAGGGTAATCGGGAAGGAATGTAGTGAAGTCAGGCTGCAGCTTCAATTAAAAGTAAATGGAATCATTAAGGAAGAATGAAAGCAATTCAGAGAGTGATCCAAAGCCCTCGTCTTCGCCTGTCAGTATAAGACAGAAAGATTATTGAAGCTCAGCTATTATAGTAATGTTTATAATTGATGCCTTAAAGTGCTTATAGCTCACAAAATAGTTCCACAAATCTTACCTGGCGTGCACTTTGATAAACGATGTAGGCCTTCAGTGTGTTTTGAAAGAAACACAGGTACTTGCATCAAACACAGATTTTTGTTTTAAACTCACATCTGGCACTAGACTGTACTCAAATACTTTCAAATTATTTCAACAACAAAAACAAAAAGAAATGTCCAAACCCCGGGAATGTTAGTGTTCCAATCCCTGTCAACACATCTCCCTGCATCTCAGTCCGGGGGATCAATATTGCTGGACTATCTCATCCAAGTAATCTTGCTTATGACTAAAGCCTCAAACTTAACCTCCTTTTTATTAACCCGAGGATGCAGCCGTGGAGTACATGCAATAATGTATATTTGCTCAAAAAAGATGACTTATTGATACCTTTATTTAATAAGATGTTACATGTCTTGTATAATGTATACCAAAGATGTTTATGAACCAAGTATAACAAGAAACAATAAAAACAATACAAACATATTGTAATGAAGTTGCCCTTTTTGTGGTGCTTAAGGTGGCAGCTCTCGCCAACACCGTCTAATAAAGTCTAGCACCGGGATGGATGGAAACGCTTTTGCGTGTATTTATTTTTCCAAAACAAATGCAAAACAAAACCTAACCGGCCTCGGTTCCTAACTAAACACTTAGATTCCTGTCCAAATGGCTGTTTACCCCAACCCAACCAAACACATGTTCTTCTTTGTTATTACTCACAGTTCCTTTTTCTCGTTCGTTCTCTCTATCTATCTCTCTCACTCACTCACTCACTCACTTCAGTCCTCTCCAATTCTTCCTTCCACCACACATTTCCCTCATTTTGCTTTTAAAGGTTAAACAATCATTTAATTAACCTTCATTGTTAAACTATTAATTATATAATTTAGGAGGCCTTCACCAACATGGCCTCCTGGTACCTTCACCTTCAAGATGGTGTGCATCTCTGCTAACCCCAGGGACCTAAAGCCTCCAGATTCCGGTTAGGGATGTACACTCCACCATTGCTGAGTAATAAAGAGACCAAACGACCCAAGAAGGCAGTCAGCACACACAACGTGGCTTTGCTGCTTGCACACATGCTGTTTACACCTCATGCGTGTCATGGAGCTTTTGCGGTCCTTCTTCGAAGCGCAATGACAACATTTATTCTTCTTCGGTTGGCCCTGCTCTTGGCTATGTTCCGTGTGTTCTTGCCTTGCTACACCACATTTCCCCATTGGGGTGACGTCGATTTTCTGAAGCCACGGACTGCCTTCCTGCCTGCTTCTCCTCTGTGGTGTGACCATTTTCCTTACAGATTTCCTTAAGGAATAAGAGTCGCTTGTGTCTCAGCCCTTCTCTGGATTCTGAATGCTGTGATATGTACAGCAAGTGAGCATTCAGGGTAGCTTCATCCAGAATATTGTACCACAGAACCATGGGCCACCTTCTGGATTGTCGTTTGCACAAACCATCTGGTCCATCAGGTCAGCGCCACCTTTTGTCCTGTTGTAATACTTGATGACATCTAGTTTCTTTTTCTGTCTCTCTTCATCTACTGACTTGTCTTGATGCAGTGTGCTCAGCAAGATTACAGTCTTGCCTTTTTTGGGTACGTAACTCACCATAGTGACATTTTCTTTAAGCCTAAATTCAGTATTGTGAACTTCTCGATTCTTGGAAGTCTTCTTCACAGCAGGGATGTCTAGCTTGTTTTGGTGGAGCACCCCCACAAGTGTCAGCCCTTTCTCGAGTACTGCTTTAGCGAGGGGCACACTTGTGAAGACGCGCAGCATCTGCTTCAGGTTCATAGTCTGGGTCACTGGAGTCAGAACATTCAGACTCTTCATCAGCATTCAGAATCCCTTCTTTCTCCAAAAACTCCATCACCATTTCTGCAGTCAGGTTAGCAGCATTGCATTTTGACATACTGAAACACTGGAAATAAAATATATGAGTTAAGAAAAATGTTGAAATATATTTTTCATTACATAAAATGTATACATTTACAGTGGACATTTCTTTACAACAAATATTATTAAATAAATACCAATGCACTACAATCAGGTGGACATTTGTTGTTAATTTTACTGCTAATTGTGACTGCCAAGGTCAGTATGGACATCTTTCTATGTTGCAGTGACAGTTACTATTTCAGAAAGGGGTCTGAATGGGTAAAGCGTGTGTAAGTTTATGTGTGCGGTGAAGGGTGGGTTAATACACTCCCCTACTTTTAAGAGGCACAAAAACACAGTTTTATAAAACTATTTTGCCAACGCGATTGTAATAAAAATAAATAAAAATCATTTGTCACTTTGAAGCTGTTTACTGGCATTTTTTCAAAAACGTTCTAAATAAGCAAATCTTCAAAAGTACCCACTAACGTAACACAGATTTTTGTTATGCTTCCCAAACCATCTGCTTTCAGTTTAACGCCTAGGGAAGATTCGACTCAAGCTTGGGAGTACCCTTGCCTGTCTGTGCTGTACTGTAGCTGTTATTCTCAAGGTCTTCAGAAGCTACAGTGTGCCACAATTCTAATGTAGAGAAGTCACAGATATCAAAGTAATACAACCATCAACATTGCCCTGTTAGCGAGACGAGGCGAGTTCAAATAAACTCAGAGATGTCTCAACCACACATTAGACCCTTTATTAGAACCTGCCATCACACTGGTGTGGCGCTTGTTCTCCTGGTAGATGTGGGTTCCCTTGATTACTCTGGAAGCCAATCGAATGCCGTATCTTTCTTAAGCATGGTTGTGGATCAAGTCCACCCAGCAATGCTGCATTTGTACCCTGATGCTGATGGCTACTTTGAAAATGATAATCCATGGTTTGAGGAGCCTGACAGAGACTTCAGGAGCCTATATATATAGACTGTAGGTGTATATATATATATATATATATATATATATATATATATATATATATATATATATATATGAATAGGGTGGACATGCAGCATGAGGTTGGGTTTGCACTTTGGGTATGAAATATTTTGGCATGAGGTTTTCATAAATAGCTCCAGAGCAGCCCCTCGGATTACAAAGCAGTTTCAATTTGGCCTATAGAGGATATTTTCTCCACTAATTGAGAAACACATTCATTGGTATGCACTGTGCTGTCTTCTCTCCAATGTATCTTTTGTCTGCTTTTTTGAAGAGAAAGCTGGTTAGTTTTCTCGATATAACCTTGTGAATCTGGGCCATTCTTTGGTATTTGGGTAAATGCAAATGTGGTGGAGGAACAGTTTGCTTTAAGTTAGGTTGCCTGATGATAAATGTTGAAAATTTACAAAGATTTCCTTTAACATATTGTCTGCCACACAAATAAAACTTGTGTAAGAAAGTATTTCTAATGTCTGTATTATCCATTTTATATTAATAAGTATTATTTTAATACTTACTGTTTTAGGTATTTTCATAAGCAGATGTTGTAAGCTCTTTGTATCTGTATTGTATTTTACCACGCCTCCATGAACCCTGTTTGGCAATGACATCTTGCAAGATTTCAAACATCTTGTTCATTTTCTTTTTGGATTAATGGTAGCGGCCTGTGTTATTCCTACGCTCTACATTTGTTAAAATGTTCCAGGAACATTGTTAGGAAAGAGTGATCAGTTATGCAGTGATTGATTTAATATAAAAGGAGATTAAAAGGAAAATATGAAAACGGTGTGATATCAGAAAGGGTGGTTATAGCACCATTCTTTGACCGTAATAAATTGAATTAGTCATTTAAGCACAGTGGTAATTAGGGCCCCATTTTTGTGAAACTAATAGCTGTTTTTGGTCAGAATGAAGCTTCCATTAAATAAAACTGTTAACAGGGGGATCTCAGGAGTGTTGAGCCCCCACCCCCCAGTCAAACGGACCTGCAGACACCCCATGAACAGGTCTGGGAACCAAAAACAAAAGCAGTGTAGCCAGCATGTCTCAATTAAGTGGTCCCTTGTCTTCTTACTACATTCCCTTTAAAAAGAATTCATTCTTGTGTCTTTTTAATGTTTAATTGGGTTCCCTCACCATATATAGCGCAACAAAATGTCTAAAGCACTGAGCTTTTTTTATTGACAATTAAAGGGGAGAATGCAAAAAGAAAGTCTCTTAATCCTTCTAAAATAACACAAGAGATTTTTTTTGCTGTTAAAGTAGAAAGGAGCCTTATTTGTTCTAGAGACAGTTATTGTGAGCAGCCCCCCCAACCCCCCGTCCCAAGCATCCTGTCCGGCACTGTCAATCCCCCTTCCCCTGGGCCACAAGCTCTCTGATACCTTGGGAAGCTGGCTTTCTAAGGAGCTGTGAGCCTCTCAACCCCAGGAACCGCCTGTATCTTTGCCCCTGGCTCCCCTTAATGACCCCTTGCAGTGCGCCCTATTGAGGACTAAGGAAGCATGAAAAATTGGTACAAACCAAAGTGGATAGGTGCCAACTAAGTCCCCTTGTTCTACAAGGCCAATTTTCTTCCTTTCAGTCTTCCAGCTATATTAAACCAAGTAGGTTTTATTGCGTTATTTAATTTGCCATTCTAAACCCCCCCCCCCAATTTCTCCACCTTCCCTACTTCCCCAATTTGCAGACTTCATCTACTGTTCAAACAGGAAGATTTAGATTTATTAGCCACAGAGGCACACACACACACAAAGGTGGGGGGCTCTTCAACAGAGATTTTTATAATTGGTGAGGACAATTAGCCTTCTCTTTTACAGGTTGCCCGTCTCCCTGTCATTTTAATTCCAGTTTTTTTCCCAGGGGCATTTAAAGGCATTGTTCAGGAAACCAAATGGTTTAGCGGCTCTGGGTAGCAGGAATGAATAGGTTTGCTCAGTGGTTAGAGAAAGAGCAGGGCTGCTGTGTTACCGTAGCCAAATCAAACATGGGATGTGAATCCCATTGAATACGTTGGGAACTTGATGGACCTTACACCAACCCAGCAGTGTTCCAGCCCTGAAAGATGTCCTTCTTGAATTATGGAACAACATGCCCTAGGAAACGATTGCCACGCTCATTCAGGGGATGTGTTTTAAGGTTAAAGGATGATCTGCAAGGTATTAACTGATACCTATGTGTGGCAGGAGAGCAGCAGACGGAAGGCTCAGAGTCAGGAAAATGCAGTGAAACTAAATACTTTTATTGACCCAAAAAAAAACAAAATAAAAAGGCACGAGGGCCAAACAAAAAGGTATAAACACAAAACAAAAGTTTCCAACAAAACACTGGAACAAAATAAATCAAATTAAACAAGTATACTCACTCACTCACTCACTCACTCACTCACTCACTCACTCACTCACTCACTCACTCACTCACTCACTCACTCACTCACTCACTCACTCACTCACTCACTCACTCACTCACTCACTCACTCACTCACTCACTCACTCAGGTAACACTTACTTTACGTCTCTCCAAACCAAACCACTGCACCCAGACAAACATTCCACCTCGCTTTTATGGTCTGTGGCTGGAGCCCAATTAATCAATAATTAACAATGAACTAATTAAGGCTTCAGCCACATTCTTTTGTTTCAAAATATTCCAAAAAAGGGGTGATGTTACGAAAAAAAAATCCTACAAAAAACCAACTGTGCTATGCAAAAATGATACAAAAAGGCCTAAGTCAAACAATGCACAATAGGAGCTGAAATACCCCTCTGCTCTTAAAAATAAGTATGTAATTGACTTGGCCAATTTAATCTAGCATTCTCTGAAATCATCCCCATACTTTCCAGACCCTGGGTACTCACCTACATCAGGACCTGGCCATGCTACATTGATAGGCTTGGATTAGAACATATATCCCTGTTATTTTTTATTGTTATTGTTTTTACTTATTACTTAGCCTACGCTAATATATTCTGTGTGCTTCTCTGTTGTGTTTCTAGATTAATTACTATGAACTATTCCAGAAAAAAAATGCTTTTTAAAAGGCTTCTCAAAGCTGAACAAGATTAAGTGTGATGGAAGTATGTCGGTTTTACACATATTGTCCACCTGCTTCAATCGATTTTCATCATGGCATGGTCGCCTTCCCCCGCACACTTTTTGGCAATCAGCTTTGAGAAGTCTTTTCAGGAGAATTTTTAAAAACATATTTGCTCATCAACAGGGCCAATGCTTAAATGAACACTGTACCATTCTACATTATGAATAAGTGTTTAACAGTTCAACATGCTTCGTTTATTAAGAAGAGAAGGGGAGAACAGTGGGTGCTCTTAACATTCAGTTGGAGAAGTGAAAGAAAACAGCGCCTCTATTGTTTAACAGATGCTCATAATTTAAAAAATATTTCACACTTGTAAAGAAAAAGTTCCAGTTAGACTTTTATCATATAATGAATTACTATAACTGGCATTTGTTTCTTGCATGGAATGGTCATTCATGAATCATTAACCAACTGGATTTATGAAGAATTTAATTTAACAAGACAAAACTTTACGTAGCTAGCGTGGACACAAGCATGACTTTAATTTGTGTCTTCAAACTCAGTAACTTCATTTTTAAAGTCATCCTGTACATTAAGAAAATAATTATATATTATTTTTCTCTGTAGAGCTTTTCCCAGAATGCACTGATACACATACAGTCAATTCTCATTAATAAGAATTTCAAGGGACCAGCAGAAAAATGTGTCATCAGTAATTCGTATTATTAGCAATCTAAACGGTTTGTTGTTCATAAGCCTGTATTATTGTATCCCAGTTTTTCAGATTGGTTGACAAAGTGTTTGTGGGAATGTTGAAATCTGAAGCAACATCTTTTTCTTGTATGGTCAAGCAACCATTATCCACTGCTTTCAACACCACCACCTTTGTCTGCGAGGATAGTAAGTAAGTTTATTTATTTATAAAGCGCTTTTCATACTATAAGTTATAGTAAAATTAATCAAAAGAACAACAAAAAAAAACAATATTAGTAGAGAAATAGAAAGAAAAGAAGAAAGAACACGTTCAACATTTTGTATAAAATGCTGGTCAAAAAAAGTGAGTTTTTAATCTTGATTCAAAAATATTAAGTGACTGCATCTCTAATATCAGATGGTAGTTTATGCCATAATCTGGGAGCATTGTAACTGGAAGCTCTCTCTCCTTTCCTTTTTGTCTTAATCTTTGGGAGGGACAGAAGAGCAGAATCAGCTTAAAGCATGTCTAGGTACATATAGGGACAAAAGCTCTTTTAGATAACCAGGCCATGAAGTGTTTTGTAAGTAAAATATAGGATCATAAAATCAACTCTAAATCATACTGGAAGCCAGTGTAGAGAAGCCAGCACAGGAGTTATGTGGTCACTTTTGAACACGCTGTAACTGTGAAAAGGCATGGTCTGGTAACTCAGCAAAAAGAGCATTGCACTAATCCAGTCTAGGGGAGACAAAAGTATGAATTAGCTTTACAGAATCCGGCAATGAAAGAAAAGACCTAATCTTAGCATTATTTTGTAGATGATAAAAAGACACTGACATTACGGATATGAGCCTCAAAACATAAATCAGAATAAAAAATGAATCCCAAATGTCTGGTCTCTGATTTGAAGTTTGAAGTTAAATTACTCAACTCTGTGCACTTTTTTGCGTGAGCACTATGGCAACTCGAAATGCATCACAGGATCTGTAGTCCCCAAACAGCACTAACATACAGTACAGAAGCGGTAATGTTAATACATTTCCCAATATCCTTTGCACTCAGCTGTTCGAACTAGAGCATTTAGTTTTATTCACATTTTTCTTCCCTGGTGAGGCTCCAAGATAATTCGTACGAACAGGAAATTCATATTAAGTGAATTCGTATTATGAGAAGTAATATACAATAAGCGACTACTAAATTTTGTACTATCAGGACATTTGTTTAATCCAAGTTTGTTTTAAAAATAATTTACTGTACTTTATTTTTAAATGGATTTCATTTGACATACCCCAGAAAAAAACTGAAATATCAACCCGGAGACTAAATTAAACATTTCATAATAGTAAACTTACTTCAGATGTCATTTATTCTTTGAATAACCACCTTTTGCTTTCCATTCCTTCAACAGAGAGGATGAGACTGACCGATTGGTTTAATAATGATTGGCACCAAAGCTGCCAAATAACTTCTCCTCATGATCTTGCTACCAAAAACTAAACTAAATAAATCATCCAGAACGCTAGTGGACTGAATGGATGGAATGCATGTGCGTTGAATGAAAAGCAGATAAAATAAGTCCTGGTACCCAGAACTGCCATTAAAATAAGTCCTGGATCTCTACATAACTTTTATCATTTGTTTTTTCAATACCTCAGTGAGCCACCAAAAGCAACACAGGCCAACAACATTGTAATTGGAGCTGCATATTGATTTAAATTATTGGATTATTCTTTTCAATCATCTTGTGTGTGCACTGGTAAGACGTTCCAGTATGTGAGGAAAACATAGCCCAGCAGCCCTATGTTATTACACAATCACCATTCAGAAATGATCAAGTCGTTTAAGAAGTACTTAAGTAGGATGTAGCCTTGTAATACTACAAAACAGAAGATTTCTATAACTAATGTAGTGGTGTTAATACAAACTTAGTAACTAAGCCATATTGGTGAGTGGAGGCTGCCTTTGTCTCTCTCCACGCCTTGAAAATGTGCAGAGGAGCAAGGTAGTTAATTGAACAGAGGACTATACATTCTGGGACTCCCCTGTGAGTCTCCTCCTGTCCTATAATAGTGAAGTCTCTTCTAGCTGAGCCTCAGGGAAGGGAAATGTCTGACAAGGCCGGGATGGGAGCCTCCAACCCCAGTGAAGGCTGCAGCCTGCCAGCTTTCTTTGTCCCTGGGCCTGGAGAGACGGGGCCAGGGCCCTTCCAAGACCCACCCTCCCTCCAGCCGGCCGGCCAGGAAGAATAGCTAATTAAGACAACCCCTCCCCTCTCCGTTCCTCCGGAGGGGGGTAAAAATAATCGTCTTTTGAAGGAAGCACCAGGTGGTCAGCTAAAGAGGATGACATCATGCTTCTGGACAACTGGACTCAGAGCTGAAAGAGAGAGACTGCAATTTCTTAATCTTTGAAAGTTAGTCTCAGTCACTCAGCATTTAGTTCAGTGCCAGATTTTTTTTTGTAAAGGGAAAATCTATGATGTTTGTTAGAGAACTGAAATGAACATACAGGGTTATTAATATATTTATCTATTGGTTCTTTTTGATATGAACAAAATAGCTAAATCAGCACATTTAATTATATATCATTATAGAAGCTTTTTTAAAGTACCAAATAACAAATATGATAACTGTGTGCAAATATGCAAAAAAAAAAGATATAAAATCATTTGTTGTTTTATTATTAAAATGTCATTCATTATCACTCAAGATTATTATTTAGTTAGTCCAATAAAAGGTATCTCCTTCTCTTTGTCTATTATCACTCAACAAATGCAATTATGGAATGGTATTGTGATGAGTTTTGTATTTTTCTTACATTAAAAAGTTAACAATTAAGTTGATTTTTGATTTCAGTAACTATAATATTGTTTTATTGTTTTGTCTTTTGGAATGCAAACTTTTTGTATGGGCGGTTCTGAAGGTGACATTTAACAGCTGTATGGATATTGGGGAAACTTTACTGTATATTCTTTGCACTGTAGGGTTGGTTTAAAAAAGAAAAAAAAACCTCATATATTTGTACGTGTTCGACAATAAATTGCGACAGCTGTTGAGATGCGTTTTATATCAGCTGCCCCCCTTTAAAAGAAGGTACCCCCATTTCGACTTCAGATTTCATCATGAGTCAAGTGGCTGCACCCATGGTCACACCCTTTGTTGTTGTTGGTTTGGGAATCATGGCTTCAAATGATGCCATGACGTGGCAGATGAAGATTTTTGACTGAAGTCCAGACTGAAGTCAAATCTGAGGATACATAAAAAGGAATAGCTGGTCAATTCGTTGGGCACCTCAATCCTATAGCGTTCTATTTGAAATATTACTTCATCCCTTTCCTTTAAATTAGCTAAGCAGTGTTTTACTCCAGTAGTTAATTCAGAGAAGAATGTACATCATGTCAAGGGTTACAGAATTTGAAGTGTGTGATACTCAATAAGAAAATAAAACAACAGGCTGGCCACATTATCTTAGTCAGGGATTGCCAGAATTTACTGGTTAAAATTAAAACTTTTTTTTCACTTTTCACTACTGCAAACCTTACCATTGCTACAGATCAATGAGAATGTCATTTTTTTCTCAAGTGCTCTTATTCATTTGATCTGGTATTGAAAATTATACTTTTTAGGGCTTTTTAAAATCTAGTTTATCAAGCTTGGGTATCGAGTTGCTCAGATCAGAAGTGTATAGTCTAGACTCATCCAAGCCCCTAGTGGACATTATTGTCTCTGCTTGTGAGATGACTGAATGGCAGGCTGGATTGAGGTTCTTAAGAGAAGGATTATCAGCACATCCTTAACAGGACTAGATAGGACTAGACAGACAGTATTAAACAAGCAGTAATACATTGTAATTTTAAAATTAAAATATTTGTGGAGAAATTTCTATGGCAAAATGACAGTGCATTTCCCCAGTGTCAACTGCATTCATACATGCAGCCTCTTGAGGTTGACCAGAAGTGTAGCAGTGAAGTATCTCCAAGGAGCGTTTGATACAATTTCCTCACTAAAAGCTTCAACCATTAAAACATTGAATTCACCATAATGTGTGTGTGCTTCATATAGGAAAAAGTGAGAAGATTATGTAACTATGTCTTAGATACGATTTACTGAAATTGGTTTGTTAGCTCTATGCAGTTAATGAATTCAGGCTGTAATTGTAATGTGTGTGTGTGTGTGTAAAGGTACAGTTTAAGGCACAAGGGACTGTAGTAAAATGGGTGCCCACTGATCTGACTATACAATAAACAGCTGTGATTTGAAAGGGTTTCTGAAGCAAGCATTCAAAACAAGTTTTATTGCAAAAAAAAAAAAAAAGTGTCTTATTAATGGGAAAGACAAGCTCCCTGACCCTTTAGAATTCTATCTCCCTCTGTGCCATAGTGTCATTATCATGCTAATGATACGACTAATTACTGTGCCAGCATTAACAATCTACACAGGCTGGGGGACTGTCTCTACCTTGGTTTCTTTTCTGCTTTATTAACCCCCCCCCTTCTTTCTTTCCTTCTTTCTTCTTGAAGAGTATGTAGATGTTTAGTACAATTATTTTGCTCATACCGGTAGTTGAACTTGAAATATTTTGTTTCTAAACAGTTATAATGTTATACTACTTGGAGAGCTACACTACAATGTTAAGGTGTGTTTCTAAGCGTTTGGTGGCTACCTCTGATCAAGTTGAGAGTGTATTTCTTGTGCACTCTTTGCTGTGTCAGGCGTGTCATACAAAGAGTGCCAAGAGAAAATACACTCTATAAGATAAACATATTAGTCTTTAAATCTAAGTTAAAAAAAAGGCATATCATTTGTTTATATAGAACCTGTTGTGGTTTAATTGTTTAGAATGCTGTGCCATTGACATTCTTAGTGCAGATCTGCACTCTCAGTGAAATTATGAGCGTAGTTGCTGCTAATAGATTCCAATTGGGATGTGATTTATAATCCAGTATTACAAAACCATTATATATACACTGCTGTGCAAAAGTCTTAGACATGTTGCATTTTTCTATTCTGATGCATTATGAACATCAATAATTTACTCAAAGCCTCCACTAGAGTTTTCTACTATTATAACAACATTGATTTGCATAAAGAAGGAAAAACATTGAGTGAAATAGCTCGCATCACTTGATTTTCAAGGTGTGGTATCCGAAGCATAATCAACAAATACAGAGAAACATCATCTGTAATTGAAACCCAGAACCGGAAGACCCAAAAAGCTGTATAACATGGATGAGCAGTACTTGAAGATAATATCCTTAAGGAATAAAAAGAAGACAAGCATTGAATTGACAACAGAACTGACAGAAGACACAGGTGTCGTTGTCCATCCATCAACAGTCCAAAGCACCTTTGACCATTGTTCCATAGTCCAATTTCTGTGTTCTTGTGCATATTTTAGCCTTTTAGTCTTTTAGGTATTCTTACTGCAACACGTCCTTTAAGTCTTGATTTCAAGAGTGACCTTCGTACTGTTGATTTGATGGACAACGACACCTGTGCCTTCTGCCAGAAAAGGCTACAGGCTGTTTGGATAAATCAGATGCAGGCAGATCGGTAACAGCCATTTCTTGACTAAACTCGTTCTCAAGGAAATCTAGGTCCAAATGAAAACAACAATAGAAATCTGAAATTATTTCAGACATTTTAAAGTTGTTATAAAACACACATTGGTGGCAGGGCATAGGTGTAGTTTAGCAAGCCAAGAAAATCAGGCTTCACGATCTGAGAACGGTAATGCGCCGCTGGCTCCACCTGCTGGGTCCGCCCCCTGCACAGGTGTGCGGTCTGCTATATGATGTAGGATATTAGAAAATACTTATGAGATGTTTTTCCCTTTCTGGGCACATACATTCATCAAGGTATGACAGAATCATTTCTTCTGTTTTTCCCTGCATTTGTTTTTTTTTTTTTTTTCCACAGGCCCAGTAATTCTCCACATTGTTAGTGTGGACTCCCGTGTCAGGGTCAGTAAAGTGCTCTGAGTGATTTACTGTTTTGTGAATGTAAGGATTTCCAGTCAGGGCTGAAATTTTATGGTATACTGGCCACTGATCGCTATGTATTTCAGAGCCCTGTCTCACTACCTTGGTGATGATGGGTAGGAGGGTCAACGCATTCCTACGCTCAACAAAGGTGAGGTACCTGAGCTGGATATCAGGTTGGTAAATGCCAAATACCCATCTGTCAGGCTTTCCCAGGTTGCGACCACGTCTATATTTGGCCCGTACCATGACGCTCTCGTCAATTTGCACAATACAACCTGGACCCCACCGAGTAACACTGGCTCCTGCAAAAGTTTCCAAGAGCAGATGTCCCTCATGAAGCAGTACCAGTCGATTGCTGTTTTCTTTTCTATATCGACATGCATGGCTGTAACAGTAACAGGTGACTTACAAGCCCAGAAGTAACAAAAACAATCTGGAGATTTAAGTGAGTATTCTCAAAGTAACTTTTATATAATACAAATTTTTTAGATCGGCAGTCGCGGTTACTTTTGTGTGGATGTCTTTTGTCAATAACACATCCTTATGACATTTATCAAATTTAATAAGATTTTTTTAAAAATTACATTTTTGAAAAAATTCTATAGTTTTAAGGTGGTCTGAAGCTGTTACATACCAGTGTCGCAACGGGGTGTGTCGCCATCATTATTTTTATTTTGTCGGTTCTAATTACTTTTTTTTCAGTTATTGAATGCTTTTGCTACCTGCCCGAGGACAGGAGCCATGGTTCTGATAGAAAGTTTCATTGTTCTTGTGGTCCTGCTAATCTGCACTGCTTTAATTGCTTGGCCCGCTAAACTACACCAATGCCCCATGTTTAATTGTGCAATTGTTTTATTGAGCCAGGATCAGAATCACCTGGCTCTAATTCAATTAAGTATGCCTGCCTGTAATTAGCAGCTCAAAATGTTTGGCCTGGGTCTGTATTAAGGCCAAGGCCTGAAGAAGAGACCTATGTGGTTGCAGACCTGAAAAATGTATGTACTTATGTTTGGAATGTGTTGGTTATGATTACCTATAAACAGCATAGCTGTATGGTTAGAGATTAAAACTGAGAAGTTGAGTTAGCACTCCTGGAAGGTTTTTATTTAGTTTATTTTGTTTTGTGTTTAAAATAAACATACAGGCACTGTCTTGTTAAAAACATACCTGTGTTTTCTGAGTGCTGTTCATTATGGAAGAAGACCGTGTGAAAAGGTCTTGCAAGTGGCAAACGTATCTTAGTTTGTCACAGTGTGTGTGTGTGTGTGTGTGTGTGTGTGTGTGTGTGTGTGTGTGTGTGTGTGTGTGGCAGGCAACAATAGGAACTGCTCAAAAATAGTTTACAAAAATGTAAGCTAGCTACCCTTTAAATAATTATGAATTGTTCTGTAGGACACCTCTGGCTTGGCACCTGTTTTGCTATAACATGTTATAGAAGGACAGGATTCCCTGGGTCCTAAAGCATGGTCTATCCCCAATATTGCGGTCTAAAGAACTAAAAATGCATTTGCAGCTGGGTGAGAAGGAAGCACTGGGTAGCACATGAGTTGCTCTTCAGACCTATTTGTGTGGTTATGTAAGCCTCTGTTACTAAACTAACTGTGACCAGGGGGTGTTCAGATAAACGAATTGTTCAGATAATTAAAACTGTGAAATTATTTTCCCAATCAAGAGATATAATTCAACCCATTTACCTGTAAAGATATAACATGCAGCATTGCACTGTTCTGTAAATACCAGAGATTGTGGGCTGACAACACTGCAGAACAGCACAGCACAGCACAGCACACAGGAAGACAGATTACCAAGAGGCTGTTTGGATAACAGAGGTGTGCAGATAATCAAGGGTTTACTGCAAGGGTTAAATTCATAACTGACAAGTTGTGTTGGACAGCCCTTTCAATAGTCAATGGTTTGTCTTCTATTCAATTTGAAGGTCGGCTGATTTGGTCCTTCTTTTTTTGAGCTTTTCACCAGTGCACACCAAAGTGCATGAGACTTAACAATGAAACTTTTCCAATTTAAAATAGACTGTGCATTTTGTATAATTCTCTGTTGCTGCCTTCTAATTAGCTAATGTCCTTTTTCATATAAAAATAAGAAATACATGTGGGTTAATGTACTGATTGAAATGGAAGAAGTCGGCAGTTTGGGGGGCTCGCCTGGTAAAGGCACGACCGTGGGGTGTGCAGGGTGAGTCATACAGTCAGGGGAGTGCAGGTTCCTGGCTCTGAAGTTGCAGATTTTGGCTGGGGATTCCACAGGAAACACTGGCTCTGGCTAGGCAGGCAAAGTAGTTTACTGTTGGACCTGTATGCCATAGCGTAATTCCTTAACTCAGAAACTAAAAACATTATTTTAATATAACAATGGTTCTGTTGGTTATCTTGGTAATTCGCATATCTTCTTGTATATAGTTTGAGCTTATAATATTAGGTCGTATAATGAGTTAATAATGTTAGGTCGCATATACCACTGTATAGGCCTGTTGCAGATATATCTATTGAATTTTTACAAAAGAATAACATGAAAAATAACTGTAGCCTGATTTTCCGAAGAGGATTTTTTTACATAGGAAATCTTGGCTGTAGTGCATTATCGCAAGAGGGTTGTCTCTGCACTGCATGGCAGCTGACAGACACACAGCTGTTGCGCAATAGATTTATTGTTTTTTTTGTTGTTTTGTTTTTTTTCCTTTTACTATTACCCGTAGAAACACGATGGCGGAGGTAAGATGATAGTGAGAATGTTTTCTAAAAATGTTATATAAATACAGTGTTTGAAATGAGAGGCAGTTAGTTTTATACATGGTATATAGCGGGTGTCCTCATTTAGTTTGGTATTTGGAGTCGATAAAGTTTTTATTTAGAAAGATTTTTGTCAGGTAGCATTTCAAACACTGAAATCCATAATCTTATATGATGGCATTTGGAAAAAAATGTTTGTATATGTACATCTTGTATCTATAAGTAAAGTTGTTTGTGTTTTGAAATATTGAACTCTTACAAAGTGTAATTGTTTTAGTCTGTATGTTTTATATTATGTACACTGATTAAAATGACACCGTATTTGTTTCTTCATAGTTACCTATTCTTGAAACTGGAAAGGCAGCAGAATTAAGTCGGTGCGCGATTTGCTGTAATTTATTCCACTGTCCCTTCTGCCCAAGGGATATCTTTAAACCCAACTCTTAGAAAAATCACATGGTGATTTCAAGGTTTTTTTTTAAAACAGATACAAATTGTAGCTAATTCAGACGCCTCTCTGTGAAATCAGTGTTATTTATTCAATATAGAATTGCTAATGCAGGTTTTACGTGTGTTAGGTATTTGTGTAGAAACGGCAGTATATCAATATTTAAGAAAAATTCCATTGTTAGTGTTTAATAATGCATACTGACAGACTATTGAAGAGGTAGATTCACTTGTCAAAGTACATTTTATTTGTTTAAAAGTAAGCATTTTGGCAAATGCAATTATATATTTTCAAGTGATTGGTCTGATGTGATGTAAAATGATTATGCATTCTATTATTGCAAACAGTTAATTTGTGATGCTTAAAGTATATTTAATTGTTTTACTTTCTTCTGCAGACTTCCAAATATGTATATGCCACATGGGATGTAAGAAATGAGGGCATTTCCATTGTCCTTATTGCATACAGACAGTTTGAAAGAGGTCACAATTTGTTTTTCATTTCTCTGCAGCAAAAAAAAAGTACAATAGAGACCCGGGCTGACACCCCAGAAAAAACCCCAGTAGCTGTAAGTGCTGCTGGTTATGTGCAGGGTAAGATCAATGGGACCCCCTGTCCACATTGCCAGGTTCTAATGCAATGTGTTAAGAGAAATCCAAAGACAGCATTCTGAATCACAATTGAGAGACATCACACAGGAGTCTCATTTATCAAGACAGTGCCTCGATTCTGTCCAGAGTGTACATGCTGTCTCAGAATCGTTCAGAGGTCCACCAGTACCCTTTCATGTCAAAAATCCAGGGTGGCAAACATGAAGTTAGCTGTCAGTTACTCGATGACACCAGTGGGTGTTAGCTTAGGTAAATGTGTCAAGCTGCTGCAACTCAGCACTGTTGTGAATTAGGGTGTCATGCACTTTATAGACACTTGAAACAAATCCATTTGCAATACTCCAAACTACAGAATGAATTGGCATTATACCACTGAATTTTGTTATCTAACAGTATGTGAAGTCTTCATACAAAATAGCAAATGGTGTAATTATAAATAATTATGAGCCTGGGGAAATGTGTGAATATGTGATTATTTAATTTGCATATAAATTGATTTTGGTGGGCTAGTCAGAGTATATTGCACCTTGCACCCATAGTTTGAACTAGGAGCAACCATCTAATTCTGTAATGGTTTTTCACATTACATTCAAAATGTAGGATTCTGCATATTTGAATTGCTTACATTCATTTCTTGGTAGTTTAAATATTTTTGGGGAGAAAAGCTTACAAACATGCACTAGGATGCATGTAGGTAACAGTGTGCTAATATACTTTTTAAATTGAATGATTTTCAGGATCGGTCCTCAGAGGAAAATGTATTTCCTACCACCAGGTCACATTTGCTTGCGGTAAAACAAATGCAATTTTAAATCCTTCACTACATGGTGTATAACTATTGACAAAAATAATTGCTTGGTTGTTTTTGCACAGCTTCCCTAGTCCTTATTAGAGGACATACTAATAGAGGAGATGCTGAGCGAGGGAGACACTGTCTATCTCAAGCTCTCGCTGGTGTGCAGATCACTCAGATTGATTGTGGTGCTGAGCGAGGGAGACACTGTCTATCTCAAGCTCGCATTGGCGTGCAGATCACTCTGATTGTAATCACAATCATTGTAATTCCAGATAAGGTGTCACTTTGCCTGGCTAGATGGTAGATTTACAGATTTTAAAAAAAAAAAAAAAAACTTTGCAATGGAATAAATATCACTGTGATTGCTGTTGAGATTTTGTAATGAGAATGTTTTCAAACATGAATAGTAATAGTATTTTCAAACTAGGTGTCATGAATTGGAGTAGATTTCATATGGACTTCAATAAAGAATTTGAGATCACAGATGTCTGGAGAGTGGCAGCTTATTTAAGGAGTACAATGCTGGATTTGCTGGCAATGGGCATAAAGGCATCATGAAATGGTTTTATAGTGAAAGTGAGCACCCTGGGGTTTGTTCTCAGCTTTGTGCCATGCAAAGTTAGTAGGTTTTATATTTAAAAAAAAAAAAAAAAAAAAAAAAAAAAAAAAAAAATAATAATAATAATAATAATAATAATAATAAAGCATCTGTAAATAGTTAGAATATTTCTAATTTCTTTTTTCTTCTCTTAATGTTTGCACCTTAAGTATGTAGCTTCTGTTTGTTCGTGTCTTATGATTTTGTAAATTTGAGTTATTGCTGTGTTCTTGCTGCGTAGATAATGGTTGTGAAGGTTTACAATAAAAGCTTCATTTAGGAAAGACATTTCATGAAAGCATATTTCTTTGGGGGGTAAAAAAAAAAAATTACAAAAGAATTACTTTTGCAGCTACACACATTATGAGGCTAATGAAAAGCATGCTATTAACCCCAAATGAGTGCCATTATCTAAGTAGTCTTTGATCAAACTGTAGAGTAAGCCACTTTGTATGTTTTTCTACAGATTTACAGTGCTGGACAAACATTTGCACACACTTGACAAATAATATATAATAATTGTGGTCAGTCTAACATACAAAATATCAATGAAGAGACTAATACATTTGATATCAACTCAATGTTTATTAAACTTAAAAAATCACATTAGAGTTTTTTGATGAGGGCAAATGATTAAATGGGGATATGGAGATATTTAATAATGGGGTTAAATTGACCAATAATATGTCAGTAGCAAAGGATTTTGGAAGTCGATAATCTTACCTGGTCACGGCAAATAGGGAGTGGTTTCAAGTTTCTCTTATTTTCTGGTACAGTAGTATAAATGTGTCCCATTTTAACAGTATTTGATAATTTGATACCTGCTTAACTCTTAAAAGGTCACATAGCTGTTATGCATAAGGAAATATTTTTCAATTGTATTTATTGTTTGTGATCTATATTGTACATATAGATCACAAACGAACATATTTTTGTTTTTTTAACACATGTTAATTTTTTATTTATTTAAGTTATTGTGTATGTGTACCCTAATTATTTCCAAATTACGTACATGTAATATTTAAAAAAAAAAAAGATCTTTAAATAAGAAATCTAAAATAAACATTGCTTTTAGAATGCCAACACAGCATATTTAGCTTTTAAATAATATATTTTAAACAAATTGAGAAAAAGAGCTTATCGGCAATCAACTTCTGCGCACAAATAAAGAACAATCAACATGGCTTACAACGGTTCGCATTTTGACAAGGCGATCTTGGTTAGATTCAGATTCAGTGTTGTCTTCAAAATGTATATTTTGTGGTAAATGTTTGAAATGCTTCAAAGACATTACATCTGCAACTTTTGCATACCTGGTGTGCAGGGCCCAGTAGTCAACTGCAATTTAAAATAAATTAAAGATTTGATTTCATTTATGTTTGTGATTATGCTAGTACCATTAATTTGACAGAAGAACAGATTGGTTAATTATCTAGTGGCTTTGATATCACATCGGGTTCTGAAAATTCCACAAGTTTCTCTGCTGAATTATGCCTGAAAGCTTATTTTCTTCTACCTGTGAAAGTGAATTATTGTTTTATGTGTGTGTGAGTGTGTGTGTGTGTGTGCTAGCCCATAATTTCCTGTTGAAGTGCAACAACTGACTGTGAAATATAGCTCAACAGCCATGGAAAACTCTCCAGCATTAAGCCTCAAATGCCTTCAAAGTTGAATTAGTTTAACGGAAAAAAATAGTTTGAGCCAGCTCAATATTTTGATTGATTAGTGAAGTATTCAAGTGCAGAGTTTTTGACCCTATGTGCTATGAAAACAGCATGTTTCTAATCCACTGCAATCTCTACACACGTACAACCAGGTATCCTAATCGGAAAGAATTACTCATAACCAGGGAGGCAAAAGATATGTGGAACTATTATTTGACAACAATACGAATTAAAAACAAAACCCCATATGAATTATCCTTTTAAATTTAGTTTTTGTTTAAACAAAATTCAATTATATTTCAAATAAATGCACTCAAAAAAATGTAATACACTGACTTGTATGTTTGCAAATGAGGTATCTCATTTTGCTTTCTTATTTTGTTTAATTATAGGATATTGTAGTGTTCTGAGTAGTTTTGAGTTCTCTTTCTCAAATATTTGAATATATTGCTACTTATTCCCAGGAATTCTAGTTTCTCTTGGCATTCCTAATGCCAGTATTTGACTTGAATAATATCTCCATGGTTACCAGTACCATCCCTTGATCTCTCAGTGCCTTTATAAAAGCATTGTAAAGCATATTAAACATATGGCAAACTGTGGTAAATGCATAGTAACAATAGGAAAACTGCAAAACTACAGTGCAAATTTACTGTGGTAAAGGGTGAAACAGTTTTATTTTTTTGAAAGTTGAGGCCTCAGCAAAATGTTACTGCAGGTTTATGCTAGTAATAAGTAGACACTTCAGTTTAATTGATGTTATTGTAACACCAGTCTTCCACAATCAAAAGTACTGTCTGGTGCCTTCTACTTGTTAGATATGTTTTGGATTTTTAAAGCTATGTTAATGGGACCAGGTACTGTTAAAA